>CM052721.1:12297331-12336359 GCA_028551405.1 Uromys caudimaculatus
CATCTGAGGAGGGCATTTTTTTTCACAACATTTCCTGCTTCTCAGATGACCCTAGCTTCTATCAAGTTGACAAAAACCTAACCAGCATACTTGCCTTCCCCAGTCCCAGCACTGTGGAGGTGGAGATGGGATTAGAGGGTTTTTAGTTTATCCTTGGCTACCGAGTTAGATTGAGCTACCCTGAGTTACAACAACAAAAAGGCTGCATTACTGTGACTGTGAAGATGTGGCTTCTAGTCCAGAATCACTCTGTCCTGATGAATGTATTTGACCAACTCTCCACAGGCCAGCCAGTCCTGGCACCCTGTCCCTTGTCACACTTGAAGCAGAGGCCATGAGTCCTCTGGTCTCTTCTGGGGATTACAGGCCCTTTCATGTGCTTTTCTAAGTTAGCTGCCCTGTCCTTGCATCTTTGTAAACAGTGTGTTGTGTGACTGGGCGTCTATTTCTATTCACCCCAAATTCAGGTGGCAGTGACAGACCAAAGAAATAATTCCATCCAAGCCCGGCTCGGTGACCCAGTGAGTTTCTTTGGGTTCCTTACAGGTATGTAGGTGCAGGATTATTTATAATGGGTGATGAGTTACTCACAGACATGTGGATGGGTCCAACAGCTGCATCATGGCCCACCCCAGCCTGCTGATGACTTTTGTAAGCTGTGTCCCTGAAATGTCCAACACAGCTTGCAGGCAGCTCCACTGAAGAGTCTCTTCCCCCAGCAACTGTTTACCGTGTCTGTGGCCTTGGGGAAAGGATGGTTATTGAGCCTTCTCCCTCCACATGGAGCATAGGTCTCCTGAGAGCCTCCTGAGGATTGTCACTGTCCATCTGACTTCAAGACACCAGGACCTTGCCTGTCACCTGGCCCACTGTAACGTGTGCTTTCTGACCAAGCTTCAAATTTCCGAATCTCAGTGCTTTGTTTCTCCTCCTTGTTCCAAGTCATGCTGCAGATTTGACTAACAGAGGTTGAGTAACAGGCCTGCTAGTCTGAACGCTGTGCTGCCTTGAGATTTCTTCCACCAGACACTACTCAGTCCAGCACTTTCTGCAGAATAGACCCTCTGCTGTGGTACAAGATGGAGTGGAGGAAGCTGTGACACACAGATCTGTCAGCCCTAGCAGGATACCTGGGCATGGAGCTCCTGTCCTCCTTGTCCACTGTGACAGTTGGGTGCAATGTGTGATGTCTCTGTAAAGGATCAGGGGCTCTTGTTAAAGGGCTGAGAACTGGAACGACTTCAGGGAAACAGTAGGAGCAATGGGAGGCTGGGGAGATAGTTTAGCCGGTAAAGCACTTGCCTCGCCAGCAGCATGAGGTCAATCCTCTCAACCCACATTTTAAAATCTGGGCACGTGCCATGAGCTTAAGATCCCAGCTTTGAGGAGGTAGAGACATGTGGATCCTTCGGGCTCCCTCAGCAGCTGCCTACCCTTCTCGAAGGCTCCGAGCCATTGAGAGACTATTTTTTTTAACGTGACTTACATCTCTGTTTGTTTTATATCTGCCTGTGTGTGCGGGTAGTGCATGTGGGTGCTGTGGGACAGCTTTCAGGAGTCAGTTCTCTCTCTCCATCTTGTGAGCCCTAGGAATCTAACTCAGATCACAGTGAGCAGCTGAGGAACAACACCCAGCGTTGTCCTTGACCTGCAGGAAGGCACGCACAGGCACAGGCACAGGCACGTGAATGCGCACGTACACACACATACACACATATTATGCATGCACACACATGCTAACGTGCATGCACACATTTTTGCACATGTTTACACATATACACACACACACAAAGTCAGCAGAACACCACTCCTGCCCTGTCTAATAGAACCCAGGCAACTTTGACTCAGCCCCAGCAGCTCTGGCTGAGTTTAGACATCAGCATGTTACAACAGTCATGCCATCATAGGCCCAGCTACGAGCCCCCATCTGGACTCCAGGCCATGGGGAGCAGGAGGACTGCCTTTGTGGACTCTCTTTGAAAGCTAAGAATTTCCACCCTCAGTGAACTCAGCTAGTCCCTGTCCCCTCCTCCAGGCTAGTCTGTAGCAGGAAGACAGGCATCCCCACCTCCTCTCTGCTTACCTGGGGTTCCTCTATGACCTAACCATGGCCTTTCTCTTGCGTGCTTGGTTCCTCAGCACCCAGTGTCTCCACCCCACCCCAGCATCCTTCCCAAACCTTCTCTGTGCTGCTCTGGCTGCTGAGTTGGGTCTGTAGCCTTTTCCCTAATCTGCTGTCTGAAGAATTGGTTCCAGCTCAAGTCCGAGGCCATGGCACGCATTAGCAGGTTTTTAATACACCGCTACATCTCGAGGAGGAGGGACAAAGGAGATTTAAAGCTCTTGTCTCGCCAAGAGCAGACAGATTGACTCAAGACTGACTCTGTCAATAAAAGATGAGCTCTGAACACTGCCCCCCCCCCCAAGGAGCTTGCCTTCCAGGGAATTATGGTTTCTGTACACCCAGTGTCAGGAATTAATAATACATCCAGTGTGCAGAGCGGATTGCTAGCTCTCAGCCCCATGTAGACGTGCCTCCAACACTGTGGCTCTGATGTGACTCGTCCTCGCTGCCTCTGCCCGATGGCTCCATCAGGGTTCTGTTCTGTCCAGTGGATGGCATGCCACTGCCTCTGCCCCAGTCTTCTCTTGGCAGATCACCTGCCTGGCACGTCTGTAGAAGGAAGCTTCTGGAAGTTTGTATTGAAGCAGCTGTGTTCTCTTGTTTGTGATGTGATTCTTTGCTTCAAGTGTTTTTGGCTAGGCAGGGAAGAGGGCATGTGTATGCACACATGATGAGGTCATGCCTATTGGTCTCTGGTCGTCTCTGTGTGCAAACCCTTTCCTTGAGAGCTGTGGCTCTCCTAGAGGACATGAATAGTGTGCATGTGTGCGTGTGTGCGTGTGTGTGTGTGTGTGTGTGTGTGTGTGTGTATGTGTGTATGTGCGCTCACATGCACGTAATGGATATAGACTCTAGAAGAGGATTGCAATCTCCTCCTCCATCCTGCTCCATCTTAATCTTTTGATGCAGAGTCTCTCATGAACCTGGAGCTAGGCTGGCAACCAGCAAGCCCCAGCATTCCTCCTGTCTCCACCCCTCACCGCTCTGAGTTAATAGGCATGTGGCCACACCTGACTTTTTACATGAGTGCTGGAGATTTGAAACCAGGTCCTCACACTGCCATGCATCTCCCCACCTCTATGATACACTTTGTCAGAAACAGCTCCCTGCCTCGCTGTCCAGCCTCTTGGGAATAAGAATGGTTGAGTGAGTCTAAGCAAGGCATAGTCCTTAGCTCAGTAGCAACATACAAGCCCAGGGGCTGCTGGTTTGGATTCTGCAGCCTCTGGTCCAGCACTCAGAGCCTTGATTTCAGCCCTGCCGGAGGCATGC
Source organism: Uromys caudimaculatus (assembly GCA_028551405.1). Lineage (NCBI taxonomy): Eukaryota > Metazoa > Chordata > Mammalia > Rodentia > Muridae > Uromys > Uromys caudimaculatus. Next base: position 12,300,729 of record CM052721.1, read on the forward strand.
AGCACAAGAGCTCGGCCTGCTGGTATTGCTGAGATTCCTTCCCAGGGAGACGTGAGCAACAGCTGTCCCTTCTGAGGTCACAATGACAAACGGAGGCACAGTTCCACCAAGGTACACTCCGGAAACCCAATGAGTTTATTGGACTTTCTTTCAGAGAATAGGTTAGGGCTACTTACAGGGGCGTGTGTGCTTCTTCCTGAACTGGCCTCTCTGAAAACCCTTACCCAGCAGGGATGAGAGCTTCCTGTAGCCACATAAATGGGTCTCTCCCTCTCCTTGTTCCCGTCCTATAGACTCTAGCCCAGTGGTTCTCACCCTTCCTAATGCTGCGACCCTTTAATACAGTTCCTCGGGTTGTGATGACCCCCAACCATAACATTGTTGTTCCTTCATAACTAAGTTTACTACTGTTGTGAACCCTAAATATCTGATATGCAGGTTCAGGACAGCTGTGCTAGCCCCTCCCTGAGTTCAAGTGCAGTTAAGGCAGGATTGCCTATAGCAGGTGTAAGGGTCCATTGGGGGGGGCGGGGACAGTCAACAGGCCCAGCTGGCTGGTCCATTTGCAAGGGGGCAGAGTTGAACTTCCCAGGATGGTAATTACTGAGCTTAGAGGACAGTCACTCACAGCAGCCAGGCTGGTGGAGCTCACTGCTGTGGGTCAGTCTTCTATCACCAAAATCGACCTTACGGCCAATGGCTTTTCTCTGGGTCCCCAAACCTTCTGCCTATCTTGGACTGGGAATGACACCCTCCCAAAACTGTAGCCCGAATGCAGCTGTGACCTCTTAGAACCGCCCAGCTAAGACCAGTGGAGAGAGGTCATCAGCTCAGGAAGCAGGGAGCACAGCCCTGATGAATGCTCCCAAGGGCTGTGTGTGCCATGGCTGACAGAGTCACCAAATGCAAGGCAGGGCTTGCAGGAGCCTGCAGGGCCCTTTCATCCCAGAGATGGATTCCTTGGGCTGCTCCCATCTGACCCTCTGTGTTACCCTAACTGTGGCATGCCTTTGACCCACCCCCACTCTCCCTTCTTACCATCTGTTGCCACCTTCCCTGCCAGAGCTTCTAGTGCAGAGTTTCTGAAGAGAAACACAGCCTTTAGAGAGCCACAATAGGACCCCACCATTGGGATGGCTGCCCTTGGGTAAGACGCCAGCTTGTGGTCCAGTGGCCTGTCAAAGAGGCTCTCATACTGCCAACAGTAGCTGTGGGTGAAAAATAATCCTGGAGCAGTGCTGGCTGGCATCTCATACTCTGTGAAGTGTCTCACCCTTGGCGATGCATCTCGCACCCTGCAGTGCTTTCCAGCAGTGGACTGGCGGGCATGAGCACCCACAGCCAGCCAGGACTTGCTCTTCAGTATTCCTTCTTTTGTGTTTGTTTTTTGGGGGGAGTCTTTTTTGTTTAGTTGGTGGATTGGTTTTGTTTTGTTGTTGTTTTGTTTTTTTCCTTTGAGACAGGAACTCATGTAGTTTAGGCTGGCCTTGAACTTATGAGCTTTCTGTTTCTACCTCCCAAATGCTGATCACAGGTGTGCACTAACATGTCCGGTTTATACTGTGCTGGGGATTAAACCCATGACTTCATGCATGCTAGGCAAGTGCTCTACCAACTAAGCCACACCCCCAGCCTTCCTCTCTGTACCTTCTAATGGCCCGTGTTTCCAAGGCTTCCCAGTCTTGGTTTTCCGGTCTTCCATAGCTATGTATACTAGAGACCTTCAAGTGGGGTCATAGGTTGCTCCAGGCCACTCAGCTCCAGTGTCTAAGGAAAATTTGGTCCCATCTGCTCATTTAGTGCTGCTGAGCCTGTTTCAATGGCCATGTGTCCTGGGTGCTGTGGATGCTGGGCTTGCCCCAAGGGGGAACCAGTCTCTGCCTCCAAGGACTTGTACAGTGGTAGAAGTGGACCCTCAGCCAGACAGGGTCTACAGGACCCTCAAAGCAAGGCGGCACCAGAGGTGCAGAAACTCAAGAGAGGCCAAGAAGGAGGGCACCAGGTGGTGTTGGCACTTGTTCCAGAAGTATAGCACCAAGCACAATCCCCTGTAGGAGGCAGAAGTCCAGGGCCTCTTGGAGCATGGCAGAGAACTATATTGCCCAGGCATGTGTGGGTGAACATGATGCACACAGCAGTGTTAGAAGCCAAGCCAGCACTTAGGCTGGGTTTCCACACCAGTGGACAGAAGGGAAATCTTGCCCTACCCCTACCTCCTGCCTCTGATCAGTAGGGCAGTCAACTCTATCAAAGCAGGATCTAAGCAGAGCTAGTCCAGGTCAGTGGTGTCAGGGAGAAGTCAAGCATCTGATTGGGGCCCTCTGGGCCAGTGCTGGGTCTACAGCAGTCCAAGGGAACTTCATTTCCTGGGACAGAGGCTGCAGAGGTGAGTAGCAAGTTGACAAAGGCTACAGCCTGGAGCAGCTTCGGTTACTCACAGCAGTGGTGGTCTTGGGTGGGAGCTCTCCATTCACATGTCCCAGATAGGGTAGTGAAGGAGGCCTGTTGGGTAGTTAGTTCTCAGAGCCAACCGGAGACTCCAGATTGAGGAACACTGACACCAAAACCACGGTCCGGTTCGAGATGGGACTGCACGCAGCTTGACACCAATCCCTGGCGCATATTTTCCTGAGCCATACAGAAGTGCATGACTTTTGCTTGTCGCTGAAGGGGCCTCTGCTGGGCACCTCAGGCTTATGCCACAGGCAGAAACCTACGCTAGGAAGCGATGATGTTGGGGAGGAAGGGCTGACTGATGACTCAACAGGTAAAACTGACATCAGCAGCAGGAGACATGTAGTTTCAACCCGCTGGCCAGTGGTCCAGGGGTCTTTCTGAGCGGAGGCCTGGGTTGCTGATGGAAGCTCCTGCTCAAGCCCTAAGGCGTGGCCTGCAGTAGCATCACCTTGCACCCAGTAGGTGCTTGTGGATGTCTCTCCAGCCTACCATGATCCTGAAGAGCCAGGTTGGGCCTCTGGTTTGTCTCTACATCCATCAGCCAGGGCCCCTCTTACCCTGGAGGACATGCAAAATCAGGGGCTGCTGATTCTCTACTGCCAAGATTACTGCCACAGGGACTGTGCAGCCTGGTACTCTAGGGCCTCTCTTGCTCTATCCCTGGGGTGGGGGAGGGAGTCTTACAAGAACGAATATGATATCAGCGCCCGCTTGTCACCCCGGGACTCTCCCACTCTGTAATCTGGTGGGCTGTAATTGCCGGTGTCTTTTCAAATCATTTTTGTGCAAGGTGACAAGCTGCTTGCTGGAGTGAGCAGTTAATCACACAGAGATACCCCATTTGAAAGGCGCTCAGAGCTTACCCAGGGGCGGCTGCCAGCAGCCAGGCGGGTGCACACGATCTGCTCATCTGCATATAATTCCAGGGCGAGCAGGCATCACTGAGGCTGGTGTAAACCATGCAATTTCCGGCCCAGCGGGGGAACACAGGCTGGTGTTGGGAACCAAATCTCTTGCCCCGTGGCATTGGTGGAGTTAAAAGTAGCCCCATTTCCACAGGACAGCAAGAGACCTGATTAGTGGGTGGTAGTGGCCTAGCCACATTGGGAGGCACAGCCCCTCATCTTAGACCAGCAACCTACCAGTCACTCTCCGAGGTGAGTTTAGGGAAGAAGGTCCTGGCTGGCATTGCACATAACTTGTCAGCCACTCTACTGGCTTGGTTGGTTGTACTTCGGATTTGGGGTGGACTAGTAGCCTCAGTGCTCTGTGCCACACCCACTGGCTACTCTACTTCCCTCTGTTTGGTGGCCCAGGGGGTTAAACCCATAGTGGCCCAGCAGGCCCTGGGTCAGTGCCCTGGGACATCTCCTCCTGCCATCCTCTCCAGGCAGCCACAGGGAGCGAGGCCCAGACATCCCTGTCACAGCCACAGCAGTGCCTGGCCTCCACAGCTGCTAATAAAATTGCATAAATATTTGATGGCTAATTATTAAATATTTAAAAATGTAAAACTGGGATGGTTTGGAAGTTAGCAAGGCATGAATAATTCAGTCCTTCGATGCACATCAGCTTTGGGTCTGAACAGGGCCAGCACCTCCAGTGCCTGCTGCCGCTGGGGACGGAAGTCTTAGGGACTTCTCTGGCTAGCCACCAGTTCCCCAGGCCTGGAAGCAGGTACTCAGGCAGGGTCCCTGTCATCACATTGCAGGACAGGTCTCAATCCCTTCCCTTGTAAAGTGAGGAGGGGGTTCATGCCGCCTGCACCGTGGCCAAGCAGATAAGCCCCTTTATCTTGGTGAGCCTGAAATACTATCCCTTCTGGTTAGTCAGTGTTCATGCCTCTGCGGAGACCAAAGACCAAGTATTGTCCTGCCACTTGATCAGACACAAGAGAGAATCCAACCATACCCTCAACCCATGGATCCCTCAATGGGGAGACAAGGAATAGACTACTAAGCACAGGCAGAGCATCAAGAAAGCCTAGAGCATGACTGTCTGTGTCTATGGGTTCATCCTTCAGGCTGGGTTTGTTGGAAGCAGCACCTCTGCCTCAGGTTTGAGGGTCCCAGTGCTAGCTATAATGTGTGGTATCCTAGTACCATGGTGGTTTTTGCAAGGCTTGAAAATCCCAGTGGAGTCTGTTCATTTTTCAGAAGGCAAAATGGCTCTGCTAAGAACCCCCAAAGTAATGTTCAAAAAGCTACTTCCAGCTCTTAGTCAGGAGATGCTGAGGACGCTGAGGTAGTCTCTGTTCCACTGGGCCACACCATCCTTTCTGCTCCTACCCCATAGCACTATAGCTAGGAGGGGAGAGCCCATCTGCAAAGGTGGGAAGCAGAGAGGAGGGCCACATAGCCATGGGCACCCCTGGTGATCACAGTAAAGGTAGCATGCCTGTCTCCTGCTGGCCCATATGTGAGCATGTTTCTATTCCAGGGTGTGTGTTAGAGAGCTTGGCTGTACTTCCTTCCAGCACGCTCACACTCAAGTGCAGGTACTTTTCATGTGAGTGTCAGTGTGGTAACAGATTGTCTCAGTTTCCTTGCCGTAACACCGAGACCTGTACTGCCGTGCCTAGCCCCCCCGCTGAGGTCGTTTGAAAGAGAACAGCACTTATAGGCTCATATATTTAAACTTTTGGTTTCCAGTTAGTGGAACTGTTTGGGAAAGATTAGGAAGTCTAGCCTTGTTGGAGGAGGTGGATCACTAGGATGGCCTTTGATGTTTCAAAAGCCCACACCAGGCCCAGGCTCTTTCTCTGCCTTCCTCTGGTCGATCAGATGCAAGCTCTTAGCTGCTACTCTCGTGCCATCCCTGCCTGCCTGTGACCATACCTCCCGCCTTGATGATCATGGACAAACCCTCTCTAACTGTAAGCAAGCCCCCAGTTAAGTACTTATGTTTATGAGTTGCCTTAGTCATGGTGTCTCCTCACAGCAGTAGAACATCAGCTAGGACATGTGCTTTCTTGCTACATGGCTTCTCAGCAGAGAGAACGGCTCTCTCCAGTGTGAGTGTGCTCTGCTGTGTGGATGCACACATGCTTGCACACCTATCCATTTACACACAAATACATAACATACACATGCACACACGTACACACGCACGCAGACATACACACACACACCCCTCCCCACATTTGGCTCTGATGGGACCCATGTTCAGTGGGTGATCTTCTGACCTGGATACTTAAGCACACACTTCCTCATCTTGCCTCAGTGGCACTGAGGTGTAAGACACTATCTTTGTACCATGTTCTTTCACATGTCAGTCCTCTCAGTGGTTAGAGGTGTAGTGGGCATCTGTCAGCTCTGCTTGGATTCTTATCCTGGGCTAGTCCTCTTGGGGTCACAGCCTTGGATCAGAACAGTGTGCTCTGCTCTGATAGGGGTCATGTAGGCTGTGCTGCAACCACAGGTACCCGCCCTCCCTGGTAGTCCCCGCTGCTGTGCAGGTGCCTCCTCCCAGCTCCCTTGCTTCTTCTCTCATTATGTCTCTTGCCTGAGCAGAGAAGGTCCAGTGCTCTATGATGCTGTTTGCCAGGCACTGGACTTGGGTAAACCATTCAGACAGGCTCTGGCAGGCCTGTCTCCCATGCTGTGACTAGAACCCAGAGCTTTGCAAAACCTATAAGTTCCTTAAGAACTTGCCATGGTGGGTGTTTTGGTTTTGGGTTTTGGTTTTAAAATAGCATTTCATGTAGCCCAGGCTTGTCAGAACTCATTATGGAGCCAAGGATGACTTCAACTTCTGATCCTCCTGCCCCGACCTCCCACGTGCGAGATTAGAGGCATGTACTGCTATGCAGTGTTGGGGATCAAGCCCAGGCCTCATGCATGCCAGGCCAGCACTCTACTGAGCCACATCACCAGCCCCTCAGGTTTTCTTGGGAGGTCATGTGTTTCTCTTCCCAAAGAGAAAAGAATTAGGCTTTTCTTTGTCCTACAGAGCTGACCCCTGGTTCTCCATCAGAGAGGCATGACAAATGCCATTGGGGCTGCCACTGTTGTGACTCAGAGCTACAGCAGCCTGGTGCAGGTGAGCATGAGGGTTTAGGACTGGTAGAGTCTGGTCTGGTTTGCATCTCTGCTGCTGTGACAAAATGCTCACTTAAAGCAAGTAGGGAGCAGGGGGAGGTGTTGATTGGCTTACAGTTGCAGTCTGTCGCTGAGAGGCACTGGGTCAGGAACTTGATCTCAGGACCAGAAGCAGAGAGGAAAGCTTCATACTAGCTTGTTCTCTGGGCTTGCTCAGCTTCCTTACTTGTGGATCCCAGGCCCATCTTCCCACAGTTGGCTAACCCTACCTACGTATCTTAGCAATCAAGACAGCACTCCATAGACGGGCACATAGGCCAGCCTGGAGGAGACAGTTTCTCAACTGAGGTACCTTCTTCCAAGGTCTGTGTAAATTTGCAAAAACTAACCAGCACAGGGATTAGAGAAGCAGCTCGGCGGTTAAGAACACACACTGCTTTTCCGGAGAACCTGAGTTCAATTCCTAGCACCCACCCACATCAGACAACTTAGAACCACTCTACCTTCAGGGGCAAGCTGATGCCTCTGGTCTGTGTGGGCACCTGCCCTCACATGCACATACCACACTAGGAAATACACACACATACATAATTTAAAATAAAAAAATTAAATCTTTAAATAAAAAACACACCCAGCACCCACCTTTCTGTCCACAGTCTGGCACAGGTGGTGTGCCTGCTGTGAGCCCGACAGCCATCTTCTTCCTGGGTACCTCTTCTCTGTATCTACCTCACATGTGCCCCTCTGGCCCCACTAGGATCAGCCGTTCTGCAGACTGAAGGGCAGGAGCTTAGTCTCCAGAGATCTGAGCCCATAGATGCTCATTATCCCGACGTCTCTGCTCTCGGGCAGGAGTGCGCATCACCACTAGCTTTTATCTGGCAGAGCACAGGCTATTTCTGTCCTGTGTCCTTCCCTCAGAACCTTCGCAGATGTCTCCTGTGAGTCCAAAAGGGCAAGCATGGGGCTGAGATGGTGAGGGTGTCAGCTCAGAGCCATCCTGTTGCCTCCCTAGAGTAGTGGGGCCAGCCAGCAGGCCAGGGCGAGCTTTCCAGACAGACGTGGAACAGAGGCAGGGGTTTGAGGCAAGGCCTGATTATGCCCCAGGACCACTCTGGAAACCCACTCTGGCCCATCATAGACTCTGCCACCGTCAAGTCTGGCTTGAGTTCTGATGAATAATTACATCCTTTCCCTGGCTCCCAATTGTCACCTGCCACACTCCTGTCCTTATAGGACATGCAGGACTGTCCTTGCAGAGAGAGGATTGGAAGGGAGGGCATGGCAGCCTTGCCTGGGGGTGCTGAGGATTGTGGCTTAGAGCTGGAGGAGGACAGCAGCCAAGGCTTCTTCCTGGCAGCTGCCAAGGCCTGTGACAAGATGGAGGGGCACCCAGAGCTTCAAGGACCTCAGTTGCCCTGAGCTAGAGCGAGACCCAGGGGTGTGACCCTGTAGATCTAGAGAAGGACTCCAGAACAAAGCTGCCCTGCTCTGGGTCTTGGTCTCAGAATGAGCGTAGAGCCTCTTGGTGGCCTGCAGCTTCCTGGGTCTCAGCACAGCCTCTGCCCTGGCCCTCGCTCCTGTGTTGTTACCTGCACACTCATGAGTGGCTAAGGACATCTCCCCAACACCAGAGTGTGTCATCACAGACCCCCAAGGCCCTCTGCCTCCTGGGAGAGGCCCAAAGGCAACCTCTGGCCTTGGTCACTTTTAAAGAGACTGAGTGACAGCCAGTGGCAGGAGAGTAATGACACTTCCAGGGTGGGGCCCATCTTTTATTTATCTAATCCAAACCATTGAGTGAATTATTCATTCTTGTTTATGTAAGCCACTGAGCCACAGAGATAACAGGGAAGCTGAAGTGCCCCAAATCAAATGCTTACTTCCAGGCATTGGGCGTCACCCCTGCTTTTCTTGTCTGTCTCCCCCCAACGGCCTCACCCTCACCATGAAAGAGGCGGCTTCCACTCCAAGGGCAATAGGCGTTCCTTCTTTGCAGCCCCAACCATGCCTGTGATTGCTTGGCATGTGGCCAGAGTGCCTCCTCTCCATTCATCCCCAGCAAGTGCACAGGCCTTCCTCCCCAGGGGCCTTCAGTGGGCCTGAGCCCCACACCTGCCACCTCTGAATTACACAAGAGCCATTTCCTCAGGGTCAGCCCGTGTTTGGTCCCAAGATTTAATCTTCCCCGTTGGACATCTGAGGTCTTTCGGCAGTTGTCACAGTCTCTGATGGCTGAAACATCCCTGGGAAGTGTGGTCAGTGAATTTCTTCTCCTGATGAAGGCTCCCCCTCAGGGAGGAGGGGCTCAAGGATGCCAGGAAGAGTCTTGGGGTCAGGGCTGCCAATTAACCTTTCATTTTCATAGTCTGATCACTCGATTAATCAAGGCTCTGGGCCTGTGTCCTGTTGAAGGGGCTCACACTGTGGAGAACAGTGTCTGCCAAGGCCTCTGTGAGGTGATAGATGAAAGAGCCAAGGACAGGGCCAGCTGCCAGGTGACAGCCCCACAGAAGAGCTTCTGCCTTCAGCCTGGCTCTGTCAAGCCATTTCTCCTCACAGCCCCTGGGAGCAGCATGCCTTGCTTGGAGTGTGATTTCCTCACTGGACTGTGGGAGGGCTGTCCATTGTAGAATACGAGGGATGGCGAAGGTAGCAGCAGCCCTGCTGGAGCCGTTCAGCTGTGTGGGTCTAGTGGTTGTACTCTTTGAATCTCAGTTTCCTTGTTTATTAAAAGGGGGTGGGGAAATGTCATCTGGAGGCGTGAATGTGTGCATTTTCCTGGGAGGACATTAAGGAAAAAGTCTGTTCATTCTAGACAACAGAACAGTCTGCCAAGGTCTAGGTTAATAAAGCAGTGAGTTTATTGGGGTTACTTAAAGGAGCCTGAGCAAGCAGTTACTTACTGAAGCACTGATAACTCAAAGGAGCTGTGTCACCAAAAAGCCCACCCCAGCACAGGTAACAGCTCTCAAAAGCTGTGTCCCGAAAGCTCCCCAGGCAGCTCGGCCAGTTGGAGAGTCTCCTTTCCGGAGCAGTTGCTGTTACTCTAGAGCCAGGTCCTGGTGGAGATGTGGTTTTTGTGTTTATAAACCTGACTTAGGCTGGTCTCCAGGGGTTTCCCTAGCTAGATCCTCAAGACTCTATCTGAGGACAGCCACATGCTATGCTCCCCTGGGAGATAGTGTGGAGACACAGAGGTGGCAGAGTAAACGAGGATCCAGTCCTCTCTGGTCTCCGTTTCCCTCTGGGCTGCTCAAAGCTCTTGTTCCCACATGGCTCTCATAGAAAGCATTCTCTTTGGCTCCACTGATCTCTAGAAAGCCATCCCATCTGCACATAGCAACCATCCTCTGGGGCTGTGGTACACAGGACACAGGTTCCTTCTCCTCCTGCCGCAGGCCTGACCTCTGCTCCTTTCTCTGCTCCTCTTTGACGGTGAGCCTATGAGGACCTGTGATGGGCCTGGTCCATGGAGCCTCTTGGACTCTGCATTCCTCTGACTTAGGGATATCTTTCCCCACACAGGCCCAGGACCACCCTCCTCAGAAGTGCCCACATATCATGGCTGATGTTAACTAACCCCAGTTCCTCATCACAGCGAAGGGGAGGTCCACAGCACACCACTACCTGAGCCTGACGGCCCAGGCCTGTGGGGCTTCCTTTATGAGAAAGCTCCATGAAGGACTTCCAGGAAGTGCCCAACTTGAGACAGTCCCTGTGTGTGTAAGTGGAGCCAGGCTCAGTAATTAACGGGGGTGTAAATCAAGGCTTAATTACTCAGCAGGCACCTTGGGTGAGAGATTCATGGTAATTGTGTGTGCTCCTGGTGGCTTTGCGCAGCTGGCTTCTCCCTAAGCACCAGTAAACCATGGCGGGCAATTGGGGAGGTGGTGCTCTGTCTGAATGATACTTCCAGAGACACGTGGGAAGCTGGGGAGGGGCTCCTAGGCCAGGCTATTTGGAGTCCACTCAGTCCTTACTGAGGGACAAGGAGGGTCCTTTGGTTACAGATGGCCAGCATGTGGAATCTACACCTATAAATACAGCAGTCTACAGTACCCGACAGCTTCCATCACCTCTCTCTCTGAGTGCTGTGCTAGCTCATTCAGGGCGAGTGGCCAGTCCCTGGAAGGAAGGGGCGGAGGCTGCAGCCTAGTGATGGTCCACGTGCCCAAAGTGGTTGGCACTCTGACCCTCACTGCAGACCTGGACTCCTGTGTGCTCTAGAACCTGCTGCCCAGCTGGGACCAGGACCCCCCAAACATGGCCTACTGCCCTATGGTGCTTTCCAACAGTAATGGAGATGGTGTCCTGTTGGGCATTGTTATTCTGCTAGCAGGGTATCTAGTCACTGCATCTGTCTCTCAGAGTCACTGTTGTTTTGCTTTTTAAAGTACTGTTGTTAATATAATGAGTTTATTATGACTGCCACCAGAGGGTCACACTGCTTCTCTGGCCTCTTGTCCTTTTTCTTCTGATTCCTCAGGGCTCACAGATAAATGGGCACCAGCCTTGGGCATCTGCAGGCAGCAGGGACTCCAGTTGCCATGGTTCACCCTTGCTCGTTCCCCTGGCCATTTTCCCTGTCCCACCAGTGCACTATGGGACTCACACCATGCCCTTCTCCCTGCAGAGCTGAGGAAGCAGGTGGAAAGTGCTGAGCTGAAGAACCAGCGACTCAAGGAGGTTTTCCAGACCAAGATCCAGGAGTTCCGCAAGGTTTGCTACACGCTGACCGGCTACCAGATTGATGTGACCACCGAGAGCCAATACCGCCTCACCTCCCGATACGCTGAGCACCAGACAGACTGCCTCATCTTCAAGGTAGGCAGCACTGTGTGTGCATCAAGCCGGCTCATTCAGCCCAGGCAGCTCGCCCGCCTCCTCACTGGGAGGAAGGTCAGTGTCGGCCTTGGTAAATGAGTCATGTGCTGAAGCAGTCTTCAATGGAAGGAGGGGACATACTGGTCCCGTTGTCCCCATTCGTGACAGGCACTGACCTCCGGCCACTTCTTGGCTTTCTTCACTTTGTACTCTGTGAGTCTCTGCCAAGGTCTGCCCTATGAGTTGTGGCACTTTGACTTTGTACAGAGGTAGTAGGTGCCTAGGGACGGTGAGGGGCATGGCAGGCACCTTGCCGCCAGACCTGTGCCAGGGGTCAGTATGTGGCACAGCCCATGGAAGGGAATGAACAAGCTGTATGTGCCAGCTACTTGGTGTTCAGGCCAAAGGTCCCAAAGCTGATGCCGTAGGTATCAGGGCAAGCCCTTCAAGCTGGGAAGGGCCAGTGGTCTTCATGAAGCACGTACCCGTTGGAGTCCCATGTACAGTGTGGGCTTCTGAAGAGGGAGGGATCCCTCTTAATCCAAGCAGGAGCATAGCCGCCCGAGGGAGGGTGCTTGGCGTGCCTTGGCCAGACGTGTGTACAAGTTCTCAAAGTCCACAGGTCCAGCAGAAGAGAAGTTGTTTCTTGATGGGAGTGGAGTGGCATTGTAACCGAAAATCTGGGGTTGCCAGGGCTTTCCCATCACTGGCAGCAACCTTACTTCCTGTCTGTGGAATGGTCTTGTGGTACTAACATGGCCCACGGCCCCAGAGTGGCCTGTGATCCCAGTGTCATGTGTGACAGTTAGGGGAAGAGACTCTGGTCAGTAGCTGTGAGTGGGGAGCACAGAAGTCGGCCAGCTCCACTCTGCAGCACGTGTAGCTGGGCCATGCACTTCCTCAGCAGTCAGGCTGTCTCTGCCCTGCAGAACAGGAACCTGTCTGTCGAAACAGTGCCCAGTGTGACCTACGTGTTTTATGCCAAATTTCACAGAAAAAAAAAATTGTCCTGGCCCAGAGTTTGTCGCTGTACAGTGGCTCACTTATCCTCGTTCCCATCTGTCCGTCTGTCTGGCTCCTTTCATGGGACACTTCCCATCGTGGTGGTAAAGGTGCATCAGGCGCAGCACCGTGTTCCTTGCAACTTTGTGGTGTGTCTCGGAGACTTTCTGGACCTCTCAAATTACATCCCTCCATTTTTACACTTCTTAGCACTCGCAAACCTTTGACTAAGTAAATAAATATTTGAACACCCAAAGACTCTAAGTCAGTAAGCTATCAGGAATGTATTTCTTTGCTTCTGTGTACCTTTGAATAACTCAGGATCGCTGATGGATATTTAATTTAATGCAGTGTAGAAATTCTGTGTGTTTTTTTAAAAGATTGGTAAATGAAGACGTGCTGAGCAGCTGTCACTATGAACACGTTACTTACATCGGTGTGTGTAGACAAGATCTAATTTGCATTCCAAAGTATTGTAAGTTTGTGTTGTTCTGTCCTTTGGTGCTAACGGAATGGAACCTAGGGCCCCTGCATGCTAGGAGGCAGGCGCTGCAGTACTGAGCGGCACTCCAGCCTCTGCAGAGACCCCTGCATGCTAGGAGGCAGGCACTGCACTACTGAGCGGCACCCCAGCCTCTGCAGAGGCCTGTGCAGCACTGAGCTGAACTGCACCCCAGCTCTCTTCTTGCAGTTAGAGACAGGACTTATTGCCACATTAGCCTTGAACTCTGTATTGTAGCTCATGTTGGCCTTAGACTTGTAATCCTCCTGCCTCAGTATGCACCACAAGGTCCTGCTGTATTCTGTTTTTAAGGTTGTTGAAATCATGCTATGCACAACCAGTTTCCGGCCAGGCTATTCAACGCTACACAGTGAGAACCTCACTCAAAAAAGCTCAAGTCACTTCTGCTCCGGTCTCCAAAAGGCAAACATAGTCATCACAGTGCTGCTTTGACCCTGTCACCCTATTCTAGCTAGTTCCAGTCTACTCAGTTCTGCCCACCTTCTTTCTGTCACAAGCCCACTTATAGTGACCTCCTAGCTGTCGGTGAGACCTAGCACAGCCTCCATAGCACACAATAGAATGAGGGCAAGGATAGCTGCTTACTGTAGCTGGTACACACTGTCCTCACGCTCTCCCGGTTCCTTACTTGCCCACAGAGGCCGATGAGGTGTCCCTGCCCACCAACTGTCCTTGGGGTTGCCTAGCCAACCATGCACACACAGTCACCATTCTCCAGGTGTCAGTGGGTCAGACCCAAGGGGCACTCAGTGACACCAGCCCAGCTAGGCAGGAAAAGCAGACAACTGTATTCAACTCAGGGCTCAGAAACAGGCCAGCTTTCCCTGACTCCAGGCAGCTCCCTAACTATGGTAGAAGGGACAAGAAGAGGGCCCATGTGGTCTGCTGATGGACACACCCCCAGCCAATGTGGTTTGAGCCTGTTAAGAAGCCTCTCCTGGGCTCCTGGCTGCACCCAGGGCTCAAAACCACCTCAACCTCAAAGTGGCCAGTGTAGCCACAGCGGGGCCTCTCTCAACTCCTGGCATCAGACAGGCTACAGAATGTGTGCTCATGCAGGGACACAGTGGAGTGGCTTGGTGAAAGCTGTGCTAAGTGGTGGCCAGGTAAGAGCTGGCGTGTTGCTGTGGTCACTGGTCAGGACCCTTGTCACATGGTGGCAAGAACTTGGTATGTGGTGATGTGTGGAAGGGACTAGCTCCATCCTGTGACCTTGGTAGAGTTGGGTGGTGGCTCATATTGGAGAGAAGACAATTGCATCGTGTCACTCTGGGCAGTCCTGGGGTGTGTAAACTCTTCCTGTACCATGGTTTCTTTGTTAGAATGCACGTTCATGAGCATGTGTGTACATCTGTGTGTGTAGGGACACACAGGACACCTCCACCTGTTCCTCACAAGGCACACCATCCATCTTTGAGACCGTCTCTCACTGGCCTGGAACTTGCTAAGCTGACTAGAGTGTGCCACCATGTCTGGCTTTCCCACATGGATCTGGGGATTGGATTAGGATCTTGGTGCTTGTACCCGTGGGACTGCCTCCCTCCTTGTAGGTTTATTTGGTAGAGGGACAGCTGTCTCTCCACAGCAGGGTCTGAAGCGGCCTGAGTCACCTATTTCCCCACTCAAGATCTTGTGGCCCACCCTCTACACCAAGGACAATGAGTCTCGCAGGCAGCTCAGCAAGAGACCAGGAAATGTTTCTTGAGGACTGCTGGGCTTTGGCTCCCATTTTCTCCAAAGCCTCCCCTTGGCCTCAGCCTGCCCTTCGACCTCACTGCCTCCTCCTCTTACGTGGCCCTGTCCAGTCTGGAGATTTCTGCCCCATGGTCCCACACTATAAAGCTGTGGGAGGAAATGAGTGCAGGAACTCACTGTTGGACACACCCTGGTCCTCGCACTGCGGTATGAGCTGGTGCTAGCCAGCTGCCTGCCTCACATCTGCTTCCTCCTCTGTGAAGTGCAGGTAATTACAGGTTCTGCTGGCCCTGCACCTGTGGTGGTGTGGGTCGCCTGAGGGTCCCTGTTGGTGACTAAACTGTGGCCCACAGGTGCTGCCCTCCCGTGTGCAGCCTGTGGTGACACCAGTGTCCTTTTTTTGTTGTTGTCCCTGGCAGAGGCTTGAAGCAGTTCCCCAGCATTGTCCACAGTGGGCAAGCTAGGCGGGCAAGTCTCAAAGAGGAAGTGGAAAGACCCTAGGCATGCTCTTTCCTTACCCCCAAGCCCACTCACCCTGTCTCCCCTAGTAGGGAACATGGGAGCCCTGGCAGCAACCTTAAAGCATCTCTGGGCCATTGGGTCACCTGTGTCCGCCCCTTCCCTGTTCTCCATGGCACCAGGTCCCTTCTTAAGGTAGAGGCCCCTTTGTGCCATTCTGGCCTTTGGGGCCCACACAGCCCTGAGAAATCCCCCTGTACAATGTAGTACCAGTAGGACTACAGTGGTCTTCAGCAGGCAGTCTCTCCCCAAGACTCCAGGGTGGGATTGGTCCCATCCCATCCCATCGTTGGCCACCATGCACCTTCATACCCTCTACAGTACTCTCAGAGCTAAAGCAATTGTATAACCTTCATCCACCAGCCGATACCTGGCTAGCAGATAGGGCGCTCACAAGATCTGTTGGTGATTGGTAAGAGAAGAGGGAAAATGGATAGGGACCAGGCAGGAGGCAGGGCTGGCTCATGCACAACTGTGTGGCCATGGCTAACTCAGGCTCAGGCAAGGTCACTCCATCCCCCAGCTCACAGTAACTTCCGCTCATTTTCTTCTCACCCCAATCCAGGCAGGAGGGGTCTGTGGCAGAGTTAGAAATAACTGGGGCCTGTTTCCAGCCAAGCAGGTTCTGCAAATGTGTGCTGGGATAATTGAGGGTTGGCTCACGGTCCCACATGGCTCCGCTTCCCTTCCCAGCCTGGACCCAGCCTCTGCCGTGTGTGGGTGGCCGAGCTGCCTCCCAAGGCTGCTGTGTGGGGGAAGGCAGGAGCTCAGCTCCAGCACACATCGGGAGTCTGGCATCTTGCCCACTCCTCCTCTCCCAAGAGAAGTTGGACCCCAGAGTCTCCAGGTCCCTTGGAAAGACTAGACCTGGAAGGAACCAAATGTCCCCGGCAATCCTGGTGTGATCCCCTTCCCTGTGGTTCCCAAGGACTACCCAGAAGGGAGTCCGAAACAAGAGGCCAGACAGCGCTGAACAAAATTGACTGCAACGCTCTTGAGAAGCAGGTGACCCTGACCTTGGGTCCCCTTCTCTCATGCCTCTGACCACTCCACAGTGTAGCATAGCCCAGGGCCTGGAGGAACCTGTTCAGGGACAGCGAGAGGCAGGCCTGGAATGTGGGACATGTGGACCCTGCTGGCTGGGTCTTAGCTGTCTTGTACAAGTTCCTAATCCGGGAAGCAGGGTTGTGCAGCCTGAGGGGTGAGAGTGCCTGTTGCTATAAAAGTACAGGTCCAGGCCTTTATCCACGGGGCTGGGCCCGGCTTTTTACATCGGTGCTGGGATTGAACTCAGGCCTCATGCAGTTTTACTCCAGACGTGTCTCTTGCGTTTTGCTTTTTTTTTTTTTTTTCTTTATATAATGTCTCACTGTAGCCCAGGCAGGGCGTGACTGAGACCCTCCTGCCTCTGCCTGGACTTCTGGTATGGTCAATACCCACCATGTACGCTCCATCAAGAAGTCTCTCCTTTCATTAACACATCTTCCCAGTCAGAGGCCCAAGCCATGGTGGGGGCTTTGGAGGGGCCTTCCTGTGTCTGCAGCCGGGCTCTAGGCAAATGGCTGGACCACTCGTAGCTTCCTCTTCCTCTGAGCCATGCTGGTTCATGGCGCTGGGTGACGGAACTTCTGTTGGAATGTGTGTTGTGGGCTCTGTACCACCAATGAGATGTCCCACTCAGCTTGCAGTGTGACATGTCACCCCTTACTGTGGCTTTGTCCCTGGGGCACAGTGTGACATTTGTTGGGATAGAAGCTACCTGAGCTACCTACCTCCCAGAGCTGCTCCCACCATCCCCCCGCAGCCTGGCACCCTGCAGTGGGCACTTCCTCAGCTGTGTGCCCATCCTCCGTATAGGCATAGCTCTGCCTGTATCACTGTGATTCTGCCTGCTGTGCTCTTTCGGAAGCACACAGAGCCTACGCTCAGAGCAGAAAGAGCAGGTGAGGAGGCAGCCAGCTTCCGCACACCTGCACCCACAGTGCCAGGCTGCCAGAGACTGCAGGTGTATGTATGTATGGGAAAAGGCAAATGTCCCAGAGTCCCAAACCCAGGGCCCTTCAGCCATGCAGAGTGTGACCCCTGCTGAGTGGGCTCGGGAGAGCCTGGGTCAGTTTCTCCATCCATGGATAGCCATACAAGGGTTTACTCAAAGAGCTTGGAATCTTTTTCCTCTTGTTTCCTAAGTATGCTTCTTGGGGGAAGGGACCATGGGTCTGCCAAAGCCCAATTAGTACCCAAGATTCATAAACTCATGGGTGCCTACCCCTGTGTCCACAGCCCAGTCTCTAGGAGCTTAGCTCTGCTGCTGTGGCCTGGCATACCAACGCAGCGGCTGTTTCAATAGAACTTTGTTTATGGCGCCAAGCTCTGAATTTTACAGAGTTTCTACAGTACGCCAAGTGTTCTTGGGGCTTCTTGAAAACTAATACATTTATTTGTAGCATAGTGTTAGGTTTATAGTTGAGGGTAAAATAAGCCTAACCTGTGTCCTAACCTGTGCCATAGTTTCTTATCCTGATAACAAATCTTGTCCACATATGGCCTGGTAGCTGCAGTCTCTAAACCCAATCTGTGCAGTTGCTGGGAATTGTGAAGTCTGTGCTCACACAATGTCTTGGTTTGTGCAAATGAATTAAAATTTGTGCCACCACTCTGGTGTCCCAGAGAGTAACTGCTGTCTCTTAAGTCTTCTGAATATCTGTCCTCGCCCAGCTCCTACAGATCTCCTACCCCTAATGCTGGCATTCTTGGGATGTTCCAAAGGTGGGGCCCTCTCTGTACTGGATTCTTTCACTTGCAGCATTCACATGCGGTTCCTCTGGGTCATGTCTGGGCTTGATTACTCATTTACTTTTATTTTTGCCCAGACAGAGACACAACCCAGGGCTTTGTTCATATCAAGCCAAAAGTTCTACCCCTGACCTACATCCCTAGGGGGATTCTAGGCAGGTGCTCTACCACTGAGTTCCTAGTCCAGCCTTTACAGTCTTTTGAGATAGAATGTCACTATGTAGCTCAAGCCAGCCTCAAGCTTGCTATCCTCCCCTCCCTTCTGAGTACTAGGTTTACACCTGGCCTATTCATTTCTTTCTATTGCTGGTATTGGTATATACCACAAGTGTTGTGTCCATTCACCTATGAAGGATGTCTTCCATGTCCAGTTTTGACTCATTATGAATGGGCTCCTCTACAAAGAGCTTTTAATGCATTGGCAGCTTAATAATGTCAAAGTCACTTGCAGTTCCACTGATGCAGAGTCCATAGTTTGCCAGTCTCTGACAGCCAGAGCACTCCCATTTCCACATCTGGACACCAAGGTCCACCAGATGTGCAGTCGAGGTCGGGCCTCCCTATAAAGCAGAAATGGCCCTGGGGCTACCCTCATCTCCTGCTTTGGTTCCTGGCACACTCACTGTCACACACACATACACACATGTTCACATACACTTGGCCTCTGTCTGGTCCACTGGTGCTTCTCATATGGCACCTGCTTCTGAGAAGTCAAAAGAACAGAGTCAGAAAGTGATGGAGGTGACGTGGGTCCCAGTGGGAGCCCCTGCAGTTGAGCATGTGCTTCAAAGCTGGGTGCTATATGCTCAGTGTCAGTGTTTGGAGAGTGATGCATCAGAGCCCAGGAGCCACCAGTGCCCAGTGGTTCCTGACAGCCCCATATCTTCCTCAGTGAAGTGTACATGAACTGTGGTAGTGACTCTTTCTCATTGCTGTGCAGAACACCTAACAGAAACAGCTTAAAGCAGGAAGGATTTAGTTGGGCTCACAGCTTCAAGTGATACAGTTTGTCTTGGTAGAGAAGGCATGGTGCTGGGGAGGCTTTACCCATAGTGCTAAGAGTGTGAGATGGCTTCTCCCTACATCTTGGTGGGTCAGGGAAGCAGAGAGCTCAGAATGGAACAGGAATTAGGTATAGCCTTCAAGGTATGGGTCAGAAGTAGAGCACTTGCCTAGAATCCTCCAGGGAGGGGCTGGGGTGTGGCTCAGTGGTAGAGCCCCTGCCTAGAATCCCCCAGTGAGAGGCTGGAGGTGTGGCTCAGTGGCAGAGCACCTGCCTAGAATCCCCAGTGAGGGGCTGGGGTGTGGCTCAGTGGTAGAGCCCCTGCCTAGAATCCCCCAGGGAGGGGCTGGGGCGTGGCTCAGTGGTAGAGCCCCTGCCTAGAATCACCCAGTGAGGGGCTGGGGGTGTGGCTCAGTGGCAGAGCACCTGCCTAGAATCCCCAGTGAGGGGCTGGGGTGTGGCTCAGTGGTAGAGCCCCTGCCTAGAATCCCCCAGTGAGGGGCTGGGGGTGTGGCTCAGTGGCAGAGCACCTGCCTAGAATCCCCCAGTGAGGGGCTGGGGGTGTGGCTCAGTGGTAGAGCCCCTGCCTAGAGGAGCTGGGGGCGTGGCTCAGAATCCCCCAGTGAGGGGCTGGGTGTGGCTGAGTGGTAGAGCCCCTGCCTAGAGGGGCTGGGGGTGTGGCTCAGAATTCCTCAGTGCGGGGCTAGGTGTAGCTCAGTGGTAGAGTCCCTGCCTAGAGGGGCTGGGGGCGTGGCTCAGAATCCCCCAGTGAGGGGCTGGGGGCGTGGCTCAGAATTCCCCAGTGAGGGGCTGAGTGTGGCTCAGTGGTAGAGCACCTGCCTAGAATCCCCCAGTGAGGGGCTGGGGGCGTGGCTCAGAATCCCCCAGTGAGGGGCTGGGGGCGTGGCTCAGAATTCCCCAGTGAGGGGCTGAGTGTGGCTCAGTGGTAGAGCACCTGCCTAGAATCCCCCAGTGAGGGGCTGGGGGCGTGGCTCAGAATTCCCCAGTGAGGGGCTGGGTGTGGCTCAGTGGTAGTAGCCTATAACTACCCCATGTCTTAAATGTTAAATAACCTCCCAAGAGAGTGCCACCAGCTGGGGACCAGGCGTTCAAACAAACAAGCTTGTGGGAGCTTTTCACATTCAGACTATAACACAGCCTGTCACACAGGGTGACGCTGAGCTGGAAGTAGGAAGAGACCCTCGGTGTGCAAGCTTGATTGTTCTCCCACCTCTCACAGTCCATCAATGGTAAAGATTTGGGTAGCAACCCCTTGCTGGATATCGTGTGCCAGGCAGTAACTGGGCCAGAGGCTGAGCCCCAGACCCTCCTTTGTTTATATCACACTTCCCATGGCTCTGCTCACCAGCCGCTGCCCTCCAAGGCCCTGGAGCAGTGTATGTGCCCGTTTACAGGTTCTGTGTGGTGCAGCCCCTCAGTGCCTCTCCATATGGAGCTGCAGCTTCCTTGACCGGCTACCGTTCTTACCAGCCCTGTGCTCACTACTCCATGATGACACCAGGCTGGGCATCCGTGGCTAGGGCTCCTGCCAAAGAGGTGTAGACTAGCTAGGTGAAGGCCTGCAGCCAGCTAAGGTATATGGGCACGGGCTGAGATTTGCTCAGGGTTTATCGCTCTCTGATGAAGCTTTCGCATTTCCACTGTAGTGTATACGTGACCTTCATAGCTGCCCTGCCTCTGCCTTTCGAAGCAGCCTTGTAAACACACAGAGCAAATTTGCCTGCCTGCCCGCTATGCTCCTCCATCCATCTTCCACAGGGCAGGCATGATGCTCCAGGTTCCTAGGGAGATATGGCTGCTCATAGAGGAAGCTCTCAAAGTCTTGCTGTCTTGTCCCTAAGTCACCCACCAATGCCTTACAGGAACCTCAACCTGTGAGGTGTTCCTAGTCCACTGGAGTGAGGTGCTACAGGACACAGCTATGGGGAGAAGCTCCAGTTCTCAGAGAGAGCACTGCCTTGGCCTGGAGCCCCGTGTGGCCATGGCTCCGCTGTTACACACCTAGGTAGCCCTGCCTTCAGCTCTTTGTCATCAGTGGAAGGGATGTGAGTGTTGAAGGTCAGGCCGTGGGACTAGTGATAAGAATAAAGTAGAGGCAACCAGGCAGTGACGGACATGTGTCCTTTGTACTACTCGGGAGTTGGGAACCAGTGCATCCATCCCAGGGCAGCACATCGTCAGGCCCACCCACAGCCCCACTTCCTGAATCAGCCCATGCGCTGCCCTGGGCCACCTGCCGCTTACACTCGCCCAGCCTCCACCTGCTGCTCGCACTGTGGGTGTGCACTGGAAGGCCTAGTGCCCTGTCCATCTTCCTCCATAGTGTAGCGGGGACACAGGCTGTAGAAGGTACTCAGAGAACAAAGGGCCTGAGAAAGGGACAGTGCAACCCCCCTCAACTTCCTGGTGTGGGCAGAGAGTAGGCCCAGGTTATGGGCACCTACAGGGCCTCTTGAGACTTTGTTAGAGGCCCTTAAGTGTTGTGCACATAGGAGAGATCACGACCACCAGGGCCAGCTTGAAGGTCCTGCCTCTGACTCAGGCTACCACAGCCAAGCCCTTATCCTCTCATTGCCGAGGCTCCCACTGTGCCACCCTCCCTCCATCTTCCTGGCTCCCACCATGATCGACCCTTCCCCTGACTGCTGCCATGACTCCTACTATGGCACCCACTGTAGCCTACCTTCTCCCTCCACCTGGCTGTGGCTCGCCCTAGCCTCAGTTGTTTTGTCTCACAACTGCCTTCCTGAATAACTAGGAAGGGGCTGAGTGAGGAGTCCTGGGGTCAATAAGGAACCTGGGGCTCATCCCTAGAGAGCGAAGGTTGGGGACACATGGCCTTCTTCAGCTACTGGCTGTCAATGGTGCTGCTGTGGAATCGGCAGTGGTGGCAGCATGGAGCTGTCCACCCAGCCAGCATGCCAGCACAACCCAGCAAGCCAGGTCTCACAGCAGTGCCTGTGCCCTGGACACCCCAGGCTCACATTTTAGCTAAGCATCCCTGCTTCTGCCAGGTCACCATAGAACTTTCTCAAATGTCACCAGATCTAAAAGAGCATCCTAAGTGGCCAGGATTAGAGCAGAATCAGGAACAGGGTGGGCCAGTGGGGGGGAGGGTGCCACCCAAAGATGGGAAGGGTATGTTTATGTCTGATGGGATAAGGAGATAGAGCCTTGGGCGTTGCCGGCAGCAGCTGGGACACAGTGGGCTGTGACACTGATGGGACTCCACTCTGGAGAGGGTCTCCTTGCTCACCCAGGTATCCTGGAACCTGCCCTCCATGCACGTCAGATTAAACTTCTCTCTCTCTCTACCCTCCTCCCACCCTCTTTGCATTCATAGGCTCATGGAGACCCTGGGTGTGCTCTCCTCTGCTCTCTTTATTTTGCAGTGAGGCTGGGATGACTATCTGATCATTCACAGGAGACTGTAGGCCGGTGGTTTTCAACCGTCCTAATGCTGAGACCCTTTAATACAGTTCTTTGTGTTTTGGTATCCTACTTTACTGCTCTGGGTTTGCCTGTGCCCAGTTTAGAGAGCTGGGACTTGCAGTCACGGCTTTGGGAGCTGTCCATCCCTGGGTGCTGAAGCTGGAATCAAAGGTGAGGTCCTGGCCGGTTGAGTGCTATCCCAGGTACAAAGCCCCATGTTGGCCACAGCTCCCATCCCTGGCCCCCTAAAGATGCCGCTGCTAGAAGGGACACCGTCTGAGGAAAGGCTGCCATGAAGGTTTGTTCTTTCTCAGAGCTTGCAGCTTTGTATAGATGTCTCTGGGGTAACTCAGCTGCCTTACTGCTCCACCTTGTATCACATGTGACCTATCTTCCTGTGTGGGCAAGAAAAGGGGTCCTCCGGACCCTGTGTGTGGGGCAGTTCAGCCAGAAAGCGGATGACAGGCAGCTGTCCCAACAGGCCCCGGGAGGGACAGAGACTTGGGTAGAGGAGGGAGTGCACAGCTCTCTCCCTCCCTCTTTCCCCGACAGGCAATCAGACCCATTCACAGGCTCCTGTTGGCAGAGGCCAGCTTCTGGAGGCTTCCTGTCTGCCGAGATAACAATGAGATCTAGATAGACACTTTAATTTGAATTTGCCTTTTTGGGTCCCCTGAATTTCAAATGGAGTTGTTAAGAACGCAGGCTGACTTCTAAACCTGCCTCATTCCTTCAGTTGAGTGGTGGAGCCTACCGGGCTCTGGGGTCTCAGTGCTGCCGGAGGCAGAGTGCCCTGACACCCCAGCAGCGGACACGCCTACTCTTAGGTGGGGCTAGTGTTCAGGAACAGCTCCACAACGAGTATCATGGAGTATCATGACGCCTGTTTGAGGGGCAGCCCTGCCTGGGACTGGTCCTCAGCCAGCAGCAGAGCACACAGAGGCCATGGAGTTTGGCTGAAGTTGCTCAGGAGGGCAAAGAATGAGTTCATGGTGCAGAGAGAGTGCTAAGTTCCCTGTGGGAAGAGGGTTTGAGGAGAGGTCAGTAGATCTAGGGTGGGTCCAGTGGCAGCTTCCATGCCTACCCAAAACAGTCATCTCCTTCCAAGGTCAACAGCCAGGACCCAAGGTGTGACACAGTATGGGGGAACAAACTGGTTTTGCTTGCAGCAGTTTGTGCAAAGGCCCTCTGGTCAAGGAACCTAAGCATCCTTAGAACCGAATCAAGGCACTTGGGAAGAGAAACCTTGGGTGCCTTTCCTTAGTTCAGCCATAGCTTCTGTATTCAGAAATGCCCTGTAGTTCCAGAGACTGAGGCAGGAGAATTGCTGCAAACCCCAGTCTAGTCTGAGCTGCATAGTTCCAGGCCAGCCTTAGAGAAAGACCTAGTTTCATAAAAAAATGGACAGGGAGCTAGGAAAAAGATAACCCAGTCAAACCTGAGGACCCAAGTTCAGTTCCTAGAACCTATGTTTTATTGCACATGAGTCTGTTACCAACAGCAAGGAGGCAGAGACAGGGAGATCCCTGGGACTCACTAGCCAGCCTTGCCTCTGATTAGAGCCCCAGGTCCCAGTAAGAAACCTTATCTTGAGAAACAAAATGGATGGCTCCTGAGGAAAGACATCTGAGGTTTCCTCTGGTCACCACATGCATGTGCACACATGAGGGAGCATGGGAGTCTGTGACTACTAGAGCCAAAAGAGATTGCCAGCTCCCACCCCACCCCCAGAACTGGAGTTACAGGCCTTGTGAGACCTCACTTAGGTGCTGGGAACTGAACTCTGGTCCTCTGGAGAGCAGGAAGCTCTGATGACCTCTAAGCTATCTCCCCAGGCCCTGGTAGAACTTTTGTAAAGAGGTGGCTGGTAGACCAGAGTGGCCCTGTGCTGATGGTTTGCAGAGCCTGCTCTGGACTCACAGTATGCAAATTACCAGCCCGGCTCCCTATAAATAGCACCACAGCACTTAGCAGCTAGAAAGCAGCAGCCGACTGAGTCTTCTCACTTATGTGTAACTTCTGTCATGCCTCCATATTATTAGTGTGCTTTGGAGAACCCATTATCTTTTGAATCTCTCTTTTCTTCTTTTTTTTAATCTTCTACATTTAAATGCTTCACAAACATCTTTCAAGTATGCACACATGCTGACAGTCCCGCACCTCCCTGGGCTGATCTTTGCTGTTCTGCAGGAAGACCCTCCTAACTCTTGCTCGTAGGTGTGTCTGCTAGCAGCCCATCCCCTCCCTTTGTCCACAGTGCCTTTATTTCATCTTCACTTGGACTGGATCTGAGAGCTGTGTTGACAGTCTTTTCTTTTAGCTTTTTGACTTTTTTTTTCCCCTCTCATTTTCTGACTCATGGGTTCTGATGAGAAATCTGTTCACAACCTCAGCCCAGTCCTTGCACATACTCTGGCTCTTCTGCAGCTGGCTTTATGGTTTCTTTGTGCTTTTCTTGTTTATTGTTC
Source organism: Uromys caudimaculatus (assembly GCA_028551405.1). Taxonomy (NCBI): domain Eukaryota; kingdom Metazoa; phylum Chordata; class Mammalia; order Rodentia; family Muridae; genus Uromys; species Uromys caudimaculatus. The sequence goes on from CM052721.1 coordinate 12,325,509, forward strand.
GTCTAGCTCCTTGGGTTTCTGCATTTATAATCGAGTGAATTTTGAAGGTTTTTAAGCCAAGTGTGGTGGCACAGACCTGTAATCATGGCTATGTGGGAAGCAGAGTCAGAGGAATATAAGGCTGAAGGCCATCTTCAGCTACAGAGTAAGTTCAGTGCCAGCCTGAGGAACTTAGTAAGTCTCTGTTTCAAAATAAAAAGTAAGAGGCTGGGGAGATGGCCCAGAGATAAAGATGCTTGCCTCCAAGCTAGATGACCTGATTTCTACCCCTAGGACCCACACGATGGGGGGGCTTGACTTCTCAAGTTGTGACCTCCACATGTGCACCATGGAGCTTGTGCCAGCCCAGTAAGTAAGTCAATAACATCATTTTAAAAAGTAAGTGGAGCATGATTCAGTGGTAGACACTTGCCTAAAATTCTCTAGAGAGGAGCTGGGGCTGGGGCTTAGTAGGACAGCACCTCTGTAGAATCTAACAGCAAGGAGTTGGGCACACAGCTCAGCGAAAAAGGGCTCGCCTAGCATGTGCGCAGCCCTGGAATCCATTCCAGCAGTACCAAAGAGTAAGAAGAAGAAACGGGGAATTCAAGGATTTTCCACACCCCTCTCAACTCCTCCAGCACCGACCTCAGCTCTGTGCAGTTTTGGTTGCTTGGTGTCAGCATACTGCTGCTGACTCGGCATTCTTCCCATCTGTCTTCATACTTCACTCTCCATGTTTCTGATGTGATCTGTTATTGTTGACCTTCCTCTCTGGAGGGGCAGATCTGCTGTTAATCTCACTCAGTGGTGTTTTTAGTCCAAATACTGTTTTTCATGTTTAAAGGGCCTTACATGGTTAGAGCCAAGCCTGGTGGCACAGGCCTGTAATCCCTGAACTCAGTAGCCTGAGGCAGGGAAATCCCAAGTTCAAGGCCAGCCTGGACTACTTAGAAAGAGCTGCTTCAGGACTGGGGAGATAGCTAGCCAGTCACATTCCCGGGGGACTCCAAGAAACTATGCTTCTTAAAAAGCCAGGCATGGTAAAGAGCCCTTGCCATCCTGGTGCTGGGGAACCAGGCAAAGGTCCCCTTGGAGTTCCCTGGCTTGCCAGCCCAGCCTGTGTGGTAAAGTTCCAGGCCCATGAGAGACCCTGTCTCACAAAACAAAATAAAAGACAGGTAGGGTGGCACACACCTATAATCCCAGCACCTGGGAGGCAGAGGCAGGCAATCTCTTGTAGGCCAGTCTGGTCTACAGAGCCCAGATAGCAAGATGCCTCCAAACTTACCAACCTGGATCTCCACAGTTAAGTTATTGCTCATAAGATTTGAAAGGCAAGCACTTGTTGGTTTGGTTACAATTCGCTGGGTGGTTTTGCTTGGTAAGCCCTCTTCTGGGGTATCATCGGCTGCTCTTAGCACAGTCTCTGCAGGCTCCATGGAGCCCAGAGAGCCTGCTCTCAAATGTCCCATGTAGTATGCTTGTGTCGTCCCCCCCACCCCTAGCTGCTTCCCAGAGAAACTGAGGGAGAAAGGGCTGCACCGAGATGGGAGCTGTGGCAAGCATCCGTAGTGCCATTCCCCACCCCACCCCGGGCCTGGCTTGTTCCTTCTTATAAAGCCACCAGCCCTATTGGATGCTGCCCCTCCTGTGGCCACATCTACCTCCTTAAAGAACCTGCTCCCAGCCACTATCATGTTGGAGGAAAGGAATTGCTGTCAGAATTTCAGGGGACACAGTCCAGCCCTGGCCTGTTGTGTGTCTGCCCATCTGTAGCCCTCGGTGTCTGTACAGGCAGACACTTCGTGTGTAAGAACTGCATGATAGATAGCACAGGGACTGCTGTTAAATAAGTTCCGGGGCCTTTCCAAAATGTCCTTTTCTTCACTTGGACTCTTGGCCACAGTGCCCACTCACCCATACCCTCCTGTCTGGCACATCTGTTCTCTACACACCTCCTCCTTTCCTCCCTGCACACTTGCTGGAAGGTTCTGCAGGGAGAGCCATCAGTGAGCAGCCCCAGAGGATAGAGTGAGACCCGCCCATGAGGCTTGCACAGCCTATCCACTTCCTCTGACCAGTTCTCAGTGGCCTGCTGCTGGGAGAACTGTCTCCTGACAAGCAGAGGGACATTTCTTTTTTGGTCAGTTGGCACTTGCTTCACTCTGAGCTGGGAGATTCTGGCGGTGGATGATGGAGGCCATGGCTTCTCTGGAGGAGCCAGAATGTCAGGGGAGCTGTTTGCCAGTTTGAGTGAGACAAAGGTCAGGCCTCAGCCTGACAGGATGCAGCCTGGATCACTGGATGCTGGTAACTATGGCCTGGCAGCCACACTCTGCTGGGGCCTGTCCCCAGTGGCCACACCACACCCCTACCTGCCCTCCATGCCCTGCTGCTTACTGTCCAGTGCTCTTAGGGCCAGGCAGAAGGTCCCAACTGAAGAGTGAGCAGGTGTCATCCCACCAGATGTTTTTCCTTCCTGGGTAAATTTCTAGACCACCAGGCAGTCAGTGACAGGCCACTGATACAGGTGACTCTGTCTGTGAGAGCAGCTTGGTACCCTTCTTCTTAAGAGAGATATACTCACCACCACCCCCCTCTGTGCCATGCCCTGTGATCCTTGGGGTCCAGGGCTTCCATCTCCTCCTGCATCTTCTCAGCCAGTACAGCCCTCTGTACGTGCTGTTTGGTGGCCTGACCTTAGCCATACGATGGTGCCACTGTGTATGCACTCCACTGGACACCTTCCCATGTGCTACAAATTTTGTGCCATGACACCAGGCCTTGGCTGTGCAGTGGTGGCCTCTGCTCTGTTCTCCAGCACCATCCTCAGCCAAACCCACTTCCACCCTAAGCTCACAGTTCTCTGAGCCTTCTCTTCCCCAGCCACTGTGTGAGCACCAAGCCCAGGGTTCTCTCCCCTCTGTCACACCACTGATGTTCTGACTATCAGCCAACTGCCACCCTCCTGTGGGTGTTCAGAGGCCAGACCCCAAGGCCAGCCTCACTACCTGGACCACCCAAGCTCCCCTAGCTCCAAGCTGAAAGCTCAGCTACCAGCAAGTGTTTGGGATTCATAGTGGGCCCTCCCTACTCCCTGACATGTCCGCCCTGCTGGGCTTTGGGGCCTCCACTGAGGGTACCTAGATGTACCTCCAAGGTTGTTGTTTGTAGCCTCGTTAGCTCTAAAGGATAGCAGAGGTCTCTGAACCATTACCCTGGGGCAGAACAGGGGCTGGGTTCCAATGCAGGTCAGGGACACTGCAGATGTCAGCCAGAGCCTGCCTTCTTCCCTCCCTCCCTCCCTCCCTCCCTCCCTCCCTCCCTCCCTCCCTCCCTCCCTTCCTTCCTTCCTTCCTTAGAGACCCTTCCAGAGGGAGAACTAGCTTAATGATGCTATATCTGGGCCCTAGTGGCACCCAGGCCATTACAGACCTTAAAGCCAAGGCACTTCAAAGACAGCCAGGTTTGTAACATCAGGGGTGCTGTTACTGGGGGTTCCAAACTCTTTACCAATGGATTGTGACCCTCTCCTAACTGGTGTGAACCAAAGACAGGTGTCCAGGTGGGCCTCAAGTTCTGATGCCAGAACCCATGCCCTCTGCTGTATGTGAGGGCTGAGCCATGTGGCTCTTCTCAAGGTCACAAGAGCCAGTTGCATGCCAGGTATCACTGGGCCAGGCGTTGGTGACAGTCAACCACAGCCTGCAGAGGCCTCCCTGCTCAGAGTTTTGTTCTGTGGCTTGGTATATAAGGTTTGCCACATTCCGTCATTCTGAGGTCAGGCCTGTTTATCAGGCTGGGTCTCTAACACTTCACAGGCCAAGTGTGGCAGAGGAATGAGAAGCGAGCACTTTGTCCCACCCACTGTGGTTATCAGCATGGGCCTGCAGGTATCCCACCCTGCACAGAGACTGGCAGCCTATCCATGCAGAGGCCAAGGCAAGGGCAGGACTTGGACTCCCAGCTCTCCACAGCAACTGTGATCGGTGATGGTGTTAATTGACGATTGTAACTCATTACAGGCTCGCCGTAATTAAATTACCCATCGATGCCTGGGAGATGAATGGCATGGCCAGGTTATGGAACAATTGCATTTAGTCTTAACTCACGTTCCAGTGTTTTGTTAACGTCTCAGTAATGGTGGGATCCGGGGGAAGGGAAAGCTCTGTATCCCTTGTGACCCAGGCTATTCCTAGGCTGGGGCTCTCCGGAAACAAGGAAATTTAAGGCTGACCCTGCTCTCCAGAGACAAGTGGTGAATTGGTGAGGAGCCAAAAGCATGTGCCAAGGGGACATCGACCTGTTTTTACCCGGCTGCTGCTGTCAGGGCCTGCTCTGCCTGTCAGATTGTATGACATGTGGACTCACACAAACCAAGCTGAAGAGTGTCCCCCTGTGCCATACGGCACTTGAGGTGCTCAGTCATTCTGTCAGGGATTTTCCACACATGGCCACGGGTCAGCAACAATGGTTCCCTTGCTGGCCTGAGTGCCACTGATTCATTGTGGTGACTCCTGGGTGTTCTGGGGCCTTCCCTGTGCAGGGTCCAGGAACCAGTGGGGTCCCTGTGGGATATGAGGCTATCAGGTATCCTGGGGTGGGAACTCAGTGTCTGGAATATCAAGCGTGCTAAGGGACCACCAAGCTTCATATCTCATGTGTTGGGTTTTGCTGTGCAGGTATGCAGTGTGCCAGAGGGTCGTTGTGCAGAATACCAAACGTGCTAGGGAGCCACACCACTCACTATCTATCTTGTGTGTCAGCAGCACTGCGCAAGGTATCTGCTGTATGTGGGGTCTTCTGTGTGCTGTGTCAAATATGCCAGGGTCACTGTGTAGGGTGTCAGGTGGGCTTGGGGTCATCGTACAGGTTGACAGGGGCACATGGGGTTATCATGTTAAGTATCTCGAGTTGCTGATCCAGTATCAACAGGCTGAAGGGTACTGTGTAGAATTTGGTCTTTGGGGACAACACTGTTCAAGTGTGTGTGGGGTCTGAGTCACTATAGAATAGCAGATTTTCTGGGAGCCAATGCTGCCAGCTTAGTGGCCAAAGCTATTTGGGCCTTGGTAAAGCTGGTGGGCAGGGCAAGGAGCCATTCTGCTCTGCAGGAAAGGACAGCTTGAAACACGACTGAACTCAGTTTCCATGTCACCTACCTACTCTGTGAGGCATGGGCAGTCCTCACAGAGTGCTGGCTGGCTCCCAGTCATAGACTGTAGACACTGCAGTGTGAGATCTGCCTTCCTCTCCCTCCTTGGAGCTGTGGAAAGTGCTGGTCAGCTGTGCTTTTGCCAGCCTGGTGGTCAGCACTGTTGGAAGCTTTTCTGGGCATAGCTAGGAGACACACAGCCCTGCCATACCGAGGTATCACCTCTGTGTCTGTCTCTGCCTCCTAGGAAGAGTGCTGCCATGCACAGACAAGCCAGTCCTTCCTTGTGGTGGCCCTGCCCTACGAGGGCCAAAGTGGCCCAAAGCAGAGGCCTGGACATACTCCAAGTGGTTCTTACCATGAGTGGATTTGTCTGTCACACACTTGAAGTCAAGAGCACGAGAGCCTTGGGTGATCTGACAAGGGCCACGTTGGCTCTGCACTTTGTCAGGTGAGCAGCAGGACTTGGCAGCTGGCTTTGAAGAAGCTTTGAGGGGTGCAAGCAGAAAGTGTGGCCCCTAGGAGGCCTACTTGAATCTAATGACTCAAGGAATACTGGGAAAGAGGTATGCAGGCTAAGGAGCTGTTGGGCTCAGTATGGCATGTGTGTACATATGGCCTCCCAGGGCCCTCCCAGCTGGTACTAGACTTGCTTCTGGAGCTGTCACTGAGTCCCAGCTCCTGGCTACTTCAGCATTCAGCAGTGCAGAAACGGCTAAGAGTGTGGCTTCTCAGAAATCCTGGCCCTGCACATATGCTGTGCTGACTCTAGGCAGGGCCTCAGCTGCCACAGGTAGTACTGAAGAAAAGGATCACAGTGCTGGGGTGCCAGCAGCCTTGCTGTCCTGGCCATGTTCCTCTTCCTGTGTTCCTAGTGGATCCGAGGGTCAGGTTCAGAAGTCATGGCGTGGCATAGTGCTGGCAGGTCCCGGAGCCTAGCAAAGCTCCGGAGCTTAGGCAAGTGAGTTGCTTTTCTGAGATGGAGCCATGCTAATTCAGAATCTCCAATTCAGGCTGCCTGCCACGAGGTGGGTCCCCACCCTTCCTCCTTGTGACCTTGGGCAAACTGTCTACTTCCTTGGGAATGCTGTGGTGTCAAGATATACCCATGTATAAGAAGTGCCAGGGCACACTTTGGTGTGAGCTGTATGACATGTCCCATCCAAGGCCCAGGACATAGCAGTGACTGAATTCAGAAGGATGGCGGTGGAGTTCACAGCCTCCTTTCTCCATGCTGTGAGCAGGTGTGACAGAAGCAGGAAGGATGGGACAGAGAGTTTGCTAGAGCTCAGTGTCTCTCCTTATTATAGGAGGTGGGGGAGAGGTGAGCAAGGACGATGCTTTAATTGTGTGATTCTGATCTGGGCAGAGACTCTTAAATGCTTTGTAATCTATTTTTAATAAGTCATTCAAACAAGCTCAGCTCCAGTTAACGTCCAGAGCTGATAGCCTGCCATGCCCACCCCACCCGATCCTTTGAAGAGAGACTGTCCTTCACTTCCCCTTCCCTCACAGCCTGTCTTGCAGTCTCATAGAAACCTTGGTCTAAGGAGAGACACAATGGACTTGCAGCCGTTTCTTTGCCTGACTTTGGGAAGCTTGAACTGGCCGAGGTGTCTAGAATGCAGACATGGCTGCTGATAGAATTTCTATCAAGACATGTCTGAGATGGGCAGGGTACACTGACATGGGCTGTGGCAGTCCCCAGATATGTCATCCAGTCTCAGCCCTATTCTCTTCATGAGGGACTAGCTGCCCACTTCACTCTCTACTGAAGGACAAATGGACGGGCTCCCAGAGCTATCCTAGGGGCTGCCAGGAACACAGATGCGGCTGCTGGCTTTCTCCTCCCATGCCCCACTCCCTGTTCTAGGTGGGAACCTACTGACCTCTGTGACTCCAGGCACAATGCCCACCACTCTCCCTCTACCGGCCATCAGTCCCAGGAGATTCTGGAGTCTCGTGCTGGGGCCAACTGCATTATGTGTCCCTGGCTTATAGCCTGGCTGTGCCAGTCTGCCAGAAGAGGTACCTCAGGACATTGCTGTGGACAGCCATCTCACTTTCCCCTTCCTACCCTGGCTTCACTAAGACTCCTGGTTTCCACACTTCAACTGCTGTGGTGAACCTTCGCCTCAGCCCCACCCACTCCTCTCACTGATGGGCCACTGCTTCACTGCCCCACTCTGTAGCCCGGAACACAGGCAACAGGGACAGGGGGACCTCAGGAAGACCATGCTGGCTTAGAAGTTCTCTCTTCCCATAGCTTCAGCTCTTTGTGTGGTGAATGGAGGCCTAGGAGGGCAAGAAGGAGGTTGCATTTAGTTGGGCCACACGTAGTGTCCAATATGGTGCCAATTCTACAAGGTCTGGCCATGGGGCTCCCACCATCTGTCAGCATGCATAGCAGTGACTGAATTCAGAAGGATGTTCAGCCATTCCTGGCTGGACAGACATCCCTGCCTCTCCTCACCTACTGCTTGCCCTCCTCACCAGAGACTCCTGTGGTGCTGTCTCATGAAGGGCCTCAGAGGATGCCTGTTAGCCCATGCAATAATTCCAACCACTTTCCACAGCATGGTGTCTGCTGCCCTTCACCCCTTCCCTCACGCAGCTCTCTATTGGTTGTTGAGCAAGGTACAGGCTCAGCCAGCAGTGGATCTCAGAAGAGTTCTAAGGTGTCACTTTACCAGCCAGTGGTGGCTGCAATGGAGGCTGGGAAGCAGGAGCATCAGTTCAAGCTGTATGAAACCCTGTTTCAAAAAGACAAGAGTTGAGGCTGAGATCGCCTAATATTCGTTGTGCAAGCATGAAGACCTGAGTTCAATCCCCAGCCCCTCAGAAAGGCTGGGCTCTGAGGTGATTGTGTGTAATGATATCCAGAGTTGGGTGATAGGAGTCAGAGACCAGCAGATTCCTGTAGCTTGCTGGCTAGTCAATCTAGCTGAACCAGTGAGCTTTGGATTCAGTAAAAACACCTGACATCAAGCCCAGTATGGTGGCGCGTGCCCTTAATCCCAGCACTCAGACAGCATATGGATTTCTTTGAGTTCCAAGGCCAGCCTGGTGTATACAGTGAGTTCCAGGACAGCCAGAGATACATAGTGAGACCCTGTCTCAAACAAACAACCTACAAGCAAACACCACAAATAGGCTCCCAGCTTCCCAGCTCAGAGCATGACTGCACAGACACACATAAGTCATTTTAAGAGGAAAAGAGTCATTTAGCATTTCCAGTGCAGATTCCAAGAGGGCTGGGCTGGCCCACTGCTCGTCCTTGCCCCGGGAGACCTAGGGACCTGTTGCCCCTGAGCTCAACTGTCTGGCCTCAGCATGTACCTTGGTCCACCATCCTACCCTGGGTGCCTGATTCCAACATGCCCCCTAGGCATCTACCCGCCCAGCACACACCTGAGCATCTGCCCTCCGATCCTGGGCTTCCCAGCATGCACCCTACCCTGTTACCTTCTCTTGCTCCTGAGGGCCTAGCTCCCAGCATGTACCTGGGCTCAGCTGTCTGTCCTCTCACTCTGAGCACTTGGCTCTCCAGCTATAGTCTGAGTGTCTAGCATGGCTTCTCCTTATGTTCCCCAAGAGCTTATCTTAGAGAGTACTCATAGCCAGCTGAATTCCCAGCCCAGGCCAATGCCACCTTCAAATGGCATAGGAGGCACTGCCTGCTTGTACCAGTCTGACTAGGATGGGGATTGTTACACTGGACTTTGGCAGCATCCCAGGGCACCAGCAGCCCTTGTCTGTAGAGATCAGGGAACCTCCATTCTCAGAAACACAGGGCTCTGAACCTAACAGAGATAGGGAAAAGCCAGGCCACTGTGATAGCCTACAGGCAGGAGGGCTGGCTTAGAGAAAGAGCAGTCACTCTGTAGCTCACAATGGCCAGTCTCTAGTTCTCTGCATTCCAGTCTCCAAGGCAGCCTGTTCTGATTAGCTGTGCAAACTTAATTAGTTCACATCCAAGTTTGTGGAAGGCATCCCTCAAGGGAGCCGTGTGAACAGCCTCCGGTTACCAAGAAGACCAGATTCCATGCCGAGGTGGCGGTATTAATATTGAACATAGCCTGCTCAGGTTGCCAGCCTTCCCCAGTGAAGTCTCATCTTCCCCGTGGCTTCTTGAATGTGCCACCCTTGTAAATAATATTAAAGCAATTTCTTCTGAGGTGTCAGGAAAAGAGAAGGGGTGGGTGAGGTACCCAAAACACCCTGTCTAACCCTGTGAGGAGAGCACCAGCTCAAGGGACACTTCACTCTTACCAAGAGCCCCAGATAGGGCCAGGTCACCAGCACTGAGTGGGGCTGGCCTCACCCACTCTTGAGCCTACAACATGGGGTGGGCTTGGCTGGATGAATGCCCATCAGAAGTTTTCCAGGTCCCCTCCAGCCAGGATGTCTGATGGTCTAGGAAGCACTTCCGCTCCTAACAATTGCCCAGCTGCCCACGCATTTTGAGGGTGTCTCAAATTCACCCGTTAGAGACTCTCCCAGCAGGGGTTGGGGTGTTCAGAAGCTAGAAGCAATCTGGATAATGACACATCCTGTTCCAGGGCTTTGCCCAATCAAAGGGAATGGCCAGGTCTTTGATCTTCAGTTCCCTGGAGCACTGAACCCAGAACAGGGCCCCAGCCTAACTCTGGGGGAGACCGTACCCCCCTACTCAGAAGAGTGACTCCTGCTCATGTGCTTTTCCATAGGTGCCATCCCCAGACTCCCTCCAGGAGGAGCACCTACCCTGTCTGCTCACTCCACCCCAGCTCTCCTTCCAGGAGCACCTGTCTCATAGGCCCCATCATGGGTCTCCTACGTTTGTCCTGTTCACTTCACCCCAGGCCTCCCTCCAGGGAGGGCACCTGCCCTGTTCACTTTACCCCAGGTCTCCCGCGAGGGAGACCACATGCCCTGTTCACTTCATCCAACCCCACCCTACTCCCCCAGACCTCCTGCCCTGCTGACTCCCAAACTGACAGCTGCTTCTCATGGCATACTCCTTGCTGACTGGTTTCTCACTCTGTTTCCTCTAGGCTTTCTTCAGTGGCTTCCAAATGCCTAGAGCAGCTAGTGTCAGTGCACAGCTAGTGAGCTCTCCAGGGGTGTCAGGACCCCTGCCCAGCAGGACAAATGTGGGCCTCAGGGAGGTGACATCTCTCCAAGCCTGAGGCTCCTTGTTCTGAACCCAGCTAGCTCTAGTAGACACTAGAGACTGCCTACTACAGCTCTGGCACAGTGCCCTCCAGCTTCCTGTAGGGTTGGCCAGCCAACAGGCTTGTGGGAAGCTTGTTACAGACCCTGCCCAGGCTGGGCTCCCTGCTCATCACAGAGGCTTATGGGCAGGAAGACCTCTCATGGGCCTGCCACTAGCCACATAGCCTGCCCCAGGCTCATGTTGCTTGCTGCCTCTGCCTCTGCCTCAGCTGATCTGTAATGGGCTCTCCATGGACCCTTGATTGGTGTAGCAAGCCATGTACCGTACCCTAAAGATGGCGCCGGTTCCCTGCTGTCTCGTCTGCACACCTAGTGATAAACAAGTCCATTTATGGCTGTGCCTGATATCACCATCTGACATCATGGTTGGGCAACCTATCTACTAGCTCCATGTACCGCGCCCTATAGATGGCGCTGGTTCCCTGCTGTCACGTCTGCTCACCTAGTGATAAACAAGTCCATTTATGGCTGTGCCTGATATCGCCATTTGACATCAC
>CM052721.1:12336459-12397996 GCA_028551405.1 Uromys caudimaculatus
ATTGGTTTTTAACTAGGTCCCCAGCCCATATCTTCCTCCGTCCCCTCTGCCTGATTAGTCACATCAGGCACCTGCCTCTGGGCCTCTGCTGAAGCCCCCTCAGTTGGTGCTGCCTTTTCATGAAGCCCTTGGGTCTGGACACAAAACAGGCTAGTGGTCTAAGTGTGTCCCCTCCACATCCCCAGCTCCATGCCAAAACTGTTCCACAATCAGTGACCCCTGGCCTAGGCCTCTCTTCTCCCCCCCACCCCCCATTTATTACCTCAGGTCAGCAGGCAGAGTTTTCCTGTTTCTGTTGAATTTATTCCATAATTACTCCTGTTGGCAGCAGACAATACTTACTCCTTTTTACAATAGAGATGCAAAGTTATTTTATGTGATGTTTATTTATGTTAATGAGATGTGTTGAGTACATACAGCCTGCAGCTGTTGTCAGGTAACCTCCACTGGTGGACTGACCCTGCTTCCTAGTCAGGCTAGTCACCATGCACATGGGGCCCCGCCCTGCACACCTGGCTCCACCCTGTATACCTGGCTCCACCCTGCACACCTGGCTCCACCCTGTATACCTGGCTCCACCCTGCACACCTGGCTCCTCCCTGTATACCTGGCTCCACCCTGCACACCTGGCTCCACCCTGTATACCTGGCTCCACCCTGCACACCTGGCTCCACCCTGTATACCTGGCTCCACCCTGCACACCTGGCTCTACCCTGCACACCTGGCTGCACCCTGCACACCTGGCTCCACCCTGTATACCTGGCTCCGCCCTGCACACCTGGCTGCACCCTGCACACCTGGCTCCACCCTGTATACCTGGCTCCGCCCTGCACACCTTGCTCTGCCCTGCACACCTGGCTTCTTCACTGTGCTGGGAAGCAAGTTGTGCAGCCCTGACCCAAATCCTCAGGCCCTTGTTCTGGGCCCTTGGCAGACTTGGGATGGGGGCAAGATGGAAATTGAGGGCTGAGTGGGCCTCTAGGCTAGGACTTCTAAACTCCCTCTGTCACTCTCCTTTTCAAGTCAGCAAACTTCAAGTAAACCCAGGTGTATAGGTATGTAAGTTAGGTACACAACCCGTTGTTTATAATAAATCATAAAAGAAATCTACTTGAAAAACTCTTTGCTCTACATATAGTTTTTACCACCTATTAAAGCAGAAGCAAATTTATATACTAGTAGATAGGTTTGTCTGTTTAGTGGGTATGGGTGCACATTGGTATACCTAGAGGTCAGAGGACAGTCTTGATGACATTCCTCGGGCACCTCATACTTTCTGCTTGAGTGAGCCTGGATCTCTCATTGGTCTGAAACATCACCAAGTAGGCCACCTGTCCACAGAGCCATCAACCTGTGTCTGCCTCCCATCTCACCGTAATGGGATTTCTAGTGTGTATTACTGAACCCAGCTTTTCTCATAGATTCTGGGGATTGAACTCAAACACTCACTTATGAGACAGACACTTTACTAAGCCAGTCCCCAGCCCTCTTGTTCTTGTTTTACATTGTTTTAATGTCTGCTGCTCTGGGCTCTGGATCACCTTCAACAGTTGATTTTATATTGTCCATGCTAAGTAAGAACTCCGTTTCACATAAATAATGCCATACAAAGTGGCAGATGCATGTTTAGGCCCATTTCAGAAATTGGTGGGAATTCTGCCCTAATCAAAAACTAAAGTTTTGAAAAATTTAACAGTTTTGAAACCTGAGTCAGCAGCTCTAAGAACAATTTTTAAAACTTCAGTACAGTGCAAAGATATGCTAATTTGATACTTCCATTGCTGAGGACTGGCAGTAAGAAAATATAGGAAAACCTTTGCATTCCACAACTAAACCATTATGTTTCAAGAAGAGCAGAAGACATTGTATGTGCAGTCAGACTGCAGTTGACAACATCCAGTGGTCCTGAATCCTAGGCAGAGTGTTGGAGGCAGCACTCATTGGTGATGCTGCGGCATAACACATATGCAGTGCACAGCATGCACTGCCACATGTTGAGAGCCAAGGCTGCAGTGGTGCTGCGAGATGCAGCACAGGGGAGCACTGTTGGAGACAGCACTCACTCATCCATCACTTGCTGGTTTGAATTATTTCTCAGTCGTGGGAACAGCACAAACCTTTTACTGTTCCCATACTGTTTTGTGGCCTCAACAAAAAATAGTCTCATCTGAGATGGTGGCCCACAGCTGAAGAAGCTGGCTTCTAGGCAGGGCTTCTCCTGCCTCCTGGGAGATACTTGGCAGGTCTGGAGACCTCCATGGAGACTACTGGGGCAGTGTTGGTTGCTTCTAATGAGTTGAGATCAGGGATATTGCAATGTACCAAAGATTTCCCCATCCTGTAAAAAATGGCTTGCTTTACAGTGGAGCTTAGGGCCTGTTCTTGGGGTAGCCTGGTCACTGCTAAGACCTGGGCACTATGCCGTCTAGAGACCATGGAGGGCTTTATGAATGAATGGACTCAATCTGTCTGCATGCCCCATGTCTCTACCTAAGAAGACTGCTGTCTTGGTGCCATCAGACCAAGAGTGATCACATCAACAGATGGCATGGTCTTGTAAGAAGCTGACCAGCCCATGTCTTTATTCTCAGCCTAGCTTCAGTCTCAGTCAGTAGGTGCATGTTCAGAGAGGTAGGGCCTCCATGAAGAGAACAGACCGAAGCTGGAGTCCAGCGCCTGGCCCCTGTGCTGCCTTCAGTGGCCTCTCCTCACTGCTTGTTGCTTTCCAGCCCTCCTTGGTGCTCTAGCTGAACAGGCTAGGCTGCCTCCTGCATCCCCCACACTAGGCCCCACATGACTCCTGGGCACGGTGCACCTCGCTGTTGTCCCATTTTACAGCAGAGAGCGGCTGGCAGCATGGCATTTCTGTCCCCAGCCAGGGCAACCCGGCAGCTGGTTGTTGCTCTTCCACCCAACCAGCCTTCTGTGTAGTCTCTGCCTTGTCTTCAGTCCTTGCAAAGCCCCTGGACTGTGGCTAGTGTTCCCTGGGAGGGGCTGCCCCGCCAGGTTCTCCTTCAGTTCAGCAGCAGCTGTCCCATACCCTTTGTGACTGATATCCTCACCTTGGCATAAGGGCAACAGAGTCCCCAGGTCCAGGTTCATCTCCAGCACCTATAGAAGCAAGTCCTGCCCCAAAGGCAGTGGCGCTCCAGCCAGGTAGCTACCACCTCCGCTAGTTCATGCAGGCACTAAATGCCTGCCTGTGGCCTGTGTGTTTCCGCCAACCCTGGAGACTATGTGCCAGGCTGTGTCTTTCCTCTGACTGATCCTGCTACTGCAGGCTGTGTAAACAGGAGGGCCATGGGAGTAGGCTACTTGCTGCCATATGTCTCTGGCCTGTCAGTATTAATCAACTGAAGCCTCCAACCGAGGCCTCCTAGACTCCTCCCAATGGCCTGTACTACTCACATGCCATGTGACTGGGCACATGGGTCCTGTTCATGATGAGGTCAGTTGAGCATCTCCAGGAGGGGGCTACATTTGGGAAGCAGGCCCAGCATGCTATTTGTACCATATAGTGTGTCACATAGAAGACAAACTGGGTTCCCCATGGTCTTGTGGGCTCAAAGCCGATTCTGTAGTCTTTGGCCTCCCTTCTTGTCCTGCCTAGCCCTTATGGGCAAGACACAGCTCACCTTACTTGCAGGCAGGCTCCCTGGGCAACAGGCTTTTAGACCTACCTTCAGCTCCCCTTGGTGACACCAGCACCCCCCCCCCCCCAGGATGAAGGAGGGGCAGAGGACTTGGCAGCACATTAGCGCTATGCATGGCTTCAGCCACACCTGTTACCTGAGAAGCCAAGAAATGGTCAGGTGCCATGGCCCAGAAAGCAAAGCCAGCCCTACTATGGAGCCAGCATGGGTTCCTTGGGCTTGGTCCAGCCCACAGATGCCTCTGTTCTCAAATATGCATTCCTGTAGGAAGAGCACAGAAACCCAGGATACCGCCCTAGAGGTGCCGGTGAGTTGATGACATTAACACAGAGACATGTACGTCTGTGGGGGTGGTGCCCTGGCAGAGAACATGCTGTGGGGTGAGAAGGAGCCCTTTGGGAAGAGCTCAGGGAGAACATTCTAAAAAGTTCTAGTGGCTGCCGGAAGGCCATGGTGGACAGGAGCGGACTCTGGCTATGGATATGTGTGCCGGGTATCCAGTGCTTGTCGGCTGTTTCCCTAGGCCTTGGTGTTTGACTGCTTGCTCTGGGGGATCAGGGTTATCTGGCCTCGTTTCTTTAGTACTTTAGGGTACAAGAGGAATGGATGTGGGAAGACTTGTGCTCCAGCAGTTAGTGCACCTCCGCAACCCTGCCTGGGGTAACTGTTGCAGACGAAGCTGTCTGGTGCAGTGGGTCCTCGGGAGCTGCCCTGTTGAAGAGTGGTTTACATTGCTGCTTGATTTCAATGAAATGTTTGGGACTATGTGTGTCTGCTTGTTAACAAATGCCAAGTTCCGTACCTTGAAAATCTCTAGCTCCATAGACAACCTATTCCGCATTTCCTAAACATCTTTTCAAAGACATTTCTGCTTCTACTGGGCGTGGGTCTCGCACACATATACCTGTGTGTGTGCTTTTAAAAAGTACAAGTGCCCGCTGTGCCACAGACCTGGTTCAGCTCTTCACAGAGGTGCTTCCTGCATCCATGTATCACACTGCCTCTTTCCTTCTGGGGGCTGCATATGAGCCTGGAAGCCACTGAATGCTCAGCTTTTGCTCTGGTATGTCAGGTCAGTGGGCTCCCAGGCAGCATGGCATGTGTGTAGATGGTGTATCTTTCTGACTTCTCTACAATTTGCCTCAGATCTCAATGGGATCTGTGGCCCCAGGAAGCCAGGCCATGTGTTTCATCTCATAGCTGCACAAGGGGCTTGCCCAGTACCCTGGGCCTCAGAGGGTGGACCAGCTGCTGCTGGTGCCCCCGGCCTGGGGTGCACGTAGGATCCTTCCTCCAGCCCAGTGTCTAAGGAAGGTCTGCAGGCAGCATGTGGTACTTCCGGGGCTTCAGCCATCAGCCACACTCTGAGAATGACAGCTCTTGTTCCTCCCATGGTGCTGATGTTATTACAGACATCTGTGGACAATGCAGATTCTTATAAGTCTTTTAGCAGTCACCTCAACTCTGGCTTCCTGTCACTCTGTGCCCCTCATACCCTGAAGGTTCACATGGGATTTGATGTAGTACAGGAAGGAGCAGGTCAGAGGGCTTCAAGTTTTAAATGCCTTGTTAGTTCCACAGCCTGCACCCCAGTGCCTCCCCCCCCCGGGGGGGGGGGAGTCCCTGTAGTCCATGAGGCTGCCACGGGTCAGGATTAATGAGCCTGGGGAAGAGCCACAGAGGGGGAATGTGGGTGCTTTCCCTGGTGGATGTGTCCCTGTGTGATTGTTGACTGCTGGAAGAAAGGAACTCTGTCTCTGTAGGAGGGGAGAGCTCCCTGCAGGTGCTGCCCTTCACCCTGCCCACACCTGAACCCAAGGGTCTGGCAGAGACCATACCAGGAGCCTCAGCAGGAATCTGGCTGCCTCTAGGCTCCCGAATGGAATGGCCTTGGTGAGTCTCCGTCATCTTGGGTAGAAAAGGCGCAATGCAGGCTCTGAGAAGCATACACGCTTGGACCGCCAAGCTCACCCAGTCCTGTTCCATCCTGTCGTGTCTGACTGGTTTTAGGCCTGGCCTCATGGTCCCAATGCTTGTACCCTCAGCCTGGCCTTCACTAACATATGGAGTGTTCAAATACAGCAGCAACAGTGGTAAACTCAGAGTCGTCTTGAGTGGGTGGCACCTGGTCTCCTCTTACAGCCTCACCCTCACCTCTCAGCTCCTTGGCCTCCTCTGCCTGGGTAGGTAACTCCCCAGGAAACAAGCAAGTGTTCAGTTAAAGTGAAAATACCTATGGACCAGCATCCCTCATCAGAGCCAGCCTGGGCCAGGAAGGCGGGGTCTAGCCTTGGGTGCAGCTGGAGCTTGGAGTACAGAGAACAGGCATCTGCAGGAATGGGCCACAAAACCCCCATTCCCAGGCCACAGCAAGGCAGCTAGGCTACCCAAGGGACCCTGTGCATGCTCTGGGACCCCCCTTTCCACTGTCACTGATGGCACTCCGGTAATGATTTCCCCACTCACAACCTGACCCCATGCTGAGGAAAAGCAAGTTGAAATTAAATTAAATTTCAAATGTTAAACCAACCAATTAAAAAATGCAATCACACGGAAACATGCATTTTTCAAAACAGTGTTGTTTATTCTGTCATAATTAATGTATGCAGAGAAGAGAGCCTGGGTTCCCTAGGGCAGCCTGCTCCAGCACGGGCCATAGCCTGAACCCCGCAATGCACTGGCAGCTCCTGGCACTTTCTGATCCCAGGCCCCAGTATTCCTACTCTGCCTTCCTGCACCCAGCAATCCTCGGAGGAGGAGGGAGCTGAATTGCAAGCCAGCTAGCCCTGGCCATCAGCTGGGCACCCCTTCTCCTGTCCCTTTGCTTCCTCCCTGGCTACCCCCCACACCCTCTCCTCCTCTTTCACGTGAACAGCTTCTCACATGAGTGGAGCAGGGGACCCAGGTTAGCCCAAGCCTGTGATGGTAGAGCCAACAAGGGCTGAGAGTGCCTGTGCCGAGCTGTGCTTGAGGTCCCACTAGGTAGGGCACAGGGATGCTGCCCCTTGTGCCCACCATTGTGAACTACGCCCTAACCGGGCTACTACCTCACAGGACCTGATACTTCACCAGGTGTCTCAGCTTTAGTCCTCTAAGAGACGCAGGCGGCCGCTTCCACACACGGCCATTGATGTCCCTGTTTCAGGGAAAGGCAGGTGCAGGGCCTCCCCACTTCTGCTCCAGATGATGCCCCTGATGGTCACTGTAAAGGAGGAGGCCCTAGCTCCACCCAGGCTCTGCTTCTGCCCCTTTCCTCCTTCTCCTCCTCCTCCTTGGCCTCCCTCACTCAGGAAGTGTCTGCAAGTACTCCTTGGAGAATGGGGGGGGGGGGGGGAGTTAGGGATGACGGGAGATATGACAAGGCGAGGCCTACAGGCATTCAGGACACTTATGGTGACCAAAAGGAAGCAGTTCCAACTGTTGTACACAGCTCCACCCGCTCGCTCATCCTGAAGGCTACTGTGTGCCAGGCTGGGCATCCACAGGAAGGCTGTGGTCACAAACAGAAGTGCTCCCCAACATACACAGTAGTTTATGTCCTACCTTTGATGCACAGGAAACCTGTGGGGGGCTCTTAAGATTCCTCCAGGTGGTACCAGGATCTGGCACCAGGCAGACAACTCTAGAATATTCCAGAATCACCTCATACTACTGACCTGAAAGTACCTAAGGCTTTCCCGCAAGGTGGCCGGGTGGAGCTAGGGCTCCCCTCCCTTCTGACAGCAGTTGTTGGGGAAACTTTCTGGACTTGGGCAGGAGCCACCAGGCAGCTCCTCCCAAGCTCCTCTTTATTAATGACGCTTATCGCTGCTCACATGGAGCTCAGTGGATGCAGAAGGTGGTTGGTTGATAAAGAGCCAGGCAACAGACTGCGATGATGGATAACCTGCTCAGTAATTAACAAATGAGCCAACAGATGGTGGGGGTGGGTGGGGAGAATAAGCAGGTGATGCTGTGTGCACTAGATGCCTGCTCCTCCCTTGCCTCCAGTCAACTAGGTGTGCCCTGCACCCCTGCCGGAAGCTACTATCCTCTCTACCTGCTTAGAATGGGGCTAGGATGTGATCTGGGGCAGCAGCTGCTGAAGGCAGGGGTCTTTCACCAAGTCTAGCTTCTGGAATCTGGGTGGTTCTTTCCCCAGGACAACATGGGAGACAGCAAAGAGATTCTCTAGCTGCAGATACAATGAGCTGGTCTTGTTGGCTTGGAACCTACCTAAGACAGTGTTTTCTTTTCCGTTTCTTCTGGGATGGCTATGACATTCCAGCCTGCCACACCCTTGTATTTTGGATTGCTTGGCTTCACTCTGGAAGGAAACTAAACTGGGGGTGATCATGTCTGAGGCTTGCCTGACTCCCCTGTAGATGACATTTGGTAGGACTCCAGCCCTGAGATGTGTGAGGTAATGTGGAAAGACTTAACCTAAGGAACCTCCTCAGCAGACATTGCTCTGCCAGGGCCTTGATCTTGGTATTTACACCCAAGAACTATGAAGGTTTCTGTCATCTTTGTGCCACCTGGGCTGAAAGGAACTAAGCAGGCCTCCATTATGGCAGAAGCCACCACAAGCCAGGTCTACCAGTGGGAGCCTGAACAGTCAGAATTCCAGAAGTCTCAGGCTCTGTGCTTCAGTGATTGCCATGGGTCAGCTTTGTACGACCATTGCCTTGGCTTTGAAAAGTGCTCCGCGGCACCCAGGAGCTTGGCGGGCAAGGGCAGGCACAGCCTCTGCGCTGGTGGATGCAGCTTCCGCCCAGAAGAAGGGGATGTTTACGCAGCGCCATGACAAAGCTTATGATTGTTCTTCATGTTGAGATGCCTCAGCACGCCATACGACAGTCGGGGAGAGCCACCCTAGTCAGGGAAGGCCAGCCACCTACCTGATCGATAAATGGCCAAGAGATAGGATTGCTGTCTGACTCCCAGCAGAGCTTTCTGGTGGCTGGGGTGATGAGGGAGCGCCTGTCGTTGACTGCTTGGCACTTGGTTCAGAGGCACAGGGAGAGGCTCCTAGGGGGACCCTCAGCCACTTGCTCATAGACGAGTCCAGCTACTTCTCTCCTGGGCCTGAATGGGAGACCAAGGAAAAATCACATGGTTAAGTAGGCCTGAAGCAACAGGGCCTCCTTGCAGGCCCTGGAGGACTTGGCAGCAGGGGTGGCCACAAGGGTGGCCCGTGTCTCAGGGTGTTTTACTTGTCAGAACAGGGTCAGACCACAGAGGTATGACAGAATAGGCCAAGGAGGGCCTCTGCTGTGGACATAGTCTCTACTTTGTCATCCCCCTGTCCCACCAGGACCCACAAGAGTCTGCTGAGTGAGTGCAGCTACTCTGTGCTCTGTCCCTTGCAGAAGCCAGCCATCCTCTGTAACTGTGCAGTTCTCAGGAAGCCATGTGTCACTCATGTGTCACAGAGCCTTCTTACCAGGCCACCTGACAGTTGTCATGCCAGATGTGGTAAGCTCCCATCAGGTCAGGCCTGTCACCCTTACACAAAGGTGGCAATGTGGATGAAGCTAGCCCCCCTCCCCAACTGCCAGTCTACCTGGCATGTCCTTCGTGCCTTGGCCCAGGGACTTCTTCCTCGGATGTACTTCTAGGGTCCCTCCATGATCTCCAGTGCTGCGGACTGGCCATCCTCCATCTACTCAGGGACTTTCTGGCCATGGGTAGCTTTACTACCCGGGACAGGTTCATCGTTTGTACTCAGGGTGTGTGCGGAGAGAAGGGAGGAAGGATTGGCTTACAGTGTGGGAGGGAGCTGCCCTTCCTGCAGGCTGAGCCCATGTCTCAGATCTCAGTTTCCGCTCCCACCTCTCTCACACGTCTGTTCCAGAAACCGAAGGTGCCCGTTCTCTCCGCTCCCCGGGTGAAGGGCCGGCGGCAGCAGCAGAGTCATTAGACCGCTTCAGACGCCTGGTGACTTAGCAGCGTGATTACCTGCTAATGCAATTCTCACAAAGCTTTTTATTAGATTTCCCCCTTTTCCTTCCAAACGCCCTTTGGAAATAAACACCTGAGGCTGTTACACTCTGTACCACTCATTTTAATTAACTTTTAAATCACGTACTGTCACCCAGACCTCCCTCAAATGTTAACTCTGGGCTGGGCTGGGCTTGGAGACCTGTTCTCTCTGCTGTGTCTCTGCCCGTGGAGTGGGAACTCTCTGGGCCTCAGTCTCAAGTGGCCTCAGAGTGGGCATTTGGTACTGGTTTAGTGAGGTTGGTCCTACGGGTCCAGCAGGGGACCCAGTGAACTGCCACACTCCTGAGAAAGCTACTCAAGGAGTACCAACAGAAGCCTTACCGTGATGCTGGCCACACATAGATGACATAGCAGTAACCACCGCCTTCCCTCTTGCCCACATGTGGCTCTGAACAGGATACTCTTGCTCCTCACTCGGGCCCAGTTCATGGCTAGGACACTGTGGGAACCTATGGACATGTACCAGGTTCCAGCCCTGGACCTCAGCCTTCTCAGGTCACTTCAGCATGATCAGTGGAGACTATGGTACCCACGCCTTTGATCTGTGTTCATGCCCCGACTCCTGTCCCTGTCCCTGGCCACACCCGCCAGCCCTCATATTCTGCACGTGGGAGCCTGTGGCATTCAGTTCTCCACTTTACTCTCAATCGTAGAGGGTGGCTCTTCCCAGGAGAGGCAGAGTACAGAGTAGGCCATCAGGCCATAGCAGAAGGGTGGCTCAGACAAGAATGCCATCTAGTTCCATGCAGCCTCCTAGTGGTCCATGTACTGTGCAAGAATTCTACCCCATATAGCAGGGTTCTATCCAGAGTACCAGGATTCCATTTAGTGCCCCAGGATTCTGTACCCGTGTCCAGCCGTGTTCCAGGATCGCACCCAGCATGTTAGGGTTCTATCTAATGTACTGTGATTCTATCCAACATACCGGCTTCTGTCCAGCATAAAGGGGTTCCACCCAGCATATCAGGATTCTGCCCAGCATACTAGAATTCTGGCCCCAGCATACTGGGATTTTTCTCCAGCATCCTGGGGTTTCATCCAGCGTACAGGTATTCTGTCTAATATACTGGGATTTGTCTAGTTTCTTGAAGTTCCATCCAGCATACTAGGGTTTTCCCAGTGTACCATAATTCCATCCAGATTACTGGGGTACTTTCCAACATATTGAGGTGCCATTTAGCATAGTGGGGTACCATCTAATGTATTGGGTGCCGTCTAGCATATCTTTTCGTTCTTGTGTCTCTGCTCACTGACTAGTTTTCTGCCCTTCTCTGTGGTCACATGACTGGAAGGCCCCTCCTCTTCCCCTCTTTCTTTTTCATTCAAGGTCTAAGAGGCCTGGAGCTCTGGTCGGGGTCCTCTTGTACTGGCTGCTTGGCATGGTAGCGGCAGCAGCCATCGTAGCCAGTTCTTTCTAGGAGCTTGTAGAGTACTGGACAGGGTGGTCAGGGTCACAGTGAACCATTTGCCCTTGTCCACACCTTCCCCACAGGGCACTAAACCCTGTGTCTGTCTGGCCCTTCTCCAGCTAGTTCTGTAGTTAGTGTGTGGTCAGCTCTTCCCTCTGCCCTATTGGCTGCTGGTGCTGGTCAGCCACAAAGGTTAAGATTCTGGTGTCTCCCCCTGGTCTCCACTGTGGGTTTCAGTCCCTACCCATCTGTCATCTCTGTACTAGTAGGCTCAGCCATGGGTCACCCTGCAAGGTGGCTGGGACCTGGGATTATCTTCTCATTGAACTTAATCCCCGCCCACTGCCTGTGGCCATGATCACCTCACCAGGGTGCCAACTGGACATGAGACCTTGGCGCTAGATGCATCTGTGGATCTAAGCTTGTGAAGATGCATCCCCGAGTGCCCAAACATTGTGGGTGGCTTTGAGATGAGCCTCACGTGCTCACTCCACAGTCACAGGAGCAAGTGGCTCCATGTTCCTGTGAAGGCCTCAGCCCAGACCTTGACCCAGAGCACTCCCGGGTACCGGGCTAGCGTCATGCTGTGAGCAGTGGCAGAAGGGCAGCATATGGCTGACTGTCAGGTGGGCAGTGCCGGGATGATCCTCTGCTTCTGAGTCACCCCAAGGCTTCCTCGTCCTCTGTAGCCTTGAGTCCTGGGATCCCCTGGGCCTGGCCTCAAACTGACATCACCTTTCCCAGCCCAGGATGGGAACCTGCAACCCCAGGCTCTAGGTCTGTCAGGAACTTGAGGTTGTCCAGGAAAAGGAGTTCCTAGCATCCACCATAGGCCCTGCTGTGGCCAGACAGATCATGGTAGGTTGCCAGAATATTCACCTGAGCCTAGACACCTCCTCTAGGGCAGGCAAGGCCTGTGCCCCTCCCTGGGTATCCTGGCATCGGCAACATCCCTAGTATAGGACACCTGCACCAGGCAGGCAGCTATCACTGGGTATTGGCCATTATCCAGTACACAGACGTATTGGATATGGTCATCTGGATCTCCAGAAACAGGAATAACGAGGGCTGATAAGGAGCAGCTTCCAGGAACTCTCAGGAAGTAGAGCTTCCTGTCACTGCTACCCCATGCCATGGGCCCATCCCAGGGGCTTCTAAAACAAGTCATCCAGGAATAGCCTGTGAAGACCCACCTTGTCCTCAGGAGGGAGAATCCTGCCCAGCTACTTAACCCAGTGCTGGGCAAAGGTGGGCACTGCCCTGAAGCTGTGTCTCTGCACGTCTCAGATCAGCAGCGGCCAAGAGAGAGATGTCTGTAGCATTGTTCTGGAAATTAGCTTCCCCTCTCCTTGAAGGTCGTGCACTCCACTAGAAAATTAACCAATATTTTCCTAATCAAATGAGACTGCCTCTTCCTTGGAGGAGAGGTGGCTGTGTCCAGCAGCTCATTCATCTTGGAAGGCAGCAGCACCCACGTGGGCCCTTGTTTTATTAAAGAACTTCTCCTGTATGGCTGCCTCTCCACCTGGGGCCAAGTGCTAGTGTTGAGGGGGAACGGCCTGGTGTAACAGGTAGGGGGAGGCTTGCCCCACTCTTGCCTACACCATCATGGCTGCCTGATGTCTCCACAGCACAAATCCTTGGCTTTATCCTCCTTCCTCATTAATGTCCTATGGTCCCGGTTATCTAGTTCCTCTTCCCCCTAGGTATGCCGTCACTGAGTGGTCCTGCACCACCCCAGTCCACACAGCCTGAGCCAAGGAGAGCACATGCCCACTAACCCTCAAGCCAAGTGCTGGGCTAGTCCAGAACTGGTAAGGCACATGAACTCTTGAGTGTTCAAAACTGCGACTCTAAAGAGTAAAGAATTGAGCCAGGCATGGCAGCACAAGCCAGTCATTCTAGCTGAGGCAGGAGGACTTTGGGTTCTGGGCCAGCCTTGTCTATATGGTGATAGACTAAGTCAAAAGCAGACCAGCTGCGGAGGTGACTATGAGTGAAGGTATGTGTAGGACCTGAGTTCAATCCACAGCACCCATGATTTACAAAAAAAAAAAAAAAAGCCAGGCATGGTAGTACTTGCTTGTAATCTCAGCAAAAGATAGGCAAAGATGGGAAGAACCTTTGAGTAGACAACCTAGCCCGTTCACTGAGCTCCAAGTCCCAGTGAAAGACCCTGTCTCACAAAATAAGATGTCGAGCACATGAGGAAGAAGACTGAAGACTGACCTCTGGCTCCCACACTTGTTTGCCACACCGGTACGTTCTCACGCACACACATGCACAGACACTCAAAACTAAGGGAATGCAGCAGGGTGTGGTCGCGCATACTCAGCACTCAGGAGGTGGAGGCAAGCAGATCTATATGAGTTTAAGGCCAGCCTGGGCTACATAGTGAGAGCCTATCTTAGAAAACCACAGACTAAATAATAAATAAAATACGTATTTGGAATAGAGGGCAGTGTCTTCAGGGTTGACGAACAATGTGGCATTGTCTGGTATAGACCGTCTTGCTACAGATAAAGTGAGTAATTTTACCCAGAGCCATACTTCATCTCTGTTGCTAAGTGAGGAGGGACACTTGGAATTGCAGTACTTCAGTCAAGGACGGACCACGTGTGACACAGACCTCACGGTCACATGGCCTGGTTATGTGGCTGAAGGTCCTCAGTAGGATGTCCACACCGGGACGACAGTGCCGGGCCATGCATTCTCCTAGAACGTGCTCTGTTATCGGTGACACATTACTTCGTGTGTGAGAAGACATTTGCGTGTGTGTGTGTGTGTGTGTGTGTGTGTGTGTGTGTGTGTGTGTACGTGCACAAGCTGGAAGGGAAGAGGTTGTCACTCCTATTGCAAAGTTCTAAGGTTCTGTTTACAAGCCTGATGCAACAGAGGCAGAGACAGGAAAGTCCCTGGGGTTCGCTGCCCAGCCAAATCAATAGCCACGGGCTCAGTGAGAGACCATGTCTCCTAGAAGATGGAGACCAACAGGAAGCTCTCCAACCTGCCCTCTGCCCTCCACACACTCACAGGCATGTGCATCTCTATGCACACACCAAAACAAAGTAACGGGGGCTAGAGAAATGGCTCAGGAAGTGAGAGCACTTGCTGTTCTTAGGGGGGGCCTGAGTGTGGTTTCCCAGCACCATATCAAGTGGCTATCTTCAACTCCAGGGGGTCCAGCCTCCTCTTCTGCACCCCATAGCCACATGCACTCATAGCCACATAGCCATATGGTGATGTATATGGTCTAAGCTCACTCAGAACACACACACACACACACACACACACACACACACACACACACACACACACACACAGTCTTAGAAAACAACTTAAAGAACAAGGGCAGGTGTGGTGCACATGCCTTTAATTCCAGTGCTCACAGGCAGAGGCAGGCAGCTCTTTTTATCCCTTGAGACCAGTCTAGCGAGTTCCATGCCAGCCAAGGCTACACATCGAGACTCTGTCTTAAAGCTGGGATGGGTAGCATCAGCGCCATCACCCCCAGCAGCAGGAAACATCACCATTTTGCTGAATATGACCCCATCTCCATGCTTGTATGGTATTGCACCCAGGGACAGTCCTTACAGTTGGGATAGCCTGCCTGTGAGTACCCCACACCCGCCTAGTCAGTCTGCTTATTTAGTCACGTAAACATTCTGGGATCCAAAGGGCTGCATCTCATTGCAATTGACCCTCACTTCCCAGGGGTGGAAGTTGATGTCTGAAGGGTCAGGTGACCTGCCCATGGGTCCGTAGCTGGAGGTTCTGGCACAGGTCCGTAGCTGCAGGTTCTGGCAGGTGTCGGGGTATCCCAAGCACCCTTCCATGGAGCTCTGTCTGCAGCCACCTCTCCGCAACTGAGCTATGGGACCAGGGGGCTCTGTCAGCGTCTGGGTTGGATGTGTGTCACTTCCTAAGGGCATCCGCCAATGTCACACAGCGGCTGTATGCCAAGTGGGCAGCCAGGGCCTAGCCTGCCACTCTACGTCACTCAGCCCTTGCCCATCCGCACTGCTCAGGTGTTTCCAGGAAGAAAAGCAGCTTGCTAGATGGAAAAGAACAAACTCAGTTGGAAAAGAGACATGGTCTTCAACACCCTGGACAAGTGGGGAGGGTGATTTCCCATTCCTGAGACAGACGACAACATCAGAGTCCACTCAAAAATCATTTCCTAAAGCAAATCACAGGATGGTACCTGCCGGATGTGAGATGATTTGTATTCTATTCTTGGGGCCAAGGAGCAAATTGACTGCAGAGCGTGTTTTGCGTTTTCTTTTTTAAATGAGCGCCATCAATGAAACTGCTGCAGCAACAGCAGCACATGGACCCTCCTGCTGCAAGACAGGGACAGGGAGAGTCTCAGCACTGCTTGAGCCCCAGGACCCCCTCCAAAAGCAGACAGCATCTTCCTCATGCTGACCAAAGATGTTGACCACCCCCACCTTCCCACACCCTTGTCTACAGAGAACAAGGCACGTCTACCCCCTGGGGTCGGAGGGGTTGGGACAGCCCCAGACCTGCAGGTGCCACCTCCCAAGCATCCTCCAAGTCCTGAGTTATCTGAGCTCAGCCATCCTTCCCCTCAGCTGCTTTCTTGCTGGTGGAGTTAGGAGGGAAGACCTGGTTCCAGAGACCTCTTGGATTCAGATGGTCACTCCCTTCTTCCCTCATCTCCGTGGTTAGACACCCCATCCCACATCACCCTGAGTCTGGAGCACCCCTTCAGTGCACACAGTGTGTCAGGTGTTGAGTCCTGGGAGTGAAGGCACTCCTGAAGTGGCATCAGTGTCACCCATCCTGGTAGTGGTTTGTGACCTTCTGATCTCCCTCTGAAACTCTGCATTACTGAAGGGAGAAGTGGCCCTGGTTGCTGCCAGTGGAGTCCCAGGGCTGGCTGGACCCTGAGGATACTACTGGGCAAGTGATTAGCCTAGAAGCGGGCTGGTTCTTACGGCATGTGGGGCAGTGGGGGATGGATGGGTGCTTGGCTGACCGTTCACCAGATGGCCACACATGTTCAGTTCTGAGCCAGCTGAGGCCGGCCAAGGTCAGACAGTGGCCTCTTCTGCACTGGAATTCAGTGCTTTGCCTGTGACTGATCAGGGCTCACTTTGCATTAGGGCCCTGTCTCAAGTCAGCAAAGCTGCAAGAGGCTGAGAGTGGAGCCTGACTCTGGAGGGAGGCAGAGCCCCTTTCCTGCTGGTCAACCCCAGGGACTGGCAGACCCTGTGCCTATTGGGAGCCAGTGTGCCGTGGGGCCTCTCCCACCTTATAGGGCACAGGCTAGGGATAGGAGGTAAAATGACCGTGGTACTCTGCCTGCTCACCACCAGCTAGTGAAACACCATCTTCCACAGTCCTGACAAGACCCTGGGCAGTGTTCTCTCCCTACACCTGAGCCTGTGTTCCTGACCTCCCTGAGGAAGCTCTGAGACAATTGGTGGAGCTCCTCGTGGGCATCCTCTGTAGGGCCTATGAGCTGAGCTCCCCGTGCAGCCTGAGGAAGGCCCTCAAAGGAGGTCTAACTCTGGTACCCCCAATGCTGACCCTCAAGGAAAGGCCTCATGGTAGCCTCAGGGAGGAGGGCTGTGTGGGACCTTCCTGGCTAGGATAGAGGCCTTTGATGCTGAGTCCCACACATCAGACCTCAGCATCTGCTGTGGACACCCACCAAGAGTCCTGTGGGTAGCCTCCCATCTGAGATCCTCCTGGCCGCCCGGCAGCTAGTCTCTGCCCTGTAAAGCACAAAGTCACAAGCCACTGTGCTCCATCAACCACAGGCCTCTCCCATTGCTCACAGATGTCGAAAGGCTGGGGTCGTGGAAAAGCCGTGTTCCCTGGAGCAAGACTACATGTTGTCAAGCTGGGTCAGCCCTGTAGGAGGCTCAGTAACACTGGATGAGACACCTCTAAAATTGCTGGCTACTTTTTAAAATGGCCTTTTAATCCCAACAAAGACTGTGAACAGTCCAGCAGGCTCTCCTGGCCACCCTCCCATCAACCTTGTGGGCTCAGTCCTCTTGCAGACAAACCGGACCTCCTCTGTGCTCCCTCCCCCTCTCTCACTACAGTCGCTGAACAGCCTTGGGAAGAGGCTTCAACTGTGCTGAGCTCAGCAGGAAGGAGCGGACATATCAGTGTCATGAGGCCATGGCCTCTGGGTGGAAAATGACTTAGCTTTTCCTGCTCTGTGAGCCCTGGCCGCATCCCAGCACAGTCTTGTTGGCACTCTCCAAGAAGACTGGACCAGGACAAAGCCTGCCATTTCAAAAATGAGCCTGGAGCCTGGGTCTCCTCCCCAATCTTTGTTTTTGACTCCTTCATATTAGGACTCCCTGTAGGAGACATGCACTTTGGCAGTGGGATGTTTTAATTGCCTCTCAAAATAGCTTACAATAAAGAACACTAAACTGTGACTAACCAATTGTATTTAAGGAAGCCCTGGCACAGTCAGAGGTGGGCCAGCTGATGGAGCCTGCCCACTCACACAGCCATGGAGCTGCCCTGTGGCCATGTAGGCCCTGACCCCCTCTGGGCTTCCTGCCACAGTCCCCTGGGCCAGTTTCAATTGAGTGTTCCGGGGAAGGGAGGGTTACTCCAGCATCAGTGTAATCCACAACCAGAGAACCTCAGCCCCAACACAGAAGCAGCTGGCGGCATGGGCAGCTGGTGCTACCAGACCCTCCACACAGAAACCCACCCATCAGAGACTCGTGGGTGCTTGTAGTAAAGCAGCCAGGGCAGGGAGCACCCCTCTTCACGGACCCCGCTTCCCTAAGCAGTCCAGTAGCCATTTCATCCAACATCTCCCTTGAGCCTCACATAGGCTGGCTTTCCCTTGGCACTGGGGCTTTCAACCAGGCAGCTCTCACCCACAGGAGGAGGCTCTGAGCTGCTGTGCAAGCTAAGCCATGGGAAGTGGTCATGGACAAGTGACCTGCGCGTGTGCACCTAGCATTTGGCCCATGGACCCTGTCCTATTTTGTGGCATGGCCCAGAGGGTCCTGGATGTGCCCTGCATTTTAAAGGAGCCCACGAGCAGAGGGAGAAGGGAGGGTCTGAGGCAAAGATCCATTGCCACCTCCTGAGGGCACATGAGTGTTAGACATGTGGTGGAGAACGAGTGGGAGGGACCCAAAGAAGATGCTCTGATGGATCTCTCTGGCACAGAGGACACGTGCTCCTTCTCAATCATTCCTGAAGGTGCTCACCGAGAGACAGATTAAGCTAGAGGTGGCAAGGAACAGACACCCAGTACCATGGGGTCTTTTTTCCAGCTATTGCAAGACAACCATGCAGATCCTGAATAAAAAGCAGAGCTGCCCCTGAGGGCTGTAACCCGGAAGCTTGCGCACACAGGGCTGCAGCCAGGAAGCCAGGAGCCCAGGTGGGAAGGGCTGCATGTGAATCCCAGAGTCTGTTGCCTCATCTCTCTTAATTACTGGCAGGGCAGTTGCTGAGTTGAACTGGAGCTGGAAAGCCTCAGTGAGTAATTACTGTCAGAAACACAAGATCTACAAAGCCGTAAGCTCACAGCTTGGTGATGTTACCGAGTCTAATTAAAAAAACAAGAAAGAAAATTCTCTTTCATGATCGACTTTCAGGGCCAGTGAAAGATGAAAACCAAGGCATCTTGCAGTTGATGCCGACACCAAGGGTAAGTGAGCAGTCCTCACAGAGACAGGCAGACATGCTAGGGTGGCCAGGGTCCCTGGGACTCCTTAGCCAGGAAGCACCTGTGACTCACAAGAGGGCTGAGTCACCTGACATATCTGTGCCCAAGATGAATACTACCTTTTGAAGTACTGGGGACATTCCTACCAGCAGGCTTCTCCCTCCAGCCAGTCTCTACTGTAGGTGGGTTGGGGAAGCCGGCTTCTACCTGAAGCCACTGCCCTGCCAGAGCCTCCAGCAGGCCTGTGCCGAGGCAGCAGGGCAGTGGTTTCTGGTAGCATAGGCACCTTTGAACCTGAGACCTTCTGAGCAGCCTCACTATTCTGGATTCCTCCTTGGGAAGAGGTTGCCATGGGCAGCACATCTCTGAAAACAGTTATTGACTGGATGCCCTCCTAGGTGCCACTGGCCCGTGTGGTGGGAACCAGGTAGAAATCCATCAGTCCTCAGTGCAGCTAGCCCAGAAGGGTCTGCACAGAGGTGGATTTGGTAACGTGAGTGACAGAGGCTTTTCTGCCTACATCTTGAGGTGCCCACAGCTGTCAGGAAGGCCAGGCAGCTGCCTTGTTAGTCCGTCTGCTTGAGAACTCCCAGCAGAAGCTCTAGATGAGTCTGAAGTAGGACAGAACAGCCAAGTCCTGGGCCAGGCACCAGCAGGGTGTGGGTGAGGAACTTCCAGGCCATTTTCTGAGAAGCGAGTGGTCTGGCCCACTGGGGCCCACTCTGCCATGTGTCAGACTTCAGGTGAGTGAGACACACAGTAAGGAGAGCGCGTCCTCGTCCCTCTTAAGTCTTCAGAGATTTACCTCTGAAAGTCGTGTCATTCACAGGATATTTTTAACCCAGAACCAACAAATCTGCCTTTTAGCATCAGCTGCAGCAACAGCCTGTGCCTGCAGCTTTGAAAGCAGATGGTTGCCCGGCTGTCATCTATGTCCCTGGGCCCACCAGGAGCCCCAAGCCACACCTGCCACATAGGAAGAGCAGCTGCCTTCAGCAAGGCATGCCAGAGCCACTGAGAGCACAACCCCCCACTAAGCACTGGTCCTGAGAGGCCATCACAGATCAGAGAAGTCTAAACCTTGATCCTGGTCACTTTGCCAACACACAGTCAAGGCCTGGTCCCCAGAGTCACTCTGTGCTCACCTGGCCTTGGCTCCTACCCCATGCCTGGGGGCAGGACGGGCCTCAGCCCTGTTCCATTCAAGCTGAGTGTGGTACCCCAGACCTCAGCCTTACAGCCCAAATAAAGACCTCCTGGTGTGGGACAAACACACTGTCGGCACCTAGGTTCCCTAGGCCACAGGTTGCCATCACAGAGCAGGCTGGCCATGTATGATCCAGTATACCCAGCTTTGAGTGAAATGTTACATGTAGCAAATGACAGGTCCCCAGGAAGGAAGCCAGCCATGGGTAGAGATAAGGCTTGCCCCAAGACTTTCATAGTATAGAATTCCCTCTTCAGCTTGTGTTTAGCTGCATGGTAACAGGAAGCAAGTGATGGGCTGGGCTGTGAGCCCTGAGGTACACACTCTGCTAAGTCCCCAGACCCACAGGGGGCCTTCCTTCCAGTGTGGACAGTTGGCAGCCAGGCCTTTGCTAAGTTAAAGCACTTTATTAAGACACACTCCCACGGCTGCGGTTCCACCGAGCAGTAGACCACTTGTCTAACAGGCACAAAGCTTGAGGTTCCAGCCCAGCACAGACAGGTGGGGGAGGGGTGCCAGGGAAACCGATGTTCATTCCAGTGTATACACCATTGCGAATATTTTTCTACACACTTTTTAAAATATGTATTTATTATTACTGCGTGTATGTGGTGGGGTAGGGGCTACATGGCACAGTGCACATGTGGAAGGAAGTCGGGACAACTTCATGTGGTGGGTTTTCTCCTTCTGCCTGTGTGGGTTCTGGGCATTGAACCCAGTTGTCAGGCTCCCATGGCAAGTGCCTTACTGAGCCACCTTGCCAGCTCCACAATTTTTGTTTTGTTTTGGTGATTCTAGGACTTGAACCCCTGATCTTGGGCTTGTGAGGCTTTGTGGCTACATATTTTCTAAGACAGGGTCTCTGAACCAGAGCTCCCAGCTCAGCTAGACAGGTTGGCCATCAGTTCTGGGGATGTGCCTATCTGCCCTGCAGCACTTCCAGCTCTGCACATTACAGACATTCGCCCTCATTGCTGACTTGCACGTGTGTGCGGGGAGCTGATCTCGTGTCCTCACACTCATGAAGCTGGCATTTTCCCACTGAGCCAGCCCTCACCCATCTTGTGGAACTTTCGAAGGGCTGTACCACTTGGCTTCCATAGTTCTATCTCTCCTGATCCTCCAAAGTGCACCTCCCTGCTTCAGGAAGGATTGTGCCAGGGTGCCTGTGTAGCAAACAGGACATCTTTGTGGAGTGAGTTCTCTCCTTCCACCTTTCTGAGGGTTCCAAGTATCAGACTCAGGTCTTACCCATCTTGCCAGCCCCTTGGCTCATTTTTTTAAAACTAGGTTGTGTATTTCCTTGTTACTGGATCTCAGGAGTCTTTGTATAGCTGGGCACACAACATTTATCAGCCATGAACTGTGCTATGCTCTCCTGGGCTAGGCTTTTTAGGAAAAGTATCAGCCTAGGGCCCCCAAAACCAAGTTCTCAGCACAAAGGAGATTGACTTACCCCAGAGGGACAGAGGGCAGAGAATTAGAGACAAAGACAGGAGGTAGAAGACGAGGGAGATGAAGGACAAAGGACTACCTCTGGGTAGAGAAGAGGCAGACAAGGTCCATAAGCAAAGGTACAAGAGGAACCCCTGTGTTAGGACGAGGTGTAATGGGCTTATTAGTTAAGTGAACTAAAGGGGCTTTTGATTGCTGGGTTTCAATACTTTGATAGCTTGGACCTTGGTAGTTAGCCTCAGAAGGAGGAAGTGGCCAAATGAGGGAATAGACGTTGGTGGTTAGCTTCAGGAATGTAATCTAACAGTTTTTAGCAAGGCAGAGGGAATGGGAGAGAAGGCCAAGGCCTGCCAGAGCCATGCTCACCACACACGTGAGCTGGCTAGAGTCCCTTCATTCTCTGAAAGCATTTAGGGAAGAGCAGAAGTTCTAACTTTGGACAGTTCATCAGTCCTTTGTGGAGTGTGCCTCTGCTGTCAATGTAAGGAGGATTTCTCTCCATGCTTTTCTTCTAGGACTTCTGTTGTATACATTTTACAGGTCTGATCCACTGGAGCTGACTTTCAGATCTGATACTAGACATGTTTTGAAGTTCTCTCATGCTTCTATGGAGGGCTGGGAATGAGGCTCAGACGGCAGAGTATTTTTGCCTAGCATGCACAAAGCCCTGGGTTCTGTCCTAATACCACATAAACCTGACATGCTGGTGCATGCCTGCAATCCCAGTGCTCCAGAGTAGACAGGAGGATCAAGGCCTTCCTTAGCTACATATAGAGTTTAAGGCCAACCTGGACTTCATGAGGCTCTGTCTCCAAAAAAAAAAAAAAAAAAAATGTATGTGTGGGGTGCACACATACCTTCATGTGTCCTGGCACAGTAACATTGCTTAGAAAACAGTTACCTTTGTACCTTGGCCGTGAACCTGAGATCAGTCTCAGGGTGAGCTGCCACCATCCCTCCATTCGTGCCTGTGTCTGATTCATCCTTGCCCAGCAATTCAAATAGTGTTCTCTCCAGCTTTGCTCTTTTTCAGACCATGTGGGAATCCTTCAGACCATGTAGATCTCCTTCCAAACTGTAGTCTCAGCCTTCACATTCTACGAAGTGGGAAGGCAGCTCGGGTGTTCACTGGGCATGCACCAACTATGCAGATTGTCTGGGGATGCTGCCTCTTAGCAACGCAGCTCCAGCCGCTGAGGGCTTCCTCTGAGCCCGTCTTCTCATCTCCATCCCACAGCTGTCTCAATCTTTCCCTAGGTGATTCATGTTTCAGTGTTGTTATAAAAGGTATTGGCTTACACTTTTCATTTTTGTTTGTTGTTTATGTAGAACACCCTAGGATGCCCCCTGCACAGAGGTAGTGTGCAGGCGTCTCCATTTTCTCTCTCATATGAGAGAAAAACATTCACTCCTGCCCCTTAGGGATGGGGTCCACCGTGTGCTGTTCACATGCATTCCTGGCCTGATGCTACTTTGCAAAGATGCTTGGTTTTGTTTTTGAAAAATGCATGTTGGGAAAGTAGCTCACTGGATAAGAAAGAACACTTGCTATAGCTACAAGGACTTGCGTTTGAGACCCATAGCCTACATAGCCAGGCGTAGTGGCGCACACCTGTCACCCCAGCACTAGGGAGACAGACAACAGTAGGTCTTGGGGCTTTCTGAGCAGCCATGTTCCAGGCCAGTGAGAGATTCTAACTCAGTGAAGAAGATGGATGACTCTTGAGGAATGGCAGCTAAAGTTGTCCTCTGGCCTACACACACACACACACACACACACACACACACACACACACACGAAATGTATGTTACTTGTGCACTATATATATATTTGCTTTGAGATGAGTGTATGGTTTCTTTTTCCTGGGCAGCAGTTGAGTCGCCATGAGTCTCCAGTGCCAAGCGGCCTTGGATTCTTGGAGAAGACCGAGTGGGTCATGTTTGGAATGGGCAGGCCCGAGAGGCAGATGCTTGTTCCCAGCAGGTTACTCTACCTGGGGAAGTCTGGAGGCTTTAGGAGGTAGAGCCTTGCTAGAGGAAGCAGGCCATTAGGTGTGTGTCCTTCACTGCTATGTGGCCTATGTAGTCCTGGTTGGCCCCAGTATCCTCCTCTACTTCTCAACCAAAGTAAATGCTCTATTTTGCCCTGGCTCCTGCCATGATTGACTGAGAAACTGAGGAAAATAAGTCCTCTTTTATTTTTACAGCTATCCAGTGTGACTGATGTGGAGGGGGAGGGGCTGGGGAGAGGCTCAGCTGGTAAAGCTTGCCTTGTGCGCATGAAGACCTGAGTTTGATCCCCAGAAACATCCGTTTTTAAAACCACATGTTGGGGTTCAGACTTCTAATCTCTGTGCTGGGGAGACAGAGACAGGAGGGCCCCTGAGGCTCATGCCAGCCAGGCTAGCCTAGTCAGTGGACTCCAGGCCAGGGAGAGACTGTCTCAGAAATAAGATCCAAGGCGGACTGTATTTGGAATAACACCCACGGTTGACCTCTGGCCTTCACATGCATGAGCATACATGTGCAAAGGTGGCCACACAAGTGACTCACGCAGAGTTGTAAGGTAGAGTTTGCACTACATGGTGAGACCTGGGTTTTAGCCATACCCGTTGGGGACTTTGTGTCACCTGAGGGTCCTTGTTTTGTAATTTGTGCCTTTTCTTTACGATGTCTTCAGATTTTGATTTCATAGCAGAGCTGGGTAGGGTTGAAACAGCTTTTTAAAAATCATCTAAGTGGCTAGAGGTAGCTAGGTGACAGAGTGAGTGGCTCGGGAGCAGGGCGCCTACTGATATGCATAAGGCTCTGGGCTCCATCCTCAGAAATGCAAAATGGAAAAGTGGATGAGTGGGCGGGTGGATGGGTGGGTAGATTGATGAATGGTCGGTTTATAGTACAGATCAGCTTGGGAGTCAGGCTTGTAGGCCTTGTGTGTCTGAAGACCCTTCAAGGGTACTTGATATCCCACAGTATGTCAAGCTCAGGGTCACTGGTCCACTCTGTGTTGCCCCCTATGATGGTTTGAATATGCTTGGCCCAGGGAGTGGCACTATTTGGAGGCATGGCCTTGTTGGAGTGGGTGTGTCACTGTGGGTGTGGGCTTTAAGACCCTCATCCTAGCTGCCTGGAAGCCAGTATTCTGTTAGCGCCCTTCAGATGAAGATGTAGAACTCTCAGCTCCTCCTGCGCCATACCTGCCTGGATGCTGCCATGCTCCTGCCTTGATGATAATGGACTGACCCTCTGAACCTGTAAGCCAGCCCCAATGAAATGTTGTCCTTATAAGAGTTGTCTTGGTCACGATGTCTGTTCACAGCACTGAAACCCTAACTAAGACACCCCATTATCCTTGCCGTCACTGTTTTCAGGGAGAAATACGCTGTCACTCTTATCTTCATTTCTCTGTAGAGAAAGCATTTCTGCCCCTGCCAGCTGCCTGGAGATCTTGTTTTCCCTGGAAATGAGCAAGATGGAGTGTGTGTTCTAATGCCATTTTCTTCTTGCCTTGTTTGGAGTGTATTGGGTTTCTCAGGTCTTTTTATTTAGTCCTGTCCTTCCATTGTACAAATGTGGGTTGTGATTTCCTCAAGAATCTTTCCATCCCCCTTGTCAGTTACACGTCACTGGATAACAGCTTCCAGTGGCCGGTTCTGAAGGCCAGGGTCTGAGGAGGGCACTGCTCAAGGGCTCCCAAGGCCACAGTCACCTAGAGTCTCCTGGGAAGGATGGGTATACTCCCTTACATAGAGCTATCACCAGGAGTGTTTCCTTGGTAGCTGCTGTCTGGGAGCCTCTGACAGTTCTCTGTCACACGGTGCTGCTCACTTCATCTGAACTCTGGAATCAGAGGGAGCCCCTCCCAGCGTATGTACCATATAGCTGGTCTGAAGCAGATCCCTCTGAAGGGCGGGGACTGATGTGCCTGTGTTGTCTGGAGGTGGGTTATTGAGAGCTGTTTCACAGGCACACACTGGCCTCTCCTTTGGACTCTAGATGTATATGGAGCCCTGTCATGTGACCCTGTCATGTGACCCATAGATGGGTGGGTGATTCTCCTGCGTCATTTTGGGTATCTCCTCCCATGGCATCTCTGAGATTACTCATCCTCTCAGGGCAGTGTATGGCCTGCCCTAGTGCCTCCCACTGCTCGTCCTGTTTCATGGTGCCATGCTCACAGTGTGGTTGGCTGGGTGCCTTCTCCTGCTTTTCTGTCTCTGAGCTTTTGGTCACATGGTATGAAGTAATGGTAAGTTAATGTTACCTGTTACAGCTGTCCCCTGGTTCTCATTTCTTTTCTCTGTGAGCTGTGCATTCCTGAGTCTCCCTGTAACGAGGTGACCATCAGTAGGTACTGACCCTCTCCTCAGTACTGACTCTTCCTTGTCTGGGTCCCAGACTTCTGTAGATTTCAGTGAATATTGTTGACTTTGCAGTAGAGTTGTCTGGAAGTAGTTTGAACCTTGGGGGACATTGATTTAAGATTTGTAGGTGGGACCCAACTGCAAGGACTCCCTTGTGCCCTGCCACTAATGTCCGACCCTTTCAGTGTTTCCTGAGTCCCTAAAAGCTGTCCTGGGGCTGGGAGAGAGGGCAGTTTTCAGCCCTTGGAGCTACAAGTGCTGACTGGGTTCTCTCTGGTCTTTTAGTTTGTCCTGGTCAGGCGCCAGGTGCCAGTCACCATCCAACAAAAGAGAGCACACTTGAAGTCATCTCCTTCTCTCCCACGTCAGCCCTTTGCCCTGCAACCTCAGGCCACCCATTTCTATTCTTTGTCCCCTTAGGTCCCTTGACTTGAAAACTGTGCTTCACAGTTTGGGGTTTGTGGCATCTTTTCATCTGTTCTCTGCTTCTGCTGTGTGAGGCTGAAGGATCAAACTCGGGTCATCAGGTTTGGTGCAAGCACCTCTACCTGCTGAGCCCTCTGGCCAGCTCCCCAGGCAGGGTCTCTCAGTGAAGCTGAAGCTTACTGACTCAGCTAGGCTGGCTGGAATCTGCCTGCCTCCACCTCTCCTAGAGACAGGGTTATGGATATGCCATCCCTGGCTCTAGAACAGGGTTATGGGTGTGCACTGCTATGCCTGGCTGTAGAAGTATACTAGAGATCTGAACTCGGATCCTCGTGTGTGCCATGGGTTCTTTGCCCACCAAACCTCTCCCTGGCTCCTTGTTTCATTTGGACTATTTCACACGGTGAGTGACTCAGTTCCTATTACATTGCCTTGACTGGGAGCTCTGCAAGGCACCAATCCCTGTTTCATGTAAGGATACTAGCTCGGAGAAGGAAACCAATGTTTACACTCTGGTCACGCAGCAACTAAGAGTGACAGCTGGGGCTATATCTCACCAGGTGATGTCAATGCTCTAAGTATGGTGGCTCCAGGAAAAGCCACTCTCAGAGACCCAGTGCCCTGTAGGTGGCAGACAGACCAGGGAAGAGACCAGCCCAACAGTTCTGCCTCCCAGCCCTTGGCAAGATGACCAAGGCTTCAGAGCAGAGCAGCCTGGGTGCCCTGGCTCTCCCATGCTCCAGTGGCCGGGCTGTAGAAGAGTGACTTCCCCAGCCTTTCCCCTTTCCTCAGGGCACAAGCTGAATTGCATACCCACCTGTCCACTACTGTTTTCCTCTTTGTCCCCACTTCTCCAGTATGTCCTGGGCCCCTGTGGCCTCCAAGAGCATAGGGAACCTGTGAAGGGCCAGGGCTCCCTTGTATGCCCTGCTGAGTGAGACCCCATAAATAGAACCCATGGGCTCTGTCCCTGCCCTGTACCCTCCGTTCCCTCCCAAAGCTGCAGGAGCAGCTGTGGAACTCGGAAACAGAACAGAAGCCTGGGGGACGCAGTGCTCATAAATAGAAAGCATCTAATAATAATAATTGTGGGTTTGAGAATCGTTAGGGGCTGCGAGGCCCAGCCTTCCCCTAACACACACACAGCTCCAGAGGGAAAGGTCACCCCTAGCCAGGATGGTAAATTCCTTTCACGTGTTGTCATTAGCCCACACTACATTGGATACTTTCCTTGGCACAGTTCAACAGGGACACCAGGCAAGCCATTTGCCACACAGACAGTTTCTACTCTTGGAACTCCATGTGGGACCGTCATTCTGAACCAGTAGCTGCCAGTTCCTCCTGGGTTCTGGCAACTTGGGGCACAGGAGGAAGACGGAAGCCTTGTTATGCTGGATGCCAGCTATCCTAGAGCACACTGGCACAGCCCTTCCCATGAGCCAATGGTCCCAAGTTAGGCAGGAGGAAGCTCTGGTGGGTAAAGGAGGAGGGACTTGGGGCCAGTGTAAAATGGCTGTCATGAAGAGGGGTCCTTGGGCTGAGCTTACTGAAGTAGTTTGCTGTCTCTACCACCCAGATAGCACAGGCTCACAAGGCTTGCACACTGCACACTCTGACAGTGTGAGGCAGGGTGGGGATGGCAGCCACTGTAGTGTCAAAGGAGTAGAGGGGACAGACCCAGGTCTAGATGCTGAGGAGTAGGAAGACCATGTTTCCTGGACCTGAGCAGATAGATAGTCACTCACCCAGTGCTGGCTCATGGAAGGTCCTTAGCATCCCTCTGGCCATGGGCCCAGCCACCCCAACATCCCTGTCTGAATCTCCTTGGCTTCACACACATACAAGCCACACCCCTTGCCCAAAACCCTTCAGCCCTGCAGGCCTTGGGAACAAGCCCTGCTGGAGGTGGAAGCATGGGTCAGAGTGTAGAGGCTGACAACTGTCAGCAGTGGGCATCTTCATCCCTGCTGAGCTGGTCTCATAGTGCTGTTGGCCTGTCCCCAGCACAGAGGGAGAGGGAGCTAGAGACGGCACATGCACGCAGCCCATAAATATTTCTAACCGCAGCCAGCACGTCTGACTGGGCAATTTGCTTTTTAAAAAATTGCGCTCTAATTTTAAGTGAACAGCCCCTAATTATGGTGATTTGCAGGCACCTGGGGACCGGGTGGCATTTGAACATGGCAGAGTGGTGCAGGGACTGATTGGCGGGGTGTCATTCAACATGAACATGCTGATAAGCCAGGACCACTTCCCTGGGTGGGTCTGCACCAGGAGGTGAGCCTACCCGTGCCGAGGCGGGCAGGGCAACTGGAGGAGCCAAGTTGAGAGAGTGGGCAGAGGGAGTGTGGAAGGGCCTAATTGGGCCATGCCTAACTTGTGGTATAAACCTCACATTTGATTTTGTTTGAGACTTGCAAGGAGAGACATTTCCTGCCCTCCCTCCAACCTCCAGAGGGACCTGCCAGGACTTGTGCTGGTCACACAGAGGCTCCGTGAGCAGATACCCAATGGGGTTGGAGTGGGTTTCATGTGGCCTCTTTAGTTCTGCCTATTTATCGGGACAGGAGAGTGGTGCTGGCAGCTGGTCTCTTTCAAATAAAGAATGGGTGTAGTGGCCTGTCACCTGAGCTACTTGGAACACCGAGGCAGAAGGACCATAGTTCAAGGCCAGCCTGGGCAACTTAGTGAGACCTTCTCTCAAAATAAAGCAATATTACCAAGAAGATTGGAGCATGGCTCAGTGGGAGAGCCCCTGCCTAGAATCCTCCAGGGAGGGGCTGGGGGCGTGGCTCAGTGGTAGAGCCCCTGCCTAGAATCCCCCAGGGAGGGGCTGGGGGCGTGGCTCAGTGGTAGAGCCCCTGCCTAGAATCCCCCAGTGAGGGGCTGGGGGTGTGGCTCAGTGGTAGAGCCCCTGCCTAGAATCCCCCAGGGAGGGGCTGGGGCGTGGCTCAGTGGGAGAGCCCCTGCCTACAGTCCTCCTGTGTAAGAACTGGAGGTATAGCTTGATGTTGGGTACTTACC
Organism: Uromys caudimaculatus; assembly: GCA_028551405.1. Lineage (NCBI taxonomy): Eukaryota > Metazoa > Chordata > Mammalia > Rodentia > Muridae > Uromys > Uromys caudimaculatus. Next base: position 12,365,667 of record CM052721.1, read on the forward strand.
TAACCTGTAAGTTAGGTTCCATTTCTAGTACCACACTTAAACAGACAGACACACATCTGAGGAGGGGCAGGAGAGACATGACACCCAGAAGTCCCTGCTGAGGGGACCCAGACCATGGGGGTGCCAGGACAGGAAAGAGCCCTGGAAGTTCTCCTCTCACACTACTCCTACCCCCCCCAGCCAGCTCTGCCTGCTCCTTCCCAAACAGCTGCCTCAGAGTCAGCCCCTCTGACATTTCAGGAAAAACATTGCGAGTCGAGAGCAGAAGGGAGAAATGAAAGGATTTTCTCGAGAAAAGGTCAGAGTGGTTTCTCTTATTTTTGTTTAAAGATGGTTTGTGTTGAACTATGACAAGGCTAAATGTATTAAGGGCCATGGGAACAGGCTGGGGGTCGGCCTACTAGAAAAACAGGAGGAAAACCCAGGTAACAAGCAAGACAGGAGACAGCTTGGGAAGCAGTGAGACAGAACCCAGATGCCCAGGAGGGATGGGGTGAAACGGGTGTGGGGTTCTCAGCAGCTGCAATCTCCCCAGGTCCCCTCTTGCTCATGCTAGGGAGTCAGTGGCAGTCATGGACTGCCAGGACCTAAGAGGCAGCCTGGCCATCTGTGTGGCTCCCTGGAGTAGGGTCACCTGCAGAGCCGCTGGCAGGAGGGACTGTTCAGAACAAACTCCTAGATGCCTTGGGCCATGCATCCGGGTTCTCATTAGCACATGCACTGTGCATTATTCATTGGCACAGGCTATCCCCAAAGCAGGTGCTCCCTGTTCTCTCACCATGGTACACTCCACCCGCCTTCTGCCTCTGCTACGTTGCCTTGTATAGATGTCTCATGCCAATGGCACCACATAAGCAGCCTACTATGCTCAAAGTTCCCCGAGCTTGTCCCTTTTTGTGGCTGAATTATTTATTTGCATATGTGTAGCTAAACCTCACTTTGTTTATGCCTGTATCCCTGCAGGTCATCCTGCATCATGTCACAGTGGGCATTGGTGTGCGACCCTTCGTAAGTGTGGGTGTGTGTTTAGTTGGCCTGGATGCGCACTGAAGGGATAACAGTAGATCACATGGTCATGCTGAGGAACTGCGAGGCTTTTCCACAGGAACTGAACTTCCTGCCAGCAGTGCACAGGTGTACGCCTGCCTTTCTTCAGACGGCTGTCCTGATGGGCTCTGGCCTGTCTTACATCCCCTGGCAACCCCATAAAACGCATTTGCTTTTGTCAGACTCCCATGTTTCTTCCTTGGAGAACCAGCCAGTCTGACCTCTGCTCTGTTCCTGTTTGGGCCCTCTGTCTTTCTGTGGCTGAGTGGGGAGGACTTTAGGTTTGCCGGACACTAGTCCTACATCAGACCGAAGGTTTGGGAGTAGTCCTGTGTGGGGTTGTGACTTCTGGCTTGGCCTCGCAAGCAGGGGCTTTTCTCTCCTACCCAAGCGGTTCTTCTGTATTTTGGGCCACTACAGTATGGCTGGGCCAGTGGGCAGGGGAGGCTCCAGGATAAGTGAGGGTCGGGAAAAGAAGGATGACAGGAAGGCTCAGGGACTCTGTCTGCTTCTCCGAGCCCAGCCTGCATAGTGAAAGGGTAGCCTGCCCAGACAGCCTGTGACCTGGGCAGAGCCAGGGAACCTGCACTGTCTACTCTGCAACTGTGAGCCTGGCTGCAAGCTGCACTCCCACCTCCCCTGACAGTGGTCACAGAGCCATTGTGTCCTCCTTCAGTTGTAAGTGACATAAGGAAACAGGGCAAGAACCAGTCCAAGCTCCAGAGTTCACCCTGTCAGGGCTAGACCTCCCTCGTGATGCCCAGCATCCTGGCTTCAGTCTGGAAGACGCTCTGGGCTTGCCTCACCTCAGCAGGTTAACAAATAACAGCTGAAGACCCAGGTACTGGAATGGAGGTCCCAGGAATCTGGAGCCTTAGTAGTTGGGCTAGCCCTGAGGCAGGACTGGCTCCCCTCGGGAATCTCAGCTCCCTCTGCTGATGACCCTGAACTTTGCCTCAGTGGGCAGAGCAAGCTCACAGAGTGCAAGAAACAAGCCAGTGCCCCTGTAGCCCAGGCTCCACTCTAGCGGCAGGCAACACAGCCTTCCCTGTCCCGCACCCCCTCCACAGGAGAGCATGTGAGGACAGAGGACAGATACCTGTCCAGCAGCCCCCGCTGACCCCTGTCTCTTCTCTCCCCCTGCAGGCCACAGGACCCTCGGGCTCCAAGATGCAGCTGCTGGAGACAGAGTTCTCCCGTTCCGTGCCTGAGCTCATTGAGCTGCACTTGCTGCAGCAGGACAGCATCCCTGCCTTCCTGAGTGCGCTCACCATAGAGCTGTTCAGCCGCCAGACCTCTGTGTAGCCTCCTCCTGTGAGCATCCTTACCTACAGCCGCTGGACCTGGGCCTAGCCTATACCTGCAGCTTCTCGCTCACACGCGTCCCCCAGACCTTGGCCTAGCTCTTGGTCTTCCATACCGTTGCCCACATTGTCCCCAGACCCCTTTGCCACCCATAGTTGCATCATGTCACAAACACTAGACATGGCCTCTGTTGAAGCAGCCACTCTTGTTCCTGGCCAGCAGGAGCAAGCTGCTGGAGATGCCCAAGCCAGATCATGCCCCATGCTCTCCTCCCCACCCCACCCCCGTTGTAGGGCCTTTCCGTGTACTGTCCCACAGTGTACCTGGACTAGCTTCCAGTCCCATGTACTGGTTGTACTGGTTGCTAATGTCACTTAAGTGGCCAGACTGTGGCCTGTGTCCACAGTCTCAGCCTAATGAAATAAAGTGCTGCCTTTATCTTTCCTCTCCTGACCGTGTCCAAGGCTCCAGGCTTCCTCACTGTCCAGGTCTCACTGCACTGTGCTGTGTTTGCTGGATACCTGGATACCTGGCAGGCCTGCTCATACACGCAGCCTGAGACGGTGTGATGGGTCGGAGTGCTAGTGTCCCATCCCTCTGAGCTTGGGTGTCTCACTCCCTGCCTTAGTTTCTTCCCTGCCTCTCCCCTGCCTGAGGCCTCTGAGTCCAGTGGGTAATCCTCCCTTGCCAGCTCCCCCTGCAAGGAGCCCCACCAGGCCCAGCCATCTGCACCACAGCAAGTATCCTGATGAACGGGTTTTCTTAGACAGGAGAGGAGAGGGCCTGAGTTGGGGATGTGTCTGGGCTGGTCTGAGAGACAAGACACCTGATTATATGTCCCTCATGCATTGGTGACCTGTCACCTGAGTATATCATACCCTCTTCACATGCCTGCAAGAGAATGGGAATGAGAGCCTGCTGGGAGGGCTCAGGCTTGGGCCAGAGCCCTTGGGCCAGAGAAATTGTACTTGTGGCAGCCCCCGGTTTACACTAGCTCCTCACTGGGCCCCCACTGATAAATGGGTCTTAAGCGGCTAATGACTCCCTTTAAGGGATTAGTGGCATGATGACGAGCGTCACAGCCAGGAGGTCACAGGATTTGCTGTGTCCAGGCCTCCAGCTCCCTTACCAGGGGATCTCCGCTGCCCCCACCTCCTCCCATCACACTCAGGTAGAATGACTAGTGCAGTCATGGCTGAGCTCTTTGTCGCCTTGTCCTTTATTGTCTGGTGCAAGGCCCTCTGGGATATACAGATTGTGGGTATCTCTCCAGCTCCCGGCCCATCCCAGGGACCACCAAGCTGTTCAGAGGCAGGAGTGAAGGTAACCAGGGCAGCCTCAGAATCCACCTACTTAGAGTCCCCAGCAGCGGGGGACTGGCTGCACCTAGCTGAACTTCCCAGCTCACAGCTTGCTCTCTCCCTTGGCAAGCTCCCTTTATCTGATCACAGCCTTCCTGCTGGTGGCATCAGGCTGCAGGTTAGGAACGAAGGAGTCCTGCTCCAGAGCCACCTGTGGGTCTGGACTCAAACCCAGCTCTCCCAGCTACCTGGCTTCAGAGTCGGACACGGATGGCCTCTCCTACTTCCCAGTGGCCCAGGCCAAGGACAGGCTGTCTATTCTCACACGGGCTGGGAAGGCAGACTCAAAGGCCCAGGCGCTCCCAATTGAGAGCACAAACATGCACAAGACACACATGCACACGGTGCACCTCTACATATAGAAGTTGTGCACCCTCTGCACGTATGAGGCATGTGCTTGCATATGGAAACGTGAGTCACAACTGAATATGTGCATGTATGCATTAGTGCATTTGCACACGGACTCTGCATGCATGAGCCTGTGTAGGTGCTTATGCACATGCGTGCTTGCAATCTGAGTAGTACTTCTGCCCAGAGGGGGATATGCCCCCACCTCCATCTCTCTCCCTCTCTGTCTTTCTCTCTTGCACACACAGAGAGAGAGAGAGAGAGAGAGAGAGAGAGAGAGAGAGAGAGAGAGAGAGAGAGAGAGAGAGAACCAACAAACGGGAGCAAGGAGACCCAGCAAGGCCTGTATTTCTTTCTATATGCTTTCTGGTTAACTCTACAATTTGAATACGTTCTGCTTATCATTAAAGCAAAAACTAATGAAGCCTCCAAAGAGACAGGAGGTGGAGGAATGAAAGCCCCTCCCTTGGCTCCCAGCCAGCCTCCCAGCCTGGTGGGCAGACCTGCACGCCTCGTGTGTGGACGGGCGAGAGTGCCCAGGTTTGTTTCATCGGATTCTGTACAGGAGTTTTTAATAACTGCTTTGTTGTACAGCTCAGGGTCTTCCCAACAACTATCCACAGATCCATAGCCACTGGGTTTCTTTGCTGAATCTGAAAGACACAAACATCCGAAGGTTCTCAGAAGGCTTCTTGAGAACCAAGGCTAACAGAAACACCAACTCCTGAGTGAAGGGGAAGCTACCAGCAACTCCCAGAACTGCTGCCATTCAGAGCCATTTGGGGCACTGTTATCTTAGTGTATGTGTTTGTGTCTGTCTCTCTGTGTGTGTGTGTGTAGCACATGTACTGTAGAGCATATGTGGAGATCAGAGGACTATTTACCAGAGTGGGTTCTATCCTTCCATGTGGGTCCTGGAGATTTGAACTCAGGTCATCAGATTTGGCAGCAAGCACCTCTACCTGATGAGGCATCTCACTGGCCTCTTGTGCCACTCTCCTTTAAAAGAAAATGAAGAGCCAAGTTCCAGGGCCCAGTCAGGGAGCATCTTGTCTGGAATCAGATCTGCCCACATGTTTGCTGCCTTACGCTGTACCACCGCGCCCTTTCACTAGACACAGCCTCAGAATGAGGTGAGGTGGAGACAGGAGGATTCCCCAGGACTCTGGCCAACCTGCCTAGCCTACTCAGCCTCAGGTCTCTGAGAGACCTGTCTCAGCAATGAATCAATAAGGTGAGTGGCTCCTGAGAAACCACGCCTATGGTTGAATTCTGGCTTCCCCATGTGCATATATGCACACACATGGACATGCACATAGACATACACACACATGGACATGCACAGGCATACAAAGACAGTTGATCAGAACACATACACAGATGACCCTTGAGGACCTAAGGAGACGTGTACACAAGCCTTGACGTTGGACTGGGAGGATTCATGTGTCATTTAAGCCGAGGTCACATGTGGGTCCCACCTTCCCAGCCAGGCTGCTTCGTTTTCCCCTGTGACATTTACCACCACCTAGCATCCTGTTTAGTGCATCACTTATAATATGCATATATATGTAGAGAGATATTTTAATCTCTCTTCTCACCTATGGAACAGTGCTGCCTCAAGGAAATGTCATGCTGATGACATACGTCATTTGAAATGTTCAATAGGGGGCTGGAGAGATGGCTCAGTGGTTAAGGACACATACCTGTCTTCCAGAGGACCCGGAACCCATGTCAGGTGGCTCACAACCACCTGTAACCCCAGTTGCAGGGGATCTGATGTCCTCTGCTGTCCGCCATGGACCCTGCAGTCACACGTACATTCTACCCCCACACAGGCACACACCGTTAGAGATACAGTCTGGAGTGTTCAGTAACCACATTAAGGAAGTACGGAGTGGAGTCAGTGGGTAGCCCTTTGCCGCACAAGTGAGGACACTCGGATTCCACATTGAAATCCCGTTGTTCCTAAGAGCTGGGGAAATCCCCTAGAACAGTGGTTCTCAGCCTGTGGGTCGTGAGCCCTCAGGTTGAGCAATCCTTTCCCCTGGGGTCACGTAAGACCATCTGCATTTCAGATATTTACATGATAGCTCATAACAGTAGCAAAAATACAGTTATAAAGCAGCAACAAAATGTATGGTTGGGGGTCACTACATCAGGAGGAACTGTGGTAAGGGGTCACAGCATTGGAAGGTTGGGAACCACTGCCCCAGAAGCTTACAAGCTAACCAGCTATTTTGGCATGTGCAGCTGTAGTAATTCTTTTGGGGGTATTCAACACCCCCTTTTGCTCCCAAATAGCTGCAGCGTGTTTCTATGCCCTGCTCAGCCTGTACTAGCTCCTAAGTAAATGAGGCAGAGACTTGGGATATTTATTAACACGCTTCAGGCCTAAGCTCGGTACATTCTTCCCGTCTAAGGCTGCTGGTTTCCCGTCCACGTGGTCCTTTGCCTTTAATCTGAGTCTGGCCTTGGCTCACCCTGGTCCACGTGTGTCCTCACTGTCCTGTCAGCACTGTCTAGAGAATCCTTTTCTCTCCATCTCTCCACATGATTTCCCCACTCCTCCTCTTCCACCCTCTCGCTCTGCTCTCTCTGGGAAGCCTAGACTGGAATTAGAAGTCCTACCCTATTCTGCCCAGCTCATTGGCTGATCAGCTCTTTTATTAACCAATCGGGGTGATGGAAAACAGTGTTTACATAACATAGAGACCCGAGATGGTTGACCATGCCATCTTCTGGACCTCAACCAGATGCTGCTACAAGATGAGGCAGTGGGATCATGAGATGGGTTAAATGTCGGGGGGTGGAGCGATGGTCCTGCACATCCGCCCTGGGCACTCGACGCCCCTCGGAGAGGCAGGGCGTGGGAAGTTTGACCGTGTGCACCCCACGAAGCCCCTGCGGAAACACCGCCTGGGGCGGGGGAACACGCTGCCTGGAGTCCCAGGGATTGCAGGGAAGCCGGTTTCGTCGGGTTCCCACGCTCTTGGGCATCCCAGACGCTGTTGGATGCCATGGAAAAGCTGAGAATGGAGTGGGGGCCCGCTGGCAGGGCCGAGAGGGGAAAGCTGGGAGGAGACCAGCCGTATCCCGCCGGGGACTGGGGTTGGCAGCTTGGCGCTGGCTAGCTGGGTTGGTTGGGTGGGTGGCTGCCGTGGCTGGGAGCACTGGGAGGCCTTTTGCGGGAGACTAGACATGGCTCTTTAGACGAAGGCCTGTTCCATTGTTCCCCACAGCAGATCCTGATGAAGAGAGACAGTCCAGGGTTTCAGGGCGTTTATGGTCATGGCGGAGTGTGGCATGAGCGAATCTGTACCCACCCCACCCCTGCGACCTCAGGGAGGGGTGAGGTTGAAATAGTGGCTGGGAAGGGGAGTGACTAAGCCTCTAGGTGCCTCATTGACACGGGGACATCTTGAGGCTAAGTGACCACGCCTCTACCTTTGGAAGGGTTTGAGGCTAAGTGACCCACAGTCACAGACCTATGGAGAGCTGTGGTCTGGTGTCAGGAGCTGGTTCTAGGAACATGGTAAATGCCTGCAGTCCCTTGTACAGTTGTCCCCTGCTGGGGACCCCCTACTGGGTCCACGGGGTGGGGGGGGTGTTAAACCTTAGCTCAATCAGAAACCAGGCCGCCTTTCACGGTCCCACAGAGACCAAGGATAGCCTGGGCTATACTTACAGAGCCAGGTGTGTTTACATCATTTAGCAGCACATATCCTAAGATTGAAATACAGAAGTTAGTGTGGTCCCTGCCCAAGGATGATGTACCAATTAGATCCAGTTGTAAGTACACACTTAGAATCCCAGCACTCAGGAAGCTGAGGCAGGAGGATAGTGAATTCAAGGCCAGCCTGAGCTACATAGTAAATTCCAGCATAAACTGGGCTACATAGCAAGACCTTGTCTCAAAACAAACCAGGAACAGAGCTGGGGATACGGCTTAGTGGGTAAATGGGGGGGGGGGGGGGGGTGCCTTGCATGTCCCTGAGGGCCAGCAGAGATATGCTTATCCTGGGCTCATTGGCTACCCAGCCTAGCTGAACAGACAAGATCAAGGTTCAGTGAGACAGGCTGTTTCAAAAATTAAGGTGGAGAGTGATTGAGGAGGGCCCGGCGTTGCATTCTGGCCTATGGAGGGCATGAACAGGAGAGTATACCCACAAACTACACACATCCCAAATTAAAAAACAAAACACCAGAGACAAGACAATAAAGAAGCCATTGAAATTAGGTTTTCAAATATGTTTTATATAACACAAAAGATCCGAAAATATTCCCACTTCAGCCTGTGATCAGTTTTTTTTTTTTTTTTTTTTTTTTTAAAGAGAAACACAGCTTAGTCTTTGATGGTACTGAGTCTTAGAAACTGAGGTGTCTCTTCCACTTTTTGCCCACCTCAGGTTGAACTAGCCACACTCAGAGCCTGGTGGCCATATGAATGGTCATCTGTTCTCTGTGGGCTCCACAGCAGTGGTCCTGGCTTGCCAGGCCCTGGGGACACTTACCGGGCAGACTGTGTTCTCAGAGAGAAGCTGTGTATTCTTCCTGATTGACAGAAGCCAGAGAGAAGCATGTTTTGTCTTAGAGTTTCCATCACCTTGATAAACACTGTGATCATTAGCAACTTGGGCAGGAAAGGGTTTCTTTCAGCTTAAAATCTGTAGTCCATTAAGGAAGTCAGGCTGTGGAGAGGTGCTGCTTACTGGCTTGCTTCTCATGGCTTGCTCAGCCTGCTTTCTTATAGCCCCCAGGACCACCAGCCAAGGGGTGGCTGACATCACCCACAACAGGCTGGGCCCGCCCACATTAATTATTAAATTTAAAAATGCCCCATAGTCTTACCTACTGACCAATTTGGTGGGGCAATTTTTCTCAATTGAGTCTCCATTTTCCTGGAGCTTGTGACAAGTTGAACTAAAACTAGCCAGCACACATGTCACCTGTGTATAGTGACAGAGTAGACCTGGCTCAGGGATTGGGGCGGGAGAAAGATAACTAACCTACGCAAGCACTTGGGGGCGGGGCCTGGAGGGCATGGTCAGTGTTTAAGGTCCTTCTGACCCAAACAATGGGTTCCTCCAGCTGTGAATGACCTAGCCCAGACATCAGAAGCTTCCATTTCATGCTGGCTCAGCACCAGCCTTCCTTTGTGGCCTCATTCACACCTGGAAGGTAGGCTAAGAGCAGGAGGGAGGGGTGTCAACAGTACTCCAGAATCAGCTTGGCAGTAACCTCCAGTATCATCCCACAATTAGCCCAACCGCCAGCAGCCACTGAACCTTTTCCCTCTTTCTTTTTTATATTATACTTAAAATAGAAAATTAAATTTTACACAAGGTTTACAAGCTGTTAACGGAATTCACTAATCAAACCCCAACACCCAAGTCCTTGAAAATGAAAATTTAAAAGGTCTGCATTTGCATATTCATGTTCTTAATAGGGTTCAGAAGGTATATTTGCAGCTGATGAAAAGGATTAATTAAGCCTAATTTGCATTGGTGGGCCTCTTAACCCTTTGTGAGCTGGACCAGAGACCCAGGGGTTGCCCTGGCCCCGGGCCGCAAGTGAGAGATGCCCATCCTGGTTGTCCCTCCCTTGGTGGCCACAAAAGCTACACAGCCATGCAGCCTGGAAGCCAGAGCCTCCTCCAGGATTTAGTAAATATACAGTGCTGTAACAACTACTGCACTGGCACCGAGAGCCAAAAACCAGACCAGAAGACCCTCTCAGCTGCTTGCTCTGGCAGGATGCAGCCAGGACAATGGGGAAAGTGTGTGTGTGCGCGTGCGCTTGTGTGTGTGCATTGTGTAAGCTGGAGGTTGGCATCAGGTATCTCCCACAACCACTCCCCCACCTTGGCTTTGTTTTATTTCATTTTGACAGGGTTTCTCAGCATAGCTTTGACTGTCCTGGAACTTGCTCTGTAGACCAGGCTGGCCTCAAACTCAGAGAGCCACCTGCCTCCACCTCCTGAGTGCTGGGATTGAAGGCGTGCGCCACTACTGCCCAGCCCCCACGTTAGTTTTGAGACAGGGTCTCTCATTGAACATGGAGCTAGACTGGCTGGCCAGGAAGCCCCAGGCACCCCCCTCCTGGCTCTACCTCCTCAGCTCTGGGATTACAAATTCATGCCATTCCACATGGAGTCTGAGGCTCAAACTCAGGTCCTCACACTTGTGTGGCAAACGCTTCACCCACTGAGCCACCTTCCCAGCCCCTACGTCATCTTTGACCTCATCACCCCGAGGTCCTCTAGTTTTCTTTGTTGTTTGTCTATGTGTTGAGACAGGGTGTGTGCCTGTGGTTATGTGTGTGCCAGCTCTCCTGGGTGCACATGTGTGCCATGTTTATGTGCAGGACAGTGTACTTGTATGTTGTCACCTGTGTGTTCACATGGGCACGTATGTGCATGTATGTGAATGTGTGGAGTTGTCCCCTGAGCTTGTGGCACTTGAGTGGGCCGTCTCTGCAGTATGACACTCGCTGTGACCCAGATCTTAGTGACACACACATGGAGCTAAAGACACCGGGTGTATACAACTAGACCTATACATAAGCCATGTATTTACATAAAGTTAGTGGCACAACATATGTGCATATGTGAATATGTGTATGTATGTACTTGAGTTGTAGACATAACATACATTCACAAGGGTTATTAGCACATATGTTTACCTTTATATATACATATGTATATGCAGTTACAGATATGTCTGTACACATGAAGTATACAATGTGGATATTTATAAAAACATGCACAGAACTATATATATAGTTCTACATATAATATAATACCATATATGTGCATACTCAGGTATTTAATGTGTGCACACGTAGTTATAGATACAATGTACTTAGAATTATTGCTTTGTTCTTTGTATGTTGAGGTAGGGTCTCTCTAAATAGCCTGGGATCACCTCAAACTCACAATCCTCCTGCCCCAGCATTGTGATGGCGTGACTACAGGCATCATTTGTATCTGTGTCGCTTCAGCAGGTACCTTCCACTCTGCAGGGAGGTAGTGATGACAGCCGAGTTTTTCAGGGCACAGGTGGATGGGTGGATGGGTAGATGGATAGATGGATGGGTGGATAGGTGAAGGGATGGGCTGGTGGGCAGATGAGTGAATGGATGGTGGAATTGATGGATGGATGCATGCATGGATATACGGATGGATGGATGGACAGACAGACAGATGGACTGACGGATGGACAGACGGATGGATGTACAGATGCATGGTGGACACATGGATGGATGGTCAGGAAAGCACATTTTTTCATATTACACACACATATGAGCATAGAGAAATATATACAGCACATATATATCTAATATGTGCATAGAGTAATATACAGACACACACATCATGAATAAGCCATTAGATGGACATCAGCCACACTGATATGGAGCGTGTGTGTATGTGTGTGTGTGTGTGTGTGTGTGTGTGTGTGTGTTGCACTCACACGCAATGATTTCTCCCAGGCGCCAGGCTAAGGCTGCCCATGCTGGTTTGAATTACTTATGTTTGCACTAAATTATGGCTCCAGTAACTCCGTGGAGTTACATCTTAGAAGTGCTGGTTCTGTGGCCGCAGGGCGCTCTGCTATGTGCCTCGTTAATCTGATCCCCCTTTGCCTGGAAATTAGGCCATTTGTTTGCCTTTTATGAAGATTATTCTCAGCGATTGTGAGCAGGGCTGTGGGAAGCCACAAGAGCCTCTGGCTGGGGAACACTAGTCACTTTGGAAATCGGAGGAGGAGGCAGAAGGCAGTCTGAGGCTCCCATTCTCCAACTCATGCAGGAGCAGCCAGGGCAGGGGAGAAACTGAGGCACACCAATATCTGTGAGGCTGTGGCTCGGGCTGAGGGAAGTAGGGAATCTAAGAAGCAAGACAGAACTTGAAGTGATATGGATAGCTGAAGGCCAGGGAAATGGCTTAGTGTGCAAGGTGGGGACCTGAGTCTACCCCAGAACTGGTATAGAAAGCTGCCCGTGGTAGCTTGTGTCTGCAACTGCAGAGCTGGGGAAGGAGGCACAGAGGCAGGTGATTTCTAGAACTCATTGGCTAGCCAGGTCAGCCAGGTCAGTGAGCTCCAGGTTCATTGGGAGACTGTCCCCCAAAATGAGGTGGAGGGCTGGAAAGTTCCCCACCATCAAAAAGCAATGGCTGCTCTTCCAAAGAACCATGGTTTGATTCTCAGTACACACAGGCAGCTCAGGGTGCCAAAAAAGAAATGTGCAGACCCCTGGCAAGATCTGAGAGCTCTCTAAATTACCTCATCCCCAATTCTTAACCATTGTGTCTCTGGGTTTTGCCAACCCAGAAGGGACTGCAGCAAATAGCGTGTATTCCCTTGAACACGGAGGAGTTTGGTTGTTTTTTTTAAAGACAGGATCCCACTATGCAGTCCTGGCTGGCTTGGACCTCACAGAGATGGCCTGCTTCTGCCTCCGAGGGCTTAGACTAAAGGTGTGCACCCTTAGTCAGTGGGGCTGGCGCTCCTAGTTGGGTACCAGCTCAGCAGGATCCCAGCACTGAGCAAGGAAGCCAATATGGACTCCCACCTCTAGCCAAGAAGCTATTTGCAATTAATAACAATGGAAAAGGGAGAATCTGGCTTCTCCAACAGAGAGCCAGGCTCCAGGGCACCCCCCCCCCATAGGACAAACCCCATGGGGGATTTTCTTGGGGGCTTTTTGTTTCATTTTTCTTTGTTTGGACTTTTTGTTGTTATAATAGCTATTAAACTGTTTTTTGTTTGTTTGATTTGATTTTCATTTTTTTGTTTTGTTTCTTTGGGATTTTGGGGTTGTTTTTGTTTTTGTTTTTTGTTTTGGTTTTTTCAAGAGGGGGATTTATTATTATTATTATTATTATTATTATTATTATTATTATTATTATTTTGAGAAAAAGAGGGGAGGAAGAAAGGGAAGCTGGGGAGGATCTGGGAGAAATTTAATTTTAAAAAGGCACATGCCACAATGCCCAACTAAACTTTTTATTACTTTTGTTGTTGTTGTTGTTGTTGTTGTGTGTATGACGCAGCATGCATGTGGAGGTCAGAGGATAACTGGCAGGACATGACTCTCCTTCTACCATGTTGGTCTTGGGAATCGAACTCAGGTCCTCAGGCTTGTCAGCAAGTGACTTTTCCTACTGAGCCATCCCACTGGCCCCTCTCCACCTTATTTCTTGAGACAGGGTCTCTCACTCTACCCAGAGCACATCAAGTTGACTTTATTGGCTTGTCAACCAGCTCTGCCACGCCCCCTCCTTGGCTCTTCCTCCCCAGCGCTGGAATTACAAGTAGGTACCAAGTCCAGCTTGTTACGCAGGGCCTGTTGACTAAACCAGGGTCCTCATGTTTGTCGAGCTCTTTACAAACAGTGTCTCCCCAGGTCTGAGGTGCTTGCTTCTTCACTGACTCCCCACCCCCACTTCTGTTAGTTTTTTGGGTGAGCAAAGTTTGCCTGTTCACATAGCGGAATTTGTCAATCTTGTGTTTTACAGTGGGCCCTCTTTGTGTCTTGTTTAAGCGGGCCTCCCCTCTGCAGGAAGGACACAGAAATACTCTCCCACCCCGTCTTCCACAAGTGACTTTTATTTATGATTTCAGGCTGAAATTCAATTTCATTTTTTCCACATGAATAGTGAATTGTCTCCGTAGCATTTATTAAACAGTCTCCTCGCTCCCGGGTGGGCCTGGACTGCCATAAATCAGGCATCCACGTAGGAGCGGGGCTGCCTCTGGGTCTTTGGTTTTTCTTCTGGATCATCACATCTGTACAAAACCATCTTAATTACTGAACTCCATACCAGAGGGTAGGGTGGCCCTGGGCAGCAGGGACAAGGCCCATGTAGGGGAGTTGAGACATCACCATGGAGATGATATTAGTTTCTACATTATTTGATTCTATTTATTGGTGTGTGTGTGTGATCTTTGTACCTGTTGGTGTGCATGTGTGTACATGTGTATTCATGTCTAATGGAGGCCAGAGGTCTTCCTCTATGTTCCATATCTTATTTTGATTTGCCATTTATTGACATGCATATATCTGTGTGTGTATGTGGGTGCAAGTCAGGGGGCAACTTCTGACTGCCAGGTCTCTGCGTCTACCACATGAGTCACAGGAATTGAACTGAGGTAGGCGCAACTCACCCATTAAGCCCAGGAATCCTCCCCAGGTGGGTAAGTTGGGTGTAACTGCAGCTGGCTTTTGAGCAGGTGTTGGGGATCGAACTTGGGGCTCCATGCTTCTGCAGCAAGGGTTTTACCCACTGAGCCATCTCCCCAGCCCCTGTGGTCCTTAATCGCTACATCTAATGTCTCTCAATGACAGCGTGAGGAGGCACTTTCTCCAGAATAAGGAAATTCTCATCTCCCCCCCCTTCCCAAAAGTTTGGATGATGTCAATTCTAGTGACAATGGTCGTGTACCTAATCTCGGCACTGGGGAGGCTGAGGCAGGAGGACTGGGTTCCAGGGCAGATGGGGGTGTCCAGCAAGTCTCTGTCTCAAACAAACAAGATAAAAAGCCAGCACAGAGTAAAACCAACAGTATTCACAGGAAGGCAGTCCCTTGCCAGTGATAGGGCAGAGGTTCTGGGAGCATTGGAGCCTTTGTGGGTGGCTTTTGGATAAAGGCAAAAACAATGTTTTTTGTTGTTGTTTTGTTTCTTTGAGACAGAGTTTCACTTTGTTGCCATGGCTTCTCTAAAACTCCCTGGGTATACTAGGCTGACCTTGAACTGGCAGAGATCTGGTTGCCTCTGCCTCTGCCTCTGCGTCTGCCTCTGCCTCTGCCTCCCTAGTACTGGGGTTAAAGAGGTGCACACCACTATGCCTTGCCAAAAAGAACCCATGGGATCCACTGTGGTGGTGCTCCACTTTAATCCCAACACTTAAGAGGCAGAGGCAGGTGGATTTCTGAGTTCGAGGCCAGCCTGATCTACAGAGGGAGTTCCAGGACAGCCAGGGCTACACAGAGAAACCCTGCCTCGAAAAACCAAAAAAAAAAAAACAAAAAACAAAAAACCCAAAAAACCAACAACAACAAACCCACCTCCACAAAGCAAACCCCACACAAAACAAAAACAAATTAGTCACCCATCAATGAATATATATTTAATAAGAAAATCAGTACATTTATAAAAAGGGAATGAGACAGAAAGTTTTAAACTTTGAAACTTTAATGAATTCAGAATATAAAGAAAGATTTTTTTAAAAAGGAAATTCCAGGAAGGACTGGAGAAAGGTCTCAGCCATTAAGAGCACTGGCTGCTCTTTCAGAAGACCAGAGTTTGATCCCCAGTGCCCACATGGCAGCTCACAATTGTTGGTAACTCCAGTTCCAGAGGATCTGATGCCTTCTTCTGGTCTCCGTGAGCATCAGACACTCTCACATGGTGCAAAACATATAGAGTTGAAACACTCATCCATAAAATAATAATAATAATAATAATAATAATAATAATAATAATAAAATTGAATTAAAAATAAAATAAAACAATAAAAAACAAATAATAAGTCCACAAGAAAAAAAAAATGTGACAAAGAGAAAAGCCCTGAGGTAGGTGGAGTAAATCCAAACCTATCAATGTCTGTGAAGAATGTGACCTTCCAACACTGGGGCTGGGGAAACAGCTCAATGGGAAGAGCTCTTGCCCTGCAAGCACGAAGATATGAGATCAGCTCCCCAGCACCCATGTAAAGCCAGACACATAGTGTGCATCTGTAATCCCGGCAACTACAGCAAGATGGAGGAGAGAGAGTCTCCAGAGGTCCATAGGCCAGAGGCCCCGACTCATTCAGTGATGACGTCTCTCAAACAAGATAGAAGGAAGGACTGGATCATGCATCTGTGCACACACACACCTGCACATCTCGCTTGTACACACACACACACACACACACACACACACACACACACACACACACACAGGTTACACACTGTCTATAGGAGACACCCCCTAAAACTTAGTGAAAAGCAAAAGGGAAAGTGATAAGAATCCCTAATCAAAATGTGAAACTTGCCTCTAGGGATAAAGAGGATTGGGCCATAGCAGCGTGTACTTTTATACCATTTACACTAATTCTGAACCTGTAGTTCCTGCTAGGAACCTTCCTCCTAAAGAAGACAAAGGAGCCGGGCAGTGGTGGCGCACGCCTTTAATCCCAGCACTTGGGAGGCAGAGGCAGGCAGATTTCTGAGTTCGAGGCCAGCCTGATCTACAGAGTGAGTTCCAGGACAGCCAGGGCTACACAGAGAAACCCTGTCTCGAAAAACCTAAAAAAAAAAGAAGAAGAAGACAAAGGACTGGGGAGGTGGCCCAGTCAGGAAAATGCTTCCTGTGCGGGTATGAAAGCATGAATTTGAGTCCACCTGAATACGTGGGTGTGGCATACTCTGTAATTGCAGCAGAGGAGAGAGACCAGCTGATCCCAGAAGCTTCAGGACTAAGGAAGACCAAATGGTGACCTCTGGCCTCCACAGACACGAGAGAGTGCACACACACATACACACCCAAACAAATGAACATACACAAACACACACACACACACACACACACACACACACACACACACACACACACACACACACAGAGGAACCTGCCAGTACATCTGGAATTTTAAAGTGCTTGCCTCAGCCTTTGACTGAACAAGCAGACAAAAATCTGTTAGGATTTAGGAGATTTGGGAAACAAAGTAATGAATTTCTCAATAGCTACAGAATCCTGCAAGTCTGACAGAGGTTTGGAACAGCAAACATAACATCAGTTACAAGTTACATGTTAGCAAACAGCTCAGTTCTCAGCCTGCTGGGATCCCACAGCTTCAGAAGGCTGAAGCAGGAGGATGACAAGTCGGAGGCTAGCCTGTGTGACAGAGTAAGACTCTGACATAAAATAAGAAAGGACTGGCCGGTGCCTTAGTGCGGAGTAAGCACCCCTCACGTACAAGGCCCTGGTTCTATCCCAGCTTCCCAAGGAAGAGAGAGATGAAGGGAAACAAAAAATACTCAAAAACCTAAATATCCAAATAAACCTGGAGATTTATTTTGGTTTTGTTGCATTGTGTTGTATTCTTGAAACATGACCTCATGTAGCCCCGGCTGGTCTCGAACTTAATTATCATGTAACAGACATGATCTCCCCACCTTTGCATCCCGAGTGCTGGGGTTCCAGGGTGCACCGCAATGTCTGCCCTAAATCTAGAAATATAAACGTTTATTTGGGGCTGGGGAGAGGGTTCTGCTAGCAAAGTGTTTGCTGTACAACCCGAGGATCTGAGCTAGACTCCCCAGAGCCCACGAAAAAAAAATCCGACATCTATAATTCCAGCACTTGGGAAGTAGAGACAAGAGGATTCCTGGGGCTCCCTGGCCAGGCAAACCAGTGAGCTTCAGGTTCAGTGAGAGACCCTGTCTCAGAAAACAAGGTGGAGAGAGACTGAGGAAGACAGATGACCTCTGACCTCTGACCTCCCACCTCCACATGAGCACACACAGAGAGCATATTTCTAGCTTCTCCCAGGTACATGTATTCTCATTCCTCGTGGGTAAAAAGTAAGTCTCATAAGCAGTAATTGAGACTAAGCAATAATGAAAATAAGAAAAATAATGCTAATGGGCAAAATACTGCAGGTGATTACGGGAACTTTGTAATCACGAATGCATCTATTAGCGAAGCTAGAGGCTTTCGGTTAAAAACTTAGGAGAGCTGCAACAGATAAATATTTTGAGTCAACTTGGCCCTCACCGGGCCAGGCTTGGCCAGAAGCGAATAAGTAGGTAGTACAAGGTGGGGGAGAAAGAAATGAGCAAATAGGAGGTGGGTGATGGAAGAGAAGGGGGCGTTTTGTGTACCGTGAAGAGGTGGAACTGGAGACACACAGGTGGCTGCTGAGAAAGCAATGGATGGCGCTGTTCATCAGTCGAGCCAGTAACAAGTGCACGTGCCAGTGGACCTTTGCCGTCTTCCTTTGAGAAAATGGACCAGTGGCTATGACTCTCAGACTGCGCCCTCGCCCAGGAAGAAGAACAGGACCTGCAGAGTGGAGACCCATAACTGACTAAACACGTCCTGCTGTGCTTACACCTCGCAGTTGGTCTGTCCGTTAAGTTGGTCATGGCGGTGGTTCAACCATAAGATTGGATGACTCTGATGCATTACGACTCTGTGTTTTCCCGCGCTGTGTTTAACGTTGGCCAGTGTCTTAGGGTTTAATTGCTGTGAGCAGACACTGTGACCGCAGCAACTCTTATAAAGGACAACATTTAATTGGGGCTGACTTACAGGTTCAGAGGTTCAGTCCATTGTCATCAAGGCAGGAACATGGCAGCATCCAGGCAGTCACAGTGCAGGAGGAGCTGAGAGTTCTACATCTTGTTCTGAAGGCAAACAGAAGACAGGCTCCCAGGCAGCTGGGACTAGGGTCTTAAGACCCACGTCCACAGTGACACACCTACTCCAACAAGGCTACACATCCTAATGGTGTCAATGCTCTGGGCCAAGCATGTGCAAACCATCACAGGCAGGAATTTGTCTCCTTTGGAATCTTTGGGTTGGACATTGAACCATCCTACCTTTCAAAAGAAGATGTCATTGCTGATGAGGCATGTGGGGGCGTCACTATGATGAGCCAGTATGGGATGGAGAGATAGAGGGAGAAACTTAACAGTTTGTGTGCTATGCAGAGAGGTGGACCTGGAGATGCGAGGGTAGTGAGAACAGCCTGATGTGAATACCCTGGGCTGCCCCCAGAGGCCATGGTGAAGTCCTTGTCTGTGCTGCTGCCAAGGGCCACATCTGGGTCTGGAGGGGGGCAGGGGTCTGTGTTGATGTCCACAGCCCATGTTACCACCAAAGGTCATGTGGACAGCTCTGGTCTGGGATGCCACCTGGGCCATGTGTCTGAGGACTGAGCAGATCTGACCCCCACTCCTCTCCTGGGTATTGCGACAGCTGGCCCTGATAGTGGGGAGAGCTGTCCCTTCCCCTCCTCAGCTGCAGCACTCAGGAAAGCAGTCCAGCACAGTAGAGCTAACCTTGGTGGTGGGGTTGGAGGTGAGCCTGTCTTGAGGGTGTGAAAGCAGGAGAGCTGGCCCCGCCCCTCACTGGGGAAGTGTGGGAGAGCTGGCCCTGATGCCACATGCATGCATGGGATAGTCTGTCCTGCCCCTTGCCGGTTGCGGCAAACAGGAGTGCTGGCCCCACCCCTCACCTGGGCAAAGCCGGAGAGCTGACTCTGGTGGCATGGGTGCAGGAGAACTGTGAACTGACCAACTCAGCCACCACCCAGGCCCAGATCCAGGGTTGGAGTTGGCCCACGCCAACGTCTACCCCATCTATGAACTGCTGGAGCACGTGAAGGGGCCAGTCTTGCAGATGCAAAGCTGCAGGGTCTCCATGATTCCGGGCAAGAACAGGGTGACCAAGAGGAATCCCGGTAAGGATCCAAGACTGAAAGCTTGGCAGAAGCCCCACAGGCCTTGAACCAGACAAACGTGCAATGAATATCTGCACATAAAGCTGTTTGGACAAAAGGGCAAAAGAGCGTGACGTCACCGTGACACACCACAGCTCCTGTGGTGAGAGTTTTGGTGTTAGTTTGGTTTGGTTGGGTTGGGGTAGACAGAAAGGGGTGGGGCGTATTGTGGATTGCCCTGGTGCTGTTTGTATTTTGATGCTAATTCTGCTTCACCAAGAGGGGCTGCCTGGGGCGAGGCGTGAATCACTACTCAGGTGACTTCTTGTGAACCTTCCACTAACGAATAAAGGTTTCAAGGAACCAATCTCTGGATGAGTAGGCGGGACTTCCATGTCGAACAAAGGGAATGCAGAAGAGGAGAGGAGGGCAGGCTGGTGGGTGGGTGGGTGGGAGCCTGGAGGCAAAAATGTAGATGGTGGAGGCCCTGGTTCGGGGGCGGGTCTGTTGGGATCCGTCCGGAGGATTTAACTTAGAATGGCTTACAAATTAGGAGGCTAGTTGCTGCACCCATCGATCATGTTACCTGTTGTTCTGAACCAAGTTTGCGTGGTGTTTTCCTTCACACAGCGACTCAACCGGGTTCCAGAGAGAAAGGTACAGCGGCAAAGCGTTGGTTTGCGAGAAGTTCACCCCAAAAGGCCGTGGGAATTTGGAAGTGTGAGGCTGGCGTGGCAGCGACCAAAAATGGGAACTTAGCAAGCTGGGTGGAGAGATTTTGGAGCTCAGGTCAGAGCGTCTGCCAGATGAGGACAGGCCGGCCTGCCCGCCCATGCACTTCCGGTATAGCCCGGCTTGCTCTTTTAATATTTCATGCCACAGGGGAGGGCATTGCAAAGCAGAGGTTGGATGTGGAGGGACTGAGAGATGACTGGGATTGGGGTAAATGATGTGAGATTTACAAAGAATCAAAAAATTTCAAAAAACTTAGGGGAACACCAAAATCCACACAGTGGAGAGGATGTAATAAGGATCACCTGGGGCGTGTGGGCGTAATGGGAAGCAGGGGCTGGCGAGATGGCTCAGTGGGTAAAGATGCTTGCTGACAAGTCTGACACCCTGAGTTCAAACCCCAGGCCCCACATGACAGAAGGAGAACCTATTCCTTCTGTTTTGCTCTCATCTCTGTTAGAACGTGTACAAGTGCATAAGGAAAATATGAGTTTTAAAAAATAAAGCAAAGTGGTGCATACTTCCAATCCCAGCACTCAGGAGGCTATGCTGGGAGGATCTGGATTCGCAGTCGGCCTTGGCTGTGTCGTGAGACTCTCTCTCACAACATTAAAATTAATAACATTAAAATAATTGTGGACTTAGCTCAAGGCCCTGGGTTCTGTACTCAGTATCAAAACCTAAATCACAAAAACTAAATTTAAAAATAATAAACAGAGGGTTGGGGGGATGGCAGAACTAAAAGGGTTTTCTGTTTGGTTGATTGGTTGGTTGATGGTTTGATTTAGTAATTTGAGGGAGAGGGGGAGGGACAAATTCATCTGACACATGTCCATCAGGACTGACAAGTTAAGACAAAAAGGGGGACTGAGGAGATGGGTCCATGGCTGAAAGGCTCGCTATACAAGCAGGAAAGCGTGAGCAATGGAGCTAGGATGCCCAAAACCCATATGAACGCTGGGTTTGTGCGACAGTCTGCTTGAAATCCCAGCCTTAAGGACAGAGATGGGATTCCTAGAGGGAGGCTAGCCAATCGGCAAGCTCTGGGTTTGATTGAGAGGCCCTGCCTCAGTGAATAAGGAAGAAAAGTCGTGGGAGATGACCCCAGCATCAACCTGTCTTCACCAGGCGCGCACACACACACACACACACACACACACGCACACACACCCACAGACCAGCGAACGGACATGGATAAGGACACATACATGAACATGCATGTGTGCACCAGAAAAATAGAACCTCCAGGTAAGATAGCAGATGGGAAGCTACTTTGGCAACCCAGTGTAGGCTGAGTTAGGGCATAAGACAGCAACCATAGCCTTTCAATAAAGAGCTGAAGACAATGGGAATACATCTACGGGCCTTTTCTCTGAGAAGCAGTTGCTGGCTGCCAGCTGCAGAGCACGGCTCATGCCAGGGCCAGCAAGGGCCAGCTGTAGCTACCAGGAAGGACTCAAGACTTCAGAGACAGGAACCACAAGAGCAGCAAGCTGGAGACGGAGCAGATGTGGAGAGCAACCCATGAGCAGGGGAGCCAGGGAGACCGAGGCAGTCAGTGTTGGGTGGAAGTGTGGTAAGAAAAATACCAACTTTCCTTCAAGGGCAAACACCAGAATAATACCAGAACTCTCCTCAGCAACTGTTCTTCTTTGTGTTCTGTTACTGGGATAAATATGACCAAAAACAACCTGGGGAGGGAAGGGTTTAGTTGGCTTATACTTCCAGGCCATGGTCCAGCATTGAGGAAAGTCAGGGTAGGAATTCAAGGAAGCAGCTTGAACCAGAAGGCATGGATGAGCCTCGCTGGCTGGCTCCCTGACTCATACTGAGCCAGGTTCCTCAGACAGCCCATGTTCAACACAGTAAATCAGCTAGCCCGAACTCCAACAGGCGAGGCAGTAAAGAACTAACCAGACTAACAATCAGCAGAAACACAGCAAACCTTTCTCAACACTAATGTTAAATGCAAATGACCTCAAGTCCCTACTTAAAAGATGCAGACTAAAAACACGATCCAAATATTTGTTGTCTCCAAGAAACACACCTCACTGGCAAAGACACGATGATCTGAGCCAAAACACAGAAGTGGGGGAGTTGGTTCCATGGGTAAGAGAGCATGCTGCACAGCCATGAAGGCCTAAAGTCAGACCCTCAGCACTCCTATACAAAGCTGGGCGTGACTGAGTTACCAATAACCCTAGCACTATAAGAGGCAGAGGCAGGAGGATTTCCTGGGCTTTGTAGCCACCGCCTGGCCCCAAATTCAATGAGAGACCTTGTCTCAAGTGAATAGGATAGAGAGTAATAGAATTCACAGTTCTCTGGCTTCTGAACACATGGGCATATGTGTGCACCATCACAAATGTGTACGGGGGGGGGGGGGGGGCAGAGACAGAGAGACCGAGAGAGTCAATAGACCAGTCCCCAGACAAACCAGTGTAACTGTTCTCTCTGTTTTAAGCCAAAATTAATATTTTAAGCTAATCACAGGTAATTTTTAAAATGTAATTATTGCATATTAACAAAGGGAGCATTTCCCAAAACAGTGTCACCAGCTGAGAACCAAGTATTTAAATACACCAGCCTGTAGAGAACAGTTCAGACTCAAAGAACAGGAGTAGCCAAATGTTAGTGTGAGGATGAGCTGGGAATCTGGTAAAACTTGGGGACCAATGCCCAGCTCAGAGCAGAACTGAGTTGGGGGTGTTTATTTCTGTGGGTACATTTCCTAGCTGTGAAGATTCATTCTCCTAGGCCCCCTTTGCTTCTCCAGACAAATAGCTAGACCTTGCTTTGTAGAACCAGGCATCAGCTCTCACAGTGGGAGCTGAACAGTTGGCTCAGCCATTAAACCCCAGATGTTGTTCTGGGGAAGATGATGGAGGTCTCTTAGATTTGGGCTAGCGAGTGTTCAAAGCTTAGTGAACTGTTCTGTGGAGGGCTGGAAGACAAGAATGCTGAGAGACTCTGAACGTCTGTTGTATAATATATTTAAATTAAGAATTTGTGGAAATGAAGTCCTCTGTGCTTTGCTGGGACCATGGGTGCTGGTTAGTTGGGGCTGACGAGTCAGCTGTGATTAATAAAAAGAGATCAATGTCATTGACTCAAAGTTTTGGGAGGAATATTTCCTCAGGATCAGCACGTAGAAGCTGTGATGCAGAGTGGAACAAGGCTGCATCTCAACCTGGAAGCCAAATGTGGCAATGTTTAAGAGTCTATCACATAGAGCTGGTTTTGGTGGCATGAAAAGTGTAAGATTTATGTAGTCAGAGAGAAGATGCTGAGGCTTCATTGAGGAGATGTCACCACTGGTGACAGCATAGTGTATTAGAGATGCTAAGGCTGTGGGATAACCACAAGAACAGCAGGAGATCTGGTGTGGAGCCATCCTGAGACTACTACATGCGTACCTGCTCATGTACACTGTGGATGACAGAGCTGGAGAGATCGGATGTCATTTGAAGCCCAGAAGATCATAAGTAAATCCAAGATGATAGTCGCTGAGCTTTTACAGCATTAGATTTTTGCTCTTTCTTTGATCTGATTAAATTATGCCCCGCTTCTTCTCTCTTGGAAGAAGAAAGTAAATAACCTGTTTTTATTTTCCAGGAGTGCGTGTATGAAAGGATTTGTAGTTTTAAAGAGACCCAGGACTTTTGGAGTGTCGGAATTTAAAGTTGTACTGTATTTTATATTATGATGTTGGCATGAGGTGGTGGGGACAAACAAGAAAGGAAAGGTTATAGTTTGAAGTGATATGTTCATATGTCAAGGTTGACAAGGGGTGGAATGTCATTGTTCTCTTCAGCTGTCAACTTGACACAAACTTAAAGTTTGGAAGAGGCAACCCAACTGAAAAATCATCCCGATTAGATTGTCCAGAATATCCTGTGGGTATATCTATGAATCATTTTCTTAGTTTCTAATTAATATAGGTGGGCTTGGCTCACTGTGGGTAGCGCTATCCCTAGGCACGTGGGCCCGAGTTATATTTGAAAAAGGTAGCTGTATAAGTCACGGGAAGCAAGCCAGTAAGCAACACTCCTCCATGGCCTCTGCCTCAGTTCCCATATCCAGGCTCTCAGTTCCAATGTCCAGGTTCCCGGTTGAGTTTCTACCCTGACTTACCCCATTGATGAACTGTAAGCTGCAAGCCAAACAAACCCTTCCTCCCCCTAGCTGCTCTTGGTTGTGATGTCTATCGTGTTAAGAGAAAAGCTACCTATAACACCATCCAAGTACGAGGATTTGAGTTTAACCTCCAGAAAAAGCTGGACACTGTGGCACATGCTTGTAATCCTTACGCTGAAGAAATGGAGACTGATGGATTGCAAATGGCTCACCCAGCCAGCTTAGCCTACTTCATGAGCTCTGGGGGAGTGAGAGACTCACCTAAGTAAACAGAACCTCGGGGATAACACCTGAGGTTGACCTCCAACCAATGCATACATCTGCGCATGCCCACGTATCCACATGTTTATCGCCCCCTCCCCCAACACACCTCTATCGTGAACCAGATACAGTGGCCTGCAGAACTGAGCTTCTGATTGGCTCAACGTAGATCACATGTCCACATTGGGGGTTGGAGGCTCTAGCGTCTCTGAGAACATGAGAAATATACTCTACTAGCCAAGGCAAGTCCTTCCAGGTGGAACAGAGGACACAAGAAGTGGTTGCCGAGCTGATCCTGCACTCGGGCATGTGGGCACACACAGTTAACCAAAGGAAGGAGAATAAGGAATAGCTTCTGCCCCTGACCCTCACCCCAAGCATCTCGAAAAAGACTTTGAATTAAAGGCCAGCCTCATAATGTTACTACTGCCCTGGAGCAATGAATGCTGTACAGAGGTTGTTTTCCCCAGAGTTAGTCTATAATGTTGAAGCAATTGCGTACAAAAGCCCAGCACGGCTCCTGGAAAGTGATCCAGCAGCTGCCGGAAGAACATACGGAAGAAAGGAGCCAAGAAAGAGATGATTGAAGCAGAGCTCACCTTGTCTGCTGTTAAGATGCCTGGCTAACTGAACTCACTCGAACATAGACACTGGGATGGGTGGGCAGATGGAGGAGCCAGAATTCCAGTGCACGAGCTTATAGAAGTGACCTTTAGTGACTGTGGCCAGAGCACTGGCAGACAATAGATATGGGAGAGTAACTCCACATTGTGTGGACCATCAGATCAGCCACCGGGAAGGTGACGATGGTCCCCCATCCTATGAGGTGACTTCCAAAGGTCCTGAGTCCTCTCTTATTTTTAACTTTTAAAGATTTAATTATTTATTTTATGTACACTGTCGCTGTCTCCAGACACACACCAAAGGAGGGCATCAGATCCCATTACAGATGGTTGTGAGCCACCATGGGGTTGCTGGGAATTGAACTCAGGACCTCGGGAAGAGCAGTCGGTGCTCTTAACCGCTGAGCCATCTCTCCAGCCCCCTTGCCCCCAGCCCTCTTTTATTATTATTACATTGTATGTATTTATTGTGGGGATGCATATGTCTAAGCAGAGGTATTGATGGCCTGTATGTGGAGGTCAGACAATGACTTACGGAAGTTGGTTCTCTCCATCTACAGTGTGGGTCTTGGGATTGAACTCAGGTTATCAGGCTTGGTGACAAGTGGACACCAGCTGCGTCACCTCACCATTGGAGTCTTACCTGTCTAAGCTGAAAGACATATGTATTTATAAAAGAAAATGTGTATTATTTTGTAATAGGAGGAAGATGAGCTTTATTTTTTAGCATGTTAAAAATAACCCTCTGGGGGCTCACAAGATGGGAAAACTGTGGCCAGACCTGACATGACTCCTTTAAGTTGTCCTCTGACCTCCATATGTGCACCGTGAAATGCCTGTATCCCCACACATACAATCAATCAATCAATCAATCAATCAATACTTCAAAGTTTTTAAAAATAGACTCCTGGGGCTTATACAGTGGGTGCTCATTCAAGCCCAGTATGAGACTCTCTGTGCTGGTGCTTAATCCTTCTTCTGCAGAAGAAGTTGCTCTGTTGTCACCTTTGTCTTTGGTAGATGAGGCTGTCACCAGTATTCTGGGAAAGAATAGAATCTGTTAAGGAGATGGATTTGATTCAGTGAAACAATCAGCCAGCTTTTGTTTAAGCCAGGCAGGCCTGGTGCTGCAGGCCCACCATGCAGCAGCTCAGGAGGATAAAGCAGGAGGATCTCAAGTTCAAGACCTACCCAGGCTAGAGTTCCAACTTAAGAAAGATCCTGACTCAATAAAATAAGTAAAAAATAAAAAAGAAAGAAAGAAAGAAAGAAAAAAGAAAAGAGGACTGGGAAGGTAGCTCAGTGGTAGAGCCCCTGCCTAGAATCCCCCAGTGAGAGGCTGGGGGTGTGGCTCAGTGGTAGAGCCCCTGCCTAGAATCCCCAGGGAGGGGCTGGGGGCGTGGCTCAGTGGTAGAGCCCCTGCCTAGAGTCCCCCAGTGAGGGACTGGGGGCGTGGCTCAGTGGGAGAGCCCCTGCCTAGAATCCCCCAGTGAGGGGCTGGGGGCGTGGCTCAGTGATAGAGCCCCTGCCTAGAATCCCCCAGTGAGGGGCTGGGGTGTGGCTCAGTGGTAGAGCCCCTGCCTAGAATCCCCCAGTGAGGGGCTGGGGTGTGGCTCAGTGGTAGAGCCCCTGCCTAAGATGCCCCAATGAAGACCTGGGGGCGTACTTAATGGCTGACCACTTGAGCAACATGCTCAAGGCCTTGAGTTAAATCCCCTGCACCATAAAAAGGCGGGAGAAAACTGGGGGGATGGGCATGGCTCACTGCTCATCTCATTCTGTGATTCCCCCAGAGGAGGTTAGGCTTCCATCCTCACAGCTTTAGGTCTCCATGGTGTGCGAGAGTCTGTCCTTGTGCCAGCAAGCGTGCTTGGTTGTGCTCAGCTACAGGAAGCAGGGCAGCTGCTGTCCCATGGGAGTGGGAAGCCATGTGTGGTCGCCCCACGGACTTCTGCAGTGCTAACCACTCATGCACTCATTTCTCTCTGCTTCTGACCGTGCATGGAATAAGACCGGCTGTTTGAGATTTCTGCCTTGGCTTCCCCATCATGGTGGACTGTCAGCTGGAGCTGTGCCCTAGAGCAAACCCCTCTCGCTTAAGCTGCTTTTTTATCAGGATGGCTTACCACAGCGTGAGAGGTAAGTCAGTGATCGAGCCTGTTTCAGAAAACAAGGTGGAGGGCAAACTTTGAGCTCCATAAGTAACACACACACACACACACACACACACACACACACACACACACACACACACACGAACAGGAGGAGGAAGAGAAAGAAGGGAAGAGAGAGAAGAAGAAAAAGGGAAAGGGAGGAAGAAGTGGGAGGAGGGGGAGGGGGAGGGGGAGGGGAAGAGGGAGGAGATGAGGATGAGGGTGAGGGTGAGGAGATATAATCCTCAGGCACTGAACAACCGTCTGCCTCTTCTCTGTTAGAAGTTTCGTTCATCCTGGGAGAGAGGGGATCGCAAAACTTACGTTCTTTGAAAACACCAGGCACAGTGGAAGGTGAAGGCCTATTTTAAAAATGGAGATTGAGTGGCAGTTCTCGAAGGTTCGCCGAGCCTCCCACCTGCTCCTGCTGCTGCTCTCCCAGTTGGGGGCACTCCGAAGATTAAAGGCATGGTTTTTAGAGAAACCAGCCAAAGAGAAAAGACAGTTATGTCTCCATCCAAAGTGCCTGACCGGATCACCTTCCTGGCCCTCAAGTTAGTGGCCCCGCTGAGGTACAAAAGGCTCTCTCCAGATTTTATGTATAAAAGAAGACCCAAGAGGACTGAGCAGAGTCTCACAAGGGAATGACTGGTGAGCAGAGGAAGAGACTCCTGATGATCGTTAAGGGGCTCAGGAACTAGCTCGGTGGGTAAAGCGCTTCTTGCTCCGCAGGAAGAAGGACCTGAGTTCAGATTCCCACTGACCACGTGACAGCAGAGTGTAGCCCTGTGGTGCCTGCGATCTCAGTGCCGAGGGAGCCGAGGCAGGAGATCCCTGGGGGAGGGAGTGTCTCTGTCCTGGCAGTCTAGAATTAGCAAGCTCCCGGGAGAGACCCTGGCTTAGAACGCAGGTTAGAGGGGTTGGAGAGATGGCTCAGCAGCAGAAAACAATGGCCAATCTTGAAGAAGATCCAGATCCAGTTCCAAGTACCCACATGAGGGTTCACAACTGCCTGTAAGTCCCGTTCTACGGGATCTGACGCCCTCTTCTGGTCTCGGAGGACACTCCACACACATGGCACACACGAACGTACTCAGACACATACATATTAAACAAACAAATGAATTTTTTTTAAGATATAGAGAAATGTAATAAGATACCTCATTCAACCTCTGGCCTTGTGGGGAAACGGTGATCATCACTTCATCATAAGAGCACTAGAGAATTGGCACAGAGAAAAGTAGTTATTTTGATCTTGCAAAGTCAGATGTCAGCCTAGAGAAAAGGCAAAAGTGTCTGGGTGTGCTGTCCTTGCCTGAAGTCTTGAGGGAAGTCCAATTTCCCCTATTTATATAGCCTAGTTCCCCATCTTCAAGATTTCCTCCTTTTAGGACACAGGCGCTCAATGGAGCAGACTCTTACTTTGTAATTACTTTGTAATGCTAAGCTAAACTGAAAAAGCGAGCAGTGGTGGCGCACGCCTTTAATCCCAGCACTTGGGAGGCAGAGGCAGGTGGATTTCTGAGTTCGAGGCCAGCCTGGTCTACAGAGGGAGTTCCAGGACAGCCAGGGCTACACAGAGAAACATAAATAAATAAATAAATAAATAAATAAATAAATAAATAAACAAACAAACAAACAAACAACCTGAAAAGCGCCCAGAAGAGCAGCCCCACCCCCGCTGCCAGTCAGGGAAGTCAGAGGCTTAACACCTCCTGCTTACCTGTGACTCTCGGATGAGCTCCCCATGAACCTCATACTCAACATGGACCAGAGTGACTTACCTCACAGCACACACACCACGTACACACATGTGCATGCATGCACATGCAAACACATGCACACACACATGCACGCATTGGCACTCATATAATCATATACACACACATATTATACATAATTAAAATGACAGTGCATGTTTTCAGAGGCCAAGTGGCTTTCCCTCAGTGTGGCTTCATGGCCTTCTACAGACTTCATCCCGTATGGGTTGTGAGTCCCTCCCCCCACCCCCATTGGCTATTTCTCCATGCTCTCGGTCATTTAAGGTGCCACCTATTTACAACTTTTTTTGTATGTTGTTAAGGTTTTTTTGTTTGTTTGTTTGTTTTGTTTTTTTGTTTTTTTTTTTTTTACTGTTTATTATAATGGTAAGTGCTGGCCCTCCAAAATCTAGAGTCTATAAGTAGCCCCTGGGACCCTGCACCCAAATTATTCTGATTGGTGAATAAAGATGTTGGCAGTCAATGGCTGGACAAAAGAAAGATAGGTGGGGTTGAGGTTTTGTGGGCTTAGAGAGAGAGGAGACCATGAGGAGAGAGGGTGGAGAGAGAGAGCCCCCATGGGACAGAAGAAGATGCAGAAGAGGAGAAAGAAGAGTGGCCATGGGCTAGGGGCCAAGAGAACAGGGCCCAGAGGGCTGCCTAGTTAGAGTTGAGAGCAGCCCAGATGGAACGCAGTAAACAGTGAGTAATGCTTAGGGTTATCGATGGGAAGGTAAATTCTAAGGCACATTTAAAAATGTGTGTGTGTCTCATCCGGGAACATAAATGGGAAGAAACCTCATGGCAGGATTTATTAAATATTTTTTACTACAGTATGTTTAAAAATGGACCAACTCTGAAACTTTCAAAAGATTATACACACACAATGGGCATAGAGCATCCTTTTAGGAGCCAGGCAATTCAGATCCAGCATGAGAAAAATGACCCTCCAGACAGCGGTGCTGAGGGGACTCAGATGCTGAAATCACATGACAAGTGTTTCAAAGACGTAATTGTAAAGTACGGTTCAACAAGCAGCTATGGAGGGGGTGTGTGAGGGGGAGCAACTGTGTGCAAACATGCATGCCTGCCCATGCACAGAAACTAGAAGAGGACATCCCTCTCCACCTTACTTCCTTGAGACAGGGTCCTTCACTGACCCTGGAGCTCGGCTGGCAGCCAGCAACACTAAGCCATCCCTGTCTACATCCCTCACAGCCCCAGGGTTCCAGGTGTGTGCATGGACCTACCCAGTCTTTTTAAGTGCCTTCCAAATTCAGTTCCACATGCCTGTGCTGCAAGAACTCTGACATGCCAAACCATTAAATACTTTTGGAAGAAAAAAAAAAAAAAAAAGGAAATCTCGTCTAAGAGATAGAAGATTTAAAAGAAAACTCTAATAGGAAGTAGAAGACTGAAAAAAAAATATAATAACCAAAGATTAGAGTCCACTGGAGGGCCAGTGAAATGACTCAGGGGGTAAAGGTGATTGCTGCCAAGCCTGGTAATCTGAGTTCGATTCTCAGGACCCTAGGGTAGAAGGAGAGAACCGGGTCCCACAAGTTGTCCTTGTGGGACACACACAAACTCACGTACACAATAAGTATGTGCATAAGTAAATAAATAAAGTCCACATGACAAGCTGACTTGTCACTTTTTAGGAAATGAGAACCAGTAAATGGAAAATTATGGAAATTAGATAACCTGAGAGACATAGAGTCAGGTGATGGGACAGGACGGCATGAGACACTGACCCTGAGACACCTCCCCTCCTCTCCCGCAGACCGCTAGGAAAGATGGAGCACCCCTGTCAGGGGGTTACAGCAGGAAAGAAGCAGGAACAGGGGGCTAAAGGAACAGACCCACGTTGTAAAATCCCATTTCCTAAATTAAATAAAAGGCTCAGGTCTACAGATCCAAGGTTGGCAAACTCCAGGTTAAAACACAAAACACCCAGGCACAGTGAATCTCCTGACACCAAAGACACAAACAAGATTGAAAGCAAGTGGAGAAAAAGTGCATGTCACTTACAGGGGAGCACCCATCTGGATGCTGACAGTCTTCATATAACCCACGAAGGGAGCACTGCCTCAGCAGAGAGCAAGTCCTCCCGTAGGAAGGGAGAGGAGTTGAAAGTCTGGTCTTCCTTCGGGGAACCAAGAGTTTTTGATTCTTTAGAGAGCTGGTCGTCAGCAAAGGCACCTTTAGCTAACTGCAAAGATTCCAAATGGAAAAAAGAGGAGGTTGACAGGAACTTCAGGAAGGGAACAAGAGAGAGCTTGGGGGGGGGGGGGGAGTTAGGAAACAAATATAAAGGGCTAGCCTCCACCATGTTTGCTGATAGAAACAACAACAACAAAAATATAACCTTCAACTTATGTGACAGTCAATGTCTGTCCTTGTTGGCCGTGACTGTCAACTTGACACAGCCTAGAGCAGTGGTTCTCAACCTTCCCGATGCTGCGACCCTTTATTACATAGCTCCTTACGTTGCGGAGACCCCCCAACCATAAAATTGTTTCATTGCTACTTTATAACTGTAATTTTGCTACTGCTATGAATCGTAAATATCTGGTCAACAGAATATCTGATATGCGATTCCCCCCTCAAAGGGTTGAGAACTACTGACCTAGAGTCATTTGAGAAGGGAGTCTCAGTTGAGGAGGAATACCTAGATCAGATTGGTCTGTGGCTGTGTCTATAGGGGATCTTCTTAGTTGTTAATGGTGGACTGGGGGTGTGGCTCATCTGGTAGAGCAGCTAGCCTGGCATGCACAAAGCCTCAGCATTGCAAAAACTGGGTGTGGTGGTGCATGCCTGTAATCCCAGGACTGAAGAGATGGAGGCAGGAGGGTTGAGGTTTGGTCTGTTGCTATGTACTGCATGCTAAATTCTGTATCCCAAGGTCTAATTGTCTCAACACGAGGAGATCCTCAGCTTTTATTGTATAAAACTCACCCGCAAATTATCCGTGTTTGGTTAATAAAGATGCCTACAGCCGGGCAGTGGTGGCGCACGCCTTTAATCCCAGCACTTGGGAGGCAGAGACAGGTGGATTTCTGAGTTTGAGGCCAGCCTGGTCTACAGAGGGAGTTCCAGGACAGCCAGGGCTACACAGAGAAAAACCTGTCTCAGAGAAAAAAAAAAAAAAAAAAAAAAAAAAGATGCCA
>CM052721.1:12398496-12410574 GCA_028551405.1 Uromys caudimaculatus
CACGACACTGTCCGTGGTGCTGAACGCCACCAGCCTCTCCAGCAAACTCCTTGAATCCTTCCCTGTGACTCTAGCCCTCCACTCTCCGGCACACATTGCCTACACCTACTTCCTTGCCATCCCCCCACCTTTGCATAGGGCACCCCACTCCTTGCCAGAGAAGAGAGAGGACCCCTAAGAAGGAGGGGGTCGGAGCATTCCAGTGGTCGTGGGCAGACCTCCCATTACCATGGTTATCGCTGGGTGGAGTGACGCCATGAGTTCTCTTTTCTTTATGTTCAACTGTGTTCTCAGGCTTATGTAATAAAAGGATTACTTCTGAGATAAGAAGAATCAATAAAACTTATTATGCTTTAAAATACCATCGCAGGCTCCCTGGGGTTCGCAGCTCGCTTGGATTTCTTCACACTTGCAAAGAAGGCTGCCCAGCCCAGCTGACGCCCTGCCCCAGTTTCTAAAGGCTGTGACAGCCTGCCTCCCACCTGCCTCCCTGCTGGGTGTGCCCTGGGGGGTCTATCCCCTCTCCCTGGCCCACCTCCCATCTCAAGGCTGCCGGCTCCTGTTTGTCCTTCAAGGCTTCACATGAGCGTCTCCCTTGAAGAGTGTCCTTGTCCAGAGAAGATAGTAGTTTCCTCTGCCGCCATCCTGACTGGCATGCTGACATCATGGGCTGGGCTGTTCTCTGTATGTTCTGCCTCTCTGACATTGGATGTCAGCACCAGGGTCCCCTGGTTCCTGCTGTCATGCCACATGTCCACTGAGGACTCAGAGATGGGAAGATATCAAGCGCTGGCCAGCTTTGACGCTCCCCCGTACTCCCTCTCCAGGGTAGTAGGGACCTGTTCCCTTTCTGCTTTGAGGACTCCCCTACTGTGGGCTCCCCTACACTCTTCTCCTACAAGTAGGTTTGCTATATACCCCCAGGAGTGGCAGTAACATTTGTTGACATTTCTCAGGGTGTGGTACACAGTAGGTGTCCTATAATTGCATGTTGAATAAATAAATGGATTAATGGATGTTTTCTGCTTTTACACTCCTCCCTCGGGAGGTTCTTTATCTGATGCCCAGTTCTTCGACACCCTGGCCTCTAGGAAGTGACCTGCCCCTCCTTAGGCTGATGGGGCACTGCAGTGTACACTATATTGATAAATTATCACTCTCTGTTTGAGCTCACTAGCTCAAAAATGGGCTGTGCTGTATGCTTCAGATCCAAGCATGTCTGTCTCCATGTGTCCTCCAAGACCCCTTGTCTGGGGATGGGCTGGTCCCCCTAACTCTGTGTCAGAGAGGAGAGGACAGCAAAACAGCCCAGGAGCAAAACTGTCACACCCTTGAAAACAGGTGGAGCTGTTTCAGCAAGTGTTTGCCCTGTGGGGTGAAGGGAAGAGAAACCAACTGCCTCAGCTTCCCTGGTTGGTTTCTGCTGAGTGTAGTGAGGCCCCAACCGGACGATATGTTCCTTATCTGTTGCTGTGTGTTCTGTGGAAGCCTCTAGTCCCTGTCAGTTGGAGAGGATGCTCTACTTTCTATGTGAAGCCCCAACGGTCTGTCCCAACAGGGCTTCCCCAGTTGGTTTCTGCTGAATGTGTTTACATCCCTGATTTAATGGTGTTTTACCGTCTCTCCATCTCTTTTTACTTTGGTTTGCAATATATTTAATAAATACACTCATTCAAACAAAAGTATGGCTCTCAGATCATCCTCTGACCCTTACAGAGAAGACACCCATGGCTGACCCCGGGGCCACTCCCACAGGGCTGGGTTGTGGAAGCTAAGAGGCACGTGGCATGGGTTTTGTCCTCCCGGGTCCTCCCATCCACGCCAGCCACCTGCAGCTGCCTTGTGTGCTGGTTTTGTGGCAGAGACTAACAATAACAGACAGGGTCATTTGTGAGATTGTCCTGGAAACAGGAGGAGAGGTTGGGGGTGCCACCCCAATACTGGATGGAGGAGATGGCTGGGACTCAGGGTAGCCATGTGGCTGGATGTGGGGACAGTCACAGAGCCTCTGATTCAAGCTCCAAGACATTCCATTTTCCTCTGGGAAGTCACAGAGCAGGGATAATGGGCAGAGTTCCCACGTCTCCACTCCAAACCGGGCTCAGACCCCTTCTCTTCTTCTACTCCTTCTCTGATCCTAATCCCAGAACTTTCAGGAGCCCTCCTCTCTGGCTTTCTCTCTTCCTTCCTAAGCATGTCCTTTGCATACCTCTGAGCTGACCACTTTCTTCCACGGCCTGTGGCTGCCAGCCTTCAAGTTCCCAAGCTCAGCTGGGCACAGAGTCTTGCACACAATAGGCTGTGGGGCAGTGATCTGTGACAGGCAATCTGGCACCCAGTTGAGCAGGCATAAAATCTGGGCGACCCAGCGGAACAATCCGCAAGGGACCAGAAAACTTTGTGCCAACACTCCCGGGAGACTTTTGGCTCTAGTCACGGTCACGTACCACCCCTCCTCAGGTAGAGGTGTGGCCACATAGCCCCAAGCCATCCCCATGTTAATGAGACACCTAGAGGCTTAGCCACACCCCTTCCCAGTTACTATATCTGTCTTGCCTTTCCCAGAAAGATGGGGGTACAATTCCATCCACACCACTCCACACGATGAAAATAAACGTCTTAGAATTATGGACTGTCTCTTCATCTGGACCCTCCGTGGGAAGCGAGGGATCTGGCCCTCAATTAAGGAGCCGCGTCTAATCTCTTACCTAGGGCTTCTCAGCGCTCCCAGATGATATCCATTCACCCAAGTCTAAGCAGCTAGCCCGATGCCCCAAGTGCCCCGGGCTAGAGAACTCACAGAGACGGCTTCTGCAAATTCCCCGAGAATAGCCCCCTCCCCCACCCATGGGCAGGGCCTGCAAAGGCTTCCCACAGCCCCCACCTGCCCACTGGACTGTGGGGGAAGCCTCGCAGCCACTTCCCAAGTGTCTCCTGTCCCACCCAGAGCCTCAGCGCCCGGGACAGACACGTGGGGCTTCTTTCCACCGTGCCAGGCTTGTTCC
The DNA here is from genome assembly GCA_028551405.1 of Uromys caudimaculatus. Classification (NCBI taxonomy): domain Eukaryota; kingdom Metazoa; phylum Chordata; class Mammalia; order Rodentia; family Muridae; genus Uromys; species Uromys caudimaculatus. The sequence continues at coordinate 12,401,502 of CM052721.1, forward strand.
CACAGTAGGCACTTAATAAATGTGTGGGCCAGGACTGGAGAGATGGCTCAGCAATTAAGAGCATTGGCTGCTCTTTCAGAGAAGCCAAGTTCAATTCCTAGCACCCATGGGGTGGCTCAGAACCATCCATAACTGTAATTTCAGGGGATCAGATGACCTCTTCTGACCCCCATAGGCACCAAGAATGCACCTGGTACACATCTATGCATGCAGGTGAAACAGTTATACACATAAAATAAATAAATCTAAAATTTTGTTTTAATGTGTAGGTCTTCTCCTGGACCTTCACCAAACATACTCTGAACTCTTCTGGTGAGAGTATGAAGCTGTGTGGGTGTCTATCACCAGCTCACACCCAGTGCAGAGTTGACACCATCGACCCCCTAGAGACCCTGGGAGACTAGCACTGCGGCCTGAGCTCCAGCAACTGAGCATCCTGCCTTCATCTCCTGCCTCTTGCCTCTGCCTGCATCCCTCTCTGGATCTATGATTCCTTCACCAAACCCCATCCTGGTGCCAGTTCTCTCTGTCCTGGCTCCCCTATAAACAGCCATTTTGTCTCCTTGGTGACAGAGAATACGTTGAGCAAGTCTGGCCACCTTCTTCTGTCCTGTAACCAGAATGACCACTGAGTGGCCAGGGCAGAAAAGATTCTTCTTGGAGCCTTTATCACCAGCTCTGGAGCCTTCATTTCCCCTCTGGGTCTGATCTCACTGTTTCTGGACCACCTGGGGATCCTCCTTCAGGAAGGTACAGAGCTGGGAAGAGGCTGGTGTGGTTGGGGCCTGTTGGGTCAGACAAGAAAGAACAGGACATGAAGTTCTTGAAGGGGACTCATCTAAAGGATTTACTGGTGAGGTACCTGTCAAGTGCACCCTGGTCAGGAATCCAGTGTGGGCCCTGTGTGTGGTTCTATGCTCCCCTCTGGGAACCCAGGAGACTGAACTGGAAAGTTGGAGGGGAGAGATGAGCCTCCCGTCCCTGAGAGTATGCAGGCAGGGGCTGATGATCCAGGGCTATCCCCAGCCCCCCCAGGCCTCCCCCACCCTCTCTGCCCTCTCCACCCAAGCTGGGGCCTAGGCCTTCCCCACAGCTCATCAGACACCAAAGCCTGCTTCTTTTCAGTCTCCAGGCACCTCGTTGGATCTAGGATGCCGGTGTCTTGCTGGGTCTTTATCAGCAGTCCATGTTAGGAATTGCTTTCCCTGGGTGGGGAGCATTGGGTTAGAGGGGGTACATTCTTGACAACAGGTGACTACAGTCCCAAGAACAGAAGTACTGAGGTTAGCCTTGGAGCAGGACTTCCTTCTACCATCTCCAGAAACTGAAGAACCTAGAAAAACTGAAGCTACTCATCCCCTGGGGATAGGAGCGCCCAGAGAAGGTCACTCGAGACAGACCGGGCGGACGAGAGGCAAGGACTGGTTCTGGGAGAATGAAGGCTGGCTTTGCATTGCAGGGAAGGGAGGGGTCTTTCTCCATGTGGGCAGTGCTCTGTGTATAGAAGGGCTCCCCACAGACATGCCCTGTAGCCAACGCACCTAACCCAACCCCACCATTACCACCGTGTTCAGAGGAGCACCTGTTTGTTCCTGTTTGCCCCCACCCCTCAGCCACTGGGAATGCACACGGGCCCTGGTGTAGCTACCACGCTCCTCAGCCTCCTCCACCCTCTTCAGCCTCCTCCTGCCTCTAGTTTCTGATCCATCCACACTAGTTCCATGACTCTTCTGGCGGGCTCCCACTGAGCCTATCAAAGCCACGACTCACAATTGCTTGCCTAAATGGGACCCTGAACCACCACCACTACCCCCAGTAAAAACCCACAGAACACGTGTCTTTGGATTTTTTTTTTCCTTTGCAGATTTTTTTTTAGTAGACATAGTCTTTTTTCTCTCTCATTTTACAGCAAACTTTGCAAATATAGATTTTTTTTCTGTACAATAGAACAGCTACAGTGTACAATGAAGATGGGGTCGAGGAGGGGGAACCACACAATGTTTCCCAGCCTGCACCCCTCTTGCCACCCTGACCGGTCCCCAGGCACAGTCCCCACCTCCTCACTAGAGTCCCACAGCCTCCAGATGCTGCCAAAGGCAGGTGGCCCATCTGCCTTGGCTCCACCCCTCTGCACTCCACAGCCTGGGGGATCATAGTTAGGGGGTGCCATGAAGCTGGCTATACTTGGTCGCACACCCCACGCTAGGTGATTTAGTTCTTTCTTCTTTCTTTTCTTTTTTCTTTTCTTTCTTTCTTTCTTTCTTTTTTTTTTTTTTTAAAGATTTTCACTTTTATATATATATATTTTCTTAAAAAGGAAGAAAATAAAGAGAAAGAGAGAAGAAAGAAGGAAACGGAAGAGAAGACTCAAAACAGGAAAGATAATGGAAAAACTTCCCCTCCCCACCCCCACCCATAAGACACAGTTTTCCGAAGTCCCATGTGTGCATGTGTGTGCATGTGTGTGCATGTGTGTGCATGTGTGAGTGTGTGCATACGTGTGCGTATGTTTGTGTGTGCACGCGCACATGCATGTGTATGCATTTGTGTGTGAATGTATGTGTGTGTGAGTGTTGTGTGTGTGTGTTTACGTGTGTGCGCGCGAGCGCGCGCGTGTGTGTGTGCGCGTGTGCGTGAGCATTTACGTGTGTGTGTGTGTGTGTGTGTGTGTGTGTGTGTGTGTGTGTGTGTGTCTTGCTTGCTTGCACCAGGCAGCAGGCACAATTACAGTTTACATGGAAGTTAGTATATCTACTGTCGCGGCCACCCGCGGCCTCCTCAAGCTGTCCCTGTGGGCCAGGTGCTGACTGCAGTGGCCCCTGGTTGTGCACATGTGTTGGATTTAGTGTTAAGTCTCAGTCAGGGATAGCTGCTGTGGATGGTCTATCCTTTTTGGTCCAATGGGCATCACGAGTTTCGGAGAGGACAGGGCCAGGCTGCCTTGGGCCCTGCCAAGGGGTGGAGGGAGGTTCAGGACTTGTGCTGGGCAGACACGCCTTTCCAGTAGTCTAGGATGTCATGCAGGTCCTCGTCTTTGGCAAACTGGACCTTCTTGCGCAGGGCGTGGCCAGCCGCCATGAACTCCGCATCATCCTTGTGTCTCCGCCGGCTCAGTCTGAGGCGCTCCCAGATGCTTGGGGATGCTCTGCATGTGTACTCCGGGCTGGAGGAATAGCTCAGGTTATGGTACTGCGGGGACAGCTGCGAGTAGACGAGGTCTCGGGGTCGTGGTCGGGTCAGAGGCTCCAGGATGGATGCCTTGCGGCCACCCAAACCCTCGTGAGTGGGTGGAGGTGGTGGCGGAGCAGGTGGCTCGGAAGGGTGAGAGCCAGGGTACGAGTGCCGATGCTCGCCATACTGGCGACTCTTGTCGGCCTCCGCCCGCAGCACAGTGGCCGCGGGTGTCACAGTGAGGATGGTCTCGGGCACAGGTGAGCTTTTTTCAATGTACTTGGTCTCGGTGGCTGGGGCCTTATGTGTGCCGGTGGCCTCAGCCCGGAAGGTGCGAGGGCTGCGTGCAGAACCGCTGGAGGAAGTGCTGGCCCGCCCGGGCGCAGCCTCCACACTGTGGTGCCGCTGCAGGCCACCATGGCCAAAGGCATCTTTGTATACAGGGGACAGGAAGCTGTGCTTGCTGGCCAGAGGCTCGGAGAGCAGCACCAGCTGCGGCTCAGCCGCGGACACGGCCCCTGATTTGACGCCCTGGAAGGAGGTGGACTCAGACTTGAGTGCATCGATGCAGTTGTTAATGATCTGGTTGACTCTGTCCACTTCCTTGGCAATGGTGGAGATCTCGGCTACCGAGCTCTGAGGTTCAGAGCCAGGCCGGCTCAGCTCACAGCCTCTGCGTTCCGGTGGCTCCCCGGTGCGCACTTCAATGTAGTTCCCCTTGGTGGCTTTGGGGGTCTCGCTGCTCTCCACCATCTTATACTGCTCCACATCACTGGTGGCAGCTGGCAGGTAGGGGATTCGAGTCACAGCCTCAGGGCCCAGCAGTGGACCCTGGGTCAGTGGAGCCGGCCCAGGCGCCTCAATCTCAGGGCCATACTTAAGTTCGATGATGGTCTTTTTAAAGCTGCCAGCTGCCGCCGCCGCCACAGCCTTCTTGTGTTTCTCTTCCTGTCGCCTACGCTTGCGCAGGCAGTAGTAGACGGCGCCCAGAACCAGCACCATGCCGAAGAGGCAGCCCAGGATGGTCATGATGTAGTGGGTGGCTGTGGAGGGGCTGGGCACGGGGCCTGGTGGGCTGGGCGGCTTGGGCAGGCAGATGGTAAGGCAGGTGTGGTTATGATGAGTGCCAGAGCTGGTGGACACCACGCAGTATGTGTAGTTGGTGAGTGTGTAGAGATTGGTGAGGCGGATCTCCTCCTGAGGCTGGGTCAGCTTGGACACGGTGAACGATTTGCTGTTATTGTACTGCTCCAGTGTATACATTCGGTTGAATGGACTCGGCAGCTGCACCATGATGGTGGCCGAGTTTTGGGTCAGCTGCTTGACCTTCATGGAGGGACGGGCCTCTGTCTGAGGGACCAGTGTAGTCAGGACCACCAGCGGCGTGGTGCCGTCTCCGGAGAAACACTCGTCATCGGCACAGGGCATGTCACTGGGCTCCGGAGGAGGCGGAGGTGGCGAATGTCCCGGCTGTGACCGGCCTGGCACCAGGCGGGGTGGACCAAGCACCTCAGCAGTGTAAGAGCCCTCAGTGCACACGGACTGCAGCTTGCTAAGGATGCTCCGTTGGTGGCCGTGGCGGCCCTGGCCCAGGAGGAAGTAGCCTGCGTAGACAGGGGGAGACTCACACTGCACCCGGTCATGGGTCTGTGTGGCATTGGTGAAGGCAGCCAGCCAGCGCAGGAAACCCAGGAGCTCACAGGAGCAATAGAAAGGGTTGCTGTAAATTTCACACACTGAGAGCTTGGTCAGGCCCGCGAAGGTGCTGCTGCCCAGCTGCTGGATACGGTTCATGGAGAGGTCTATGTTGACTATGTTGGGACACTCCCAGAAGGCGCTGGCCATCACCACCTCGATGAGGTTGGCTTGCAAGTACAGGTACTCGAGTTTGCTCAGGCCCCGCAGCATGCCCTCCGTGAGGTTGCGCAGCCGGTTGTAACCCAGCTGCAGCACTTGAAGGTTGAACTGGCCAGAGAAGGCTCCGTCCTCGATGTAGCCGATCTCATTCTTGGTGAGGTTGAGGTATGTGAGGTTTCCAAAGCGGCTCAGGGAGGCATACTGCACGCTGCGGATACGGTTCTCGTTGAGCCGCAGGTCCACAATGGTGTTGTTGATCTGTTGGGGGATGGCCTCATAGGGCGGCTGGTTCTGGCTGCAGATGGCCAGCCACACGAAGCCCTTGTCACCTTCGATCAGCCAGCAGTCGCCTTGGGCCAGCCCACCTGCGTGCAGCAAGGTGGCGGCTGCCACAAGTACCCAAGGTGCGCCCCACCCGTGCCCAGCCATCTCGGGACACTCTGCCTGTGGGGGACAAGGGGGCAGGGCTGGGCAGTGGTCCCCCAAGGGACTTAGGGGTGGGATGGAGCTCTGCCTGCACTGTCAGAGATGTCCTGTCCCAAGCTGCATGGCGCAGGTGCTGGGAGGGAGAATGGCTCCCTCACCGCCCACTGCCCCTGGTGGTCCTCCCCGGTCCTGAGGTGGCCACAGCTTGCTTTGCCATGGGCCTGTGTGTCCTGGTGGCTTCGCCCAGTTCCTCTGTCTGAAGCACTCTCTGCTGCAAGAGAAGAGAGAAGAGAGTAAGTCACGGAAAAGGTCACATCTAAAGTCACTGGGTGACTGAGTGAAGAATTCAGCTGAGCCACCCACCACTGTCTACTGTAAAACCAGGATACTTGTCCCAGGTCATCGGGCTGGACTGAGAGAGTCTAGGATCAACAAGGAAAGCAGACCTCCTCCAGGGGAGTGGCCTGACACACTCAGGGCTCACGAGGAGTAGAGCTCCTGCCATGTGGCCCAGCGAGCCACCCTCCTCTGGGCCTCAGTTTCTCCAGATGAATCAGCTGGCTGAACTCTGAGGCCATCCATCCAAGTGGCACCCAGGACTTGAACCTGTCCCCATGTGGCAGTAGAGGAGGATTCTGGGATGGAGGGAGACAGCAAGATGACTCAGCAAATCAATGGGATTGCTGCCAAGCCTGGGGACCTGAGTTCAGTCCCCAGGACCCACAGGCTGGAAGGAGGGATTCAAGTCCTACAAGTTGTCCTCTGACCTCGCCCCCCTACAATTAATAAATAAATGTAAAATATTTAAAACAACAAAGAAAAAGAAATCCCCTCTAAGCTTAACAAAATCATCCCCCAGTTCCCAGGGCCATGCCCACCTCCCTACATCTCACGTGCCAAATTTGCATACAAGCATGGGCCTCTTTTACCCCACGTCCACGTACACCCCCCAGGACTAGAACTGTGCCTTTCCCCAATTCCCAGAGTCCAGAGTGCATACAAATAGGACTGTGGGTGACAGGAAGAGACCTCACAGTAGAACTGGGGTCCTTTATACCACGCTCCCTACCCTGCCCACTTGTGAGATGGAGAAATGGGTGTTAGCATGCTAATACAGGGATTTACAGCAGCCTCCGTCACTGCTCAGTGGCCTGGACAGCAGCCAGCCGGGTGTATTTCACCAATATTGACAGCTGCAACTAGGCAGCACTGAGGCGACAAAAATGAGGGTATATATATATATATTTCCTTTTTGCAAACACTATAAACAGGACCTGGCTCCCAAGGGAATCCATTTCTGACTGAGAACGATGAAGTGGACAGATTGGAGGTCCAGAGGAACCCAGGTACTGCCTTGGTGTGCAGTAGCCTAGGGTCTGCTTGAGCCTTGCGAACCGGAGCTGGAATGGGGGACATAGGACAGCGGGGTGGCGTGATCCTCAGCCGGTGAGGCCTGGGATTTCACTGGGCTCCTCATCCTGGGATTTGACACCAATGTCAAGGGCACAGAGGTGGCACAGTTTATCCGCAATGCCGTGAAGGCTGTACTGAGGGAAGCTTGAGCCGGAGCTGGTAGCGTAGGTCTTGAGCACCCTGGCCCCGGGTGGGTAGAGCCTTTCTGTCCCAGCCTCTGGGAGGGGAGGTGCCTGGCAAGAGATCTTAATCAGCTGTAATCTCTTGCTCAAAATAACTGAAAGTCGAGTTAAGTAGGATTACAAGCCCAAAGAGGTGCTGCGATGTCTCCTGCAGTGCGCCGGCTTCCTACGCACACAATTGCAGGTGTGTATGCGGACATTTGCAATCCTCCGTCTTCCTAGGCACGTATCCCTATGCCCACCTACACACGTGGGACAGGCTCCGTGGGGACCTCCAGGCCCTCTTTTGTCCCCTCTTGCCTCATACTCCTTTGTCATCGTGTCACGTCATGCATGGCAGTCTAGCGTTTGTGCTATGGTTCAGTGTAGGTAACAGCCCTCGCTCCCCACCACCCCCACTGGACGGAGCCTGCAGATGGTGTTCTGCTGAATGAAGGCAGCGTACCAGGGACCCTGCCTCCAGCCATGGTCTGGTCATCTGAGTCTTCCTATAGCCATCCGCCATCCTGCACCCAGGCTTGTCAGCAATGACGGGGTCTTCAGGATGGTGGTAGGGCCAGAACCCATGGTGTCCTCTCTACTATGGTCAGCAGCCTCTCAAGCAAGAAAAGACAGACCCACCTCTCACGGTGCCTCTGCCTCACGGGGACTCCCACAGCCTCAGCCTCATGGCCTCCGAAATTCTCCTTCCATGCTTAGCTTTTTTTTAGGGAAATGGAGATCCAGAAAGAAATGCCCATTGTGGATCACAGAGTGAATCGGCCCTTCCTGTCCAGGTCAAGGGTAGGTTGAGAGGACAGGCCCAATGACACCCAGAGCCATAGACACAGAATTAGGTGGAAGACAGGCTACATACCATGGGTCTAGGCCCAGAGTACTGAGCCACCATGAGGAGTAGTTAGTTATCAAGGGAACAGGACACCCACCCTAGACGGGTGAGAGTTGCTAGCTCAGGGTGCTGTCCCGGGGGGGGGGGGGGGCGATGGGATGCAAGCGTCTCCCTTCATCCGTTCACCCATTCCATAATCCATGCATTGCCCTGGTCCTCACCTCTTTGCAATCCCCTTCTACACCCCCATCTCTCTTTTCACTCTGTGCTCAGTAATTCAGTCATCAAACCAGTCTCCAGGGTGTATGAGGGAGCTACTTCCTGGCACCGTGCTCAGTCTACCACCTGGACCAGACGGCAGCGGGCCACGTTCCATGTCAGGGTTCCTCTGCCCGAGTGTGGATACCTAATATCAGAAGTGCAGCCAATGGCGATTGGATAAGATCCTTCTGGAATCTTCCACGGAAACAACCAGCACACTCAACCTGGGTGCCTCCTCCCTCTCCACTCCTTCCTGCCCTTCAAAGCAAACTTTCTCAAAAGGGTGACGCATGGTCTCCATCTGTCTCTCGACTTTATCTTTTTCCAGCCTTATTCATCCCGGATCTGAGAGAGTGCTGTCTCTCCTGTCACTGTTACAGGTGACTTCTGGGGCACTAACTCCTGATCTTTGTCTTGCTCGCTCCATGGCAGCCTTTGCCACAGGTATCTGATGCTCACTATGCCCCCATCCTGTCCTTGAAGCTGGGTTCTCATGGAAACCTGGGGAGGACCCTCAGCTGGATTGTCCAAGGCTATCTCTTAATGCCTTCCTCTGGACTGAACCCCAATTGGTCTTCACATCCCCGACATTTCCTAGATTTCAGGTGAGATATGCAGATGTGGTGGCCAATGGTGAGCTCCAAGGAGTCTACTTTGGAAGGTAGACCCCATTTACAGCGTGCAGGAACCAAACCTGGGTTCTGGCTCAGCTCACCAGGACCAGTTGACAGCTCTGACCACTGAGATATCAGCGGGAGAAAGCCTTGCATCACAGGGAGGCCTGAAGCCAGGGCTGGACGCTGAGGGCCCAGCCACCTGACTTGGGTAGAGAGGGCAGATGTCCCTGAGGGGATGAATTAGACATTTAAAGAAATGTCACAGGGGGAGGTGGCTCAGCACTTTCCATATCAACATAAAGAGGGGGAGTCAGATC
>CM052721.1:12410674-12438122 GCA_028551405.1 Uromys caudimaculatus
AAGGGAGGGAGGGAGGGAGGGAGGGAGGGAGGGAGGGAGGGAGGGAGGGAGGGAAGGATAGTATCTGAGGTTGACCTCTGACCTCCGTGTGTAAGTAAACATGCACACACACATCTGCGATCACATGTGCACACACAGAAGGAAGGGTCAAAGGAAGGAAGGGAAAAGGGAGAGAGGGAGGGAAGGAAGGAGGGAGAGAGGGAGGGAGGGAGGGAGAGAAAGAGAGAGAGAGAGAGAGAGAGAGAGAGAGAGAGAGAGAGAGAGAGAGAGAGAAGGATCTAACACAGGCCAAAGGAGCATCCAAAGATACGAAACGGTCAGAGGGTGGACAGAGTTGTCTAATGGACTGCCATTAGACACCCGACTCACAGATTGACAGGCCTGGGCAGCAAAACAACTTCCAGCCATACCCTGCTCTGTGCCCGGTTCTCCCCACAGCAGGGAGATGCTGGGCATAGAGTCTAAGCACAGCAGAGGAGCCTCAAAGGACCGTGAACACTCTGGCAGGAGAGAAGCATCTGGGCCACCGGCCTGCTGGGCAGGGCGTTAGGTGGAAGGCCTTAGCAGCCGTGTAGGAGTCCGGCAGGCAGAAAGGAGGATGTGCACACCAGACAGGGGAGGGGTCGAGGGTCCTAGGTTATGTGATCAGAGCCCTCACTCTTTAGGGGGTGGGGGGTGTTTGGAGGGCAGAGTAGGCAGTGCCAGATAGTACCCCAGGCTATAGTGGGTGGCTTCTAGGGCAGGGCTGGGGGAGGACCCAGGGTGACAAAGGTGGGATGTGTGGATTTAGTTCCTATCTAGTTCTCCCCCCCACCCCCACTCCTCATCGATTCTCTTAAAACACAAGGTGTAGTCAGGGGTCGGAGAAACTGAGGGTGAGGAATGGAGCCTGAGCTGCCCAAGCCTCTCATTTGAAAACCCAGGCCTGTTTCCCCCGCCTGAGTTCCTTTGGGTGTCTGCAGGGTTCTTCATATGGTGAGAGGGCCAGAGCCTAGTGTCTGGGAATGACTCTTGAACACATACAGACACACACATGCACACATATGCACATATACACACACACAGACACACACACATGTACAAACACAGACACACACATGCACACACATGCACACACACAGACACACAGACACAGACACACATGTGCACACACCCAGACACACAACACACACATGCACACACAGGCAAACACATATGCACACACAAGTACACACACACACACACACACACACACACACACACGCGCGTGCGCGCGCGCACACACACACACACATACACACACACACACACACACACACACACGGAGGACCCCTCTAGCCCAGGGCACAGTAGAGATGACAGACTGAGCTGTGTTTGTAATGTCGTCCCAACCTCACAGCCCTTCACTGAGGATGAATTCGTGTGGCGTTCCAGGCTTTTACACTTCTTATGGTCCGGTTTGTATAATCATGGCGGATGAGAAGGACTGATCACGTGTGTCTAAAAATACGGGCTCCCTCTTTGATCACGGAGCTAGAAGTGCGGCCAGGGCAGAGCTGGAGCTGAGCCAAGCGGAGCGGACTTCCCTCCCCATCCTGCACCCCCAGGCTCAATGCAGGCCGAGGGCCAGGGCGGGCACGCGTTGAGATGGGTGGAAAGTTATCGATCGATAACTTTTCACTGTCCCAATGTTTTGCCAATAGATCATGTTTACTGCTAACGCCCGCCCGCCTCTGCAGCAGGGCTCCAGCCAGAACTGTCCGGTGACGCTCTGCGGCAGAGCCCGCGGGCTGTGATGGGCAGGTCTGGGAGGCTGCAGGGACCCAGCCTGGCCAAGAGCAGACAGGGGCCAGCCTGCTCCTTTGCTCCTCAGCTCAGGTTGATGCGCTAAGGTTGGTTTGGCTAAGCTCTGGCTGGGTGACCTTGGGAAACTTACTGACCCTCTCTGAGCTTCATTCAGCTTCCCACTCTGTCAAGTGGAGATGAGCTTGGCACTCCCTCCTGGGGTGATGATAAGGAAGCACGTGCCTAGTTAAGGTTTCTAGAACTTGTTCAAGGCATTTTCTCTGTTCTTTCTGGACAGTTTTCTAGACCCTCCTTGATCTAAGGAGGCAGTGGAGAGAGGCCTTGTAAAACAGTGTGGGTGGACAAAGCCCATGTGCAGGCCTGGCTTCACACAGGAAAGGCACCAGGGACCACTTCCAGCTCTGGGGGTTTTCTCACAGCCCACCAAGGCTGCCTGGGCTACACTCCCAGTACCCTTCCCCCCCTCCACCCCTACCAGTTCAAGCTCAGCCTGGGCAGGACTTGAAAATGGCTGAATCAGCAGTCTGGATCCTTGGGACTTGGCCACAGGGCCAGGCCCGGCTCACCCTGGACATTGGCTGGCCCTGACCTTGTCCTCCAACTGGCCAGGGACTGGAGGCTAGAGAGTGCACTTGTCCACACCATGCTCCTCCCTCTGAGAGCTCAGAGGTCACCAAGGAGGGTCAAGGTGACAGGGAGACGGCCTAATGTCGGATGACCTTGTAGGAGAACCCCGGGTCTTAACGCATCTACTTTGCAAGCACGCGGCCAGGACAACTCCCCCCCCCTCTACATTTATTGAGCATCTGCTGGATACCAAAGCCATCCAGAAAGAGGAGTAGGGGTGGACGGACAGGAGGAAGGGGGAGGGAGAGGGAGAAGCTCCGAGAGGGAAAGCCAGCCAGGAACCAGAGACCAGCAAAAGACTTCAGCAGGCGATTTGCACATAAGTAGTCTCCTGACTCACTCCAAACTTCCACAGGGGACTGTGGAGCTGGAGCCAGATGCACAAGGCAGCCAACGTCCCCCAAGAGGCTTCGGCCTGGAGATGCAGGGAGTGGAGTCTGGTCTGCGGTTTCCTTCCCAACTAGAGCTGGGGCCCCATCACTCCCTGTGGCCCTCCCTCCCTTTGCTGCTCCAGGCTGCTCTGAAGTTAATTAGGGACCCAAACACTTAATGGTCTCTGAAGCTTCCACCGGGCATCTTTTTAAATTAAAAAAGATGATATATTGCACCACTGGAGGGAGAAATCAGTCCACAGCGGCTCCCTGTTCGAGCGCTGGCAGGCGTCTTCGGAGGAAGGTGCCAGGCTGGTCCCTGAAGATGACAGACAGTGTGTGACCCTCTCCAGGAACTTTGCCACGGTCCCCATCATCAGAAAGAGAGCCTCATTTAAAAACAACCATGTGTCCGGGTGTCCCATCACACACCCCCATAACTCTGGCAGTCAGGAGGTTCTATCTTTAGTCTGACCTGAATCTTTCCAGTTGTTTTGAGAGAAGGCTGGTTTGAGATCTGCTGTTCTCTACTAGAGTTGTGCTGACCTCTGAAAGCCCCTGAGTTCCAGAAATCTCCTTTCTGATTCTCCTAACCTCAAGAACTCAGATCCTATTTGGGGGCTTGATATCGGCCTGGTGGGAAGGCCAGGAGTTATACTGTAGGAGGCTGGCTGGTACCCGGAGACAACATGGGTCTGATCTCAGTGTTTGGACTCTGCATGCCAGGCCTGGGTACAGACACAGTGACCATCCATAAGCTACACACCGGGTCAGGCCGACGCTTGCGCCATCAGCTCGTTGGCCGTTGAATCTGCACTCATTCCTGGGAATTTTTTATTCGCTAAAGATCTGGAGGCATCATTTTGAGCTGAGGTCGTAAATGAGCCACTAGCCTTCATATGTTACAATTATCCGGGAGCTAAAAGCCCACACAAGGGGTGCCGAGGAGATGGATCAGCGGGTAAGGTTCCTCTGTGCAAGCGTGAGGACCTGGGTTCAATCCCCAGTCCCACACGAAAGCTAGACCTCACAGGGCATGTAATCCCAGTGCTACAGAGTTGGAGACAGGGATCGGGGCGCAGGCTAGCCACATAATCTAACTGGATCAGAAAGCTCAGAGCTCAGTGAGAGACCCTGTTTCAAAAATGATATAGAGGGACTGAGGAGGGCACCAGATGTGAGCTCTGCAACAGCCACCTCATACACACACAATTAATTAATGAGCAATTAGTTCCCAATATTACATTAATTAGGGAAATTAAGGAAAACACACAAAATCCATCCTGACAGTATTGGCATTGAGACATGTGTGGCTGGAACTGGTGTGTATCTGAGCCTCCAGCTGCCCCTCTGGGGGCCACAGCCCCACCAGATATGGACCCACGACCTCTTCACAGAGTCCACAGCCCTGACAAGAATGCGTGGAAAGGAAAAGAATCCACACTTTCCCCCTCATGCCCGTGGCCACCCACATTCCGTTTGTCATCACACTGCGAGTTCCGAGGAGGTGTACGGAAAGCTATCCTCTGCCTGGGGCTCACCCTGCTTCTGTGGGATAGTGTCTACCACTATAGCCACCATCAGAATGCCCCTATCCCCTCGGGAGCTCCCATAGCTACCAGGCATCTCACCGAGGCCACACCACATCCACCCCACCAGGCACCAGGGAGCGACATTCAGCCACCAAGGAGACTCCCGAGCCAAGTGTGGGGCTTCACGGCTGTCATTGCAGCTCCCAGGAGCCTGAAGCAGATCCTTGGGCTTGAGAGCCCAGCCCTGGCTCCCCCAGGTCGGCAGAGTGGGCACCATGGCTTGGACTCCGAGAGGACACCACCTTACACTTGCCCGCTCGCATATCAATGATCACTGTACGTGGAAAAAGGATCAGAATTGACTCCATCCCCCTCCTAAGTAGCAGCAAATGGTCCTGACAAGATGTATTGATTAATCTATTCCTTTAGGTTGATTTCTGATTCTTCAATCTCACCCTCCCACTTTCCCTCCCTCCCTCCGCAGCCTTGCTCAGTTTCCAACTGTCTTCCGGGACATTTCCATATCACCCCAGAAGATCCCAGTAGGGTTGGGAAGATGGCTGGGTCAGGATAGTTGCTTACACAGCAAGGAAGAGGCTCAAGTTTCACCTCCAGAAAAAAACATAAAAAGCAAGGCCTGGTAGCCAGAGCTGAGAAGGTAAAGCCAAGGGGACCCCTGGGGCTGGCTGGGCAGTCAGCCTTGCCTAATTGGTGAGCACTTGGAGAGGAGAGATCGGGCCTTAAAAAACAAGGTGGGTGGTACCAGAGGAACGATACCTAAGGTTGAGCTCTATGCTTGTGTCCGTCCGAGAACTCTCTCTCTCTCTCTCTCTCTCTCTCTCTCTCTCTCTCTCTCTCTCTCTCTCTAACAAATGATAAGAATTGTACCAGCAGCCATGACAGTCTTATGGGACAGAAGGCGACCTCACAACATAGTCTCCCAGGACACTTCCTGCCCCTCTCGTCTTTCAGCAAACTACATACTCTATGACTGGCCACCATTGTCCTTCAGATGTTTAGCGCCATGTCTGCCAGGAAGACAAGCATATTATAACTAAATTTTTTATATACTCTGATTGCTTAATTTTGCTTTTTTGTTTTTGGACACGATGTTTTGTAGCCCAGGTTGGCCTCAAGCTCACTCCAGGATAACCTTCAATCTATGACCCTCCTGCCTCGGTCTCCCAAGTGCTGGGATTGCAGGCAGGCACCATCACACACTCTATTTCCAGGGTACTGAAGGTGGAATCCAGGGCTTCGTGCCCCAGGCAAGCACTCCACCAACTGGGATACATCTGTAGCCCCATTTATTTCTTTCTTTGAAAATTCATTTTGGGGGCGGAAACTGTTGTTAAAGACGGTGTGTCCCTATGTACCACAGTCTGGCCTGAAACTCTCAATCCTCCTGCCTCAGCCTCCTGGGCACTGAATATTCTTCCAGATGAACCTTAAGGATGATTCTCTCCTGCTTTTCAAAACTGGCCACCTAGTGCGGAGGGTCTGTGTTCAAACTGTAAATTAATTCTGGAGCAACTCCCAGGGAATATTCCGGCAAGCCTCTTGGCCTTGTTATTTTTCCTTCCCTGTCCCATTGGGAAGACATTATCGAGCTCTTTATAATGATCCTAAATTTTTCTTGTCAAATTTTCTAGAAATTCCTCGGGGCTTCCGTGCTGTTGTTTTTATTGTACCCATCTCAAGTGGGGACCAATTATTTCATTACTTGTTCCGACCACTTGTTCTTTAGCGCAAATGAAAGTTATTGATCTGTGTTATGTGTTTTCTCTCTGGCTCTGTACCTTTATATTAAATTCGTATATTAAATTATTTTTTTCAGTTGCTTCTCTTGGGTCTCAAATCACACTGACGGCCAATAATTACAATTTTTCCCCCCTAGAGATGGCTGTTCAATTCACTTTCCTGTCTTATTGCTATGTCTACTGTCACAGTACAAACAGAAAGGTGCTGTCTTTTCTCTTATGAAAGGTTTTGAACGGGAATGATTTTTTTTTTTAATGCCATCATTTAGAACAGTCCTGGCTGCCATGCAGAGGCAAATCATTCACTCTGATAGCAAAGCACCTTTCCAGATCTATTTTTAGCTGTTCCTTTAAAACCAGAAATTGGCACCGGGGCTTGGTCAAACGCCCTTTGTCATTTATTAGCACAGCATGCTGGCTGACTGGCTGATATTATATATCACATTAATAGACTGCTCTAGCTCGAAGCCATCTCTGAATTCTTTGTATGAATCCTGTATAATCAAGGCAGATCATCTCTCTAATATTCTTCAGACCCGAGACCACGTCTGCTCTTCCCAAGGAGATTTTGATGGGTTTCGTGGGCAAGGATGGTGTGGGGTTTCATTTCTGGGGTGTCTTTGCCACTCTGGGAGTGTGTGGCTTTTTTCTATATCCTCCTCTAAGTGGTTGGAGACTAGCCTCTGATGTTCTTGGAAGGGGACCCCTGCTTTCATAGGCTTGGGGTCTTTCTCTGAAGCAGTGTGAGGGAACATAACTAACATAGACCTTTGCATCTGGGGTTGGCCCACAGTAGGGCAGGAAACATAGTGATCTCTGAGAACACATTAGGTATTCAGAAGGAATCTTTCTTGGTAGATGCAGTTAGCGGGGGTGGGACCTTTGGGGAGATAGGTCCCAACTGGGTGAAGTCTTATTTGGGAGCCAGTCCACACACACCCCTCCAGGACCCTCAAGACTAGGATTCAGGACATCCATGCATGGGCATGTGGGTGTTACAACATACCCTGGGGGCCACTGAAGATAAGCAAGAGGAAATAGAAGACCTAACTGCCCCGTCTCACCCCTTCTAGCAGACAGACAGACACCGTGAATAGTGTCTGAGATCCAGAAAGGGCAGCTTATAGAGTACATCAACATTACTTCCTGTTGCTCTACCTTGGCACCCTTGAACCCAGGCCGGCCTGGGGCTTACCAGGCTAAAGCTGCTAAAGTCACCCTGCAGCTGGGCCAGTGGTTCCCAGCATGTCCTGGGAGTGACTTTCGTGCCATCGTGCTGTGGGTATGCAGGCTGTACGCCAAGGGTCTCATTAGCGCCTATCTGGGGGGCAAGTACCACACTGAGCAGACCTAACAGTGCCACCACGCCCTTCCCTGAGTGCTTGACTCCCACATCACTAGATGTGGAACAGCTGATGGACCGATTGTTATAGCAGCAGCAGCAGCAGGGACAGGGTGGGTGGTGGTCTCACCTCCCAGCTTCCCTCCGTCTGTCTCGGGCAGTCCCAAGCCCCCAGTGCCACGCTGAGCAGCCTGTACACCTGGTGCTGAGGTAGAAGTTGGCAGGGACCGTCTACAGGGATTGGGGACCAAGGCCTCTGGGCAGTACTATTGTCACAAGCCAGGACCCTCGAGCTCTTGAGCCTTCAGCCTCCTGATTCAGACACTTGCCAGCCACAGGCTTCCCTGCAAACAACTTCTTGTTGTTGTTGCTATTGTGTATGTATGGGTAGGTGGCAGTGGGAGGGGCAGAAGGCAACCTAGGCTATCATTACGAGCCTCTCGGTAGCTAAGCCGGAGAACTCGGGGATTCTTCCTGTCTCAGCCTCCCCATGCTGGCTTATAAGCATATGTGTCCACACCCAGCTTTTTAAATGGAGGCTGGGGACCAAAATTCACACCCACCTGCTTCCCCCCACTGAAGCGCTCCGCTCCCCATGCCCAAGCACGCTTGTAATCATCTCCGACTCTCATTTTATATTTTGGATGAGTGGATTGGTTGCTAACTGCACACAGGGCCATGGTGACAGCCAGTATCGAGGGTGTCTGTGGCCATGCAGGGCACAGGGAAAGGGCCAGCGTGATCCTGCACAGGGCACCGGAGTGGGCAGCTGCAGAACCTTCAGTTCCCTAGTGGGAAAGTGCTCAGTCATTCCGCAGTGGTCTGCAAGATGGCGCCTAGGATCACTTGTGATGGGGGGAGGGGGATTGGGGGGGAAGGGAGTGTGGTTGAGGTTCAGGAGGGGAGAGGATGAAGAACTGGTGTGATGACATGTGTGTGTGTGTGTGTGTGTGTGTGACACTTTCTGCACCTAGCTGGAGCTGAGTGTGGCTTTCCATGGAGCTGCACAGCTCGCTCTCCAGGTCTGAAGAAAAAAAAAAAAAAAAATCAAAAAACAAAAAGCTAAGTACTAACCCAGAGAATGAATGGTGTTTGCAACAGGGAGGGTGCTGGGCCGGCTTGCAGGGCCAACAGGGGTGCAGAGATGTAAAGGAGACTACATATGCATGGGGCACATGGCAGACATGGAGGGAAGGATCACCAGCTGACCCCCCCCTGCAATGGGCTGGCAAGGTGGGATGTGGGGGCCATGGGTGTGTGGGCCTGGCCTCAGGCTTATACGCAGTCCTCAGGGACACAGCTTCCTCCGGAGTCATCTGCTCCCTTCAGCCTCTTTCATTGGAAAGAATGAAAGTCTGGCCAAGATCTCCCCACCAAAATAAAAGTCCTCCCTCACCCTCCTGGGGTGGAGTTGTCAGGATAGCGATGGGAGCCACAAGTCTAGAATTTTCTATCCTGAGAACTGCTAAGGCCAGTGTATATGCTCGCGTGGTTTCACACGCAGCCATGCATCCCAAGTCCATGACTCTCACTGCACCCAACCCTCGCCACATGCTGCACACACGAGTCTGCTTCCTGTCTCATGGCAGGAGCTCGGTCGCCGCCTGGCATCTGGGAACCTTCCATATTTGGTGTCGCAGTCGGGCCTGGAAACCACCCAACTAGGGCGTGAGCACAGCCTCAGGGTCGTGCCAGGCTCGCTTCCTGATAAAGTCCTTGTGGGTTTAATCCTGGTCCTTGGCTCCCTACCAATTTGCCCAGGTCTCTGAGTCCCTATCTGTCACCCGCCATCTGCAGGCAGTAGCTTGTAGGCCAGGCACCTCCCAGCTAGAGCCCCCTAGCCTTTCTGTTACACACACACACACACACACACACACACACACACACACACACACACACACTTCTTTCTGCTCTCTGAGGAACCACACTGTCGCTGGGACCTCAGGGCCGGCTGAGGCAGGTTTTAGGTCTGGCAGCCTTCCTCTGAGGCCACTAACCCATTCTCCAGTTTCTTTCTGCCAATGCTACCCAACTGTCCTGTCCTGCACCTGCCTTAGCAGACTGAGCTGTGTCATTTCCTACCCCTGCTCTAGGAGACCCTCGACAGCCTCCCAGGTCCCAGCTCGCTCTTGGTTTGGCCTGATGAGTGCTAGAACAGACTCTGGGTTCTGTCCCCACCCAACCACACTGTGACAAGCTTGACGATCCTATGATGATATCCCCTCCAGCTGGGTGGCTCAAGTCCTCGTGGGCAACAAAACTTGCCCCACAAGTGGGCTGCGAAGGGTGACCCCATGCCACCCACAGGAAACAGAAAGACAGAAGACAAAACTCCATTGATGTCAGAGAGACATACTGAGCGGAACAGAGGAGATAGCGCTCCGAGTACTCTCTAGTTTTGTGTGAACTTGACACAAGGAAGAATCATGGCAGACGAAGGAGCCTCAGTGGAGAAAATGTCTCCATAAGACCAGGCTGTAAGCAAGCCTGTAGGGCATTTGCTTAGTGATGGATGTGGGAGGGGTCGGACCATAGTGTGTGGGGCCATCCCTGGTCCTGGGTTCTATAAGAAAGCAGGCTGGAGGAGTTGGAGAAGGAACTGAAGGAGCTGAGGGGGTTTGCAGCCCCATGGAGGGAGCAACAGTGTCAGTCAGCCAGACACCCCCCCCATGATTGTGGGGACTGGACCACCAACCAAAGAGTACACATGGAGGGACCCATGGCTCCAGCCCCATATGTGGCAGAGGAGGGTCTTGTCAGGCATCAGTGGGAGGAGCGGCCCTTGAGCCTGAGGGTGTTCGGTGCCCCAGTGTAGGGGAATGCCAGGGAGGGAAGATGGGAGTGGGTGGGTGGGGGAGCACCCTCATAGAGGCGGGGGAGGGGGATGGGATAGGGGGTTCCAGAGGGGAGACCTGGAAAGGGGTAACATTTGAAATGTAGATAAAGAAAATATCCAATAAAAGAAAAAAATTAAATTCATTTGGCATCTACCCCCCCCCCCAAAAAAAAGAAAGCAGGCTGAGCAAGCCATGAGAAGCAAGCCAGTAAGCAGCATCCCTCCATGGCCTCCGCATCAGCTCCTGTCCCCAGGTTCCTGCCCTGCGTGGAACTGTGAGTGAAATTAACCCTTTCCTTCCCAAGTTGCTTTTGGTCCTGGTGTTTCAGTTGTAGCAGGAGTCACCCTGACTAGACAATCGAGTTTGGCCCAACATGGCTTGGCACTCAACGGAACTCAGTTCTGACCTTGAGGGTCATGAAGTCCAACCCATATCACCCCTGCTTCACAGTAGATATTGTTCTGAGAATTCATATCTGTTCATCCCGTGAGGCTGAAGGGACTGTTCCCATTTTACAGATGGTGAGCGTTAAGGCTAATTCACCTGCCTGGGTTCCCACAGCAGTGTCAGAGTTCAAACCAAGCAGCCAGGAGCAGAGCCTAGGAATAACCTGAGGTCACATGGCCTGCAGGTTGACAGAGTGAGATCCAGGTGAATGGGCAACCCCTTAGGGATAAGACAGAGAGTCTCATGGGTAATGGGAACAATTAGGGGGTTGCCTAGGAAAAGTTCCCTGGGACCTGGAATCCACAGAGCATGCGCAGGGCCAGAGGCCCTGCCTGAAGGTGAGTACCGACTTCTCCAAGCCTGCTTGATGAATGGGGCACCCGCACACCTGGATGGAAAACATCAGGAAAAGACACACGTGCCTGTGAGCTATAAGACCCCAGGCTGGCTCTAATCCCTGATGACACCGTGGGAGGTGCGGAAGGATACACCGAGGAGTCTGCGGAGAATCGGAGAATCGGAAGGAAGTAGCGCAGGGTACGTCCACTGCGGACTATTATTACACAGCGATGAACCGGAGCAAACCGCGCAGCCAAAAGGACACCACTGAGCACGCCCGTTCAGTTACTGCCCCTCGGGCCAAAGTTTCAGAATTTGCAGCGGTCTCCTATGCTGGGCTGGGGTAAGTATAAATGTTAAAGTGTGTGAGAATAAAAAAAGTAAGGAAGGGGGAGGGGCGCGGTGGGGTCCCCAGCGGCTGTGGGGGAAGATCCTCAGCGCAGGGGGGCTGGGGAGATGGCTTAGTGGGTAAAGGGCCACACAAGCATAAGAATCTGAATTCGGTCCTTGGAACTCGAGTTAAAAGCCCCCCTGGGGGAGGGGCGGATACAAGAGCACCCTTGGAGCTCGCTGGACCGAGGCCAGGCAAGTTAGTGAATTCCAGGCTCAACAGGAGACCTTGTCTCAAAAGCTATGACTGAGGACATGGGACAGCCAGCCCCTGGCCTCCACACTTGTTCACACACGTGGGTGTGTGCACACACATACACACGCATATCTACACGTGCATGTGCACATATCCATGCATGCACACACAAATATATGCATATATATGCACGTGTGTAAGTGCATACAATGTGCACGCGCACACACACACATATATGCACATGCATGCAAGTGAGCACACGCACAAACAGGCACATGCGCACAAGTGCATATACACAGACGCACGTGTGTACACACACACATACACACACCATACATAGAAATTATTAAGACCCACCTATGATTCTAACACTCAGGGACAAGAGGCTGAGGCAGGAGAATTACAAGTTTGAAGCCAGCCTGAGCTACTTAGGAATCCCATGCTGGGTCCCTCTCCAGACATTAGGATGGTAAATTCTCTTCTGAGGACCTCAGCAAAATTAAAAGTTGAAAGACAAGCAGAGATGACGGACAAACTGCTACTGTGTGGTGGGAAGCCACCAGAGTGTGAGAAGCCACTTGGGAGAGATAGCCATTGTGTTATTCTTTATACCTTTGGTCATAGTAAATATTTTATAATTAGTGAAATATTTATTAGGGATTCCTTAAATATTTGAGGCGTCTTGAATATTTTATAATAATTTTTAAAACATTTTGAAAAGGAACCAATTGAGTTTTCGGATTGAGCTCCCCGTCCATCGAGGTATGCAAGAACGGCTATATCAAGGGGTCCTTAAGCCTCAGAGGGAGGTGGGTTCACAGAGCGGTTTGTGGGCTCCTGCTGGGGTGTGAGAGAAGTGGGGATCAGGTGTCTGTCTGTGTCCAGCTCTGGATGAGGGTCCTTCTGGAGAAGAGCCATTTTCTCTCACGCTGAGGACCAGGATGGGATGCCACGTCATTGCAGGGTCTCTGGGCAGCAAGGAGCAGCATGCAGTCCATCTCTTTGCCTTTGTAAGGACAAATCCCACCCCTCAGCTGCAGAGGGATAGAGCTGGCCATGCAGCACACCTCGGAGCCCTGGGTTCCGGGAGGTTGCACCCTCCTTCTGAAGACAGTGGGTTCAACTTTCAGGACACCCCCTAACTCGGCCAATGAGGCTTTAACCTTTAGTAGTTCTTGGTCTTGACCCTTTTCACAGGGGTCTCCTAAGACCATCAGAAAACACTGATATCTACATTATGATTCGTAACAGTAGCAAAATTACAGCTACGAAGTAGCAACAAAAATAATGTTATGGTTGGGGGTCACCACACCATGAGGAACTGTATTAAGGGGTCGCAGCGGGCTAAAGAAACCTGAGACTGCAGATGGGCTCAGCCGTTCAGCTCCATCCAGAATGCCACACATCTCTCCCGTTACCCAGAAGCCACCAGCCCAGCTCAGCCTCTGCCCTGAGATCCTGAAATTGCTGGCTTCGGCCCAGAGAGAGCAAAGGGCTATCCTGGAGACACAGAGGCAGATTAGGTTAGAACAGAGAGCTACAATCTTGACCCCTCTCTATGGCATCTTCTAACCCTTCCAAATGGCATAGGGCCTAGAGACAACTCCCTGGTGAGTGGATTCTCCATGCTCTGTCCCCAAGGCTTGGAGAGGTTTGAAGAGACTGGTGGCCTGGGCAGGGGATGGAGCAGCAAGTCAAAACTCAGACTTTGCTGGAACTCTCAAGTGGCTGTCTTAACTTATTATTATTGATGGGTGCATGCATGCATGCACAGTCATGTGTGTGACGGAGAGCTCACGTGCTGCCATACATGTCGGGATGGGAGAACAGCCTCAGGTATCAGTCCTTGCCTTCTGCCTTGTTCAAGGCAGGGTGTTTTCCTCTCCCCTGCACAGCTAGCTAACCCATGGGCTTCTTGGGAGTCTCCTGTCTCTGCTGCTCATCTCCCTGTAGGAGCGCAGGGAGTGGAGACAGACGACACAGCATTTGATGTATGTGGAATTTGAACTCAGTCCCCATGCTTGCACAGCAAGCATTTCATCTTCAGGCTGGCCTCCCCAACCTCTCTCATTAGCTTGAATACCACATAAGGCCCGGGACTCACAACCAGAGCACGGATAGAACCTTCTCTGGCGGAGAGCACTTCCTATGGATTCAACAAGATAATTAGTGGGACTTCTACTCTAACGTGCTCTGTGGACGGCGGGCTGAATCTGAGGTCTCCTTTCTCCAGTGCTGTTTCTTTCCAAGTATATTCGCTTCATCTTGTTTGGTAACTTCTAGCAAGAGAAAGTTTTCTAGAAGGAGCCATGGAAAGCTGTGGGGATGGCCCTGCACGGGGTCTTAAGACACCCTCGTGCCTGCTGTCTCCTACTAGGTCCCAAGATCCAGGACAGCCATGGAGAATCCAAGAATCCTGGTTGGCTACCAACTTCTATTCTCTTCATGTCCTTTAAACGTGAGGTTAGTGAGATGGCTCAGCAGTTAAAGGGGCTTGCTGCCAAGTCTGACAACCTGAGTTCAAGTCCCAGGACCAGCATGATGGGCGCGAACAGACTGCAGCAAGTTGTGTGGACATGGACACACAGACATATGTGTGCACACACACACAGATGCACAGGCACATTCTCTCTCTCTCTCTCTCTCTCTCTCTCTCTCTCTCTCTCTCTCATAAACCCAGATCCACAAGCTCAAGCAGGATCCACCCAGTGACACTTCCTGATGTCCTTGTAACCCGTCACAATTAGTGCCAAAGCCTCAGAAGGGATGAGGTTTCCAGCATTCACTATATATATATTATATATATTATATATTATATAATATATTATATTATATATATTATATATTATATAATATATCATATATTATATATTATATATATTATATATTATATATTATATATTATATATTATATATTATATATTATATATAATATATATTATATATATTATATATATTATATATATTATATATATTATATATATATATATATATGCTCCATGCCCAGTTGGGATGCAGATGCAATGGTAGGAGCTAAAGCAACCACTTCAGCTCAAAGAAGCTGCAGGGAGACACCTGCCCTATGTACCCTGGCCACTGACCTCCGGGCTGCCGTGTGTGGGATACAAATGATTATCTTATTTCCGTCATTTTGGTTCATTCTCAAGAATCTTGGAAGATCCAATTACTGGAAAGAAGGCTCAGCAGGACCATGGAGGTATCTGAAGGGTGGGGACCGAGAGATGGGAGTATATCCTCACACCCTAGTTTGTCCCTGCCAGACCAGGTCTTCCTCTTTGCTGCCTCCCTCCACAGCCCACCCTGGCGAACCTGTCTAGTGCTCACACAAGCTCTGGAGAGGGCAGCCATGAGTGCACCTCAGAAACTGAGCCTGGAGCCCGCACATTGACTGTGTGCGCCTTCCACTTGGCGCAGCGCCTGGGCCTGCGGCCTGCTGGGTGTTTCATGAGCAGGCAGCACATCGATGCCTGGGATCTCAGAGCAACAAGTGGATAGCTGGGCGGGAGAGATGGAGGCCATCTCCTCTCTCTGTCTGTCCTCAGAGCCATGGCTCTGTGAGTCACTTGGGCAGCACAATAGGAGGTCTCAGGCACAAGACACAGCGCTAACCAAGGAGGCACTGAAGTAAATGCTGCCTTCTCCTGCAGGAAGCTCCCCAGCTCTGGGCCGCGTCTTCCCACATCAAACCACAGCCCTGAAGAAGCCACAGCCGGCAGCGACAGCCTCTGCGTCCTCAGCCTGCTGCCCCTTAGGTCTCTCCACGATCACTCCAGCCCCTTTTTCATCATGGCCCGCCCCTCCTCCGTAGTTCCAACAGAGCTCACAGGGATGTCCCGAGGCATGCTGGGATGGTGGGACAAGGGCACAGCCATTGGGAAATGTGGGCTCCAGCCAACGGCCTGGTCCGCAGAGGAGTGAGCTCAGCTGCCTTCCCGGCAACAAGAAACAGACGCGTCTTCAGGATTCCTTTTCCTTTTCCTTGTATTCTCTTACTTTCCTGCCTGAGACACAGATGCAATGGCTGGGGGTACAGCAGCCGCCTTAAGACCACGAGGACAAATGCTCATGAGGACAGAGGAGGAACCTGAACCACTGACTAGTTCTCAGGACGGTACCCCATCGCCACCCTCTTCACACAAGAGAGAGGGAGGAGCCCTGTGCGGGGTTCAGCCCTACAGTGCAGGCCTCTGTTTTACACACTATCTGGCATGGCATAGAAGAATGCTGAACCGCTTTATTAGGGACTGGCTCTCAATCCAAATTCTCTGAATGCTTCTGAGCCTGTTGGATGCAAAATCTCAGACCACGGTTAGCGGGTCTCAACATTCATATTCTCTCTCTCTCTCTCTCTCTCTCTCTCTCTCTCTCTCTCTCTCTCTCTCCCCTCCCCCCTTCTCTCTTTAATAAAGCAATAGCAAGCCTTGGGCGCTAAGCCTCCCCGGGGCTAGAGCGTCCAATGAGAATTTAATAACATTGTTTTCTTTCCATTGAATTTATTTTTATGATTATGAATTCTATTTATGGCTGGGGAGACCTGTTTTCCATTTGTGTAGTTGCTATAAAACTTCCCTTTATATAAATGTATTTAAGCTTTAAAAAAGCAGATTGATTTAGAGAGAAGAGGTA
Source organism: Uromys caudimaculatus (assembly GCA_028551405.1). Taxonomy (NCBI): domain Eukaryota; kingdom Metazoa; phylum Chordata; class Mammalia; order Rodentia; family Muridae; genus Uromys; species Uromys caudimaculatus. The sequence continues at coordinate 12,426,948 of CM052721.1, forward strand.
AAGGGTGTCGCGGCAGAGGAGGTGGGGTTCTGAGGGGCACGAGAGTGGGGAGTCTGGGCCTATTGTCCAGTCTTCAGATCGTTCAGTCACCTCTGGGGATGAGGTGAAGGCAGGGCCCTGAAGGTCACAATTGCCTGCTGCCTGCTGGGGACATAGCCCTGCTTGCCCAGGGTCTCGTCCAGCCCCATTTGCCCTGGAGAGTTTCTAGAAAGCCAGTCTCAGAGTCATGGGTTGGACAATGTGGGGCTGGGTAGGGGCAGGAGTCTGGTCACCTCAGCCTTCTTCAGGCAGCTCTACCCGCCCATGGCAAGATTTCAAAAGCAAAGGCTACCGGAGCTGGCGTGACCTTTTGCTAATTAGCTAGAGCTGTTTGCTGCGCTGTCTCCAGCCGCTCCCTAGACAGCGGCTCAACAGGCCAACATGGCCGCTGTCAGGCCCCTGTCGCCCTGGGGGCACATAAACAGTTCTGTGCTGGAAAAAGCATGGCAAAGCTGGGGCTTCTGTGCCATAAGGAGGGAGGGCAGGATCACCAGGACTGCTGCTGGCTCTGGACAAAAGTCAGCCGAAGTTATCTGGATAACTAGAGACGCTGCATCCATTTCTCAGACACGGAAACAGAGGCAGAGAAGAGGGAGGGCCCTTCACAGAGGGTCTGGACTCCACCTCAGCGGGCTGTTCTTACCACAACCACCAGACAACCTCAGTCCCTGTTTGTGGAAACAGAGTCTAGCCAAGAACTACGGATCATGGAGGGGCCTTTCTGGACTCTTAGTTGTGGTTTCCAGGAAAGAGATTTCTTGGGATGAAATCTCTGTACTTACAAGGAACAAGAGAAAGGCAGGGACAGAGAAGATGGGATGTGGTAGTGCCTGAAACGCTAGGCATGGGAATCTAGGGAATGGGGCGTGGCTCAGTGGGAGAGCCCCTGCCTAGAATCCCCCAGGGAGGGGCAGGGGGTGTGGCTCAGTGGGAGAGCCCCTGCCTAGAATCCCCCAGTGAGGGGCTGGGGCGTGGCTCAGTGGGAGAGCCCCTGCCTAGAATCCCCCAGGGAGGGGCTGGGGGCGTGGCTCAGTGGGAGAGAGCTGACCTAGTATGCAGGAGTCCTTCAGTTCCATCCTCAACACCTCCAAATTATAACTCAACACCGGCAACTGAGAAACAGTGTGTCCCGCCCCTGGGTTCCTGAGGAAACCCTAGTGGAGCATATGTGTGCCTCCTTCAGACCCACAGGAGCCTGGAGACCATCTGCTCTGCCACCTGCCTTCCTGGGTAGTTGGCTGGGAACTGTCCCATCCTCCATTCATTCAACACACACTCATTCAGGGCCTGTGTCTGCTAGGTCCAGGAGGCTGCATTTTAATGTGTGAAATGTCAAGCCTGGGGCACAAAAAGAGGGACGGGAAGGAAAGGGGTGGGCCTAAAGAAAAAGGGGTGGAGCTAAAGAAAAAGGGGTGGACCTAAAGGAAAGGGGTGGGGCTAAAGGGAAGGGGTGGGGCTAAATAAAAAGGGGTGGGTCTAAATAAAAGGGGTGGACCTAAAGGAAAGGGGTGGGGCTAAAGGAAAGGGATGGGGCTAAAGGAAAGGGGTGGGCCTAAAGGAAACCTTAGAAGGGCAAAGGGTGGGCAATCTATGGGCATGGATGTTGCCTATAGATGTTAGCACAGGCAGGCTTCCTCCCAGTTTCTTGAACAGCTACTTTCCTCTGAGGACCTGTGCTTTCCACAAACACTATGCTACAGAGACCCAAGAAGCCCGGTACAGATTTTTTTTTTTTTAATGGAGGTTGGGGTGAAAGATGATTTCCCCAAAGCCCAGCAGAGACACTCCAACGACAGCCAGTGACCATGTGAATAGACATGGCCCGGGGTGAGGCCAGGCTCTGTGCACTCGTAATATCCACACTCTTGGCTGTGCCAATGGCCTTAGGTCAGTGCAGCCAAGCCTGCCTAGCTTCATGATAGCCACCCATGGTTGTTCCCAAGCACAGGGCCTCTGTCCTGTCTCTGCAGTCACGCCCCTTAGCCAACATTACAGGGGAATCTCGGGGTCTTTGTTGTCAAAGTGTTCACTCCCTCCTCTGTACAAAGTGAGGCATAGCAGAGACTGGGTCTGTGAGGGAATCTCCGTCCCTGACGACTCCACGTCCCCTGAGAGGCCTCCTGGGCCATCTGTCCCAAGGGCTATTTTCCTGAGAGGTCTGGTGGCCCCTGACGTCCAGCAAAGTACCACACTGGCCCATATCATCCCCACATGACACAGGAGAGCATCCCACAAATTTCCAGATGCTGTAACCCAAAATGTAGAATTCTTCAATGCTCAAAGACAGCAGGCACGCAACCTCTGGAGAAAATTCCACTCAAAAGCTAGACTTTCCAGAGAAATTGCCTTGGATCCCAACAGCACCTTCTACTGGCCATGTGTGGTATTACACCCAAGCTCCACTAGACAAAGCAGGAAGTTAACAATCCTGCATAGAGCCCAGAACCGAGCCCCATTTACCCCAACAAGGCACACCGACACCATCTTGTCCAACCTCTACCACCGGTAGGCGGACTTCTGGTCAACAGAGCACCTGGGTGGTTCCAAAAGCATCTGCCAATGGCTGAAGTCTTGCCCCACTTTCCCATCCGCGTCCAGCTCTGTCGGCGGCCATTTTGTGGGCCTGACACCCCATGGCTGCCCTTCAGTTCTGAGCTTTCCTCTGTTATCTAGGGACAGCACCTCCGCATGCGACTCCGTGAGCAAAGCGCCTATCTACCTCTGTCTCCAGTAGAGGCTGACCAGGCAAAGATCACCATCACCCATCGTCACTCTTCCCTCTCTCCCCAGGGCACAGGCTACCGACCACAACTTGGGGAAGCTAAGTCAAGAGACAGAAATCTTGGCTCGAGGGCAGACCTGTAGCTGAACTAACCAGTTTTGGAGGAGGTGGCCACTAATAAGGCCTAGAAGATCACTCTCAAATGCATGCATGTGTGCAGTCAGTAGTTCCTGCATTCATTCATGTATGCATGCATTCATTCATATAGCCATCCGTCATTCATTCCTGCATCCATCCATTCATGCATGCATTCATTCATCTCATTTGTCCATCCATCCGTCCATCATCCATCCATCCATCCATCCATCCATCCATCCATCCAACACATCGGCCTTCTGTCTCTGAGCACCTAGGATGTACGTAGGTCCTCTTGAATCATGAATGTCACCAGGTCACTCAGTCTTCCCATTCAGTCTGGGGGCCTATGGCTGAGAAGAGGAATAACTTCTCCCAGAGTCCTGCCTCTCAGAAGGGGTGCATCACAGGGTAGGAGGCCCTGAAAGCAAAGGGCTTTATAGGAGTGACGAGGAGGCTCTGGGGTGTTTGTGTCCCTGGAAGGCTGACAGAGCTGGGTCTGGACCTGCACCCCCAAACTGCATCTCTCGGGTTAGCAGGGAGTGTTAAAGGCAACAAGGAGCCTGTAGCTGAAGGATGTGTGTGTGTGTGTGTGTGTGTGTGTGTGTGTGTGTGTGTGTATAGACAGTGAGTGGCAGTAATTACCTAAAATTGTGGGTTAGGAGCGGATGTACATAACCAAAAGATACACAGGGATGTGAGGGGGGAGCACTCATCAATTAGAACTAATTACTTAACAGCTAATTCAAATAATAATGGGCCGTATTTGAATATGCTAACAAGACCGAACCTGCCTCTGTAAAGGTAAGTAGAACAAAAAGGGAAAACAGCTTGTTCCTCCTCCAGGCCTGGCCCTGGCCACCATCTACTCTGCATCTCTGCTACTGGTCAAGGTCCCTGCTCTGGGCCACCTGTCAACCCCAGGCGGCCCCAGCTTCCAGTGCTTGGCGGGCAGAGGCCTGAATGCATGCACGCCCAGTTAGCCCCACAACAAGCCTGAGACAGGAGAGAAAACTGAGTTCTGAGGACTGTGGCCTGCCGAAGACACCGACCTCAGGGCAGGGCGGCGTGGGGACAGTTTCTGCCACCATCCAAGTTAAGGTGGAACTCTGACCCCAGCACCACCGCAGAGTGTGAGTGGAGGTCAGGGGATTGGTGACAAGGGCTCTGCTGTCCCACTGAGCTTTGAGCCAGTTCCGTGTGCTCATAGCTAGTGCTGGCTGCCACACCCAAGTCAAGGCAGCTTCCAGGAGTCGGTCACAGTCGTGAGCTCAGGCATGCACATGTGACTGTACACAGGTATATGCATGTGTGTGTACACACCTGCACACAGGCAGAGTGAGGGCTTCGGGCCTGTTTCCTGGCCCTCTGGGAGATGGCTGTGTGGTGGGTCTCTCCAGGGCACGATCTTGACAGGCTCAGAGGTGATTAAAGGCTTTGGTTGGCCCCTCACATGTGTCTCAGAGACAGAATGGATGACAAGTTGGTGGCTCTGCTGGAGGACACACACACACACACACACACACACACACACACACACACACACATTCAGAGAAGCTGTAGAGAGGCACACAGTGGGAAGTATGCCACTGGGCCGCTTCTGGCTGAGATCTGGCTAGCTCGGGCATGAGCTGCTTCGAGTCAGGTTAGGAAACAGAGCCCATGGATTCTGACTGGAGGGTAAGGTCCTGCAGGCTCACAAATGTGTGGTGGCATTCAGGTGACATCCCTGGCTGGTGGGTCTTCAGTAAGTCTCCTTGAACTGCAGTGCCTCAGTTTCTCTCACTTGTGCCTACCTAGGAGTCTCACCCAGGCTGCAGGATCAGAACTCAGGACCCACTCTGGAAACACAATTGTCTATGATACTGGGGAAGAGAGAGTCAGACCAAATCCAGGGACTCTAAGATGGGAAAGAGAGCTAGATTCTTCAGTTGAGTTACAATGGGCCTGGGCCCATTACATAGCGAGATAAACTGAGGCTCAGATGCCAGATCTCCCAGCCAGCTTAAGGGAAAAGGACATGAGGTTCATCCACAGATGGGTACCTTTGGGAAGGTCATGACCTCTGGGTCAGTGCACTAACCCAGGTGGTGGTGCCTGTGCTCTAAGTCTCTCAGATGAAGGCACCCCTAGTGTTCCCAGGATGCTGGCTAACTGATCCGACTTGCAAATGTCCGGGGGAGAGGGGTGGGAAAAACCAACAGCGCCCAGAGTTGACATTTGCATTTCAAACACTTATATCAGCAAAACAAATAACAGTAATTATACCATTTGCATATTTGTGCCGTGATTGTTTAGCATGGGGGGGAGGAGGGGCGCTTGCTGATGCCAGCAGTCCGGCCTCCTGCACAGCTGTGCCTGCCGCCACTGCCTGCCTGCCACCCACCTCCTGTCCCTAAGACCACACACACCTCAGGTTCCCTGCAGGGAGGAGGCATGGCACCAATACCTGACCCCATGACCCCAGCCAGGCATGGGCTCCTCACCCCATTCCCTGAGCCCTCTCCGTCCTCCACAGTGTCTCTCCCCACTATCAGGGTGCCCCAGCAGCCTGGGAGACTCCGACCAAGATGTCTCCAGCTGACCCTTCCCCATCACAGTGCAGTTTGGGGGGAGGTCATCTTCACCACCACCCTGATGGAAACCAACAAGGTCTCCCATACTGTAACTCCAGGCCACCGAGGGCCTTGAGCCTTCCCTGTGTGGGGCTGCCAGCCCTCCCCTGCGGCACAGGTGGCCTAGGCCAACAAAGGATGACCTACTCAAGTCTCTGCCTTCCACCCGTGCTGGACTTGCAGATCAGGGCAAGAGGCATAGCACAGCTCTGAGAACTGATGGCTTCCAACTGGGAAGAGAAAGGAAGAGGTATTGGAGCCGGGCAGTGGTGGCACACGCCTTTAATCCCAGCACTTGGGAGGCAGAGGCAGGCGGATTTCTGAGTTGGAGGCCAGTCTGGTCTACAGAGTGAGTTCCAGGACAGCCAGAGCTACCCCCTCACCCCGATTCTGACACCAGGAAGGCTCAGGATCCCAAGCCCATCCCCCCAGGTTACAGAGGCAGGTCTTCCTGGCCATCCTGGGAGAGCAGGACACCGACTTCAGGAACCCACCTCTGTGACCATGCTTCTGCCAGCACAGGTCTCCACCCCCCACCCACCTTACCCTAGGAGCATAGCTCATGGGGACATGGTGGAGCCAAGTGACTGGTCCTGTTCCCTCACCTAGGCTATGATAACTTGTTTCAAGGCCAGCAAATGGTGGAGGGGGTCCCATTGTTCCAAGACATCCATTGCAACTGCACACAACTGGTTTTTTAGTTTTGTTTCTGTTTTTGTTTTTTTGAGATAATGTCTGTCATTGATCTAGAACTTCACCTAGTTGGATAGGCTGGCTGGCTAGCGATCCCCAGAGATCTTCCTGTCTCTGCCTCCCAGTGCTGCGATTACAGGTGTGCACTGCCATGCCCAGCTTTTTGTGTGGGGTGTGCAGAATTGAACTCAGGTCCTCATGTTTGGGCAACAAAGTACTTTACCCGCTGAGCCATCTCCCTAGGCCCTGCTTGGGTTTTTTGAAACAGGATCTCACTCTGTAGTTCAGGCTAGCCTCAAATTCCCCATCCACCTACCTCTGCTTCCCAAAGATTAGGGTGATGGGTGTGTAGCACCACACCCAGTTCAGAGGTCCATTTTGTAGAAAAGAAATTGAGCCCTAGCCAGAGTTACGCAGCCTGTGGCTGAGCTAGGCTGAATTCTTTGCTTTCAACTTAAACCCAGGCAGAGCCAGCAGCTAGAATGGTTCCTATGGTAATTAGGTGTGCACAGTACCCCCCCCTCTCTCTCTCTCTCTCTCACACACACACACACACACACACACACACACACACACACACACACACACACACACCACGCTGCCTGCTCAGCCCTCCACCTCCCTCCTTCCTTCAATCTCTCCCTGCTCAGCACAGACCCCAGAGACTCTCAGGTGCAAAGGAGGCTCCGCCCCCTGGCGAACTTGGTGCAGCAATTAGCTTCTCACCGCACACCCAAAGCCCTACACATTCCAGATAGAGTAAACAGTTAAATGTGAAATATTAAGCCATAAAGGAGAAAAGCTGGGAGGAAACCCAACCCAATCCTCATGAGGTCCCAGGAGAGAAGCTGGCTTTTCAAGCTCAGGAGGAATGGAATAAATTGTGTGTGTGAGAGAGAGAGAGAGAGAGAGAGAGAGAGAGAGAGAGAGAGAGAGAGAGAGAGAGAGAATGTGTGTGTGAGTGCAGTGCCCCAGGAGGCCAGAAGAGGGCATCAGATCCTCAGATCCTCTGGAGCTGAACTAGCCGGTAGTGTGAGCTACCCCATGTGGGTTCTGGGATCTGACCTCAGGTTCTTCTCAAGAGCAGCAAGTGCTCTTAGCTGCTGAGCCATCTCTCTGGTGCCAGAAATGCATATTTTTATGAAATCAGATGAAATTCCACTTGTGCTCATCAAACAAGGATTGGTCTAAATAACAAATAAAAAACCTTAAGTTAAGGCCAGCAAAGCTCATTAGATTGTGGTTGACTGGGAAGGCCAAGCTCTTTTGCAAAATCATTTCTGGCTACAAATTAAAAGCTCCTTAAAATATGCCTTGCTTCGGTTGGGAGACTGGGGTGGAAAGATGTCAAGTTCCAGCCAGTGAAGCCACATAATGAAGTCCTGGCTCCAAGGAGCAAAGGAAACCCTGCCTGACCCACTGCAGAGTGCGCACCTCACAGAGAACCTGAAGCTTCCCTGAACTCAGGAACAAAGCCTATTTGACACCGTTCTAGTGACTTCAGCCACTGCAATAAGGCAAGAAAAAGAAATGGAAATTCTAAGATTCAGAAAAAAAGAAATAAAACTCCAGTCATTCTCCAAGGGTGTGACTATGTGTGTTAAAGCCAAAATTATGTGTGAATTATATTAATAGGTAGTTGAGAGGTTAGATGTAAAATCCATATGCTACATCAGGTATCTATGTGTTTACAACAAAACGTGGTTTAACATCGATAAGATAAAAATCTCGGCTAGAAGCCAGGCAGTGGTGGCGCACGCCTTTAATCCCAGCACTTGGGAGGCAGAGGCAGGTGGATTTCTGAGTTCGAGGCCAGCCTGGTCTACAGAGTAAGTTCCAGGACAGCCAGGGCTACACAGAGAAACCCTGTTTCGAAAAAAACCCAAAAAAAAACCAAAAAAAAAAAAAAAAAATCTGGGCTGGAGGGATGGTTAGTGGCTAAGAGCTTGCTGCTCTTGCAGAAAACTTGAGGCAGGCTCCCAGCACCTGGGTTGTGCGCTCACAACCACCTGCCACTCCAGTCACAAAACTGACACCTTCTGTGACCCTGTGAGCACCTACATATACTCACACGCACATGCACACACACACATACACACAACACACACACATGTGTACATACACACACAGACACAGACACAGACACATAGACACATACATACACACCACACGGAGATACACAGAGACATACACCCTACACACTCACATAGACACACGGACATATAGACACACAGATGCACATATACGCATACACACACACATACCACAGACACATAGATACACAGACACACAGAGAGACATAGATACACATACATACATACACCCAAAGAATATGTATTTTTAAATTGACCTCCTCCAGATAGATCTACAGGTTCAACCGGATTCCAGCCAAAATCCCAGAAGATTTTTTCTTTGTAGACCTTGACAAGCTGCTTTGAAGATTTGCGTGTTCAAGAATGGCTCAAAATCGGGAGAACAGGGTTCACTGGGTTTGTACGGATACTGACTGTAGAGCTAGGGCGACTGACATCACATAGGATCAACACAGTTGGGTGAGGTATAACAAGCCAACAGGGAAAGGCGACAAGCCCTCCACCAATCAGACGCCTAAATGCAAAACAGTTTTGAACTTTGACCTCGAGTCCCCTGGCTCCATCCCACTTCCCACCCATCCAGGCTGAGCTAGATGACGGCAGTCCATTGCATTGATGATTACCATGTGTTGTCTGAGCTCACCGAGAAGAACGCTCTGAGACTGGGATCCATCTGTCTGCATGAGGGTGGGCTGCCCCCTAACCCTGTGACTGGGAGGGAAGAGATGGCAAGATGGCCTGAGAGAACAGCTGGGTGGTGACTGTTTCCAGAGTCACTGTTTACCCTGTGAGGTGGGGGGAGAGAAACCAGAAGCTCAACCATGGAGAAGCTCAGTTATGGCTCCAGCTGGCTGCCTCGACTTCCCCAGCTGGTTTCTACAGCCCTTGATTTGATGATGATATTCTCTCTCTCTCTCTCTCTCTCTCTCTGTTTCTCTGTCCCTCTCTGTGTGTCTTTGTCTCTGTGTCTTTCTGCATCTCTCCTTGTTTCTGTTTCTCTGCCTCTGTGTCTCTATGTGTGTCAGTCTCTGTGTGTCTCTGTCACTGTGTGTCTGTCTATGTCTGTGTCTGTCTGTCTATGTATCTATTTATGTGTCTCTCTGTCTCTGTGTCTGTGTCTGACTCACTGTCTCTGTGTGTCTGTGTGTCTCTATGTCTCTGTTCCTTTTTGTCTCCCTTTCTCTCTCACTTCTTTGTCTCTGTCTCTGTGTCTCTGTCTCTGTGTCTCTGTGTCCGTGTCTCTCTCTGCCTCTGTGTCTCTCTGTGCTCGTGTCTCTCTCTGTCTCTGTGTGTCTGTCTCTCTATGTTTATCTCAGTGTCTCTCTGTCTCTGTCTCTCTGTGTCTCCCTGTGTGTGTCTGTCTCTCTATCTCGCTATCTCTTTGTGTCTCTCTGACTCTGTGTGTCTGTCTGTGTATCTCTATATCTGTTTCTTTCTATCTCTCTCACACCTCTTTCTCTCTGTCTCTGTGTCTGTCTCTCTGTGTCCATGTCTGTCTGTCTCTGTGTGTCTGTCTCTCTGTCTCTGTTTATATCAGTGTCTCTGTCTCTGTGTCTCGCTGTGTCTCCCTGTCTCTGTGTGTCTGTCTCTCTGTCTCTGTGTCTGTCTCTGTGTCCGTGTCTGTCTGTCTCTGTGTCTGTCTCTCTGTCTCTGTTTATCTCAGTGTCTCTGTCTCTGTGTCTCTCTGTGTCTCCCTGTCTGTCTGTCTGTCTCTCTGTTTCTGTGTCTGTGTCTCTGTCTCTCTGTGTCCGTGTCTGTCTCTCTGTGTCTGTCTCTCTGTCTCTGTTTATCTCAGTGTCTCTCTGTCTCTGTGTCTCTCTGTGTCTCCCTGTCTGTCTGTCTCTCTGTTTCTGTGTCTGTGTCTCTGTCTCTCTGTGTCCGTGTCTGTCTCTCTGTCTCTGTGTGTCTCAGTGTCTCTCTATCTCTGTCTCTCTGTGTCTCCTTGTCTGTGTGTCTGTCTCTGTCTCTGTGTCTCTCTGTCCCTGTGTGTCTATGTGTCTCTATGTCTGTTTCTTTCTCTGTCTCTCTCTCACCTCTGTTTCTGTATGTCTGTCTCTGTGTCTGTCTCTCCATCTGTTTATCTCAGTGTCTCTGTGTCTGTCTCTCTGCCTCTGTGTGTCTGTCTGTGTATCTCTACATCTGTTTCTTTTTCTGACTCTCTCACCTCTTTCTCTGTCTCTCTGTCTCTCTATCTCTGTTTCTGTGTGTCTGTCTCTGTCTCTGTCTCTCTCCATCTACTCATTATCTACTGTATACTACTTATTCTTATACTTTGTCCATTAATAAAGTCAGTCATTCAAAACTGAAAGTGTGGCCCATGGTAGATGAGTCTCTGAACCATAAAATGCATAGAAAGAGAACTGTACATCGTACGATACAGTGATCTATTTTATATAGTAAGTTAGCATGTTTGAAAATACACTAATAAAGTGGTGACAGAGGAGACTTCCTTCCCACCCACACAATTATAAACTAATAAATATCATTGCTCAAAAATGAGGAATTTCTGCTCTTAAAAATATACCATATGCTGAGTCTAGCAGAACAGGCCTGTAAGCCTAGATTTGAGAGACAAATACGGGAGAATCACGGCTTCAGGGGCTGCTTGGGCTACAGAGTGAACACAGGGGTAACCTGGGCCAATAGTGAAATCTTGTCTCAAAAGAAAAAGTGAAAAGATGTGGCTCAGTGGTAGAGCCCCTGCCTAGAATCCCCCAGTGAGGGGCTGGGGGCGTGGCTCAGTGGTAGAGCCCCTGCCTAGAATCCCCCAGTGAGGGGCTGGGGGCGTGGCTCAGTGGTAGAGCCCCTGCCTAGAATCCCCCAGTGAGGGGCTGGGGGTGTGGCTCAGTGGTAGAGCCCCTGCCTAGAATCCCCCAGT
>CM052721.1:12438622-12534339 GCA_028551405.1 Uromys caudimaculatus
GTAGAGCCCCTGCCTAGAATCCCCCAGTGAGGGGCTGGGGGCGTGGCTCAGTGGTAGAGCCCCTGCCTAGAATCCCCCAGTGAGGGGCTGGGGGCGTGGCTCAGTGGTAGAGCCCCTGCCTAGAATCCCCCAGTGAGGGGCTGGGGGTGTGGCTCAGTGGTAGAGCCCCTGCCTAGAATCCCCCAGTGAGGGGCTGGGGTGTGGCTCAGTGGTAGAGCCCCTGCCTAGAATCCCCCAGTGAGGGGCTGGGGTGTGGCTCAGTGGTAGAGCCCCTGCCTAGAATCCCCCAGGGAGGGCTGGGGGTGTGGCTCAGTGGTAGAGCCCCTGCCTAGAATTCCCCAGGGAGGGGCTGGGGGTGTGGCTCAGTGGTAGAGCGCTTCTGCAGGGTGCATAAGGCTCCAGATTTAATTGCCAGTGCGTAAATTAATAAGTGAATACACTCTGTGGTGAGCATGGTGGCACAGGCCCGTAGACCCAGACTGGAGAGAAACAGACTGAAGGATCGTGATTCTCACGGCCAGCTTATCAAATCCTCCTAAATGAAAAGTCAAAACAAACAAAACACAGTCCACGCACAGTATGTGAGGAGGTCACTTTCACTGTCCTCTCTGTTGTCTGCTTTCAGAATCCAGAAAGAAATCTAGCAAACGGATCAAGAAAACACAGAAAGCTCAGCTGTAAAATGAAACCGTTATCTGTAAAAGACTTTCATTTCACAGGCGAGGAAATACAAGTGGTCGGAAGCCCCACCCCTGACGTTCAGTGCCAGGGCTACCTCAGGGAGATTAGGATGAATATTTGGTCCATTACCATGACACTCCCACCAGCTGGGCAAGCTTCCATGTGCTTGTCTGACAGTGGGAGGAAGGTGCAAGGAGCACTCGCAGGTTACAATGCCTGGGGAGCACTCTGGCAAGAAGCTGCATGTAATGAATCTCTTGCCCGTGTAAGCCTTTGACAAACTTTAAATGGTGAGCTTGACATGACAGACATGGGCCACCTTGAATGGCTACACATCTTGCCTTTAGAGTCAAATGTATTGCAAGAGTCTTGCTTGTAATATATCTCCTGCCTGTGTAAGCCTTTGACAAACTTGAAATGTGTGATATATCTTATAAAAGGAGTCCTCACCATCAAACTGCACAGCCCCCATTGGCTCTTACAATAGATTCTTCTCCTGCAACGAGACTATGGAATACTAATCAGGGCAGAAAACAATGGATCTTCACAGGGAATCCTGACCCAAAGTTTAAACTCAAGAAAAGATTGCATGCGGTGATTTCCAGTGTATGTGGAACCCAGACTTATCCAACCTGCTTGGTGAGTTCGAGGCCAGGAAGAGGCTCTATCTCAAGACATAGGTGGACAGGGTGAGGGACACACTTGAAGTCAACCTCTGGCTTTCACACATACTCACAAATGTGCATATACCCAAACCAAACAAGATATATTAATATCAGGTTTGGGTTCTCTGTTTTGGTTTTGGTTTTTGGTTTTGTGACAGGGTCTCACTATGTAGCCCTGGCTGTCCTGGAACTCACCATATAGACCAGGCTGCCTCAAACTCACAGAGATCCACCTGCCTCTGCACTGCAAGTGCTAGGATTAAAGAAGTGTACTGTGCTGGGCTTATATTAACGTAACTTCAAAGACTAGGCTAAAGAAAAGCATCCACTTGAATTGGTAATATTTTATCCTTTTGAGAGAAGGTCTCACTCTGGAACCCAGACTGGCTTGGAATTCCTTGATCCTCCTGCCTCAGCCATCCAAGTGTTGGATTTCAATGTTAGGCTTGTGCTTGTCGGCGTTGTGTGGCCCGAGAAGACACAAACGCTTTGCCTGTTGTTGGAAGTTTGCTGTGTGGTGGTGATGACAGGGACTCCTCACCCCACCTCCTCACTCTCTGGCAGCCCCAAGGGCAGTTCCTCACCGGCCAGGAAGCCAGTGGTGCTAATTTGCTCTGGAAGCTTGAGGCAGAGTCGGCCTCTGAGGGCGCTACTGCAGGAGAAGAAAAAAAAAATCGCTGCAGGAGGCAGGATTGAGAAGGCATTAACCTGACGAATTGTGTGTGCGCAAGCTGTACATTTGAGAAGTGCTTATTAGAGAGATTCGAAAATGAGGCTGGGACTTTGCTTGTTTGTCTGAGACGAAGCTAAGTTTCTCTCCGTCTTTAATGGGCTAAAAAAAAAAAAAAAATGGGTGAGATGTTCAAATGTAGGCGTAAAAGAAAAGACACATCTAGACACGGGCGAATTATCAGGAGGAGACGGTGACAGTTGTATCCAACCTGTCTGAATGTGCTCACCAGGAACAAGATGGTCGTCAAATGCTTACTGTGCCCTCCAGCTAACTTAAGCCTTTCCCTCCACACACCTCTCCCAGGAAGGCACAATGTCAGCCCTGTCCAGGTAGCTACCAGACAGGGACCTCCTTTCTCACTTCTAAGAACCCCTGAGCCAACCTTGATTCTCCTCTAAAGCACTATCACTTGAAGCCTACCAGGTCCATCTTCTGTTTGTTGTTTGAGATAGGAACTCATGATGTAGCCCAGGCTAGCCCAGAACTCAAGATCCTCTTACCTCTGCCTCCCAAGTGCTGTGACGCCGGGCACAGGTTCCCTGGAATGGCTACAGATCTTGTCTTTAGAGTCAAATGACAGGTGAGGAATATCAGGAAGAGAGAGTCACTTGCCCAGGGTCAGCACCTGCCACCTTCAAGCCCCTCATGTCAGGCTGTATTCCTACGGATGGTGGCTTCTGGGAAGAAAGTCTTTGAGTTCTACTCTGTGTCCCTGCTCCTACCCAGTGAATACCTTTTCAAGTGGCTGCAGGAGGCTGAGAGAGGCCTACACGTGTTCATAGCCAAGGATACTGATGACTACGTAAGGAGGTCCAGAAAGGATGATGTCATTTCTGTGCCTAAACCAACACAGGCAACACACGGTGCTCAGTAGGCTCTTAATAATTACATATCCAGGAATACATGGGCTCTGTTTTGTCACTGGGGTGGGGTACTGGGTGGGATACTGGGTAGACCCAAGGAGATGTGCTGACAAGGCTAGGGAAATGTTGTTACTGTAGAAACCTAAGGACCAGGTTCAATCCTCAGAAGCCACATAAAATCCAGGGGTGGTGGCTTCTGCTTGTAATCCCAGCGCTGCTAGTGGGTGTTAAGCCAGGATGTTCATGAGTTTGGGGCCAGTCTGGGCTACAAACTGAGGCCATGTCTCAAAGAAACAAAAGAGTATAGCATTTTCCAGATAGATGCCTGGAAATGTGAATTAGTCCAGATAGAACCATCTGGGTTTTAAGGGGAAGGGCCGGGGAGAGGCAGTGTCTATATGTCTGCTTTATGCAGTTGGGTCAGGAATCCATGTTTGGTCCTGTGCTTCTGAACAAACTCACCCTCCTGGGAATCTGAGCATGAAGGGTACAGCCCAGGGAGAGGTTGGTCGCTCTCTGGCTTGGAAATGACAGCGGTGGAAGAAAGATTCAGGCACTCAGCTGAGTACCAATGCTTCATGAGCATTATGGGATGCTGGCAGCATCAGGCTAGTGGGATAACCTGGGACATCTCACAAGCCCACTGTGCTCTCAGCTTTCCCCAGGACCACGTCTGGAGGCTATTACACAGAGCAACAGTGATCAAGGCCTAAAGAGAAGGGGCCGCAGGCCTGGGTCTTTCAGGAGCTCTGGCCTATGCTCAACTCTGCCAGAGCAGAAAGCTGGGTTGTCCCCCCCCCCAGCAGGGGGCGCCCAGTGGTTCCAGTGCTGCTGTTGTGGATGTCCCAATGTAGAGCTCGACAGTCAATCGAGTTAAAAGAGAGACCAAGAGACTCCTGTACAGGCTGGGATGCGGCTCAGTGGCAGAAAGCTTACCTAGCACGTATGAAGCCCTGAGTTCCATCCCTAGCACTGCATAAACCCACGTGACGGCGTCCACCTGCAGTCCCAGCGCTTGGGAGGAAGAGGGAGAAGGATCAGAAGTTTAAGGTTATCCTCAGCTAAGCAAGCTGAAGTTATCTTCAGTTTGAGCAAGCCTGGGCTACAGGAGACCCTGTCTTAAAGGTGAGAGAGAGAGCAGCTGGAGAGAAGGCTCAGTAGGTAAAATCACTTGCCACCAAGCCTGAGCATTTGATCTCAGGACCCAGTGTGATGGAAGGAGAGAGCTGAGTGAGAACTGAATCCTGGGAGTTCTCTTCTAGCCTCCACAGGGACACCATTGATATTTCTGCCCAAGTGCAAGCATGCACGTGCGCATACACACGCACACACACGAAATAAAAATGAGGAAAGAAACTCAGGTACAGATCTCACGCCCCCACGGGAACAGCTGGTGGTGACCTGCACAGTCACAGGCCCTCGAAGGCTGTCACTCCAAGTTTAGCAAGAGCAGCTAGTTAATCAGGCCAGGTGACCATGACATCTATGCTTCTGAGGCTCACGCCCACCTCCTCACTCCCAAAGGGACTTGGCACCCGGACAGGAGGGTGTCCCTAACTCTTTCTACCTCTGAAGGCTGTGGGGGAACATCCAGGACCTATTCCCAGTGTCACTGGCTCGTGCCTGCTTGGTAACAAGTGGTCAGAGCTTGAGAAGCCAGGAATCCCCTCCTCGGCCTCACCCCACACCTCCTCCTCCAGCCTTTGTGACGTCACTGCTGTTGCCATAGGAACCCTGCCAGCCCGAGCTGGATGACTTCACATGCGGGTGGGGAGGGCCTGAGCCATAGGTCTCAAGACAGAGCTCTCCCACAATCAGCCAAATGGCAAAAGAAGCTTTGAGCCACTGGGTGGCTGGCTTTTACGGCAAGGGCTCCACCCACTCCACCCATGACTGGAACAGGGGGGAAGGGGTTCAGGAGGGGGCAGAGCCCCTTCCTCTCTCTCTGTGGAGGTGAGAGAGGAAGCGTAAGGGACCCCTGTCCTCCTGGGCTGCCTGAGGATCCACAGAGTCAGCAACCTCAAGACTCAGTTTACCTTCCTAGAAAATGGGACTGAGTCCCCCCTAACATGCTGCTGATCTGTCACCAAGGACCACGAAGTACTAAATCCTGTCCAGATGGATGATTCATCCTGTAGGAATCATAGATTGAGGGGCTTCCAGAAGGTTCTCCTAAACCCAGAACCTCTGCCCAAGAACCCCAGACGGCCCTGCCCACTCTGGGGAGCCCCTCCCTTGTGACTCCCCAGCACCCACAGAGATCTCACGACACCTGCTCTATGTCTCACCAGGACACACTGCTGGGGTTGCCATGGGGACGAGCAGGGGGAGCAAGTGAGGGGTGCACACAGCTGCGTGTGAGCACACGGGAGTGGGGAAGCACACATTTGTGGATATTTGACTCTCCGTGGTCATACAAGGTAGTGGCCCCACGGGGTGACTTATGACTCCAGATATGTACTCACTGCATGGGGTCTGCTAGCACACGTGTGTGTGTGTGTGTGTGTGTGTGTGTGTGTGTGTGTGTGTGCGCGCGCGCGCACAAAGCTGTGTGTGTCCTCATGTAAGACGTGGCTCCCCTGGTACACACATGCCGGCGGGCACATACCAGCCTTCGGCACCCAACGCCGATGCATCTGCCCAGATGGCGAATACAGGCCTCCCTGGAACCTCCTCAGGACACATCACTTCTACCCAGCCAGGCTCCCCTGGATGCAGAAGAAAACCCTCCAGCCATAACCACCTCCAAACCTGGATGTCACATCCAGAAGCTTCCACAAGGAAGAGGAAGCCACACCTATTCCAAGCCAGATTCCCCAGAAGGGAGTCTGCTCCAAATCATTCCCTGGGTGTTCTATGTACCCCTAAGTAGGGTCCACGGTGACCTCCTGAGTTCCTCTACATCGTGAGTGCTGGAATGACAGGCAAGTGCCACCATGCCGGATTAATGCTGTGCTAGGCACTCTACCAACTGAGCTGTACCCATTACTAGACAACAAGACTGAGGTTCAGGGTAAATAGTCCAGGTTGCATGGTGCAGACAAGGAGGTGCCACACAAGCATCTTTGCTCTACCATACAGAGCAGAAGGAAGAAGCCTGAAGCGTCTCCGACCCCCTCCTGGGCTTCTACTTCCTTCAGCTTTGGCACTCGGGAAACCAGCCTTTCTAGCTTCTAATTAAGGAAACAAGCCCAGAGAAGGAAAGTGACTCGTCCAAGGTCACAGAGCCCTGAGAAAATCTTACAGGAGCTGGTGGGGGTTGAGAACCAGGCGTTGGGGGGAGGGGGGCTCTAGAGGCCCCCCCCAAGCTTCCAGCTAGAGGAAGCAGCCGCGGGGGCGGGAAGGCAGGCAGGTCACCCGCCCAGCACTTCCTGCTTCTGCCTTTGCATCTGATACATTCAATGAAGACCAGAAGCCTCTTAACGCAATTTAGAGCCCCGTGGCAGCAGCCGCCTCTAATGATTAGCTCTGATTTTTCTTGGCTGTCTCTTTGAGGCTCCATGCAAATGAGCCTCCTCCGCCTCCTCCCAGCCCAGTCCCTCCTCCTGGCCCCTAGGATGGACAATGAATGAATGGCTAAGACTAAGGGACACCTCAAACCTCCGGGCGGCCCAGCCTGTGTTTGCAACCCTCACCATGCGAGAGCCCTGGAAACCTAGCCCATGCAAGAGTGCTGGCTGATGCTATTCAGATCCTGGGGTCCCCTGCATCCAGAGGCAGGAGGGAACCTAGATTACAATATCGTTGAGAAACTGCAGGGTCCCTAAGGGGCAGCTCATAACCATTTTCCACCTCTGAGGGTGAGGAGGCAATGGGGCTCAGCTGGTAGAGTGCTCACCCAGCAAGCAATGAAGCCCTGGGTTCTATTCCCAGCACCACATAAACCCAGTGTGATAGCAATGCCTGTCATCTAGCACTCAGAAGGCAGAGGAAGGAACATAAGGAGTTCAAGGCTATCCCAAGGTACTTAAGGAGTTTGGGGTAGCCTGGGCTACATAAGACTCCTTTAAAAAAAGAGAGAGATCAAAGGCATTGGCAGACATGGAGAAACTGAGGCCCAGAATCAAGAACTGACTTATTTGAGGTCAAGACTCAGGAGTGTCTCGCCTGGGTCAGTGAGGTCGCACACAGCACTCTAGAAATCCATCAGCCACCCCACCCCATTCTGCATGACACCACAGCCCTGCCAGGGGCCTGGCGGACAGACACCACTGGTGGGGAATGCAGAATCGGCCTTTAAATACCTCAGCGATTTCATGCCCTGCCATCTCCCATTCCCGAGCTGCCAGAGGCGCCGGGCCGAGAGGCTGGGACCTAATGAGCTGTGAAGGTCTATTTTTCAAAGTTAAACATCTCCCAGGCTCCCTGGCCCAGCCTTTAGACACAGCCTAGCAACACCCCTGTGCCGAGTCAAGACAGGCTCTTCAGGAGGTCATCCTCTGAGATTCCCACCATGCCTGCATCCATCACCACCCACAGATGCTGCCGGAAGCACTATGCCAGTAGTTGACTTGCGAGACACAGAGATGGGGTGGACAAGGCTGGAGATGCAGAGGCAAACTCCAAGAGCAATGACTTCCAGCCCAACACAGCCTTCAGGGGCATTGATTCTAACATGCTATATAAACGTTTGTGGGGGTGTCTCCTGAAGTGAGGGACCATAAGACTCCAATTCTGATCTATCATGGTCTATCCTACCTCAGGGACACAGTAGGTGCTCAGGAAATGGCTGTGACCAGAGGAAAGGCAGCCATGGCTTCAGACCAGTGAGTGGTCACGACACATGGAGATGCCAGACCTGGCCTATGAGGGCACAAACTGGGCTCTCGCCTTCAGAAATCAGTTGGTCCGTTCGAATCCAGGCCCAGTCAGGTCCCACATCCCAGGAGGATATGTGGGAAGGAATTTGGAACTAGGTTCAGTACTCACCACAGGGACTACCTGACCCTACCAGCTTGGTTAAGCCACTTCTCTGGGTTTCAGGGTCTCAATGATGCTATTTGGTGACATTAGTTACTGATTCATTTGAAGGAATTCTACACTTTTAAACTTCTAACCACGGTGATGCCATTTTTCAGGCCCTGCGGGGATATAAACATTTACCATCCAAGGAGCCGTCACCATCCTAGTCCACTCCCACCATCCAGCCATTCTTAGCATGGGTGCACATGTGATCTGTGTTTGCTGTCAGCCATCTGTTCACCCTCTCTCCTACCTACACATCCACTCACCCACCCATCCACTCATTCAACCATCCAACTGCCTACCCACCCATCCATCCATTCAACCATCCATCCACCCACCCATCCATCCATTCAGCCATCTACCCACCCACCCATCCACTCATTCAACCATCTACCCACCCACCCATCCATCCATCCATTCAACCATCTACCCACCCATCCATTCATTCAACCATCTACCCACCCACCCATCCACTCATTCAACCATCTACCCACCCACCCATCCATTCATTCAACCATCTACCCACCCACCCATCCATCCACCCACCCATCCATTCATTCAACCACTATCCACTCATCCACCCACCCATCAACCCATCCATCCAACCATCTGACCATCCACCCACTCATTCAACCGTCCATCTACCTACCATCCACTCACCTGTCTACACACCCACTCTTCTATCCACGCATGCTTTCATTCACCTGCCCACCCACCCATCACCTATCGATCCCTTTAACCATCTATCTCCATCCATCTATCCTTCCACCCACCCACCACCCATCCATCTACATATCCACCACCTACCTATCCATCCATTTACCCACTCACACAGCTACTCACCCATCAATCCATCCACCCACCTAAGCACCCATCCATCCATTCATCCATTCTCTCACCCACACATTCATTCATACAAGCATAAATCTTCCATAAGTGCATGCCCACAGGTAAATGGAATACTATACAGGATATGTCATAATCAGACTCTATCCACATAGCCAGCATTCCGAGATCTCACATACACTTCTGGACAGAAGAACATGTGCAGCACACGGTTCCACACAGGTCATGTACAAAGGCTGTAATGACATGTGGTTCAAAATCAGGGGCTTGCCGCTAGGAGGAGAGAGGGGCAGGGACAAGAGAGACATGGTGGAAGGTTTCTGAGAGGTGGCTCATATTTTACTTCTGAGTTTGGGTGGTTTTCACATGATGTTCACCCTGTGATTTTTCTTGGGACTGTATATAGTGCTTTTAAAAAACTTTAAGGTTACTTTACGTGTGTGTGTGTGTGTGTGTGTGTGTGTGTGTGTGTGTGTGTGTGCGCGCTCACACACACGCCATGGTACATGCATGGAGATCACAGAGCAAGAGTCAATTCTCTCTGTCCACCATGTGGGTTCTGGGGATTGAACTCAGGTTATCAGGATTTGCTGCAAGCACTTTTATCTGCTGAGCCATCTCAGCGGCCCACTGTCACTTTATTATTACATTTGTTTATGTGTGGGTGAGGAGGCACATGTGTCACGGTGGGTACATGGAGGTCAGAGGACAACGTGCATAAGTTGGTTCTCTCCTGCTACCATGTGGGTCCCGAGGATCAACCTCGGTTTGTCAGGCTTGGCAGAAAATGCCCCAACCTGTTGACCCAAAAGTGTAGCATAGACTGCAAAATCTTTTCTTCAAAAGCAAGTTTGGCTGGGTATTAGAGGGCACATCTATAATCTCAGTGTTCAGGGGGCGGAGGCAGGAGGATCACAAGCCAGACAGAGAGCTCCTCAGACAAAGTGCTTTGCTGTGGGCAGGTGGGTGGGTGGGTGGGTAGATGGCTGAATAGGCTGAGATCTCCACCACCCATATAAACTCTGCGCATGCCTGCAACCCCAACACAGAAAGGGTGGAGACAGAAGGATCTTGGAGGCCCACTGGCTTTCTAATCCAGCTGAATCAGTGAGCTCTTGGTTCAGTGTGAGACCTTAAAGAGTAAGATGGAGCCCAATTAAGGGAGTGATTGAGGAAGACACCCAACATGGACCTCAGGTTTCCACACATGCATGGGAACACACACACACACACACACACACACACACACACACACACACACACACACAGACAGAGCTATAAAACTGGTCAGGACCCTCAACCATGAGTATTTCAGCATCCTAGAAATGAACAAGAGATTTATTTGGGAAAAAGCACTGACCGTGGATAACACACAGACCTATGCTGTTCTTCCCTAGAACTGCGTCTGCCTCCCCACGTGGTTGATGCAGCGTTTAAACGGAGCTGCACTGAGCAGGCCATGAGGATTTACAAGCTTCCCTTACAAGCCAGGGGTTGATTTGATTTGGAGCAAAAGGCACAAAACTCCACTGGGTAGGAAAGTGCAGGAGCCTCAGGGTTGGTGGAAGGAAGGCCAACATGGCTGCTGAGCTGGAACTGAGATCCTGACGGGGCAGTGACAGACCAGAGACTATGCATGAGCTGTGACAGTCACACAGAGACACCATCTCTCTCCACACATCTGGCTGATGGGCCCCTATGTGGGAAAGCAGAGGCCCATACAGTTTGAGCCCTTGGCCCACTGAGAGTGTGCAGGTGCCACACATGTCTGGCAGGAAGCAGCAGCCAAGGGAGACACAAAAGCTAACTGACCTTCCATGTGCCCCCAAGCTCAGAAAGTGTCAGTCACGGAGATTGATAGGCCCCAGGAAGGCCACACAACCTCCTACGGATCCCTCGCCCAGCACAAAGCAGACTCTAGGAAGTGAAGGGATGGAGAAGAGGAAGAGGGGAGGAGGAAGAGGAGGAAGAAGAGGAAAAGGAGGGGACAGGGAGAAAAAGGAGGGGTAGGAAGAAGAACAGAAGGAAGAGAAGAGAAAAAGACAAACAAGGACACAGAATTAGAACCGGGAAAGTACGGTAGAGAAACAACAGAGAAACTGGTGGCCGCACATCAGAGGGAGTCTATGCCACAGCCTTAGTCCAATTAAGTTACTAAACAAACAATAAAAACAGAAGCAAACAATGCCAACACTACCAACTCTCCAAGGGAAATCTCAGAATCTACATCCACTCTGGGACAACTGTCCATTTCCAATACAAAATTATACAACAGACAAAATCAGAAAGAACGACCCCTACTGAGAAAACAAACAAACAGTAAAGAGAGGTCATCATGGAAAGTCCCCATATGTCAGGTACGGAAGAAAAACAATGCCAAGACGGTTGATATAGTAATAAATTGGTTCAAAAAATTGTTTAAAGAGTTCAGTAAAAGTATAATAATAAGTAAAAGCATGCAACCTCTGAGTCACTCATGGTAGTGTACATCTGTAAACCTAGCACTTGGGAGGCAGAGGCAGGCAAATCTCTTTGAGTTCAAGGCCAGTCTGGTTTATGCAGCAAGCTCCAGAACAGAACATAGAGAGGCCCTGCCTCGAAAATAACAACAAAAAGTATGCAATCTCAAAACAGAATTATTTTAAGATTTTATTTCATTTTTAATTATGTATGTGTGTGTGTGTGTGTGTGTGTGTGTGTGTAAGTATGGGTGCAGTGCCCACAGAGGCCAGAAGGGGGCGTCAGAATCCTTAGAGTTGGAGTTACAGGTAGCTGTGAGCTACCTGATGTGAGTGCTGGGAACTGAACTCTGGTCCGCTGGAGGAGCCTCAAGAGCACTTACCTATTGAGTCATCTCTTCAGCCTTATAGAAATCATTTTTTAAAGTGATAATTTTGAAGCTGGGCCTAGTGGCATTTGGGAGGCAGGGATGGGTGGATTTCTGTGAGTTTGAGGCCAGCTGGGTCTACTTAGAGAGTTTCAGGACAGCCAGGGCTACATAGAACAGTCCTGTCATAAAAGGAGGAGGAGAAGGAGGAGGAGGGGGCAAGGGGAGGAGGGGGGAGGGGGCAGGGGGAGGAAGGGGAGGGGGAGCAGGAGGGGGAGGGGGATGGAGTAGGGGGAGGGGGAGGGAGAGGAAGAGGAGGAAGAGGAGGGGTAGAAGAGGAGGAGGAAGAAGAGGAGGAGGAAGAGGAAGATGAAAACTCCATTCACTAAGAATCAATAGAAGTAAAATATATCGCCCAAAGACATTTCCCTAATACAAAAGGAGGCAGAAAGAAAACAACAGCAAAAAGACATGAGACATAGAAAAACAACTGTGTAAACAGAAACTTCACGAAATAAAAATAACTATAAATGGGCCAAACAGTCCAAATAAAAGGAAGAGACTATCTGGTTGGATTTTAAAAATAAGTCCCAAACTATATATATGTATATTACATACACACATATACACACATACATACGTGCCAAACTATATATATATATTACATACATACATATACACACATACATACGTGCCAAACTATATATATATATTACATACATACATATACATATGGAAATTGAAGAGCTAGCAAAAGAAATAAATGCAAATATCCAGGGCAGAGCTGCAGCTCAGTGGATGAGCACATGCCTAAGTTCCAATCCACTGTATCCCAAAACAAAACAAACTAGTGGGTTTAGGGTGAAGAAGAACACAGATTGGACGACACCATCACCAACCTGGCTGAGTGATGTCTCCAGAGCGCTCTACCCAGGCAGGGGGCAGTGCATTCCTTTCAAATGCACATGGGAATATGAAAAGACATTACAAACAGTTTTATGATGAAAACATCAACAATTTCAATGAAGTGGACAGATGCCTCTAGACAGGCGCAAGTCACAAGAACAGATTTGACAAGCAACAGAAAATCTGAATATACTCAGATCAAGACCCAAAGAGGCAGGCCCTGGTGGCTTTAGCAGTAAATTCTGCCTAATAGCTAAAGAGACGAAATAAAATCTTCAGGAACTTTCCAGGAAAGAAAATTAGCTGGATGTAGCTGTGTACTCTAGTGATCTCAGCACTCAAAAGACTCAAGTAGGGGGATTATAAATTCAAGGCTAGCCTGGGCTACATATCAAGACCCTGTTCAAACGAAACAAAAGCTGAGGCTATAACTCAAGCGGTAGAATCTTTCCACAGGGCTCTGTAGGGAGGGAGAGAGGCACAGAGGTATGGACAGAGACACAGGGGCACAGAGACATATTCGAGAGACTGATTATTTTTCCTGGCACTGAAAGTAAAAACATCCCAGTAGAACGTGGCTAAGCGTCTTTGTCTGATGAACATAGATGCAAAGTCCTCAACAAAATATTAGCAAGTCAAACCAGCCATATAAAATAATACATAAAAGGGAGAAAGCACTGGGTCACCTTGGCAAACGCAGACAAAGCAGTTGGCACTATTATTATGGAAAAAGTTGCCCGTAGATATCAATCTTAGGAAAATTTTAAACCCTAAAAAAAATAATAAAATCCCACATCTGACTTCATCCTGAACAGTGAAGACAAAACACCTTTCCCTATGATCACGAAGCATCTGTGCTGACTCTAGAGATGCCAGCCAAAACAATAAGGCAGGAAAAAGAAACGTGAGATACACAGCTTTAAAAGGAAGGTGTTAATCTCTCCTTGTTTTCAGACAGCATGATCCTGTATGCATCTACTAATGTCTGCTAGAACTGATCGATCAGCAGTCATAGTCAAAGGATCAACACATAAAAATTTGGCTCACGGGGAATGTCTCCACTGGTAAATTGCTTGCCATTCGATTCCCAGAACCTACAATTTAAAAAATCTGGATGTCGGGCTGAAGATGTGGCTCAGTGGTTAAGAGTGGTCCCTCTTGCAGAGGGCCCAGGTTCAGTTCCCAGCACCATATTGCAGCTCACAATCATTTGTAACTCCAGTTCCAGGGGGAATCTGACGCCCTCTTCTGGATTTCATGGGTTCTGCATACACATAGTGCACACATACACACCGGCAGAATATTCATATACATAAAATAAAAAATAAATCTTTAAAAATAAATAAATCTGGATATGGTAGTGCTTGCTTGTAATTCCAGCACTGAGGAGGCAGAAATAGATGAATCCTGGGCTTGATGGCCAGCCAGCCTAGCTGACTAAGTTTCAAGCCAACATGTCAGAGACCCTATCGCTAAAAACAAGGTAGCTAGATCTTGAGGAATGACGCTAAAGGGTCTTCCTCTGGCCTCCACAAACATGGACACACACTTAACAGCTGCGCACACAAGACCTACATTTTGTGTATAACTTGCCGATCTTTCTCTGTACTAACAGTAAAATTGCAAAAGTGAAATTAAAAAATAATTCCATTTGCAATAGCTTATTCTAGAAAAACGAAATACTTAGGATGAAGTTCTCTAAAGACATTCAGTTAGGTTGGGGTTGGGGTGCACACGTGGGAAAGGGAAACAGAAAGACCCTGAGTTTGAGGCTAGCCTGGGCTACATTGTGAGTTAGAATCTGACAAACATTCAGCTCACAATGGTTACACACAGAAAATGACAAGTGCTTGGAGACATTAAAGACCCAAAAGGAGAAATGACATCCTAAAGTGTGGGCTCAAAGGCAGAGATCCCAAATTAATCTATTGGTTAAGCCCAGGTCACTCAGACTCCCACCAGGCACATTCATGGACAATGACAGGCTGGTCCTAACATTGACATGGAATGAGTTGTAAGAGAAAAACAATCTGAGAGGCATCTTGTAATTCTTCATTTCAAACCTTGTCACAGAGCCCCAGGAATGCAGAGTGTCCCATCCAAACAGACATCAGGGCCGGCGAGATGGCTCAGTAGGTGAAGGAGCTTGCTGTTAAGCCCCAAGATCTGAGTCCAATCCTGGAATTCATGGAGGAAGGGGGGAACTTCACAAAGTCGTCCGTCCTCTGACCTCCGCATGCATGCATGCATGCCATGGCGCGCACACACTCAAGCACACTAATAATAAATAAATATAACATCCTTCTTCAAAGAAAAAATTGACATCAGGTGGAGCAGAAACACGAACTCCCGAATCTACCACATTTATGGCCTCAAGAAAATATAAAGCAGAGGAGAGTCTTTAACACACACACACACACACACACACACACACACACACACACACACACACACACACTATGAACTTCAGTCCTTCTCTATCATAAGTAGACATTAACTTCAGATGGCCGATAAATCTAAGTAGCAGAGCCCAAATTCTACAACTCCCCGGGGGGAAATGAAGGAAAGTCTTGTGACCTTGGACTAAGCAAAGAAAGCAATGACACAAGATTCATGAAAGAGAAGAAAAATGAGTGAAGCAGACATTGTGGTGGCCAAAACCTGCACTCCAGAAAGATAATGGGAAGAAAATGGAGCTGGGACTGGAGCTCTGTGGGCAGAGAGCTTATCCAGTCCAGGGTGCATGACGCAAGCTCTGGCTTCCTACCCCAGCCCAGAATAACCCCTGATGTGGTGGCACACATCTGTCATTCTGGCACTCAGGAGTGGAGGCAGGGGGATCCGAAGGTCAAAGTCAGCTATGTAGCAAGTTTGAGGCCAACCTGGGCTACATGAGACCCTTTCTTTCTCAAGGAGAGAGAGAGAGAGAGAGAGAGAGAGAGAGAGAGAGAGAGAGAATATCAAGATACAGTATTTACCATTTCTTACAAAAAGACTCATGTTGGAATATGCACAGAACTCTCTCACAGTAAATTTGAATAATTTTGAAAGCTAATAATGAGACAAACCCATTAAAAATGGGCAAAGATTTGAATAGACATTTTATCACAGAAGAAATGTGGGTGCCTAAGAGCATACAAAAAGACATTTAACGTCTCTGGTCAATCTGGAAACTGCAAATTGGACCCAGCACCAGAGAGTACCACACTCCGGCTCCGATATCGATAATAAAAACAACACTAGCGGTATCTTAAGGGACACCGGAGTTCACGGAGGAGCCGACCCTCAAGGGCTGCTGATGGGGACGCAAACTGGTCCAGCCGATTTGGAAGTCTGGCGACTTGGCAGTTTGTTAAGAATTTAAATGTAAACTTACCAAATGACTCAGCAGGCCATCCTGAGGAGGGATCTACCCGGGAGAACCGGAGGCTGGTATCCACATAAGGGCCGCTACGTAAATGCCATGGGGTGATTCATTACGACCCCAAGCTAGAAATGATTCAAATGTCTGTCCCTCAGGATGCAGGGAAAGGAAAGATATTCTATCAAGACAGGGGAATACTACTTAGCAATTAAAAATAAATATGCGTGACTCATGCAGCAATATGAGCGAGCTTCAGAAACATTACACTAGGGCAGGTGGGGGGAGGGTGGCTCAGAGGGTGACGTGTTTGCCCCAGAAACTTGAGGACCCAAGTTGGATTCCTAGAAGCCATGCTTTAGAAGAACATGGTGTGGTGGCTGTACCTCCCTGTTTCAGGGGAGCCACAGTGCGAGGCCTGCCTCTCTCCTCCACTCCTGTTTCAACCCCAAGTTGTGTGAATCAGGTGGGTAGACTTCTGGTTTTATTTGTGGGGTGCATGAGTATGCAGGTGCTCTCCCCACATGTGAGGGCCCATATACATGTGTGTTCGCAGATGTGTGTGTGTGTGTGTGTGTGTGTGTGTGTGTGTGTGTGAGAGAGAGAGAGAGAGAGAGAGAGAGAGAGAGAGAGAGAGGCAGAGACAGAGAATTTTGACAATGAGGAGGAGGAGACAGATTTCTAGGGTTCGTTGGTCTGGCCCACTTGGTTCAATGAGAGACCGTGTCTCAAAAAACAAGGTGGAGAACATTCTGGGGAATGATATTCAAGACTGGTCTCTGGATTTCATATGCATGCACACAAACACCCATGTACATGTACGCGCGCACACACACACACACACACACACACACATTGCACTAAGAAAGAAGCTAGGCTAAGTGTGATGACATATGTCTGTCATCCCAGCACTAGGGAATCTGAGGTAGGAAGATGACTGGGAGTTTGAGGCCAGCCTGGGCTACATCCTGAGACCCTATCTTGGAACTAAATGAATGCTACAATAGAATAAGGCTGGCCCTGGTTGTGTGAATCTGTCAGTGTCTAAGCCTGCAGAATGGTATACTCACAGTAGGACTGGTAACACACAGTGGGTTTGCACAGGCAGGACTCAATGGTTACTTGTGGTATATAAAACTCAAATTCGCTGCTCAAGAGGAAAGATAAAGTGCACCCTTCAACTGGAGCAGGCGCCACACTTGCCAGCCCTGCCTTTTAAATCCCCAGGGTTGAGGTTTGCCCTCCCTGAGGCCAGGACTCGCCAGGTTTCACTCACAGCAAAAGGTTGCCTTTGACCTCGGGGGGCCTTGCCCCAAATTCAACTCACACTCCAATCCCATTTAGGAGCTGCCTTAGACATATCTCCAACTCAAGGGTGTCCTGATGCAACCACAGGCTTAAGGCAACCAGAGCTTAAGGCAAGGCACCTAGAAAGTTCTTTCCATGTAGCACGTGGAGTACACAGTACAAACTCAGAGAGAGGCATCCAGGCAGGCGGAGGGGGACCTGGCTTCGTCTTTGATCGGTGTCCTGGCTGCTGTGCACACATGTTCACACGATGTGTACAGGTTCTTACAAACTCAGAGCTGCTCCTTGGCCTCTGCCCTATCTCCACCTGTGCCTTTCCCTCCCAGAGAGAACGCAGGAAACCCAATCCAAAAAGGATCACTTCATCAGGAGCCCGGGGATCTACTCTGTGTGTGCGCGCAGCAGAGAACAGAAATGGGAGAATCACGGCTTTCTCTGTGCCTCACCAACCACCCCTCAATCCCAAATTTATGTCACTGTCACTTATTTAGCATGACATGGGCCAGTTCACTGAGCCACTCAGCTGGGAAGGCAGACAGAGCAGAGAGGAATATCTCAGAGACAAGAGGGGACGCATGAAATGGAGCATCATGGGAGGAAAGCCTGTGATCAACCAAGACCACACACACACACACACACACACACATGGGTGTTCGAGGCTGAGGGTGGGGACCGAACCCTGGCTGGGGCCGCTGTCCTGTGCTTTGAGTATTCCCCGCGTCTGTCATGAGAGAGTAGACAAAAATCTGCCAGTGATCACATAATGAGTGATTGTGGGGAGACCTTGGGGGCTGTACTGCAGGTAGTTGGACATCATTAGAGTAACTCTCCATTCTCTGTGACCCAGGTAGGGCTGATAGGAGCAGGACTGGAGCAGAAGATCCCATCTGGGCACAGGGCTCTGGCCTGCTGGGAGGCAGAGGCAGTGAGCCCTTGTGTGCTTCTAGCTGGTCTTGCCTGAACATGCGGGTGCTTGCCTGTAGAATCCAAAAGTCAATCTTGGTGTTGGTCCTCAGGCACACTCCATCTTGCCAGTTGAGACAGGGTCTCTCAGTGAATGAGCGCCCACCACATAAGCCAGACTGGCCGGCCGGGGCCCCGAGGTTCCTTCTGTCGCCATCTCCCCGGCTCTGGATTGCAAGGCAGGACCCACCACACCCATCTTCTTGCAAGGGTTCTGGGCATGGAGCTTAGCTCCTCATGTGCAGATAGCTGCCTCTCTAGAGACCAGCAGTTCTCAACCTGCGGATTGCGACCCCTTTGAGGGTCTAACTACCTCTCACAGGGGTTGCCTAAGACCATGGGAAAACACAGATATTTACACTATGATTCAGAACAGTAGCAAAATTATAGTCATGACGTAGCAACAAAAATACTGTTATGATTGGGGGTCCCCACAGCATCACAGTGTTTTAGGGAGGTTGGGAACCACTGTTATAAATCGAACCATCTTTCTAGTCCCGACACCCTGATTTCTGACAAGCTCTGTTTCTAAAACGCCATTCCCTGGTGAAGTTCATCCCTCAGATCTAACATGTCCTTGCTCTGTGAGGACACCAGATGGAGGAAACCAAAACAAGCCCAGATGTCTGACAGGCAGCGAACACCTCAGAGGCCTGAGCCTCTTCCCTCAGCTCCCAGGACAGAGGAGCCAGGTAGCACTCAGACCCAACAAGTGAGCCACCTGAGCTCCACGCAGGTCCACCCTCCAACTTCCACTTGCTCTGCCGGATTTGAGAAAAGAAACAGCCAAAATCCTGGTCACATTACCGAGCCTGAACTGTCACCTGTGTTCCTGCGTGCACACATGTCCTATGAGCCTATCTCCAAGACGGCTACCGGTTCCCAAGAACGTTCATCCCATGTACCAGCTCCCACGGGAACCCTGGGAGAGCACGTGCACCCCATTTCCACCTCGGAAGCATTAATGGACACCAGAAGAAAGCATGACTCACTCTCCAAAGCCTCTTTCTCCTCAGGGTGTGTTCCTCATCTCACACACACAGATAAGGAAGATTTCAATTTATAGAGCACTTTTCTCTATAGGAACATGGCTCCAATTTAAGAAAATTACACTTCATTTATTGGAGTGGGCAGGGCGAGCACACAATGACACGGCACCCAGGCAGAGGTCAGAGAACAGTTTGCAGGAGTCGGTTTTCCTCTTCCACCCTGTGGGTCCTGATGACTGGAATCAGGCTGGGTGGCCAGTGCCTTTACCCACTGCACCATCTTGCTGGCCCAGCTCCAACCATCCAAGCAATGTCAAAAGAGAAGTCATTGTTTCTCTGTCACCTGCGCCGCCAGCCCAGATCACAAGACTCTCAAGAGTTCTACACCCTACTCGAACCTCAAACATACTACGCCACGACGGGGCACGAGGGGGGGTTCTTTATTTAGTCATTTCCTCGTTTTGAAACAAGCTCCCTCTTTGAACACCCAGCCTACCCTGGGATGTACAATCCTCCTGCCTCAGCCTCACCATGACTGGTTCATAGAGGCCTTTTAAACATGGAAGTCAACGTGGTCTCTGGGATGCTACGAGTTTCCAGAAGTTTCCCTGAGCTGTGAGACTAAGAACCAACTCTTCCTAGGAACACTAGCCTGGGGACAGCCAGAATCTTGTGCCCAGCTCTTTTCCTTCTTAGCCTGGGCACAGAAGGGCCTCCCCAGGATGTCAGGGTCTCATAGGACAGAGCACCAAACGCAGGGAACTATTTAAGGGGTCCAACACCCTCGCTCTTCTGTACAGACACACTGTGATGATCATCCAAACCAGCCCTCACCTTACCCAGGGGAAGTTGTGGCTCCAAGGAAGGGAAAGGACTCAAGTAGGCCACGCCCACACATCAGACTCTGCGCCCACACACCTCCCCCCTCTCCCAGGGCAGCCTCATCTAGGAGCAAAGCGCCCCTCTCAAGACACTGCCTCAGTCCCCTACATCACCCAATGCCTCAGACCCATTTGACAGATTAAAACCTGGGGGCACAAGGAGGAGGGTATTACTTCCGGGTCACACGTCTGGCAGGGGGTCACCCCCTTGAGCTGCAGCTCACCCTCCCAGGGGCCCCTGGTTGTAGCGAACAGCAGTGGCTCTGATATAAATGTCCCATGAGAGAAACACTGGATGAGGGTAAGGTTCACCCGTCCCCTGGGGTCCCAATAAGCCAAGGGTTAAGGAGTTTGGGGGGTTATAGCTCTTTCAGGGATGGCATCTAGGGACCCCTGATGCAGCCAGCCAATGGAAAGGCTCCTAAATCCCACCGCACGTGAGATGGTCAGGAACCAGGATCCAAGGCTTCATCAGCGGGCCAGGAGCTTCCCAGCCAATCAGCTGGTGCCTTCTTGGCTCAAGGCTCTCAACAAACATACCCCGGAAGCCTCGGGTCCTCTGACATCTATACTGGGGGCACAGTGAGGACTCTAGCCCAAGGTCTTTTGCCAGAAGAAAGCATTACAGAAGTTCACTGTGTCACTGTCCAGGAGGGCATGGCTACTGTCTGTCACCTTGTACCACAAGCCCACTCTTTAGCACTCATGGTGTACCCTGGAGGGGTCTACAGCTCCTTTTCTAGATATGATCCTCGCTCCCTACCTGGCCAGTGGCCAGCCAGGGCTGCCCTCATCCCTGAGTGTGTGTGTGTGTGTGTGTGTGTGTGTGTGTGTGTGTGTGTGTGTGTGTGTGTGTGTATGTTGAGACTATGTGACAGCCCGTGCGAGCTAAACCAGAGGAAGTTACTAAGAGTTGTCAGGGTTTGATCCTACTGAAAATAAAACTGGGATCTGTCAGTAAACACAAGCAAGTCTCAAGCTGTCAATCATTTCTGGGCTTCCCACGATACGCAGGATCTGTCTGGATCCGACAGCTTCCAAGGCAGGCGTGTTGTTGCCAGACTGTATGTGTCTTGTGGGGACAGGCTCTCTGAGCCTCTGTTGTCCTGTCAGCAATGCCTGGATGAGTGAAAAGCTTTCACTGAGGTACAATGGGGAGATGAGGGCTGACATGTGTTTCTGAGGTGAGCGGGCTCTGGGGGACAGCATAGGCAGTGAACCCTCACCTCCATGATGGACACATATAAGCAGAGGCAGAGTTCCCATCAGGCAGCCTGGGAATCTGGCTGTGCTCATGTTCAGCGAAGGAGTAGGTGCCAGGGGGCAAGTGTGGTCTGATTGCTCTGTCTGCTCTGACCTGGCTTGCCATGACGACAGTCCTATCTGGGCCTCAGTTTCCCCATCTGTAAGATGGGAGGATTACTTTGCAAGTGGAGCTGAGCTGCTAGGCCGGACTGATGGAAGTTTCCAGGCTAGCTCATGACTTCCCACCCCTATTTTTTCTGAAAATTTCAGCTTCTTTTGAGGCGCTAAGGCCTTGCGGATGGCCCTGGCCCTGCCTGAGTCCCAAAATTCCTTCTAATTGTCTCTTTCTGTGACTGGAGTTCATCCCAAGCGGTGACACAGGGAGACCCTTGTCCTCTGCAGGCAAACTTCAGGGGACAGCAGATATTTGAAGACCACGTTGGAGGGTAAGCTAATGCCTTCCAACCAACCCCTGGCTAAGGCCATGCTCCTGCCCCATCCCTTAAGGACCAGGAGACCCTTTTCTGCAAACCATACCCTTCCAAATTGGGAGCAGAAAAGCATTGGACTGTCTCATAAGAGAAGGGACCCTAAAAGACGGGTGACAGTGATGGGGACCCCACTGCAGACCAGCCTCAACCCTTAGCCAAGTGGATGGGGAAGAGGACTACAGGGCAGTGGTCTCAGAGCTGATTAGTTCAGCCAACCATGACTCAGTTTCCCTCCATTCCAGAGTGCAGAGGGAGCAGGGAACCAAGTTCCTCTCCAATTCTGTATTTTGCCTAAGGAGGTTAGATTGGCCTAGGCCTCCAATCTTTCTAATACTGAGGTCCTGGCTCACTGGAACACTGGGACAGCCTGGCTCACTGAGACAGTCCTGCAGGGAAGAGGGAGCTCTCAGCTTCTAGAAGTTCAAATCCTACGGCTCATGGTTCCTGACCTTGGATAGTCCTAGACCTTTCTGGAAAATGAGGCCAGATCAGTTGATCTCCAACAGAAAGAACTACATTGGCTGTGCCTGTCTCCTACTCTCTGGACCATAGCCGAATTCCCAGGCTCAGCTCAGTACACAGGGGGCTGAGGTGGCTGCGAGTCCCAGGCTGGGCCTCAGCTGCTGTCTTCTCTCCCCTCCCGGAAGCTGACCTGTAGTCTCAGAGAACAGAGTAGGGTCCATAGAGTCCGATGTCCAGATAGGCCTGCATGGGGGTACCACAAGGCCAGGAGTAGCACCTTCCTTCTTGCTCGTCTCCAGCACAGATGCAAGAGAAAAACACAGGTGTCCTCAACAGCCTGAACAAATAGCTACCCCTCCCAACCTGGCTTGCTGCGCAACTCTGAAGACCATCCTATGCCTCTCTGGGCCTCCACTCCTTGCATGAATCTTAGGAATGGAAAATGCCCAAGTTCCCTGCAGAGGAGCACCTGTCATCGGCTACCCCAGCAAAGACTCACTCAAGCCAGGTGATAGTCTGTGCATTGTTGGGAGAAATTAAACCCAGGACAGAAAACAAAAGACGTAGAACAAAGGGGGGGGGGTGACAAACATATCTGTATCCCGTATCTGTTGTAACACGTCATCGCTTCCAAGTTTACACCCGGAAATTTATGGCCCCATCGCCTGCTCTGAAGATCTGTCTCCTGCCTGTCACTCGGTGACAGTTTTTCCATCTAGCTCCCTCTGTCCCCATCTATGTGCCACCCATCCCAATGACGACAAAGCTTAGCCTCTATCAACTGAGAAATATGAACCCATGAGGCCAGGCCCCCTCTGCTCGTAAATACTTCTGAAGTCACAATATCTGAGCCCTGCCACTTAGAATAGGCGCTCCTACAAATGGGAACTAGGTTCCTGGGGGCGGGGGGAGGGGGGAGAGGATGGTGCCATGGCAGGATCTGAGAAAGACTTCATGAGTGTTGAGGAAATTTCCCTAGAATCTAGAGGTTGTGTCTAGATACTGGGGTTAGGCAAGGGGTGCACGAGTGCGTGCGCACAGAGAGAGAGAGAGAGAGAGAGAGAGAGAGAGAGAGAGCCCTACTGTGTTCTCGTGTAACTCTGTCAGAATTTTGGTCCTACTAACCACAGTCTGAGTCCAAGGACTTAGGTTCCATCGTTCAAATGCCAGGGTTGAACTCAAAATTGCTCCAAGCCCTGGCTCGGGACTCTCCAGGGGGCCTCAACCACCTGTTATGGGGGGGGGGGTGTCAAGGGAGAAACGGCTAGCAGACTTCTCAACCCTGGTGTGGGGAACCCCAAAGCCAGGACACTTCAGGGGAATCAGTGCTTTTCGGAGAGAGGAGGGTCCGGTAGGACTGGCCTTCTCATCTTCTCTGCCCTGGTCCGAGTCCTGCTCCCTGCTCTCTTTCTCCTCTTTTTTCCGAGTGGGAGCCCCGTCTAATGCGCTGCCCATCCTGGTTTTCCTCAGAGTCTGCTGTATCATGCTGAGTGATGCACACCCAGAAGGCCTGAGGGTGCACCAGGCCTTAGGGGAACAGAGAAAAGAACATAGCCACACACCTTCGTACCTGGAGACCCTGAGGGCTTTATTCTGCCGGGCACAGCAAGGGGGTGTGGTGGGGGTGGGGCCTTCAGACCTTCTTCAACCTGCTTGGACCTCTGAGGGTCCAGGAAGGTGAAAGATAGAGCTCAGGTCCTCGCCCCTTGAATCCAGAGGTATTCCCTTATGCTAGCCTCAGCATCTGGACTTTAACCCTCAACCTTTGGTGACTAGGGCACATAGATGGGGTGAGACTTAAGAATCTGTCTATGATACTTGTTCCATTGCAAGGTGACAGCTGAAGAGGCCAGCGGAGGCAGAGGGATGAGGTTATTTGTGGCTTTTCAGTGACATAACCCCAATTTGATCATTTGCCTCTTGGGGCTGAGTGAGGCTCTTTAGAATATCTCTTTAGAAGAGATAGACAATCGGCCAAGCTCTTTGTACCTGTTCCCAGTTCTGACACCTTCCAGAATGCCTGTCCCCAAAGATCCCAGGCTGTCTTGGGAATGGTTCTTGCAATAGCCCTCACAACAGGGGGTAAGGGTCAGGTGTACAGCCAACAGCTCTGTCTAGGGACTACACCCCTTGCTTTCCTCTGCTCCAGACTGGAGAAAACAACTCCAGATCCATCTTTGGTAGCCCTTTACTTCTCTAAAAGTATCCTCCTGTCCCCATTTTACAGATAGGAAAACTGAGGCACAAAGACGTCACACACCTCAAGGTCGCACAGCCTCTACGGAGCAGGGGGGGGTTGGGGAGCATACTTTTGATCTCAGATGTCGTCTGGTCCTGGGGAGGATGGCGTTTGAGGCTGTAAACACAGCCCGGGACACCCTCTGGCACTAGCTTAAGGAAGAAGCAGGTTAGGAATGGAGAGATCCGTTTCACAGACTCCTAACCCCCAACCCCCTAGATGGATGACCATGAGGACAGCTCCAAGTTTATGGGGAGGGGTCCATCAAGTTCCTGGCAAAGTCCTCAGCTCCCATGCTAGGGTTTTGATCCAGTGCTTTCGGATGCAGACCCTGGCCTCTCTTAAGTGTGGCTGAACAGTTGCAGGTGCTCCGCCAGTAGCTGCTCCAACCGTGGGAAGGATGACAGACAGGGTAGGGTTGGGGTCAGGGACTCGGATGAGGAGGTGCGTGAACGGCACGAAGGTTTCCACGCAGGGCAGTGACTGTTAGGGGGTCGTTGGTACTGGGAAGCAGGGCTGGATGCACGCAGCGAAGCAAAGTGTTGGGGAGGGGGCTGCTCCACTCGAAGCTGGAGGCGCGGCAGTGACTCTAAGGCGACATCAGGACCCCTACCCAGTCACTGGCTCTGTGGGACTGAGCCGGCTCCGATTCCTCTACCGCCAAGTTGCTACAACTTTACCGGCAGCACCGCTCCCGGTTTGTGCGCGAGGCCTGGGGCGCAGCCGGGAGGGACAGGGGCTCATGCTGCGCCCTGGGGTGAGAGAAGCGCAATGTCGCTAGCCAGTCCTCCACGGAGTGCCTGGGGTCTCGCGCGCCCGAGCTCGGCTTCGGGCCACGCTGCGACGCGAGAATCCCGAGCTTCACGCTTACCTGCCCGGCCCGGCTCGGCCGGCGTTCCGGGGCTGCACCCGCCACCACCACCGCCACCGCCACCGCCACCACCGCTGCCGCTGCCGTCCTTCAAGCTCTAAGTTCGCTCTCGGATTGAAATTCCTCCCCAGCTTCGCCCATCGATCTGCGCGCGAGCCCCGCCCCTCGCCGCGCGGCCGGGGGGGGGGGGAGCGCTTGGGGGGGTTGGTTCCCGCCGCCCGCCCTCCCTCCCCTCCCCCGCCCGCCCTAGCCACCAGCCGGCTCCCTCCACCCGCTCCGCCGCCACTCAGTCCGGCTGCGAGAGCCGCGCGCCCTCCCTCCTCCCCGCCTCCCGGTCCCCTCTGCTTGGATCGCCCTCAGGATCCTGCTGGCCAGAGCTGGGGATCCAGGAGGAAGCTCGAAAGGGTATCTCCTGACAGTCCATTCTGAACGTCTAAGTAAAAGGGGGAGGGGTATCTGCTGCCTTAGCAGGGGCCTCACACGACCCCCTCACCACCAACACACCAAGATCTATCTCTTCAGGACCCAGGTCTTCCCATGGATCTGGCACAGATCCCGGCCAGCTGGGACCTAGGGGCGCAGACCTACACTCCTGACGACACTCCTGGCTCTGCCCCCTCCTTCACTCACTCACTCACCCCAATCTCTGAGAGGACTTGAAGGGCTGGTTCTCCAGCACCCCTCCAGCTTAGCCTACCATTCCTGATGTGCGGCTGCCGGCGAGAAAGCCCCAGGAGAGAAATCGAGTCAGGAGAGGCTTGCCTCAGGCCATCGGGCCCAAGAAAAGCCAAGCCTCGAAGCTCAATGGACTCCTTACTCTGGACAGTACGACTCTGACAGCGCCTCGATAAATTCTGTTCGCAGCCCCACCGGTGCCTCTGGCAGATTCAGTCTCCCCACACGGCCCATCTCGTCCCCACGCGGCGCCCCCTCCCCATTTCCTGTCCCCCGCCCGCTCCTGATTCCCGGCCTCAGTACCCCCGGCACGCTCTCTCCCCGTTCCTCCGCTCTCCGCCAGCAGCTGGGCAATTCACCGAGCATACAAAAGAGTTGACTCAATTCAGAGGCAGAGCAAATCAAGATAAATCCTATAGTGTGTGGGGACCGAAGAAGGAAAGTGAATGAACTCCCATAGCACCAATCAGTCCTATGTATGGACAGACCCTGCTCTGGGGGGGATGGCAGGGCTGGGCTCCCTCCTGGCCTGGGCACCTATAGGAACTAAAAGGGAGTGATGGGCTCTTAGACACCTTCCCCCCTGCTAGGCCTTCAAGCACTGGCTGAACTTGGAAACTGAGGACTATGTGCTCTCCTACTGAGTAGGGTTCCCAGGAAGAGACAGCAAACATGGTCAAAGACTGTGTCTTGGAAGTCTGTAACCAAGTAGGGTCAGGTCAGACCCAAGAGAGCAGCAGGGCCCTTGGGGCATCTGAGATGTATGTAGTTTCTCCATCCTGGCCTCCTGACATGGCCAGGGTCCAGGACAAGGGTATTATATAGATAAATACTGCTAGCCTGAATGGTCTAGGCCATGGCCCATGGACTTGGGGTGGGAGATATAAGACATCCTTCCCTCCCAGTTATATATAATTGGAGTCCCAAGGCTGATCTCCAGGGACAAGATTGTGCCTGGGGTTTTCTGGTCGCTCTTGGATGGTATTCTGGGACTGGTCAGTTCTGTGTGGGATGGGAGGGGGATAAGAGGGGCTTGACACCCCTACCATCAGTCTCTGAAAGCAAACTCCAAGACAGGGGTCTGGTTCCCCATATCTCTAGGGTTCCCCTTGGCCTGATATGGCTGAAAACACTGCTACAGGTCTGGTAATAATCTGAGATTTGGGATTACTGTGGTTTATGTACTAAGCAGTGTGGTAGTACGTGCCCCTAGGTTCACTCGTCTGGACTTTGCTCCTCTGACTCTTTCCACAAAAATAAGCAAGCCGAGGTCCAGGTCCCCAGAGCGCCCTTGACCAGTACAGCCCCCTCTCAAGGCAAGTTTGTGGCTTCCCAGGGTCAGCGGTCTGGAGCAGGAGGAGGAAGAGGAAGAGGAGGAGGAGGAGGAGGAGGAGGAGGAGGAGGAGGAGGAGGAGGAGGAGGAGGAGGAGGAGGAGGAGGAGGAGGAGGAGGAGGAGGAGGAGGAAGGTCCCAGGAGGTCAGCTTGAAAGAGGGAAAACACCGGTAGTCGTTCTTCCGGTGGGAGGGTCTCCAGGACATCCAATGTTGGAGCATCCAGTTGTGGGGGCTGCAAGACTGAAAATTGGGGTTGACCAGTAGAGGGTCATTAAGATCCTCCAGGTCACATCCCCCAGTCTCCTAGCTGCTCAGCTGGTTGTAACCAAGATCCGGGAGTCCCTTGGGGGCGCCCCTCCCCCGGAACGGGACAGATCGGCCGTTTGCTTGTAAGCCATTAATTCTATCACAGAGACGCCGGCGCCGCCACGCGAGGACATCTGTCAGGGACCCATCGCTGTGTTCCACGCCCCCTACCTCTCCCCAGACCCAGAGCAGCGGAAAAGAAGCGCCACCTCAGCTCTCCAAGCTCTGAGCTTGTTGAAGCGGGCTCGGAAGCAATGAACCTGAAGGGGGCGGGGCCCCAGCACCCTTGGGACAAAGATTCTCCGAGCTGCTTGGAGACTGGGTTCTGCAACCTCCCATCCCAGACAGGAAGAAGTGCCCAGCTCCCCCCTGTTCCCAAATACTAGTGCCTACTCAGGCTCTGACCTGAGCCTTGGGGTGAGGTGGGGAGAGGGCACGGAATCCTCCAGATACCTCAGGGTGTAGGAAGGAGACACTGTGGGGTGGGGCAAGACGACACTGGCTCCTTCCCTCACAGGGAACAGAACACTTCACCCCTTCCAGGATCTTCGCAAGCTCTCCACAGAGAGCTCGTCTGCTCTCCACAGCCCCTAGGCAGCTGCTGGTGAATGTGTCATGCGTGGGCGATGGGTCGCAAGGACTCGAAACTGGTTGGGGGTGATTCCCGCTCATGCCTGGCGGGGTGCCCCGGGGGACTTCACTCCCATCCCCTTGTGTGTATGGGAGGGGTCAGAAAGAATGTTTGGATGCTGAGACATCGGCCTGGGCTCATGACCCCGGGTGGTCACAGTTCAGAGAGGGCTGTCTGGGAAGAGAAAAAGTTAGGGGAGTGGGAGGTGACACCTCAAAGTCTGAGGGGAGAGAGTAGAAGAGGAGTGGGCAGGTGACAGAATGGGACCCATGAAAACTGAGAAGGGGTCAGTCTCTGACTGAGGTCTGGAAGCACCTCGCAGCCAAACCCAGCCCAGTAGCTTCCCTACAGGCTCTTGTCACAGGCGCCTATTAATAACTAGGAGCCAGTTCCTTCCAGGGAGCAGGACAGAGTCCTGGCACCAGGCTAGGGTAGGGGCGCGGGTCTTACATTACTCTTCTCACGGCTCCAGCGCCTGGAGCCCAGTGTGCAGAACGAAGGCAAGACCCCACCACCCACTCTTTCTCCTCCTTGTATTACGAGTGGAGGTATTCGGACTAGGGGGGCAGCTTCTGGGCCAACTTGGGGCACTACAGCCATCCCATGCACCCTACAGCAAAGCGACCCCACCACAGTCTAGGCAGCACGCTCAGCAAAGTTCCTGGTGGTGCTTCCTAATCCGAGGTGGGGGCGGGGGACCCAAACCCGGGATCTCGGATCTGCGGAGTCGGGGAGGGAAGTTTGTCCGGCCAGAGCTTGGCGATCGAGAACTTCGGGTGCACCCGTCTTGTGAACACCGGTGAGTGGGGGGCGCCCTGGAGCCTCAGACTAAACGCGCCGCATCCGAAACCCCACGGGTGAGGAGGGGACTTGGCCCAGGTACGGACGGCCAGGATAAGGCGAGGGGGACAGAGGCGATAGGGGCAACCAGGGCTGCGGGAGCCGTTGGGGACTCCCGCGCCACCCGGGAAGCCGGTGAGAGCGCATCCTTCCCGCCCCTCCCCCTCCAGGGGCGGGGACCTGTGGACCCCACGTCTGCGACAGTGAGGA
The DNA here is from genome assembly GCA_028551405.1 of Uromys caudimaculatus. NCBI lineage: Eukaryota > Metazoa > Chordata > Mammalia > Rodentia > Muridae > Uromys > Uromys caudimaculatus. The sequence continues at coordinate 12,467,916 of CM052721.1, forward strand.
CCCCCACCCGCTGCACACCCCTTCCTACCTGAACCGGGTTGTGGCCCCCAGGGCTGAAGGCTCGGTCGCCGGCTAGCAGAGCGCGCGCGCCCAAGTCCCCGGAGCGCCGCGGTGGCGGTGGCGGTGGCGGCGGCGGCGGCGGTGGCTGCCCCTGCTTCCTCCTCCTCTTCCTCCTCGGAGTTCTTGCTGGCTCCAGACAGACCTCCTCCCCCTCCCGCGTTGCCCGCCCCTCCCGGAGCCCGCCGGGCTTGGGGTTCGGCCTCTCGCCGGGAGCGGAGAGGAGCCTGCGGGAGCCGGGCTGCGGCGCTCACTGCGTCAAGAGCCGGGGACCGCGCGATCCGAGCAGCCCCGGACCGGCCGGGCAGGAGGGGCGGCCGCGGCGCCGGCGACGCCGAAGGGGCCGGGCGGCTCCGGCTCTGGAGCTCGGGAGCGGGCGCGGCGGCAGCGGCCGCGGCGACGCGAGGCGGTGGTTCATTTTGTGAGCGCGAGGCAGGTCGGACGTGGGAGCCGCGCGGGGAGGGGACCGGAGCAGGGGCGGGGGCCGCTGCACGTCCATCGGTGGCCCGGGGAGGGGATCAGGGCTCCCCGAGGGGAAGTTGGCTGGAGCCGGGGGAACATCTCAGGACGCCGCAACACAGCCTCGCCTCCTTTTCCTGGCCTTGCCTGTGTCCCCTGCCCGCGTCCCAGGCCACTGAGCCGAGAGCGGTGGAGCCCAAGTCCCCGAGTGTCATGGGGTTGGGACCCTTCGTGGCGATGGGAGGTAAGTACGAGAGGCGGAGATGTGCACGCGCGTACAGTCACGCCTGGGCACACACACGCACCCGCACGAAGCCATGTAGAAGTTGACCCCGAAGTCAGACCCTCTGTAAGCGCGCGTGTCACAGCACCACCCGCAGGGACGATTGTTTCATTGAGCGGGCGGCGGGGAGGGGAGAATAGGTACAAGGTTGTCAGGCCCTCGGAGATGCAACATTCTCTCTTCCCACCAGGGACTTGCTCTCTCCTAAGGTCACCGACCCCCTTCACAGTCCCTCCTCTCTGCATTGCATGTCACCACCCCCTTGGGCTGAGAGACCGGGAGGCGTGAGATCAGCCTGGCACCTTCCCATTCCGGGAAGGTTCCGAGTAGTGGATTCCCCTCCCACTAGCTTGTGTGTGTGTGTGTGTGTGTGTGTGTGTGTGTGTGTGTGTGTGTGTGTGTGTGTGTGTAGTAGGTACCAAGTCACCCCTCTAGGGCAGTCCGCCCCACCCCCCTCATGGTTCCCGGAACACTGACAGAGCCCGCTGGTATCCCATTCCCTACCGCGCCCCTTCCCCAGCCGTTGGCTTTGGCTTTGGGTGGAAATCAAAAGCAGGTTCAAGAGCGCCCTCGCCGGCTAAGGCCTTGCGCGCAGCTTCCGAGCTTCCGTGCGCTTGCGGAGCTGAAGGACCCCCCCGCTTTGGGCAGAGTGGGTGCAACCCTTTTGGGCGCCTCCTCCTAGCTGGAGCACCCCCCAGAGCCAGGCTTCGGGAGGCAATGCCAACGAAGGACGAGGGGGCTGGAGCCACAGAGTGCAGCCAAGTACACAGAATAAGGGATGAGGGGATGCCAGGGGCGGGGACTTGTCCCTTGGGTTGCCAGACCACCAGGGACCGGCTTGGGAATAGCGTGAAGCTTGGAGCAGCGCTGCCAGAGGACCAGGATAGGCGTCCCCGGACTCGGGTGCTGTGGCCTGTCCTGCGACTCTTCAGAGGGCTATAAACTCCATCCAGCCTGCGGCACCGGCGGGCAGCCCACACTTGGCCGGACCCTAGGCTTCTCCCAGCCCCATTTTTCCTTTGGAATCCCGAGGAGTGGGATTCTAGTAAGGACTGAGGGTAGAGGAAGGTCTATCATCTTTCTGGTGGATTCTTGGACGCAGAACATGGTGGTCAAGGACAGAGATGTGGGTCTACCCTTGCTCAGAGCACTCAGACCTCAAGAGAACCCGGCTGGGCTCGCTTTTAGGGTGGCTTTTCTGGGCCCTTCAGAGCCTAGCTGTTAGTAACAAGACTATTCCACCGCTTGCCCCTCGCCCCTCAGCATTCTGGGATATGACTTCTCCAGGAGCCATCCCTGCTGAGCAACGGTACCCTTAGCCTGTCCTGTGTGTCCACTCTCACCCCTTAAAGCGCAGCACGCGCACACACACGCGCACACACACACACACACACAGAGAGAGAGAGAGAGAGAGAGAGAGAGAGAGAGAGAGCTCTTTACGATGTTGAAAAGGAGACCCTCATTCCCAGCCAAGATGACGCACCTTAAAAAAACAAAAAAAAAAACAAAAAAAAAAACAAACCAGGCACCCCTCAATCTGGGAAGGCCACAAAGCTAACCCCGAGGCCAGAGCCACAGGGATGAGGTGGGAGGGAAACTGGCTTCTGCTAGCTTTCTCTTGGCTCTCTCATCCCCCCATCTCTCCCTTCCCCTCCCAGTCTCCTGAACCATGTCCCCAGCAGCCATGTGTACCCCAGAGAATGCCCTAGCATGGACATTATGTATGTTGTGCACACACATTTGCAATGCAGCTTCACGCCTAACGGGCACACCCCATAATTCATCCCCAAGACCACCCTCAGGAAGAACATCGGTTCTGGCCGGAAGCACACACACACACACACATCCCTGCCCCCCCCCCAGAACCCTACTGAGAAGTTATAGAAGAGGGCCTGTGAAGCCAGTCGCCAAGTCACCCCACCCTGCTCCAGGGTTGCACACACCTCGGGTCCAGAGGGAGCCAACAGAAACCTGAGCCTATATAGTGGTGTGGGGCTGCAAATGTCATTCCAGAAATGCCAAGATGTCTGTCCTGTGGTCTATCAGACAGGGTCCCAACAACGAAAAGAAAGCCCTTCCTCTCTTTTACCTCTTTGCCACCTCCTCCCCTTTCTTCTTCATCTGCCTCCCTCTTACTCCTCCTCCTCCTCCCGTTTTCTTATTTTGTAGCAAAGGCCAGCCTGGGACTCCAGTGTCCTGCCTCAGACCCTTAAGTGCCAGAACTATAGAGGTGTGTGCCAGCAGGCCCAGCTTGCTCTTGGCTTTATCATCATCATCACCACCACCACCACCACCACCATCATCATCATCATCATCTGCTCCCAAACAGGTTCCTGCACACACATCTACTCAACACACAGACGCACGCATGCGCTCACGCACACACACACACACACACACACACACACACACACACGCACACATACATGCCTGAGTAACATACACAGGCCTCTTTGACAAGGTTGTCTATAGACAGGGCCAGATGCATTCATGACAACTGTCTTTCCTGAGATGAGAGTGAAGGAGCCTAGAACAGATGGAGAGGGGTGGACTCTCTCCCATTGGGCACATGTGGGACCCAGGCTCAGAGCCGCTCACACGATTTCTACTGGCTGACCAGAGGCCCAGCCAGTGGGGCAAGATGACTTTCTATCTACTGATTCAGCGAGATCTTATTTCTGCAGAAAGCTGGAGTGTGAAAGAGCATTTCCACATGCTACCAAAAAAAAATTTTTTTTTTAAATGCCTAGAGAAAAACGGTGTCTATCCTTCCTATACCCAGAATGTCGCAGTGGCATCTGCCACCCCAGAAGAGTCCAAAGCCATAAAAACAAACGAACAAAAAAACAAAAACAACAACAACAAAAACACATGAGGGTCAGTTTCCCCATATATAAAGAGCTCTTACAACCCAATAAGAAAATAATTTAACAAAGACACCAAAAGTGGGCAGAGAGAACTAGCAGAAAAGGAGGGGGAAAGAGTCTCTTGGCAAATGAGACATCATCACACAAATGCCAGAGAAAGCTGAACATGACCTTTCACCCCCAAACGGGCAAAGGGTCACAGGTTTCACAGCTACTCTGAGGCCACAGGACAGGGAAGGAGACGCTCTGGGAACTCTTGTGAGAAGGTCCGAATTCCGAAGCCACACACCCTTGTGCCTGGCATGTTCTTCTAGGAATGTGTCCTCTAGATGCTTGCCACGAATGAAAAGCGATATATGGCTCTGTGCAAGGTTGTTTGCAGAGGCACTGTCTGTGGCAACAGCGGATTGGAAGTGTCCTAAATACCCACAGATGAGGGAGGGCTTGTATGCATCGCAGCACCGTCAGCAGAGTAGTGCGGCCAGGAGAGAGGGACCAGATGCTCTGAGCCCAGCTTCGAGGCTTCTCTCTTACTTACTTATGTGTTTTCTTGTGCTGAAGGAAGAAGCCAAGACCTTGCATGTACTAAACCAGCAGTTCCGAACCCTCTTAGCGCTGCGACCCTTTAATACAGTTCCTCGCGCTGCGGTGACCCCCAACCACAAAGTTATTTTTGGTGCTACTTCATAACTGTAATTTTGCTGCTGTTAGGGATTGTAAAGTAAATATCTGCATTTTCCGATGGTCTTAGGGGACCCCTGTGAAAAGGTCATTCTACCCCCGAGGGGTTGTGACTCACAGATTGAGAACCACAGTGCTAGACAAACATGTTTGCTGAGCCCTTCAGTGGGCGATTCTAGACAATTTACCACTGAGTCACGCCCCCAGCCCCCACTGGGGGATTCTAGGCAGGAGCTCTACCACTGGGCCACACCCCCAGCCCCTCACTGAGGGATTCTAGGCAGAGGCTCTACCACTGGACCACACCCCCAACCCCTCATTGAGGGATTCTAGGCAGGGGCTCTACCACTGAGCCACGCCCCCAGCCCCTCACTGGGGGATTCTAGGCAGGGGCTCTACCACTGAGCCACGCCCCCAGCCCCTCACTGGGGGATTCTAGGCAGGGCCTCTACCACTGAGCCCCATCTCAGCCCCTCACTGGGGGATTCTAGGCAGGGGCTCTACCACTGAGCCACACCCCAACCCCTCATTGAGGGATTCTAGGCAGGGGTTCTACCACTGAGCACTCTTAGCTACTTTTTACTTTTTATTTTAACACAAGGTCTCACTAAGTTTGTCTTGCAGGCTTTGAACTCCCTCTGAAGCCCAGGCTGGCCTTGAGCTTGCAATCCTCCTCACTTACTCTCTGGAGTAGCTGCCCAGCAGGCCTGTGCCAGCAGATCCAGGTTCAAGACTTTCCTTAAAGGAGAAAAAATAGCAAGGACCAAACCAGTTTATCTAGCCCGTGTTTTGTTTTGTTTTGTTTTGTTTTTGCATCTATTTACAAAAGGCGGGCAGAAAAGGACATTCATTTTTGCTCTGTTCGGGGATTAATTCTCTAGTTAGTTCGTGTAGGTTGGATGGAGGAACAAGGAAAAGGAATTCACTTTTTAAATTCTTCAGCCAGGTGTGGTGTGCAGAGCTTTAATCCCAGCACTCAGAGGCAGAGGCAGGGGAATCTCTATGAGTTCTATCCTGGTCTACCTCGGGAGATTGAGGCCAACCAGGATGACACAGTGAGACTCTGTCTCAAAAAAAAAGTCATATTTATTTATATGGACAGCAAGCTGCCTACTTCTATGATCGGCTGTGAACATGGTGCTAAGATTTCTTTCTTGTATAAATTATTTTCATTCGCGTATTTATTTGTGGGGAAGAGGGCACCTGCCATGGTGATGTGTAGAGGTCAGAGGACAACTTGCAGGAGTTGTTGTTGCTGGTGTTACTTCCACTGAGTGTATTAGGGGAGATCAACTCACGTTGTCAAGTATAGCAACACACTTTCTTACTGGTTGACCATCTCACCGGCTCTAGGACTGCAAGTTCAGACAATGTATACATGCACGGTAACCTACACCCTGGTGACCATACTAACAATGTCACACACAGCTCCAATGGAACTGATGTCCCTCAATGGCTCTAAACATTTGACTGTTATATGGACTTTTCCTCTCATAAAATAATAAAAATGAAAATGAAGACCTGCTTGGCTGTTTGTTCTCTCTCCCCATCTTTATGATAACCAGGGAGGTGGACCCTTCCTGCCCCACATCATAGGTGACAGGACCAAAGTCCTCGGGATAATCACAACTCTGATAAGGAGACTTCATTTAATGTATGCAACTTGAGTTGAGGAGATGGCTCAGCAGGTCCAAGTGCTTGCTCCTAGGCCTGATGACCTGAGTTTGAGCGCAAGACCCGTAGCGGAAGAGAGAACCAACTCCAGAAAGTTGTCCTCTGACCTCCACACATATGTATGGCACACACACACACACACCCACACACACGTAGCATTGTGTGACCATACCACCATCAAACTTCAGGATATTGCACCACCTGAACAGGAAATTCTGTACAATTGTTATCAACCGCGGACAACTCGCCCACCAGTTTTTGAATTCTGTGGATCCGACTGTTCTGGGTCCTTGCTCTAGTAGAATCCTTTGCGGTGTGGTCTCCTGGGACTCGCTTCTTTTACTGACCATTGTGATTTTTGAGGTTCAAATACAGGTTTGAGGAGTCCATTCCCTTTCATTGCTGAGTAGTACTCCAGAACACGGGTGAATTGCACTCACTATTCCTTCCTGCCAAATGAAAGGTGTTTGGGTGGTTTCTGCTCGAATATTTGTATAGTTTTGTGTGGCCATAGGGTCTCATTTCCTCTGGGTATATACGCCTAGCCCTTGAGATGGTGCCTCACACGATATCTGTGTTTAATCTTCGGAAGAACCTGCAACCTTTCCCAGAGGAGCCCAGCAGTTTCCACGCCTCCACGAGCACACCAGCGCTTACCTTGTCAGTTAAGATGATGACCCTCCGGGAGGATGTAAGGTGCTGTCTCATTATGGCCACCATTTGCATTTCCCCCAATGGCTATCGATGCCGAGAATTTGTTGGTGCGAGCATGGGAAATTTGCATATCTTCTTTGGATAAATGAATATTCATGTTTTTGCCCATTTTAAAATCGGGATATTTATCTTCTTATTGAGTTGTCAGAGTTCTTTACATAGTTTAGACACAAGTCTCTCATTAGACATATCACTTGCAAGTGTCTTCTCCGTCCCTGTGGGTTGTTTGTCTTCATGAGAGCTGTCTGCAGCACAGAGAATTTTAATGAAGTCCATATTGCTCTTAATTTCTTGAGTTCTTGGCGACACATTTGAGCATCCTTTGCTTAAAAATAAAGATTTGCTTCTAAGTTCTTCTTTAAGGTTGTAAGTGTATCTGTGTATGTATGTATGTATGTATGTATGTATGTATGTGTGTGTGTATATAAATGTGTGTATATGTATGTATGTGTATCTGTGTGTATCCATGCGTATGTAGGTGTGTGTATATGTGTGTATGTGTGTGCGTATGTGTATATATAAGTGTATGTATGTGTATCTGTGTCTATGTGTGTATCCATGTGCTTGTAGGTGTGTATCTGTATATCTGTATATGTGTTTGTGTCTTTGCATATATGTATATATGTATGCGTGTGTATCTATGTGTGTATGTGTGCATATGTGTTTGTGTATTTGTGTGTTGTGTGTATGTATATATATGTGTGTGCATCTGTGTGTATGGGTGTGAATGTGTGCATATGTGTGTTTGCATCGGCGTATGTGTGTGTGTGTGTGTGTGTGTGTGTGTGTGTATTTCTTGGATTTCTGTGTATGTGTGTATCTGTGTGTGTGTGTGTGTGTGTGTGTGCATCTGTGTGTATGGGTGTGTATGTGTGCATATGTGTTTAGATCGGCATATGTATATGTGTGTGTGTATATTTCTTGGATTTCTATGTATGTGTGTATCTGTGTGTGTGTGTGTGTGTGTGTGTGTGTGTGTGTGTGTATGTAGACCAAAGGTCAACATCAAGTGTCATCCCTCAGAACCCAACTCAACAACCTTTGTTTTTGAAAGAGTCTCTCACTGGCAGAGCTTGCCTAGTAGGCTAGGCTGGCCAGTGGTGAATCCCAATGATCCCCCTGCCTCCACATCCTCAGTGCTGGAGTTTCAAGCTCCCACTACCACACCTGGCTTTTGACATGGGTGCTGGGGATCACACTGGGGTCCTCGAGCTTATGAGGCACCTCACTGATGGAGCCTGCTCCCGGCCGCCAGCGTTCACTGATGGAGCTTGCTCCTGGCCCTCAGCGTTTACAGATTCAGCTTTTATGTTTAGGCCAATGCTTTGCTATTTTGTTTTTCAGATGTGTGTATCTGTGTGTGTGTGTGTGTGTGTGTGTGTGTGTGTGTGTGTGTGTGTGCTGTCTGCATGTACGTCTATCCACCACATGTGGGTGTGTGTGTATCTGTGTATGTGTGTGTCTATGTGTATATGTACGTATGTGTATGTGTGTGTATCCATGTGTATGTATTCATGTGTATGTATGTATGTGCCCATGGCTGCCAGAAGAGAGCATCAGATCCCCTGGAACTGGAGTTATACACAGTTGGGAGCCTCGTGGTTGCTAGGCACTGAAACTGAGTCTAAGAGCAACAAGTGCTCTTAACCACCGAATCAGCTCTCCAGGTCCCCAGCTCTATTTTAAACTCTGTGTGTGTGTGTGTGTGTGTGTGTGTGTGTGTGTGTGTGTGTGTGTGTGTGTGTCAGGATCTCACTGTGTAGTCCTGACTACTCTGAAACTCTTGATGTATAAACCAGGCCAGCCTGGAACTCACCTAACTCACAGAAATCCAAGTGTTGGGGTTAAAGATGTAGGCCACCACATCCAGCCCATTTTATTTTCTGAGAAAAGTCTCTTCCTGACCGAGAATGCTAGTTGACCAGCCATCACTGGGGTTCTGAGTTCATACCACTACATCCAGTCATTTGACATGAGTTCTTGGGGATCGAGCTTGGAACCTTGTGCTAACACGGCCCACACTTTCCTGACTGAGCTGTCTCCCCAGCTGAGTCCACCCAGTCCTCCTGTAACTTCCTGTTTCTAGACAAGGTCTCACTAAGAAGCCCAGGCTGAGTAACTGGGATAACAAGCCTGCATCCCTGCCTGATTTTTGGTCTGGCCAACACCAAATCCCACAGCCTGCTTCACCGTCTGCTGATGGCTCTCCCAGCTTCTCTCCCTACCTCATTCTCCCACACCATCCGGCACCCTCCGTGTGAATGGGTTGCTCACACCAGCTCCCTTCACATTTGTGACCACAATCCTGTCCACCCAAAGTGTGCTTTACTACGTGAAGGTGAGACGGAAGAAGAGACTGGGGAAGAGATACTATTCCTGTACCCGGGGTTCTCTGGCCCTGCAAGGGTGGGCAGGGCCAACCAGGGCTGGGGAGAGGCTGGGAAGAACCAGGGGCTGGATGAGTACCCTCTTTGTGCCCCGCCATGACCTCATTCCATTTGGAAGGCTGGGGTTGCTCTCTGCAGAAGGGAAGGAGAAACCCCCGGAGTGAAACCTGTTCCCTGATCTCAGCCATTCATTCCAATTCTGACTCAAATGGGTCTTAATGAGAAGGTAACAAAAGTGACATTTTGCAAGCTTTTAAGTAGATGGGGCCCAGAGGTCTTTTATTTTATAAAAACAGCAGTAGGCAGCAGGGTTCCCTCCAGGAAGGGAGATATGAGAGGAGCCTAGGAGCGGAGACAGAGGGTCACAGGGTTTTCAGCCATGAGGCCCAAGGATTCCTGAAGCCCGGATGGAAGGACCGTACGTGTGGGTTTGAACTCAGTGCTCACTTCCTGCTTCCTTTGATGGCAGATGCTTCAAACAGCATCTTTATGGACTTTTCACTGTGATCTCCTTGGGGTCACGCTGGTCTGGTCATCGCTATCTGCTCTACACACAGTAGGTGCTCATAGTAGCTGGCACATAGTAAGCACTTTGGAACTCCTGCTGAACACTCTGCCCGGAAGTGTGTTTAGCCTACAGCCTGTGCCTGGTGACATGTACCAGATATGGCTCCACACAAGTGCTGGCAAGGAAAGAGAGCAGCTAAGAGAAGTTCCCCAGCTCTAGGCTCATGATCTCCAAGCATACATGTGTTGGTGCATGTCTGCTTACATATATGTGCTTGTGGGCACGTCTGTATGCTTGCATGTGTGTGCATATTTGTACATGGGAGCCCTGTGTAGACACATGTGATATAACTTGTACATAGACGAGTTTGTATTGGGGCCTCTATGTATATGTGTGTGCGCTGAATGGTTTTGCGTGTTATGTGTGTTCAGGGTGCTTTGTGCATGTGTATGCTGTGTGATTTTGTGCATAGTGTGTCCATTACAGAGGGTGCCTATGTGCACGTGTGCATACGTGCATGCATGCATGTGTGTATACATGCGTTGATGGGTGCTTTGTGTAACATGCATGCATGTGTGTGCACACACATGCTATAAATAGCTCTGTGTGTGTGTGTGTGTGTGTGTGTGTGTGTGTGTGTGTGCATACCTCTATCCGCCAGCAATCAAGTTTCACATTGCTCTTACCTAGGCTACAAAGGGGGGGAGTGGGTGCCACTAATGCCTACATCCCAGAGCACAGAAGAGCTCTGTGGAAGAACACAAGGGCAGGCAGAGAGCTAGGTTGAAACTCTAGGAGTTGGCAGCTCTCAGGGCATGGACTCTGACATACCTAGGCTTGTGTGGATTCTCTGGAGCAACCATAATGGGACGACACGCTGCTAATGCCACAGAACTGTGACTACTCACAGCTGACACTGGACTCACAGCCAAGGTGCACAAGGGCTGGGTTACCTCCCAGGGATGCTATGGAGGAGTGTCCTGTCTGGGAGGAGTGTCCTGTCTCTCATCTCCTCCCCTTCCTCCTATGCTCCATGGCTGCCAGCTCTCTCACTTTCTTCCTTTCTGTGTCTTCTGGGTCTAGATTTTCCCGTCTCTTAAAGACACACTCGCAATGGTTTAGGGTTGCCCCAATGACCTCATTTAGCCTTGATCACCTCTGTAAAGGTTGGAACACTGCCACACAACACCCTAAGCCCATGACACCCCACCTCCTTTACCTCAGCAGCCTGGAAAGTAAACCTCATTTTGTCTGTTTACACAAAGGGAAGCTGAAGCTCAGAGATGGCAAGCTACTGACCCAAGATCATCCAGCCTGGAAAATGCTATTTCTTATAGTCTGCAGGCCCTGCAGAGGTGAGATAAGTTCTGTCCTAGACAATCCAGGTAGCTTCCTGGAGGCATTATCTGTTTCATGGGACAGGGTTTCTCTGTATAGCCTGGTCTGCCCTGGAACTCACTCTTTAGACCAGGCTGGCTCGAACTCACAAATCCATCTGCCTCTGCCTCCTGAGTGCTGGGATTAAAGGAGTGCACTACCACTTCCCAGCAGTTCCGTGGGATTTTTATTGGTTGAAAAAGTACTGAGAGACTATTTTGAAGATATTTTCCTTCCAATTTGAGGGGGCCCATTTAGGCCTTCTGTCCTATTCTCTTGAATACCTAACCCAGAGGCTCTTAGTCAAATCAGCCCCTCCCTGGGGGATTCTAGGCAGGGGCTCTACCACTGAGCCACGCCCCCAGCCCCTCACTGGGGGATTCTAGACAGGTGCTCTACCACTGAGCCACATCCCAGCCCCTCACTGGGGGATTCTAGGCAGGGGCTCTACCACTGAGCCACACCCCAGCCCCTCACTGGGAGATTCTAGGCAGGGGTTCTACCACTGAGCCACGCCCCCAGCCCCTCCCTAGGGGATTCTAGGCAGGAGTTCTACCACTGAGCCACGCCCCCAGCCCCTCACTGGGGGATTCTAGGCAAGTGCTCTACCACTGAGCCACACTCTGAGGACATCAGAGGTGGGAGAGGTGGTTCAGTCAGTGCTCAGTTTGCAAACATGAGGGCCTAAGTTTGATCCCTGCAATCTACATAAAATAGCTGGGCATAGAGGTTCAGAACTATAATCCCAGAAGGACACCTGCGGTTGACCTCTGACCCCCTTTTACCCACCTCCCTGAAGAAGAAATGAGGACACAGACACTCACGGGAAGACACTCACATTCAAGGACACAAGGGGACACAGGCATCTACAAGCACAGGAGAGAGGCCCCCAGGAGGAGTTGTCCCTTTGTATACCTAGCCCCACCCTCCAGCCTATCCATAGGACTAGGAGAGATTAAATTTTGGTTGTGTTTTGTTATGGTGACTCAAACAAGCAGGCACAGGTCCGGTCTCCACACTCCAGCTCAAGATGGATCTGGGGCTGAGAGGGTCCTCTCAGTTTTTCATCCCCCTCACAGAGGCTACCTCGCTCCTCCTCATCCAATCGGCAGCACCAGGGGCTCACGCAAGGCCTTGCTTCCTGACAAGCTGTCAAATGGGCATCGGATAAAACGCCTACCCCGTGTGACAGACAGGATATAAAAAGCCTCCTCGGCACTTCTTATTGACTGGAAATCCTAGCTTCATGTCCCATTATCTCCTTGACTAACAGGCTGCACACAAGCTGGGGATGTGTGTCAGCTGGCAGGCACATGCAGCTTCCTTCATGTGTGCCCTGGCACAGTCTAGGGATGCCTGGTTCTGGCTCCTGCAACAGAACCTGAACCCAGAGCCCAGAGGGACTCTTTCCCTGGTGACCGATCTATATTCACTTCTTGGAGGGCAGGGAGGGCATCAATGTCACTCCAAGCTAGGACGCACACCACAAGAAGGTCCTTGCAGTTACTCATGGGGGAGGGGGAGTGAGAAGGCACACATTGAGCCTCTTTTGAAAAATGTATGACTGAGCTGAGCTTGGGACCCGTATCAAAGCTCAAGGGGCCCCAGGACAGATGTGAAAGGTGAAGTAGAAAGAGACTTCAAAGCCCTGTGGGTCCCCAAGGCCCCCACACTGGGAATCCAGAACTGAGAGGATGTAGACATTGGTAAAGTGCTGGCACACAAGCATGAGGACCAGAGTGTAGATCCCTGGCACTCACATAAAAGCCAGGCACAGTGGCTGTGTCAATAATCACTGTTGGGGGTGGGACCAGTGGAGACCAGCAGATCTCTGAAGCTCACTGGCTAGCCAGCTGAGCTGAACTGCCAACCTCCTGGTTCAGTGTGTTTGAGATGCTGTCTCAAAAAAATAGGGTGGAGCCAGGCAGCGCACCACTAATCCTAGCACTCAGGAGGCAGAGGCAGTCAGATCTCTGGGTTCGAGGCCAGGCTGGTCTACAGAGCAAGTTCCAGGAAAACCAGGGCTACACAGGGAAACCCTGTCTCAAACAAAACAAAACAAAACAAAACAAAAACCAAGGTGGAGAGGGGCTGGATGGCTCAGTGGTTATCAGGTTAAGAGCACAGACTGCTCCTGCAGAGGACCCTGATTTGATTCTCAGCCCCCACATTAGGTAGTTCACATCGGTCTGTAACTCCAGCTGCAGGAGATCTGACACCCCCGTCCAGCTCCCTGGGCACCTGTACACATATGAGAAATAAACACACAGAGACTTTTTTTTTTTAAATCTGCAAAGAAAGGTAGAGAGGTATTGAAGAAGTCACTTCACACCAATCTCTGGCCTCTATACGCATGTGCACAACCACTCACAAGCACACACACGCACACACACACACATACACACACATACACACACACACACACACACACACACACACACACACACACACACACACACACACATATGCACACATAAGGCCAGAGCAGGGCTGACCAGATCCTGGCTGCTGCCCACAATTCTGTGTGGGCTGGGAATGGGGTGTCTCTGCCTCTCTCTGCACACATCCACCCAGGACCCTCAAGTAACTGCAAGTCGTTAAGTTTGTTCCTCTCTCCTCGTCTAGCCCAGCACCCCAGGGACTTTATGGTGCCAAAAATGTCTGTGGCCTCAAAGGCAGCCAGGAGGAAAGGCGTGCTATACTCAACGGAAAGACTGTTTCTTCCTTCCAGAAGAGCTGGGGGCCTTGGTGCCTCTGACAAGGCTGAGCTTAGGAGCCAATCGCTGCCCGGGGAGCCAGTAATTAATAAAGATAGATAATGATGGACCATCTGTCCTAGCCCGCGCTCCGTGGCAAGGCCACGTCGAACTCTCATTAGGCATTCCAGTGCCGTTGTCCCCACAGATGTTGGCGGTGGCTGCGTCAGTCCCACGGGAAGGCAGAGGTTGAACATATTTAGGCAAACAGCACGGAGCAGGCTGGGTCTCAGTCATGAAGCTCCTACAGGGTCCATGTCAGCCAAGATTCAAAGTATAAGGGACCTCCATTTGCCCTCCACCCTGGAAGGTGGCCCTTGGCACCCACTAAAAGAGGTTCTAATCCCACCATATACTCACTGTGTGACCTTGGGAAAGTGAGCTCAAAGTCAAGCATCTCGCGGTGGGCTCAGGAAGAGGTCAGGGCTTTAGTCTTGTTGTATGCAAGGCTCATGCAGAGGGCCTAGATAGGAAATGCTTACTGGACATTGGAGGAGAAATGCCAAGGAGCACAAGTATCTTAGAACGTTCTAGAAGGCACTGAACAAAGCTTGTTCTTGTTTGTAAGTTCAGCCATCTGTTACCTTCTATTGTAGCCCTGTGGACAATGTCTGCCCGGAGGAGGGTCCACTCTGTAGGTAGATGGTGCCAAGCACCTTGAAAGCCCAGAGCCTACAGGACTTACAAGCAAAACGTGGTTTCTCTGGGTAGAGGGGGACTCTGGACTCTGCAGCTTGTACTCTGGGCTCGGTGGGTTCCCTCTGGGTGAATGGCCAGATGTACCCAGTTCCGAGCTCTCTGAAATAAAACAACTTACATCACCAAGGACAGCCAGACCTGGAATATAGACTGGAAAGTCGCCTTGAGGGGTCACAGCCCAGAGCCAAGGACCCCACTGAGGTCACACAGGCTGTGGTATAGCTAGGGAGAGTTGGGCTGTCCCCAGTGTTAGCTAGGAAGGCTGCAGGCAAGCATCTCTGATTACAGGCCTGACATCCAATCTGACACACCCAGGTACCCAAGGTTCCTGTCTTTGTCCCAGGTACAATGGAGGTTCTGACAGGGAAACCAGAGAGCCTGCCATTGTTCTTGTGGGCGCAAGTCTCCTGGGGGCCAAAAGAGAAACTGAGGCCTGGGAAGAGAAGTCAGGAAGAGAGTCAGAGCTGGGACTCTCTCTCCCCCTTGGGTGGGGTGTTCAACAGACTCCTAGCAAGCCGCTGTGCCTTGCTGGATGGCACGCAGGATCAGGGTCGACAGAGATGTGGCTTTAGGGGACTTAGCCGCAACGGAGAACAAGGGCAGGAGGGTAGAAAGAGTGGCATCAACACTGTCATGAATATTCATAAGATCATAAATATTCATGATGACCTCCTCTAGGAGTGTAAGGAGAGGCTGTGTGGACAGATGCCTTGCTCCTGAGCCCGTTTCAAAACCTGACCCTCTGTAACCCTGAGCTCTGAAGCACCCCACCTAGAAGACCTGGCAGAGTGCCCTCAAGAAGGGTCACCCGAGATCTGAAACACGTGGCCTCTCCTTGACCTGGATGGGGGTTCCAGAGCCCAGCTGGCCAGACACTTGGGCGTGGCAGACTGGGGGAAGCGCCCCACAGTGAGCTGGTTATTCCTGGTGACTGGCAGGCAGCCACAAAAGAGCCTGGCCAGGCCAAAGCTGCTCAGCACAGGTGTCACCTGAGGGCCAGCAGGAAAATGTGTTGCCACAGCGGAGGTACCCAGCACCCAGGTTTTGCTTTCACAGAAATGGGAGGAGAGGAAGGCTCAGAGAGGGCCAGTGATTTGCCCAGTGTTGCCCAGCAAAATCACAGAGAAACCCAGAGCTCCGGTTTATGAACATAGAGGGATGATATCTCTGATATACAGGTAGACTTGGATACAAGGCAGATTCCTTAGACGTGTGTGTGGCTTTTCTTGGGGCATAATAAAATCTTCAGGACCCGGGGGATGAGTCAGCATTGAAGCTGGTGGGAATGGCAGCCCACCTCCAAAGGCAGAGATGGGATTCCCCAGAGCAAGCCGAGCAGTGGTGGCACACACCTTTGATACCAGCACTCAAGAGGCAAAGACAAGTGGAGCTCTGTGAGTTCAAAGCTAGCCTGGTCTACAGAGTTACTTCCAGGACAGTCAGGGCTACACAGATAGAGCATCTTGAAAAAACAAAAATCAAAGAAAAAACTAAAACAGAGGAGCCATTGAGATGATTCCTGACATGACGTCAACACATGAATCCACATGCATGTTATCACATGCACACATGTAAAAAACTAAGGGAAGAGATTGAGGAAAACAGTAGACACTGACCTCTGTCCTCAGTATGCACACACACACACACACACGCACACACACACACACACACTCACACGCACAGACTCATGGACTCATGAGCACAGGCCCCCATACACACGCGCATGTGCACACACACACACACACTACACGCATATACCCAGGAAAAAGAGGGAATCTCTCAGGGAGTGTTTGTTGAATGAATGACCAATCACGGTCCTAAGTTTGCATCTATAAAAAGATGGTGAGACCATAACGGGGGATAAAATGGCCTCACACAGATCCTAGAGGGAAGGCCTGCCAGGGGAGGTGCTGGGAAGAGGACGGGAGGCAGGGCTGGGGGCAGTGGTGAGGAGGTGCAGAAGGGTTTTAGGTTCTCCAGCCAACCCTGAGGCTAAGATTCCCTCATCCCTGTGTGCACCCTTGTGGCTAAGAGTCAGGACTGGGAATGGACAAAGGAAGTCACCCTGAAGAGGAGCCAAAGGCTGAGGCCGACAGTGCGTGGGGAAGGAAAGTAATCATAAAAGATGGTTTTTATTTTTTTAAAAAAGGTTCACCAGGAAAATGTCTGCCTCATTCCAGAGGCCCTCCTGCACACACTCAAAAAAAATAAAATAAAATAAAATAAAATGGGACTGCAAATTAAGAAAATGAAAATAGCCTTCGACTTGCCTGATACCACCGAGAGTAACCCTAACAAGCAGGGAAGGAGGGTGAGTGGGAGGGCGGGCGGAGGGAGGGTGGCACTGCCCTGGGAACCGATAAACATGACTCTGCCACTGAAATAGCAAGAGCTGCGGGCCCCAAAAAATGGACAGATCATTTATCACGGAGAGGAGATGGATGGCTCCTGCCGGCCAGAGAGGCTAAGCTGGTCCATCTAGGGGGCTGAGGCCTGGTGCAGGGGAGGGTCTGCGCTAGAGAGAGGGACTGCTTTCAAGGGGCAGAGATAGGCTCCCTGTGTTACAGCAGACAGACCCTTGGGTGCATGGAGTCCCTCCCAGGGCGAGGGCTGAACTCAGAGCATCCTGTGTGTGCCCACCAGGACACTGGCCCAGGCAGACTGCACTCCTGTCTAAGCAACCCCACCACATGCAACAAGCACCAGACACTGAGTAGTTCTCGGTGTGTCCACAGTGTGGGGCTGTGGCTGGCGTACACCCGCAAAGCACAGGGGGTACCAAAGCTCAAAACACACAGACAGAAGAAGAAACGCAAGAACTGATGTCTCAGACGGTCACAGCTACTCACAGTAGGCTGAGACAGGTGGATTAAAATAGAAGGCTGGGGCTCAGCAGTACAGCATCTATCTAGAATCCACTAGTGGGGACTGGGAGCATGGCTCAGTGGTGGAGCCCCTGCCTAGAATCCCCCAGTGAGGGGCTGGGGCGTGGCTCAGTGGTAGAGCCCCTGCCTAGAACCCCCCCAGTGAGGGGCTGGGGCGTGGCTCAGTGATAGAGCCCCTGCCTAGAACCCCCCAGTGAGGGGCTGGGGCGTGGCTCAGTGATAGAGCCCCTGCCTAGAACCCCCCAGTGAGGGGCTGGGGGCGTGGCTCGGTGGTAGAGCACCTGCCTAGAATCCTCCAGTAAGAGGCTGGGGGTGTGGCTCAGTGGTAGAGCCCCTGCCTAGAATTCCCCAGTGAGGGGCTGGGGTGTGGCTCAGTGGTAGAGCCCCTGCCTAGAATCCCCCAGTGAGGGGCTGGGGTGTGGCTCAGTGATAGAGCCCCTGCCTAGAATCCCCCAGTGAGGGGGCTGGGGGCGTGGATCAGCAACACAGCAGTTGCCTAGTATGCTACAGGCCCTGATTATCATTAGCAGTACCACAAAATAAATAGTCCCCAAGAATATCCTGAGTTTTCTTTGTACTGAGGCCAAGGACATCCTCCTAACCATAGTGAATAAATGACCCTGGGCAGACTGGAGAGATATGGCGCGCTAGTCTGGTCTCTAGGCAAAGAGCTCTCTTTCTCTAAGACTACAGAGAGTCACAGGCAACAGCTAAAATATCAGGCTACTTAGCATAAAGAAGTACTTGGGCCTTTTCCCTGATGGGAGACCACAGAGAGCACCACGAAGGACCACCCAGCCAGTCCCAGGGTGACATCAGCCACCGAAGGTCCCACAGCTTCCCAAGCCCAGCTGTGTACCCAGAGCAACCTCGCTGCCCCCTCGCTGCAGCCTCCCTGGAGACCCTAGGAGAGACAGATGGAGAGAGCAAAGAGGAAGGTGGGACAGATGGGGAGGTGAGGAAATGAGGGGGGAGACAGGCAGACGGCAGGAAGGAGGCCGGGGACAGAGAGGACGAGAGAGACTTCCCGGGAGCGAGCCATTTCTGGACCCACCACCTACACAGGGCTCACTCTTCTCTCCCTCCCTACCAAGTCCTTGCCTCGCCTGCCAGAGCAGATTTCTCCACTTCCCCAAGCCTATACGCTTCCCAGGACTCTGCCTCCCGGGGTTTCTTCCCAGGGCTGAATTCTGTTCTTAGAAGAGAGCTCTTTCATCCTGAGCAAATGACTTAATTCAGGGAGAAAAAAAATCACGCTCTCTCTTTCCACCTGCAGACAGCCAGAGCTGCCCCCGGTCCTCACCATCAGGTGGAGAATCCCAAAGCTACCCAGACCAGCGCCAATTTTTAATGTCCTCTGGACCCCCAGGACCACCCAGAACAAACCCTACCTGAACTCCATCCATTCAATGGCTAAAACCCACAGCGATGTGGAAGATGGCATCCGAGGGCCTGCAGGACAGAGCAAGGCTTCTTTCCTAGTGATCAGAGCCAGCAGCTTGCTCTGCCCCACCCCATAGGCAGCCCCCACCCCAGGCCAAGGTGGCTCCAGCCAGGACCCCAGCCTCCTGACTCCCAGCCCCCCTCACTGTGACACCAAAGCCCTCCGGTTCTGGCATTTCCCAAGGGTCAATTAAGATGTCTGGAGTTGATTAGACTCTGACACTGATGAAGCCCAGAGGTAATTAGCAAGTGGAAAAAAAGTTTTGATTAGTCCTCAGCATAATTCTCTCCAATTATTCAAAGTTCATGCCTGCAGGAGGTGGAGTGCCCCAAGAATACTTATTTATAACCAGATTTTTTTTCCCCCTCACCAACTTTATGCATCTAGTGACTCTTTAGGACTTGAACTTGTGTAAGTTGAGAAACTGCTTGTCTCACACCGTCGTGAGAGCAGAGTCCAGACTCACCTAAGCCGGGCAAAGTGGTACTTGCCAGCTGTCTCAGCTCTCAGAAGGCAGAGGCAGGAGGGTCTTCAGATCCAGGACAGTCTGAGCTACATAGCCAGACCCAGTCTCAATAATAATAATAATAATAATAATAATAATAATAATAATAATAATATAATAATAATTTTATGTTTACTATAGATTATAGATTATATTATATAATATATTATATATAACAATATCCTTCCTTTATAATTATTATATGTTATATTATATATCATAACTTTTATTATTATTATTATCATCATCATCTTCCTGACTTTCTCCTCATTCCCTCACCTCCCCATTTGTCCCCACCTTCCTCTTTGCTCGCTCTCTCTGTCTCTGATAGGGTCTCCAGGAAAGCTGCAGTGAGGAAGCAGCAATTTATTATTATTATTATTATTATTATTTTATTTTCCCCTGAATGGAAGACTCATTATTTTAAGGCATTGGATTCAGGTGAATGGATAAATAGGCATGGCTATGGAAAAGAAGAGCAAGCCTGCTCAAACAGGCCCACACAGCCAGACCTGCACAGTCCCAACTCCCTAGCCCCGCCCACCTTCCTGATCAAACCCACCCACCAAGCCTTTGAACCAGCTTGGGCCTCCTCCTCTCTGGGCTGCAGAAGGAGGCTACACATCTTCCGGTCCTCATGGGGAATCTCAAAGCTTTAGTTTTCTAAGGGGTCACCTGAAGCCTTCCCAACCCCCCTGACCCCAGCCACTCCTGTCAAACCTGCCCGATAGATGAGAGCTTCATAGTCTCTTTTTGTTTGAATTAATTGAGCCCAACCCAGCGAGGGCTCTGGCAGCTCCCGCCTCTGTGTAATGGGCTGCTTATTAGCAGGGTGGTTCTGAGAGAACTTGGTCCAGATTCTGCCCAATTAACGATGCCCTAAGCCGCAGAGGGAAGCATAGAGACATAGCAGAGATGTGGCCCAGCCAGGAAGTAGCAAGGAGGAACCTTAATGTCCCTTGGTACTGGCCCCTGCTTGGACACTGACCTGCTAGCTGATCCTTGTTGCTACCCTGTACTTATGCAGCCTCAGTTTCCCCTCCTCCATTTGAAACAGCCCAGAAGACACAAAAATGACATCTTTTGTTCAGTGCATCCCAAGGGACAGGCCATGCAAGTCATTACTGCTCTTCAACTAAATGAATCCCACAGTTCAGACAGGCAAAGGGTATGTCATGAATTTTCACACTCCTGTCTTTGTGTGGGCAGATCATTAGTTCTGGGTCCTTAGGAGGGCGTGGCTGCAAGTTATATGGTCTGTTTACTCTTCCAGAGACTGCAAATGTCCCCAAACTGGTCACGGCATTTCTATTTCTCCATTAGCAGTCCACATAGGAGTGTCTGCCTGTTACCCCATATCATTGCCAACACTTGTTATACATTTTGATTTTAGTCACTCTAATGTGGAGGACTTGAGATCTCACTGTGGTTATTTCCATGGTCATTAATAACACTGAACAGATTTTGCTTATGTTTTTTTTAAAAATAAGACCTACTGTGTGTGGCCACGGTAGGCTCCAGCTCTCCAGCCACCTGCCTCAACATCTCGAACACTGGGATGGTAGGCATAATCCGGCATCCCTGGATTTAGTGAGAAACCTCTTTTTTGTGTGCTTGCTTCCTTTTTCAAAACTAGTGTGTTTCTGTTGTACTCACGTGCGTGCAGGCCTACATGTGCATGTGTGTGTGGATTCACGTGGAAGGCAGAGGTTGGTATCAGGTGTCCTCCTCAATCTCCGTCCACCTCGTTTTCTGCAGCCGGGTCTCACATTGAAACTGAGCTCCCTGATTTGACCAGACTAGCTGGCCTGTGAGCCCCAGAGATCTGTGTGCCTCTGCCTCCCCCACTGCTGCAGTTGCCGAGGCATGAGGCTATGTTTGGCTTCTTATGTGGGTGCTGGGAATCGGAGCTCAGGTCCTCATGATTGCACTGAGCCATGTTCCCAGCCTCCTTGTGTGTTTAAGGAGTAAAGTATCTGTTTAGACATTTTGAGCATTTTAAAAAACTTGTGTTCGTAGTTTCCTGTTAATGAACTGTAAATGTTTTTTACATATTCAGAATGCAAGTCTTCTGTTGGATAAATATTTGGAAACATTTCTCCCAGTTGGTGGCTTCTGTTTCCATGGGGGAGAATCTTAGCAACTATGTTTGAGAGGACACAGAGAGATGAGAGCTCTCCATTGGTGCCTCGGTCTAGTATCCGCATCCTCAATGGACCTTGCTGTATTCCCTGGTCCGCTGCTCTCTCTGCTACTTACCGACCCTTGATCCTTGGCTCTGGCCTCCTCGGTGGGACCTGCAGTTGGATGTCCCTGCAGATACCTTCCTGGACCCCACACAACCTGGACACCCAGCCAAAGGTCATACAATAGTCACAGTTCACAAGCCTCCACCTTGAAAAGGCCCTGGGGAAAACTCTGAAGCATCTGTCTGCATTTATTACTGTCCAGTTGCTGTGTTGAAATACCCAGCAAGTGATGTCAGGAAGGCAGAGCGTACTTTGGCTTACAGTTCCAGGGTAGACAGTCCATTGTGGTGGCAGGAGCATGAGGTGGCCAGTCACATTGCATCAGCAGTTAGTGTGAGTACTGCTGCTTAGCTCACTTTCTCCTTTCTCTCTCATTTAGTCCAGAACCCCAGTGTAGGGAATGGCACTGCCCACAGTGAGGCCACTTCAATTCACTTACTCAAGATAATCCTTCATCAGCACACACAGAGTTTTGTCTCCAAAGTGATTCCAGATTCTGTCCACATGACAGTCAATCTAAACCATCAGATTGGGTAAGCTCTCTAAAGCTCATGCACTTCCAGTCACAGCATGCACTTGGTAGCAGCCTCCACGATTGATACCTATGAGACCCCTCCTTCCAAGGTTACCTCAGATAGTCAGTCTGCTCTCTAAATGGCAAGGTGAAGTAAGAGAGAAGGGATATGGAAGGAGAGCTGTCAAGATGAACATATAAGAAAATCCACTTAGGAGAGAGAGATTGGAAACCTCCCCCAACATGGGCTATACCCAAAAATAGGTGAGGAACGGCCCATGATGCACAGAGAAGGCAGGGGCTCTGTGAATAAGTAGTAGCTAAAACTGACTCAGCTTGACAGGATCCAGAATCACCTAGAAGACAAGCCTCTGGGAATGCCTGTGAGGCATGAATGGTTGGCACTGTCTGTCCAATTGGCTGGGGTTCTGGACTGAATAGAAGGGTAACCTGGACAGGACCTGGAATCACCTTGGAGACAAAGCTCTGGGTGTGTTGAGGAGGGATTATCTTGAGTAAGTGAGTTGAAGTGGGAAGGCCCACCCTCACTGTGGGCAGCACCATTCCCTAGGCTGTGGTTCTGGGCATCTGATCCTGAGCATCAACATCCATCTCTCTCTGCTTCCTGACTGTGCGTTCGGCAGGACCAGCTGCCTCACGTTCCCGCCACCATGCCTTCCCCACCATGATGGACTGTATCTTTGAGCTGTGAGCCAAAATCAACCTTTCCTTCCTTCAGTATTTGTCATAGAAATGAGGCAAGTGGGGCCAGATGATTAAGAACACTTACTGTTCTTGCAAAGGAACTGGGTTCAGTCCCCAGCGCCAACATGGTGACTCAGAACCACCTGTAACTCTAATTTTAGGACATCTGACACTTTCTTCTGCCCTTGCAGACCCTGGGCATACACATGGCATATATATATGGCCAAACTACATATGTATGTAAAACCAAAATGAGGCAAGCAACTCAGACAACCTATAAAGGACCAGAATTTATACTTCATAGGGTTTTACCTTTCTTATTCAACTTCTTGTTTGAGTCACCCACCATCTATGTGTCCCTGGTTCAATGCATTGTTCTGAGACCCAAGAACCTTGACATCTCAGCGGGTGCCCTCTGAACTCAGATCTGAGGCAAATGATGTTGTAAAAGGCAAAGTGACTTCCAGGTGAGGCTACAAAGACAGGGGTACCCTTTCCTGGGTGCTGAAGGCCCCTCACCAGGAGGACGCCATTCCTTGCTATAAAGGCACTAGTAAGAAACCAGGGCCTGCAGCCACCAGCCACAGGAGGATACCCCTTTGACGCAGGTCCTCTGGCCCCTTTGGAGTCCCTGCTGGTGCCACACAATGACTCCTGGCTGCAGTTTCCAGCAAGTCTCTGGGGCAGGACCACTTATCCGAGCCCCTCCAAATTGTTTCCTCCCAGAAGTTAGATAGGACAATGCACACTTATTGTTCATAATTTGCTACATTTTAGGCCAATTTGTGGTGTAATTGTAGGCAGCTGATATCCAAACCACTTGTTTTGTGAACCAAAATAAAATAACAAACCAAAATAAACTTCAAAATGAACACACACTTCGATGTAAATCTTCCTTGGACCCCATCTGCTGAAGGCAAGAGGAATTCATCTTCCTGATGTGGAAGACTGAGCTCTGGGGAGTGGAAGGACGGTTGCTATGCTATGGATTTTTTCCTCTGGGCATGACCTGCTTGCCATCTTGGGGAAGAAGGTACTTGGGCCCTGTAGCCATGGCAACTAACTGATGGGAACAATAGCGGGGTACCAGGTAGACAGGCAATGGTAATGAGCTATTGACACTTCCTAGTAGGAGGCAGGGAGAGTCAGGGTCCCTCACTGGGATTCCATCCACAGTCCCCCTTGCACTCCCCTAACTGCAAGGGACCTTGGGAGATGTTAGAGAACACAGGAAGTGGAGGGTTGACTAGAACAGGACTCTGTGATGTAGCTTTTATGAGGTCACCATAAAACCATAGGACTTTGCTGTGACTCAAGCTCCTGAAAGCAACCCCTCACCTGTAAGGAAGCCCAGTGATCTCACTGGTTGGACCTGGGTAGGACTGTACTTTGGTCTGTCACTGATGCCCTATCTGGGATGAGTAACTCTTTGTTTAAATCTTCCCAGAAAAAGTAAATGCAATAACTTGCCTGTGAGGTCCCCAGGACTGTCTTTAGGGGGCTACTCAGGGCCTTTCCAGGTGGGTGCTGCTGTAACGAAAATCCAAGTCAGATTCTTAAGTTTGGGGAAGGCATTGACATCAAATTACCGTCCTGAGTGAACCTTATTAGGAGAGAGAGAGAGAGAGAGAGAGACAGAGACAGAGACAGAGACAGGGACAGAGATAGAGATACACACACGGAGAGAAAAAGAGACAAACAGACAGAGACAGAGAGACAGAAGCCTTGTGACTACAGGGTGGGCAGGCATGATCAGACCTTGAGGTAGAAGAGCAACTATGAGAGACAGCATCATCACACCAGAGATGGCAAGTTGGGGCCCAGAAGGAAGAGAGGCCCTTCCCTTGGGTTGAAGAGAACTACCCTGAGCCAGCCACTTCATCAAATCAGCTATACAGGCTTCCAAATGACTGTCACAGTCAGGCTGTGGACTGTTGACGTTCCCTCCTAGAAAGAGGGGAAGGACGAGAGTCCAGCCATTCCTTCCAGCCTTGGGTATGTAAGTGTGCCCTAGTGGCTCATGGCCTAGAGGTCCTAGACTCTAGTAACTAGAGTACATAGACTGAGGAAGGTTACCTGGGGGCTTCATATGTGTGGCTGTGGAAAAGCCATCATCTGCACTGAGTGTAGACTTTATAGCATGACTCTTTTAAGGTGACCCTCAGTGGTTCCCCCAGGGCAATTGTCTTAGTCAGGGTTACTATTACTGCGATGAAACACCATGACCAAAAGCAGCTTGGGGAGGAAGAGGTTTATTTGGATTACAGATCTGTCTGTCACACCATAGTCTGTCACTGAAGGAAGTCAGGACAAGAACAAGAACAGGGGAGGAACCTAGGGGCAAGAGCTGATACAGTGATCATGGCGGGGAGGGGCATGCTGCTTACTGACTTGCTCCTCATAACTTGCTCAGCCTGCTTTCTTATAGAACCCAGGATGTCCATCTAGGGATGGCACCGCCCACAATGGACTGGGCCCTCCCACATTAATCACTAATTAAGAAAATTCCTTACAGCTGAATCATCATTTTCTCAATTGATGTTCCTTCTTTTCAGATGACTCTAGCTTGGGTCAAGTTGACACAAAAGTACCCAGCACACAAACGATACTTTGGCTTGTAATTGGGACCTTACAAGGAAGGAATGGATGTCATTTCTGACTCACCAGGGTAAGAATTCTCTCAATATCTTCACAACCCAAGAGGAAGGGGGTGGACCACTGGTTAAGGGTATGCGCTGGTCTTGCAGAGAACAAGAGTTTGGCCACCAGCATCCATCTCAGATGGCTTACAACTGCCTGTTAACTTTAGCTCCGGGGGTCTACAGCGCCCCCTTCTGGCCTCTGTGAACACTGCACTCACATGCACATATCCCTGCACACATACACGTCATTAAAAATAAAGACTAATAATAAACAACTCAGGAGGAGCTGAGAGATGCTTGAACTAAGAAAGGGAAGGGAGGTCTACCATATGCAGCATGACAGGGGCCCTGGAGAAGGAGACAGGCCCTTCATGTTCCTTTTAGAAAAGGTGAACAGAGGACATTTTCTGACTTGTATTAGTGTTCAGGGTGTGTCAGGAGTTCCACACCAAGTGACTTAGTCTGTCCTAGCCCACATGACAAGGTGCACAAACCATACACTTATTATGACCTTGGGTGGGACAGTCCAAGGCTACAGCACAGCACTGTTTTTTATCCACTGACTTTGTCCCATTGGGAACTACAAGGGCATAGAGAATTTCTGGAAGAGAGAAGGGCGCTTGGAAGCTCTGTGATCTAACAGGAACCAGAGCCCATAGTGGACCCATTCTCTTCCACAGAAGGGCCCAGACAGCTCTGGGGAGATGCAGTAGGTTGTGTTTTCCAAAGATGGCTGTACCGCCTCTCTTATGGAACATCCTACTCTTTCAAGGTGACCTTAGCCTTCCTGCAATCGATCATTGGAGGGTCTATCTTCAATTTTGTAAGATCTTGGCTCTCGCAGTTCAAGGAGGGCATGGACACAGACTGTCCTTTGAGGCAAGAGATTTATTAGAAGAGATATTAATACTATAGGCAGTGCAGCACAGTGAATGCTGTGAAGAGAGTTCTGACCTATGGGGCAATGTGGAGGTTCCCGTCTGTCCTGGTTTCATCTCTGTTGCTGTGATAAATTGTCCTGACAGAAAGCAACTTATTGGAGGAAAGGATTTCTCTCAGCTCACAACTCCAGGTCACAGTCCATCGCTGCAAGGGAGTCAAGGCAGGAACCAGAAGCAACTATTCACGTCACATCCACACTCAAGAGTAGAGAGAAAATATGCATGTATGCTTAGCACTCAGCTAGCTCTATCTTATACAGTCTGGGATTCAAGCCTAGGGGATGATGCCGCCCACAATGGGTAGGTTTCCCAATTCAGTGATCTACAGTCAAGACATCCCCACAGGACAGCTCAATCTAGGCTATCTATCCTTCTAGCCTCTTTTCCCAGGTGATTCTAGTTTGTATCAAGGTGACATTTTTAAAACTTACTTTTAAAACTTGATCTCACATTCATAAAGGTTTCAGAGAGAGAAGGAAGGTCCTGTGGCATATATTGAGTGAGTAATCCATGGTGTGTGTCTGCAGTCTGGTTCTCTTTGATTCCCCAGTGTGAGGTAAGGGCCAAATGTACAGCCCTTCAGTTAATGTGTGTCCTTGTCTAAGGTGTGCCACCCATAGGCACTGGGAGCTTTGGGTGCTTGGTAGACTTCCTTTATGGAAGTGGGAACCACGGATTCACAGATGATTGTGATAGGTCGGGGGGGGGGAGTGGAGAGAGAGAGAGAGAGAGAGAGAGAGAGAGAGAAAGGGATGTCCTGGATTCCTTGCTTTAGATCTTGAAAATTCCATGCAGTACCCATGAGATGGCTCAGCCTATCAAGGGGCTTGCTGCCAAACGTGATAACCTGAGTTTGATTCCTGTAACTCATACAGTGGAAGGAGAGAACCAACTCTCTCAGGTTGACTTTTGACCCTTTCATGCGCACCATAGCACACACACACACACACACACACATGCGCGCGCACACACACTCACACACACACACGTGCGCGCGCACACACACTCACACAAAAGCAATAAATAAATGAAACAATGTTTAAAGAATAAAGGAAGAGGTCACAGCTTCACTTCATTTCCTGGAGCATTCACGTGTGGAGCCAGCCCCACACTGGCTGGGAAGAAGCTTTGTGGCCCTGGCTGACAGGCAGGGTCATCCACCAGCCTCACACACCACCTGTGAGTTGAGTCCCAGCTCCTGTCCAGCCTTCTGACCAATGCACCATAGAGTGGAGAAGAGCCTTTCCCATCAAATCGGGTTCACATTATAGATCCAGGAGGGACACCAGTCAACATCCAAGGCCATTCACGCTATTAGGTCCCAGCCGTCAATATATGACAGGTAGGACCCAGATGTGTGTGGCAGCCAGACTTGGTCTCTGCGGGGAATAATATTGCAGTTCATGCATTTATTTTCATCTGTATTTATTTATTTATTTATTTGGTATATGTACACATGTGTGTGCGTGCATGCTAGGGGGAGTGCATGCCTAAGTGTGCACACGCATGTAGAGCAGAGGGGTCCATCTTGTTCCTCAGGAGCCATCCTGATTTATGAGACAAGGTTTCCTGCTGGCCTGTCCCTGCTTCCACAGTGCTGGGACGACAAGCACACGTAGCACGCCCAGCTCTTTTTTAATGTGAGGCTGGGGCTTGAACTCAGGTCCCCATGCTGATAAAGCACTGTTAATGTTCTTATTCTATTTCTTCATTATGTGAGGGTGACATGAGTATGCCACACTGTGTGTATGGAGCTCAGAGGACAACTTGGGGGGAATCACCTCTCTCCTTCCACCATGGGGATCACGGGGATCAAACTCAGACCATCATGCTTAGTGGTAAGCGCCTTCACCCACTGAGCCATCTGGCTAGCCTGTGATGTTACCATGGAGCTGTCATGTGGCCCTTGAAATCCCTTATGTTGAAGACTCAGCCTCCTCCAGACAGTAGCCCTTCCGTGATGCTCTCGGCCACCAAAGACTGGAAGCATTGTCTGAAAACTTTGAAACTGTAAGCCAACATAAATCTTTTTTTCTTGTTAAGTTGATTATCTCGGATATTTTGCTACAGTAGCAGAAGACTAATTGGCATCAGTTTCTCTGTGCAAGCATTTAAGCTGGTCAAGTGTGAATATATACAAAGTAATGTATCTATAATTGAGAGAGACAGAGAGACACAGAGAGACACACACAGAGAGAGAGAGAGAGAGAGAGAGAGAGAGAGAGCCTCTTGGCATAGCCCCACACCTGTGTGTGTGCAATTGCACATGTGTGTGGAGGCCAGGGGACAATCTTAGCTGTTGTTTCCCAGAAGCTGTCCACCCGGTGTTTTGAGACAGTTCGTCACTGGCTAGGCTGCCTGGCCAATGATCCCAGGAATGTGACTATGACTGCCTCCCCAGTACTGGAGTTAACAAACAGTACACCACCTAGCTTATTTTTATGCAGGTTCTGCAAGTTCTCCTGCTTGCACATCAAGTACCCTACCAATTGAATCATCTCCCCACCCCCTCAAACCAACTTTTTCGAAAGCACCTACCAACACATCTGCTCTACATTGTTTCCGCTGCCTGTAAGAGCCTCTTTAGGAGGACCGGCAGACTCACTGCTAAGAATGGCCTTTAAGGAGGTCTGTCTGGGTTCTTATTGTTTCGGTTCAATAAACACTTAAGACCACAATGTTTACACGGTTGCTAACATGCCCACTCCTGAGCATTCTTAGAAACCTCTTTAAATGGTCTGTAAATACTGCCACATTCCTCACACCCAGCCCTAAAATCACTCCGCAAGTCCTTGTTTATCCACGGATGCTAGGAAGGGAGTAAGGAGATTGTATCCCAGCCTCTGAACAAACAGATAATTCTGGGAAGTTTTTTTTTAGGAAAGCTAGCTTCTGTTAGGAGCTATTACTTAGGCCTGAGATAGCGCACAGCAGTTCAACGTTGTCATCTTACATTGTTTTTCTCTTTTATTTCTTTTTTACATGGTACTGGGAGGCGAATCTATGATCTCCCATGCTAGGGTCACTGATCTATACCCTCAAACTTTTACCAGAGGATTCTAGGCAGGGGCTCTACCACTGAGCCACACCCCCAGCCCCTCCCTGGGGGATTCTAGGCAGGGGCTCTACCACTGAGCCACACCCCAGCCCCTCACTGGGGGATTCTAGGCAGGTGCTCTACCACTGAGCCACACCCCCAGCCCCTCCCTGGGGGATTCTAGGCAGGTGCTCTACCACTGAGCCACACCCCCAGCCCCTTCCTGGGGGATTCTAGGCAGGGGCTCTACCACTGAGCCATGCCCCAGCCCCTCCCTGGGGGATTCTAGGCAGGGGCTCTATCACTGACTGATCTATGCCCAAGCTCCTCACTGGGGGATTCCAGGCAAACAAGATACTGCTGAGCAACACCTCCAGCCTTATTAACATTTTTTAAAAATTCAATTTATTAATTTAGTGTGTGTGCCATGTTGCATGTGCTGAGGTCAAAGGACCTGCACTATCCAGATTTCTCTTTCTACCGCATGAGTTCTAAGAATTAAACTCAGGTCTTAACAGCAAGTACCTTTCACAGGCTGGGCCATCTCACATCTCTAAGATCTAGATCTAGATACTTAATTTTATACAAATTGCCCAGGCTGACCTTGAACTCTTGATCCTCCTGATTCAACCTCTACAGTATCTGGTAGCTAGAATAACAGGCCTATACTGCCAGCCATGTCTGCATGTCTTTTTTATTCATTTGTTTCTTGTGTTTGTATGTTCCAGTAAAGTTTTTTACTTTTGTTCTTTTTCTCTTTGTGGCTGGTATTCCTGTGTTCTGACGTCTGGCACTCATTAATGATCTTCTGGGTTCTGAGCAGCTTGAGTGGGCCCACTTAGCAGCTCTGCCATCGGCAGTGCTCACAATGTCACAGGTTCCACTTTACACCAAGTGCTCTCCTTGATAGTTGTCCCACAGTTCTGGCATCGCCAATATGCTGGAGTCTCCACTACAACTGAGGCTGAGCCTCACCAGTGGCCTCTCCTGACCTCTCTTCAGGGAGACACAGACATGCCACACAGTGACTAGCCTCAGCTTCTCTCCATGATCTCATCATGTCTTCCAGATCAGCATCTTGTGGGAAATCCTTACACACTATTTATCAAGCCTTGTTGCTGGCTTGGTGCACAGCCTTGGGTCCCTCACTGAACCACAGCTTCCATGTGTCAATTCTAAGGAAATATTTCCCAGAAGATTTTGCCTCAGTGATGCTGGGTTGTTTCCCCCCCTCCCCTTTTCTTTTCTTAAACCACAGTTTGTTTTTCAGCCCCAGCTAACTAGCATTGATTTTCCCAGCAAAGCAAAGGTTTCACTTCAGTGGCGCTGATCGCTTGTTAATCATAGCTGACTCTTCAGGCCCAGATGATCAGAAGCACGGGTTCTTAATTCAAAATACCACACAGAATAGCCTTGTTAGTGTTTTTGAGGGACTCTCAACCTTCCCTCTGAAACCTCAGAAGCCATTAGCTGCTACTCTTCTTAGCATTATCTTCCGAGTCCCCCCAACAACTCCTTAAGCTCTGAGCACTTGAAAGCTTCCAAGTCTTCATTTTCTTCACACAAAAGTGTCCAAAGCATAAAACCCACAAGGTTAGCTCTACCACAGCAACACCCCACTTCTGGTACCAATTTCTGTTTGCTTCTTTGTTGCTGTGATAAAATACTGACCAAAGCCAACTTGTGTGGATTAGGGCTTTATTTGAGTTTACAGTCTACCATCGATGGACATCAAGTCAGGAGTTCAAAGCAGGAACTTGGAGTCAGACACTAAAGCAGGAAACTGCCTTGCTTAGCTACCCTTTGTATATAGCTCAGCCCCATCTGTCTAGGGTAGCACCACCTACATTCCTATCAAGAAAATGCTGCTGCCAACAAGTTCACAGGCCAAACCGATAAAGGCAGTTCCTCAGTTGACATTCCCTCTTCCCAAATATGTCTAGATCTATGTCAAGTTGACAAAAACTAATTTGCATAAGGGGACAATGGAGGGGATCAATTTTCTTTGTTTTGGGTTTTTTGTTGTTGTTTTGTTTTGTTTTGGTAGGGTGGGTTTTTTGTTTGCTTTTGAGTCTGGGTTTCACTATGTAGCCCTGGTTGGCCAGGAACTCCCCATGTAGATCAGGCTATCCTCCAACTCACAGAGATCCACCTTCCATTGCCTCCTTAGTGCTAGGATTAAGAGCCTGTGGCCCAATGGCTGGCAGGAGAGGCATTTGGGTCAAGTTCACAGGCAGGAGCTCAACTTCTCCAGGAGACTCCCTGAGCCCTGCCATGTCTGAGCCACGGCTATGTCCAGCTGACTCACGTTCTGAGTGGACATTCATGCTGTGCCATTTCTCCTATGCCAGCCTTTCCCCATTCTCTGCCCCTCTAGAAGCTGTAGGGCCCAGAAGAGGCCAGCCCCTCCCTCCACTGCTCAGCTACCCTACCTCTGCAGTCAGGGTCACTCTGCTACAGAGACGGAGCACATCCTGAGGCTCCTTTTGCTGACCTTGAGGCCAGCTCAGCAGAGACCACAGCCTCAGTACTAGGCCCCTAGCACATGCTAGAACCAGAATGAGGGCTCTTCTCCATGGGTGCCATACTGGGGTGAGCAAGGGCTATTCTAAAGAGTGAGCTAGAAACCAGGTGGCACCTTTAATCCCAACACTTGGGGGGCAGAGGCAGGTGCATCTCTGTGAGCTTGAGGCCAGCCTGGTCTAGAGAGAAAGTTCCAGGACGGCCAGGGGAACCCTGTCACAAACAAACAAACAAACAAACAAACAAACAAACAAACAGAATGGGCTAGGATTATGCTCAGTAATAGTACCTGCTGTGCAAGCATGAGGTCTCGAGTTCAAATCCCAGCATTCCAAAGAACCTAGATGTGGCCATACATGCACCTGTAACCCCAATGCTGTGAGGCGGGGCAGGCAGAGGCAGGAGGATCACTTGGGCGTGCTAACAGCTCAGCTCCAGGTTCTGTGAGATCCTATATCAGAGGGACAGGATGGATGGTGATAGAGAAGGAAACCTGATATCCTTCTCCGGGCTGCATTCATGCATAAGCACACTCAGCGGCACACACAAGCCCGCCCCTCCGCCCCTCCCCATGACATCTTTGCTGGTATTGCCAACCACATCAGGATCTCTCAGCCTCCCCTCCTGCCTCCTCAACAGTCCCCTCTCAGGCAGGACAAAGCTCCCCCACCAGCCTCTCCCACGCCACAGATTATGCCAGTGAAATCCGTGTTCTTGCCTAAAACCCTTTTCTTCCTTGAAAAGCGGTGCTCTTGCAAAGAAAGCCTCCAAGCTTTCAGCGGACCGCCTTTGCTGTGAGCTTTTCAACATTCTCCCGGAGAGGCCATTGATTTCTTTGTTCTTAGCTCTCTGTCCGCAGTGTCCCTGAGGCAGCTGGGGCCCCTGACGCAACAGGCAGAGGCCACAGAGCCAGGAGAAAATGAAGGGAAAAGACAAAAAGCTCGGTTACAGCTCCAAAATGCATCTCCTCAGAAATGCACCAGCTGCATCACCGTGTAGGGAGAGCACAGCAGGAGCAAGGGCACACGGAGGGCCAGCTGTCCTCTCTGCCTTGCCGGACTCCCAGCCTGGCGGGCATGCCCAGGCACGTCACCCACCTACCCAGCATTCCCTGCCCACAAGTGAAGCTTGTTTGGGTCTAGCTGGGATGCCATGTTACAGCCCAGCAGCCCTTATTGTATACAGGTGAGGTGAGAGGTAACCCAGGTCAGGTGGGGATGTCTACATGAGGTAGATGGGTGAATGGACAGATGGCTAAGTGGATAGGTGAATGTGGATGGATATATGAATGGGTGGGTGGGTGGAAGAATGGGTGGATGGATGGATGGATGGGTGGATGGATGGATGAATGGATGGATGGATGGACAGACAGATGGACTAGTGGATGGGTGGATGGATTGGATGGATGGATGGATGGATGGATGGATGGATGGATGGATGGATGGATGGACAGATAGATAGATGGACCAGTGGATGGGTGGTAGATTGAATGGACAGATAGATGGACCAGTGGATGGGTGGATGGATTGAATGGATGGATGGATGGATGGATGGACCAGTGGATGGGTGGATGGATGGATGGATGGATGGATGGACAGATAGATGGACCAGTGGATGGGTGGATGGGTTGAATGGATGGATGGATGGACAGACAGATGGACCAGTGGATGGGTGGATGGGTTGAATGGATGGATGGATGGATGGATGATTGATTGACAGATGGATAAGGGATGGGTGGATTGGATGGTTGGTGAGTGAATGATAGATAGGTAAGTGGGTGGACGAGTGATGAATGGCTGACGGACAGGTGAATAATGAATAGATGATCCAGGTAATGGATGGGTGGATGGATAAATTATATAGATGGATGGCTGATGGATGCTTGAGAGGTGTGTGGATGATGAATGAATGAATAGATGATGAATACATAGATGGTGGATGAATCGATGGATAAATTGGATAGGTGGGTGAATGGACTGAATACATAGGTGGATGGGTGATGGGTGGGTAGGAGAATGATTGACAGATGACATCTCAAGCATTAGATAGTCCCACCGGCATCCTGGTGTTCGTCTATAATATAAACAACTCATCTGGAAACAAGATCAAAAGGTTAGGACAGATTTTTTTTCCACATTTGCAACCTTCCCGTGCTTTGAACTTTGCAGGAAAATGCTAATCTTCAGCCCCTCAGGAGACCTAGTGTCTGGGCAGGAGGGGAGAGACATGAAAAGATGTGAACAGCTCACGTCACCTTGGAAAAGAACAGGGGTAGCACACGCATGCCATGCAGCTGGACTCAGGACACACTACAAAACTATAGTAAATAAAACAGCATAGTATTGGTTAAACTCCGACAGAAAGATCTGCAAGTAAGTGAGCCCGGGCACAGACGCACGCATATTTGATGACTATTATTATCTGTGTGTGTTCACACGTGTGTCCAGGTGCATGTGTGCATGTGAGTGCCTGTAGGGACTCCGAGGTTAGCCTTACGTGTGGCTCCTGAGGCACAAGCTGCCTTGGTTCTTGAGGCAGAGATTCTCACTTTTACCTAGAACTAGCCGATTCAGCTTTAGTGAGCCAGCGAGCCCAGAGATCCACCTGTGCATCTCCACCTTCTCAGCTGGAATTACGAGGCCACACTAACGCATCTGCCTTCTTCACACAGGTTTTAAGGGTCAAATTCAGATCCTCTTGTTTATAGAGCAAGCGCTTTGTCAGCCCCAGCCCCATGGGTGGCTAACTTTGGACCAAGTGGTAAAAGCCGTGTGGTGGTGTTGGAATGTGTGTATGTCCCTGTGTGCAAAGAACGAACACGGAATGGTGGTTTGCTCCTTATGCAAAAGCCCAAAAGGGGGGTGGGCATGTATACATGTAAAACCTAAAACTATCACATTTCTGTCAGAAACCATGGAAAAACCTTGGCGTCTTTGCTTAGGTAATGACGATTTTAAATATGACACCAAGTCCCATCCACAAAAGAAAAAAATTAATAGGCAAGACATCATTAAAAATCTACTCTTCGTGGTCTGAGGCTGAGGTGAAGACTTGCCTGGTATGCAGGAGGCCCTGGTTCTGGCCCTGACACCTCAGAGGAAAAAAATGAATAAACTAACAAGGGGTAAGTAAACAAAACAGTTAACTGCCACATGGCCTGGTGTCCCAGCTGTGGGTGACTGTGGTGGGGCGGGAGGGCGTGGGGGAGGGGCGGGAGGGTGCGGGGGGGGCAGGGGCGGGAGGGCGCGGGGGCAGGGGCGGGAGGGCGTGGGGGTACGGGTAGAATTGCTTGAGCCCAGAAGTTTGAGAGGAACAAGACATTTCTCTCAGGAGAAGAGGCCACCAATGGCCTGTGCATCACACAGAACTAGTGTCATTCACAGCCCGTGGAATGCTGCCTCTCACCACTAGGCTCACCATCACTTTAGAAAAGAGAATCATGTCAGGGGCCGTGTCTCAAGTGGTAAAGCACTTCCCTCCAAGCAGGAAGGCCTGAGTTCTGTCCTAGGCGCCGTGTGAAAAGACCTTGGTGGTCAGGCTTCCTGGGGTGGTGGTCATGGGACAAGTGGATCCCTGGGACTTTTAGTCAGCCAGTCTAGTCTAATGAAGTTTAGGCCGGTAAGAGATCCTGACTCAGAAACCAACGTGGAGGAGCTGGTGAGATGGCCCAGTGGGCAAAGAGGCTCACTACCAAACCTGACCACCTGAAGTTCAATCCCTGGGACCCACATCCAGGAGGACCACACATGTAAGGAAGGTGGAACCTCGAACAAGTTGATGGGACTGTAAAACTGGTGCAGCCATTATGGAGAACAGTCCAGGATTTCTGCAAAGATGTCAACATAGAATTCCCATGCGACCCAGAAACCCTGTTCCACGGTGTGTGCTCCAAAAAGCATTCTAAAGTGTGTCACTGTCCACAGGCTCCTGTATTCGAACACTTGGGACTTAGCTGGTGACACTGTTTTGGGTGATTGTGGAACTTCGGAGGCTGGAGGCTTGGTTAATGGAGATAGGTCAGAAGGGGTGGACCACTGAGTGTTCCAGCCCCACAGGCTTCTGCCCTGACTGCAGGATGTGGTGGTCCATCACATGGACCAGTCCACTGCAGGATGTTACAGACCATCACGATGAACCAAACTCTCTGAAATCCTGAACAAAAACAAGCCTCTCTCCCTTGAGTTGTTTCTCTTAGGTGGTTTTAGTTTGTTTTGTTTTGTTTTGTTTTCATTTTCGCAACGCTAAGAAAGGTAACTGAAACACAGAGACTCCAGATCACATGCCCAAAGTGCTCGTCATTCACAGCAGACAAATGTGACTGGGTGGATGGGCAAGGCAGAACCCACTTGTACCCGACAGTCAGCCAAGAGAAAAGAGCCAGCCTGAAATCCCAGTTAGGGGGAACAGCCAGGCACAGAATGGCTCCTGCCATACAGTCCTGCTTATATCCAGAGAGACGGAGGGCATAAGGGAGGAGAAAGAAGAGGAAGGGGAGGGGTAGATGATGGTTCATGCCTGCCGCTCCAGCATTTGGGAGGCAAAGTCAAGAGGGTTGCCACAAGCTTAAGGTCAGCCTGGACTGCGTAGGGAGTTCAAGACCAGCCAGAGCCACATAGTTAAGACCCTGCCTCACAGAGAGGAGGGGGGAGAGGTAGAGAGGTAGATGATAGATAGATAGATAGATAGATAGATAGATAGATAGATAGATAGATAGATAGATAGATAGATAGATAGATGATAGGTAGATAGATAGGAGAGAAAAGAGGAGAGAGGAAGAGGTGTAGAAGAGGAGGGGGAGAAGGAAAGGGAGGAGGGATGGAGAGGAGAGAGAAGACCAGAAAGCTAGTAACCAGAGGTGCCTTAAACTGGAATGAAACAAACAGAAGGTTCTAGAAAGCTTCTCAGCCCCTGCCACGCTGGGCCTCTGGATTAAGTAGCTCAGCTCCCCCACCACCTCTTCACTGCCTGGACACCTGCTCATTGTCCTCTCAAGGTCAGGGGAGGTGCCTAGCCACCCAGGGGCTCAGCCAGCCTTAAACCAGCCAGGCTGGTGCCTCAGCTAATCCTGACAGGGGCAGACAGGGAAGGGGAGGGGCAAAGTGCCTGAGTCAGGGACTTCCCCCTGCTGCACTCACTTGGCCTCTGACCAGCGAAACGGCAGCTGGACAGAGTTACTTCCCTACCGGAGGACTTAAGCCTGGAGCCCAAAGACTTGGCTGACTTGGGGACCTCCCCCCACCCCACTCCCACACTTGACCCCCTCTCTAACTCCCCAGGCCACAGAAGTCAGCAGGAGACTTCATATGGGGAGCTGACTCCAGTAGAGCCCCACCCCCACCCCTGTGGGACATCAGGGTTCACTGTCAAAGTCTCAGGTACCAGTTACAATGTGGGCTTAGGGCATGGGGGAGGGGGATTGTTTTGTTTTGTTTTGTTTTAGGTTTTCAGAAACAGGGTTTCTCTGCCGAACTCACTCTGTAGAATGAACTGGTCTCTGGAGTGCTGGGATTCTTTAATCCCAGGCTAGCCCCACCATGGCCAGGCATGAGGGGACTGGTTTTTATTGGTGATGCAATCTCAAAGTTTGGGGGATGGCTCCTGGCCACACTGACTCTGCCCATACCACTGTGCAAGAAAAAGCAGGTCTAGGCTTCTTTACAAAGCCTGCAGACCCTTCTCTCCTCTGCTCTAATGGAAATAGGGCCCGGCTCTCCTCTCTAAACAGTGGGGGCCAAAGCCCTTAAGTATGTATATAGGGGTCCTGGCTTTCTATGCTGCTGCTACTAGGGCACCCTGCCAAGGGCTGGGTGTGACTCCTTGTCTTTACCCCATCATGTCCTTGTCATCCTGGCTTCCAGATGCCTCAGCATCTCCCATCCCCCAATCAGTGTGACCTCCTGCCACTGAAGTCAAGTTCCCCCAGGTCCTGAGGACTCTTGCTCACCCCTGCTTAATTGTGCCTCCCCCATTGCCTATGCTTAAGTCCTAACCCACTGGATCTGATAGGGTGATCACTTGGGGGAGACAGAGCCTTTAAAGACGTGATTAAGGGAAATGAGGTCATCAGGTGGGCCTTAAGCCAATCCGACTAGGGTCCTTATAAGAAAAGATTAGGGTTGGAGAAATGGCTCTGTGGCTAAGCTCACTGGCTGCTCTTACAGAGGACCCGGATTCAATTCCCAGGACCCACATGGTGGCCCACAACCATTATAATACCCTCTTCTGGTCTCTGTGGGCACTAGGCACACACATGGTGCACAGACATACATGAAGGCAAAACTCTCATACCCATAAAATAAGAATAAGTAAATCTAGCTGGGCTTGGTGGCACACACCTTTGATTCCAGCACTCCGGAGGCAGACAGGAGGATCTCTGTGAGTTCGAGGCCAGTCTGGTCTACAAAGCCAGTTCCTGAACAGCCAGGGCTCCACGGAGAAACCCTGTCTCAAAATATAAATGACAATGAAAAGAAAACCTTTTAAAGGAAAAGACTAGGGGCTGGACAGGTGGCTTCGTGGATAGGCATTCATTATACAAGTGTGAGGACCCGAGTTCAAATTCTCAGCCCTCCTGTGATGTTAGGTGAGGCAGCGTGTGTCTATAATCCCAGCATTCCTATGGCAAATGGGAGGCAAAGACAGACAACCTGGAAGTTGTCAGGCCAGCTAGTCTGGGGCACAAACAGCAAACAAAAGATCCTTCCTCAGGTAGAAAGTGAGGAAGGATACCTCAGGTTGACCTCTGACCTTCACATGTGCACGTGACACTTACACAAATCCATGGAGGTGGGGGCAATCTTTTAAAAAGAAGAGATTAGGCAAGGCCTAGTGGTCAAGCCTGCAATACAAGCACTTAGGTAGCTGAAGCTTGCTGTGAGTCAAATCAAAGGCAGCCTGTCTATAAAGCAAGTACCAGAAGAGCCTGGGTTAGAGTCCCTCCTCCGTATACACACACACACACACACACACACACACACACACACACACGCGCATGAGAGAGAGAGAGAGAGAGAGAGAGAGAGAGAGAGAGAGAGAGAGAGAGAGAGCAGAAAGATGGCTTCAGGTGGAACTTACTCTGCCCACAGTTGGATCTTCTGGAATATTTCCTTGATCCTTCAGACCTTCCAGTTGCCCTACAGCCTGAGCCTTGAATTCCTAGCTGGATTGCCTGTCCTGGCTCCCAAGTACCTGTGGGAGAGGACCTGAACTGCTTTGGCTAAATGAGGAGAAAGACACCAGGCAAAGCATCACAGACGTGACACTTTATAGTGGTCGTTGTCCTGTGCTTCCCAGAAAGTCATAAGGCCTGTGCATCTGCTGTAAACTCATTAGGAAAGCATAGAAAACATTTCCATCCCTTTCTCATCACTGCAGAGACGGCCCAGCCATTAAGAGCATAAACCGTTCTTCCAGAGGACCTGAGTTCCCAGTACCTGTATCAGGTGGCTCACAATTACCACTGACTCCAGCTCCAAGGGATCTGATCATGTTTTCTAGCTTCCACTGATACCTGCACGCACGTGCACAAACACACTCAAAGATACACATAATTAAAAATGATGAAAATAAGCCAGGCAATGGTTGCTCACACCTTTAATCCCAGTACTCAGGAGGCTGAGGCTGGTGGATCTGAGTCTGAGGCCAGCCTGGTCTACAGAGTAAGTTCTAGGACAGGCTGGACTACACAGAGAAACCCTGTCTTGAAAAACCAAAGAGGGGGCTGGAGAGATGGCTCAGTGGTTAAGAGCACTGGCTGCTCTTTCAGAGGTCCTGAGTTCAATTCCCAGCAACCACATGGTGGCTCACATCCATCCGTAATGAGATCTGGTGCCCTCTTCTGGTGTGTCTGAAGACAGCTACAGTGTATTCACATAAAATAAATAAACTTTAAAAATATAAAGAAAAACCAAAGGAAGGAAGGAAGGGAGAAAATATAAAATCGCTAAATATCTGACAGAAGCAACTTAAGGGAGGAAGGGCTTCTGGCTCACAGTCTGAAGGGAGACAGTTTATCACACTGGGAAAGGCGAGGTAGAAGAAGGCTCCTGAGGGTGGGAACCTGTCGGTAGGGAAGTCATGGCAGCTGAAGAGGGCAAGCAGTTCAGATTGCAGCAGCAGCAGGAGCTTGCAGCGTGACTTTCTCACATCTTGGAGGACCAGGCAGCAGAAAGCTCAGGTTGGAGGTGAGATTGGTTCACAGCCTCAAAAACCCACCTCTGCCAGCCACACATCCCACACCAGAGGCTCCACGGCATTCCCAAACAGCGCCACCAGCTGGGGGCCAACTGTTCACACACATGAGCCTGTGGGGGAATTTCACGTTCAGACCAGAAGCGAGGCCAAGAAGCTGCCACCATTACTCAGGTGAGAGGGGAAATATTCCTCACGTGTTCAGGCCCCCTCCCCCTCCCTTTCCTCTTTCACCTCCACCTCCTCTCTCTCTCTCTCTCTCTCTCTCTCTCTCTCTCTCTCTCTCTCTCTCTCTCAAGTCAGGGAGAGACTATGTCTCAAAACCCAGCCTAGAGAGCTGGTGAGATAGTTCAGTAGGAAAAGCACTTGCCACTCAAGCCAGGTGACCTGTGTTCCATGTCTGGGACCCCTGCAGAGGTGGAAGGAGGGAACTGACTCCACAAAACAGTCCTCTGACCTCCACACATGCATTTGGGCACGCCTGCATCCACATACATGTCGTATACACAGAATGATAATAAATCACAACGGGGGGAAAAAGATGGGGAGTTTGTTCCCTAATTGCCACAAAAGAAAACTGCAAAGGAGCCTACCTCCCAGCCTTGCAAACACTCAGAGGACGGCAGGCCTCAGCAAAGCAAACTCTCTGCTGTCTCTAGGCATCAGGGCTTCCTCACAAACACCAGAGGCACAAATCATGACAGCAAAGACACACAGGACCCAGCAGAGTAAAATTAAGACTCTCTCTGTAAGACAAACTGCACCATCAACAAAGCTGCAAGACAGCTGCATCCACAGACAGGAGGGATGATTACATCCCACATAACCGATCGACCATGAATGTCCCAGATCCGTGGAGGGCGCCCACAAATCAATAAAAGGATGAACAGTCCAATGGAGGACCAGTGGGGATGGGTAAGGGGCAAGAGGGGGTCCAGGAAGAGAGCTCAGGGTACATTCCAGGAACAAGAGGCACGCCATGGCAGACACTCAGGGAGGCAGGAATAACACTCCTGATTCCAGGCCACCAAGTGAGCACTTGCCAACCCCCAGGCAGAGCAGAGTGGTGGTGGGAACTGAGCCACAGGAGCACTCTTGGGTGAGAATGCTTTGGGCACTAGCCTCTATCTTCTCCTCCCTCCTGGTATGCAGGAAATACATTCTAAGACCCCAACAGATGCCTGACATGGGCAAGACCGACCTCTGTAAGTGTTTTCCACACATACCTGCAATAAGCATTTATGTTTTAGAGGGCTGGGGTGTGGCTCGTTGGTAGGAGACCCATAACCTATATAAAAAGCTAGGTCCAACAATACTCATGCCTGTAAGTCCAGCACTGGGGTGTGGAGACAGGGACGCCTGGGGCTTGCTGCCAGCCAGCCCAGTTGACCCAGT
Organism: Uromys caudimaculatus; assembly: GCA_028551405.1. Taxonomy (NCBI): domain Eukaryota; kingdom Metazoa; phylum Chordata; class Mammalia; order Rodentia; family Muridae; genus Uromys; species Uromys caudimaculatus. The sequence goes on from CM052721.1 coordinate 12,509,408, forward strand.
GATGGGTGAGATCTACGTTCAGTGAGGGACCCTGCCTTGAAATGTAAGGTGAAGGAATAATGAAGACCCCCACCATTGGCTTCTAGACTACACAGACATGCACATGTGTGACACATACATACCACACATATATGCCACATACACAAATACATAACATATATACACACACATGCCACATATATACTACAGATATGCCACATGTATGCGATATATCATACATACCATAAAGATCATATACAACATACATGTCACACGTATGTAACATATAATCACACACACACACACATACACAAACTTTGCCCCCTTCAACCATGGGAGGACCTAGCTAGAGGACACCACTTATGAAACAGGACGCCACCCTCACCAGACACTAAGTCCCCTTAGCATGGTGGCTGTGAACTAGCCCCACAGAAACGTGAGAAACCGTAGTCTCCCACTGATAAATTTTCCTGTCTGCGGGTTTTTGTTACAGGGACCCAAGTGGACAGATGCCCTTCCACCACAACTAGGGCACAGTGAGACCTTGTCTTCAGAGTTCCCGGCTACATTGGGGCTCCCTTTGTGTCTGGCTTCGTGGCATGAGCTGTCTGTCTAGGAATGGGGCAGTGCTTGGCTCATGGTCCAGGCTTGAGGAACACTGAATAAAAAGCAAGTAACCACCACCCAAGTTCTCTCTCTCTCTCTCTCTCTCTCTCTCTCTCTCTCTCCCTCTCTCTCTCTCTTTTGAGACAGGATCTCATGTAGCCCAGTTTGGCTTGGGGTGTGTGTGTGTGTGTGTGTGTGTGTGTGTGTGTGTACGTGTTATATATATGTAGCATATATGTGCCAAGTGTATGTGATGTGTATGTTGTATGAATATGGCATGTGTATGTCATGTATGTTGTGTGTACATTATTGTGTGTTTTCTGTACATGGCATGTGTAGGTATGAGTGTTGTTCTATGTATTTTTATGTGGTATGTGTGTGCCTATGTGTATGCGTCTGTATGTGATATGTGTGTGGTACGTGTGTGTGTGTTTTATGTATGTGGTATGTGTGTTGTATGTGTGTGGTATGTATATATGTTGTATATGTATCGTGTATGAGCATATGTATATGGGGTGTGTGTGTGTGGGGGGGGGTGTTTATGTATATGTGGAGCCAGAGGACAATCTCTGGCATTTTTCCTCAAACACCATTTCTTTTGAAACAGGGTGTCCCCTGCCCTGAAGCTCATTGATTCTGCCAAGTGGCTAACCAGTGAGCCCCATGGTCCCCCCGTGTCTTCCTCCCCATCCCTGAATCAAACCATGCAGGACCGCCACATCCCACATCTTCCATGGGTGGAGCTCGGTCCTTGTGCTTACACGGCAAGCACTTCCTGGACTGAGTCCTGTCCACAGCCTCCAGATCTCACCATGTGGTTCAGGACAGTCTCGGACCAAGCTCCTCAGCCCCTACCTCGATGCAGTGTGGTTCCAGGCACTGCCACCAACTGGACTCCTGTCTCCAAGTTCTCATAGATCTGTCGCTTGTGACTCCACTGAGCACCCTGCCATCCACCCATCCCAACACTTTCCAGACTGATTTTTTCCAATGGAAGCAAGACCTTCCCCGGGTAACTTGAAGCTCTGAGCTCTGAAGGGCTCTGTCTCTGCAGCCCCCCTCCCCCAGGGGAAGAAGTTGCTTCTAATGGGACTACATGTGCTAAGAGCCACAGGTATGCATGCGGTGGAGCCATGATGTGTGGCCCCAGCCCCCTGGTATATGCAGTTCTCCAGGACATCGCCTTCCAGGAAACTTAGTTCAGCAAGTCTGACTGGGCATTGTCTTCCTTCTAGAGCCTGTGAAAGCAGGGTACTGCCTTTGCTGTTGAAAAATTAGAGAGTCTCTTGAGGAACTGGTATGGTGGGGTATTCCTGTAATCCCAATACTGGGAAAGGCTGGGGCAGAAGGATGCCGTGAGTCAGGGCTAGCTTGGGCTAAAATACAATAGGTTCAAGTCCATCCTGTCTCAAAACAGCAAAACAAACCTCTAGATAGATAAGAAGCCACTTAGATCAGTTAGAGGTGTCCTCTACAGAGTCTTCCAGCCCCAGGGCTGTGACACAATGGTTTTCTCCACCCCCACCTCCAGGGTCCTGTTTCCCCCACTATAAACTTGACCTGACTGCCAACCCTGACATGGGGCATTCAGAACTGCCTCTCAGGGACTTCTCCCTGAGCTAGCCCCACTCCACTCTAGAAGGAAGATACCTCAAACATGGGACCACACTGGAGAAGCCAGAAGCCAGAAGCCAGAGAGATGCTTGAATCCAGTTTCTCAGGCCGATTTAGTACAGCCCCAGCCTGGCTGGGCCACCCCGCCTCAGCAGTCCCCCAAGGCTGGCAATCGGCAGACGCGGTCAAGTGGATCTAAGGCGCCTCTAATTGGCTTCTTGACGATTCGGAAGCTAACGAAAGCTATGCTCGACTCATCTTTAATTGGCATGGGGCCGCTGGAGATGCCGGTGTGGGGAGAGCCGTGGGGCCTGTCTGACACCAGACTGTCATTAATGCTGCTCCGCTGTTCTGTGGAGACCCATCCTCCCGCTCCGTCCCTCCTGGAGCCCTGGGCTCAGCTACCCACTCCACCTCACTGCTAGGCCTCGTAGCCAGCTACACTCCCTGTAATTCTGTGTGGGTGATGGGAGACCCTGGGCTTGTATGCCCCACCCTGGGAAGATGGTCCTGTTCTTGGATGATACGGACTCCCCTCCTCCTCCCTCCCTTCCCACGTCCTCTTTTTCTTCTTCCCCTCCTTTTCTCCCTCCCTTGGTCATTAAAGCATTCACTTTTCCAGTTGGGACTCAGCCTCACTGGCAGGCAGCATTCTTTGTGTGGCCAGCCCTACCGGAAGACAAAGGTCTCCGGCTTGGGAGCGCTGAACTGCCCACCACAAGCCCTGAATGGCCAACTAGATCAGCAGTTCTCAACCTGTGGCTCACAAGCCCTTTGGGGGGTCAAACAACCCTTTCACAGGGGTACCTATCAGATACCCTGCATATCAGATATTTACATTACGGTTCATAACAGTGGCAAAATTACAGTTATAAAGTAGCACCGAAAATAATTTTATAATTGGAAGTCACGGCAACATGAGGGACTGTATTAAAGAGTATCAACATCAGGAAGGTTAGGAACCACCAAGTTACATCATCCAGAGCCAAGGGACAACCCATAATATATAATATATATATATGTGAGTACACTGTAGGTGTCTTCAGGCACACCAGAAAAGAGCATCAGATCCCATTACAGATGGTTATGAGCCACCATGTGGTTGCTGGGGATTGAACTCAGGACCTCTGGAAGAGCAGCCAGTGCATCTCTCCAGCCCCACATTGATACCTTTGCATACTTGCTTTTATGTGCATTTACATGTTCATGTGTATGTAGCTGGGTGTGGACAAGAGCCATCCCTATTTGTTTACTGTGTGTCTCTCTCATAGAGAGGTAGAGAGGAGGAATGTGGATGCGTATGCCACAGTACACATGTGTGACGTCAGAGGATGACCTCATGGGATTGGTTCTCTCCTTCCATAAATACGTGGTTGCGGGAATCAAACTCAGGTCACTGGAATTATTTGCTAAATGCTTTTTCCCACTGAGCTATCTCTCAGGATCAACCTCATTTTTTTGAGAAAAGCCCTGTCATTGGCACCCAAGGCTCACAGATTTGGCTAGGCTAGATGTCCAGGGAACCCCCAGAGATCTTCTTGCCTCCTCAGGGGTAGTCTTGCAAGTGTGGACCACCACTCCTGACCTTTTAAGACCTGTGATAAAGATCAAACTTGATCCGTATGCGTGACGGAGACACCTTTCCAGTACCCTTTAACATTCAATTATGAAGGGCTCTGGACATACAGTGGGCATGCAATAAATGCTGACGGTGAAACTGACGCACATGCTATGCCAAGCTCGGATATCTGAGTCTCTGGTATCTCTTGAAACCTGAGGCCCAGCCCCTACCCCATGACTACCAAGGGCCAAGCAAGGCCAAACGCCCCTGTCTCTTGTTACAGGGCCTCAAAGCAGAATACAGTAGCTGTGTGGGAGCACTTGCTGACTGGATGGCTCACGCCCATGCTTCATGCTGACATGCGAGTTACCTCCTGCCCCCCTTCATGCCCATGTTGTTCCAAAATTTTTTTCCTGATTTCCACATGCACTACTTTATTTATTTATTTTATATATGTGAGTACACTGTCGCTGTCTTCAGACACACCAGAAGAGGGCATTGGGTCCCATTACAGATGGTTGTGAGCCACCATGTGGTTGCTGGGAATTGAACTCAGGACCTCTGGAAGAGCAGTCAGTGCTCTTAACCACTGAGCCATCTCTCCAGCCCCTCCAAATTTCTTCTGTTTCTACTCAGACTCCTTCCTTCCGTTAAAATTGTCTCAACCTTGCAGAGGATAAATCTTATTTTATTCTTCTAATTTACTCAGACAATATTGGAGAGTTTTAGCATCACTATATTATCAGCCCTCTGTCAGTTTAATCTCTTCTACAAATCTCCCTCAGTGGATTTCCCACACGCCCTCCCACGTGCCCTCCAAAGCAGGAATCAGCATGCTTCACCAAGGCGGTACCAGCAGGGACTGGGGCTCGGCCAGCTCCAGTCTTGGGGCTGAAAGTCAGTGTGATGGGCAGCCATGGTGTGTGTGTGTGTGTGTGTTTATGCATGTGCTTATGTGCTTAAATGTGTGCATGTGTGCGTATATGCATGTATTTGTATGTATGTACATACACGCATGTGTCTGTGTGTTCATGTGTCCTCATGTGAGTGTGTGTGTTTGTGTGTGTGTGCCTGGGTGTATCTGAGTGTGTGTCACTGTGTGTCTAAGCATGTGTGTTCATATGCCCACATGTACATCTGTGTCCATGAGTGTCCTCCTAAGTGTGTGTGACACACGAGCACACACAGGCACATCTGCTGATGCGGCTTCCTCTGACTTAGATGGGTCTTAGGAGAGCTGCGACTCTACATCCAGAAGTGGAGAGAGTCATCTGAGCTTGGCAGCTGGTGGGCATGTGGGTGTGGAGGATGAGGATGGAGAAGAGGAGGAAGAGGAGGAGGAAGAAGAAAAAGACAAAGAGGAAGGGAAGAGGCAGAGGAGGCCATTGCTGAGCCCCTCACAAGTGGCTGTAAAACCACACACATGGACACGTGTGCACACACAGACCATACATCCACACACATGGACACGTGTGCCACACAGACCATACATCCACACACATGGACACGTGTGCACACACAGACCATACAGCCACACACATGGACACGTGTGCACACACAGACCATACATCCACACACATGGACACGTGTGCACACACAGACCATTCATCCACACACATGGACACGTGTGCACACACAGACCATACATCCACACACATGGACACGTGTGCACACACAGACCATACATCCACACACATGGACACGTGTGCACACACAGACCATACACACAGAGATTTTTAAAAAGAAGGAACACAGAGATGGGAAGGGCCCTATAGCCTACGGGTAGCAGGACCTTGTGGTTGGCCTTGGTGGGCCATCCTTCCAGGCTCGGCGGCTTTTCTGGGAAAATGGGGTTTCTAGACCGGAAAGGGCTGACTTTTATTATTCTTTCATTTTCGTAGTTTGAGACAGGGTCTCACCATGGTGCCAGGCCAGTTCCACCTCCGGAATGGAATCAATCCTGAATCAATCCTGAATCAATACTCAGGTTTTAGCCTCCCAAGCAGCTACCATCAGGGATTTCCTCTTTTTAAACAGCTAACATTTATTGAACATTTAACATATGCCAGGCAATATTTAAAATATTTTACAGAAAACAACCAACGGTCTAAACAACTGGCACCGCCGTATCTTAACAGCTATTTTAAGATCTAATTTGCATGCCCAGTTGCGCAGTTGGAGGGACAGTCCAGTCTGATGGCATTTTATATAGCCACAGCCACCTGCAGCTGTCACCATGGCCAACACTGTGTGCATGTGACATATGCACATGCACATGATCATGTGTGAGCACATGTATGTGGAAGACAGAGGTCAACTTGGGATATATATCTCAATCTCTCTCACTCTCTCTCTCTCTCTCCCTTGTTTTTTCGACACAGGGTCTCTCAATGGCCTGGAGCTCAGAGTTGGGCTAGGTTGGCTGGCTAGAGAGATCAGGAGCTTTAACTTATTGCAGGAATGCACCACTATCTAATTTTCATGTAGATGCTGAAGATTTCAACTCAGGTCCTCATGCTTGTGTGCCAAGCACTTTTTCTCTCTCCAGGTCCTAGAACAATCCACAGAGAGATCTTGCACCCTTGACCAATCACTCCATAGCTCCTTCCCAGCCCCACCCCCAACAATCATTCATCTACTTCCTGTCTCTATGGATTTCTGGTCATTTCGTGTTGATGAAACCATAGCAGATGTGGCCTTTTGTGTCTGGCTTTGTTAACTTGGTATATGAGACTGACAAGACTCAGACACCTAGCATGTCTGCATTCTTTTTCACTGCCAAGTAATATTCTGCTCAAAGGACAGATCTCGTTCTATTTGCCCATGAATCTATTGGTGGGAAATGCAAGCTTTTAGATAGGCGTTATGCTGATTTGTCTTGGGTAATTGTAAGGAAATGTCTGTTCACCCAAACAGAGAGGTCACTGACAAATCAAAGAAAGGTTTCCACCCAAATCCAGCTTGGTGAACCAATAAGTTTATTGGGGTTACTTACAGAAATGTGGGTGACTCTAGGACAGTTGTATCATCACTGAGAAGTTCCTGCCCCTGTCAATTATTTACTTCTTAGCTAAACCTCAAGAAGCAAAGGGACCTCTCAGGAGGACCTTGCCACTTGAGTCTCCTGGCCCTCCACCTCCTACAGATGCTTGAGAGAATGCTAATGGATTGTGTATCATATTTTTTCTGGTTACTGTGACAAAATACTCAACAACAGCAACTTAAAGGAGGAAGGGTTTGCTGTGGCCCAGTTTGAAGAGCTATAGACCCCCACCGCAGGGAAGGCACAGCTGCGCCAGGAGTGATGCAGCTGGTCACATTGTATCCACCGTCAGGAAGCAGAGAGAGATGGATGCTGGTATTCCGCTCACTTTCTCCTTTCTACTCAATCCAGACATGCCCAGAGGTTTGCCTCCCGGGTGATTCTGGACCCTTTCCAGTTGACAGTATTATCCCTCACAGACCCAGTCTCATGGGTGTCTCCTGTGGGTCATCACAGATGCTTTAAAGTTCAATGTGGGACAATCAATTCCACCTGCAAGAAACAGCAATGCTATGAGTGTCCCCCAAGATGTTTATGTGTTTCAGGCTGGTTTCCCAGTCAGAGGAGAGCTCTTGGAAATCAGCTGGATCATGAGAAGTGATTGAATCATGAGGACTATGACTTTACTTATGGTTGAACTCATGGCTATGACTATAATTTATATATGTGTGTGTGTGTGTGTGTGTGTGTGTGTGTGTGTTCTTGTTTGTTCTAATCTCATCTCTAAGGCTGTGACAAACACTTCAAGCAAAAGTAGCATGGGGAGGGAAGGGTTTCCTTGGCTTATAATTTCAGGTCACAGTCTAGCACTCAGGGAAGCCAGTGCAAGAGCTCATGCTCAGCTAGTTTTCTCACACATACCAGGACCACCTGCCTAAGGAATAGCACCACCCACAGTGGGCTGGACCCTCCTGCATCAATTGAGAATATCAAGAGTATCCCTTACAGACATGCCCACAGACATCTGACAAAGACAATTACTCAATTCAAAATCTTTTTTGAAGATGGTTCTAGGCCATGCTAAGTTAATAGCTAACATTAACTAGGACAACGTTTGTGTGTGTACAGGTGTGCCTGTGTGCTCTTAGGTGTCATCCTTATAAACACCATCTTTCCTCCTTTGAGACAGGGTCTCTGAGTGGCCTGGAATACATCAAGCAGGCTACCCTAGGTTCAGGAATCCACCAGTGTTTTCCTCCCCAGTGCTGAGATTATATGCTTGACCCGCCATGCCTGACTCTTCTCTATGGATTCTGAGGGTCAAATGCAAGTTCTCGTGCTTGTAAGACAAACACTCTCTCCCCAGACTGATACACCCATACTTTAATGGATCTGCTGGAAACCACTAGATGTAGGACCTACTTAGAGGAAATAGCTCACTGGGAGTGGGGTCCAGAAAGATACTATATCCCATAATGTGAGCGGCCTTCCTCTCCCACTCCCTAAGCCCTCAATGTTTCAGCCCTGCCATAGACCTAAAAGCAAGAGAGCCAGTGGACCATGGATTGAAAGCTCTAAAGCTGTAAGACAACATAAACCTTTCCCCCCAGTCCTCCGTCTCAGCAATGGAGAGCTAACATGGGAGCCTCCACAGCTTTGATGTGTGAATACTGAGTGTGTCAGGGACATGCATATAGAAGTATTTCCGTTGCTCTCGGGGATGTCCTAGAGGCAGAATGGCTGGCACAGGCACTGGCTGTTTAACTGCCAGGCTGCTTTCAAAGGAGTTTATTTTGAAAATAAAAGCAAGGAGACAGAAGTGCGTCCTTCCGGGGCCCAGGCAGACAGGTTCACCCTGGGGGACTAGGAATGCTTTCCATTCATAACTGTATCATGAGGCTTTTCATGAATGAATGGCTTAATGAATGAATGAATGATCTGAGGGAAGAGGAGACAGAAAAGAGAAAGGAGAAATTTGAGCGTTAGCCATCTTGAAGGTGAATGCTGATTTCGGCAGACATCCAGAGGTATTGTGGCTGCGTGGACGCTGGGAGAGACACTGAGATATGACTCTGGAATCCCACTGGCACTGACTGGCCTTGGCTGAGTACAGCCTTCTCTACCGAGTGGTCTTTTCCCACCTCTCTCTCTTTTACAACATCTCGAGAAAGGTGTAATTTTTCTCTCAGAGGCAGCAGTAACAGCCTATTACACAAATAACGAGAGAAATAAAACCTACTGAGACACAGGACCTTGAGGCTCACCCAGCACACAATGCTGTCATTATTGAGCCAGAATACCAGAGGCTTCCTGTGGATAAACATGTCAGTGGGAGACAACCAAGCTGGGGCAACAGGAACTAGGAGTCCCTGTCCCCACAGCTGGATGCTTCAGGAATGGGGACTACAGGATTACTGTCACTGTGGTGGGGGCTGTCCTCTGTCTCAGGGCAGGTGACACTTCAGTGCTTTCTCTGCCTAGAAGGGTCAGCATTAAACAGCTCCTCAGAAGTGTTACAAGATTCAGCCCCACAAGGCCCCAGCCAGCTACAAATGTCCCCACTGCAGGTGGCACTTTGTGAGTCGCTTGGAAACGGGCAGATCTCTAAATTATACCCATGAGCTCACACAGACCCTGAGCCTTGCTGTCCTCAGGTCACATGGTGGCAGGGCTGTTTGCTACTGAGGCCCTGTTCCAGACTGGGTCAGACAGACAGACAGACAGACACACACACACACCCATCATCTCTCTATGTCCTTAGGGTCATTCCTCTGTTTAGGGAGGAATTGGCTTTTTTTTTTTTTTTTTTTTTTTTGGTTTTTCGAGACAGGCTTTCTCTGTGTAGCCCTGGCTGTCCTGGAACTCACTCTGTAGACCAGGCCTGCCTCTGCCTCCCAAGTGCTGGGATTAAAGGCGTGCGCCACCACTGCCCGGCTTTTTTTTTTTTTTTTTTTTCTTTTTAATTTCTTTTTTTAATTTTTTGAGTTTTTTGTTTGCTTGTTTATTTTTGATTGTTTCTCTCAACCATGTTAGGCAAGGTGACTCTACCACTGACCCACAGTCCCAGCCCCTCACTGGGGGATTCTAGGCAGGTGCTCTACCACTGAGCCACACCTCAGCCCCTCACTGGGGGAGTCTAGGCAGGGGCTCTACCACTGAGTCACACCTCAGCCCCTCCCTGGGGATTCTAGGCAGGGGCTCTACCACTGAGTCACACCCCAGCCCCTCCCTGGGGATTCTAGGCAGGGGCTCTACCACTGAGCCACACCTTAGCCCCTCACTGGGGGATTCTAGGCAGGGGCTCTACCACTGAGCCACATATCCTACCTTATTTTTACTTCTTATTTAGAGACAGGGTCTCAGTAAATTATCTGAGCTGGCCTTGAACTTACTCTGTAACCCATTCAGGTCTTGAACTTCTGACCTTCTTAACTCACTTTCCCAAGTATCTGGGTCGAGAGGCCTGTGTCATTAAACTCAGCCTGATCTCTTCCCATAGCATAGCAAACAGGTAGGATTAGAGCCCACCCAATGACCTCATTTTATTTTTGATGACCTCTATAAGACAGGCTGAAACGCAGACAGTCTGAGAGTCTGGGTTTAGGACTATCACAGTAGACCAAAGGTGATGTCCAAGGTACCACAAAAGGAGACAGACACCATGCTGTGAGGGAGCCTGGGGCACATGTAGAGGTCTGTGAGAAGCCTGAGACCTTTCCAGTCCTTAGTCTCAGCTAATTTCCTGGTCAACAGCAGTGGCGTGAATGACCATCTTTAATGGAAATTATGTCTATGCAAATAAGTTGCCTGTATCATACAGGCTCCTGGAGCCGTCCCTGAAGCTCTGTGCAGGAGGAAATGAAGGCTCAAAGAGGACAATTTGCTCGCTCGCCTGTCACAGTAGTCTCTCAACACATTCTTGGTCAAAGCTCTGAACTCCTTCCAAGGCAAGCATGGTAGCACACACCTGTCATGCCAGCCAGCACTCAGGGAGCAGGGACAAGAGGGCTGCCATAGTCTGAGGCCAGCCTGGGTTATCTAACAGGTTCCAGGCTAGCCAGGACAGTTTAGTAAGAGCCCCACTCAAATATAAATAACAATCAAAAAGGCTGCTTCAGCCCCATTTGGCTCCACATGGTGCCTTTGCACCAGCTGGGGTCTCTGCCAGGCGCCAAGGAATGCCATCAGAGACGGACCAATTACACAAAGGCACAAGGAGACCGGTATCCAGCTTGCTCTACTGGAACCACCCAGCCAGCCAGTGAAGATGAGAGCTAAGGCACTAATGTGCAGGTTAGGGACCTCCCCATGACATGGATAACACAGAAAGGTTTGGACTGGCCTCAAGATGTTAGAGGTTCCTGATCTCTTGTCCATATCACAGTGGTTGGAAGTGTGGTAGGTCTCAGGGATAGGCATCCAGGGTACCACCAGCCATCCTGGGACCCTGTTGGGGTGTGACTGGTAGAAGGCTTCTCTCCAGCCTAGAATCCCCCAGTGAGGGGCAGGGGGTGTGGCTCAGTGGTAGAGCCCCTGCCTAGAATCCCCCAGTGAGGGGCAGGGGTGTGGCTCAGTGGTAGAGCCCCTGCCTAGAATCCCCCAGTGAGGGGCTGGGGGCGTGGCTCAGTGATAGAGCATCTGCCTAGAACCCCCAGTGAGGGGCTGGGGTGTGGCTCAGTGGTAGAGCCCCTGCCTAGAATCCCCCAGTGAGGGGCTGGGGGCGTGGCTCAGTGGTAGGGCATGTGGATGGCCTTCAGTCTTCTCCCCAGTACCCCATGAGGAAAGTGGTCCTATGACCTAGAATGGGTGTAAAGTTAGATTTTTATCCATTCTTCGTTGATGAGGGACCTGAAGTAGTCCTCCTTCCTGGCCTCCCTTTCATCAGCTGCGTGTCCTAATGCTTCCTGCCACCTCCTAATCATAGGCCCCCAAATCTGACAACTCAGTCTCTACTAAACACAGAGCATCTGAAAGGCTCTGCCAGGTCATTGATTCCCCAGGAACATACATGGCACCCCCACCTCATTTTCTCTCCTCATGGGATGGGACCCATGGCTGTCAAAGAGGCTGCATTTGAGAAGCAGGTAGCTGAGTTGCTGAACTTCCTTGGAGCAGCCTGACCAGCAAAGGCAAGCTCAGTGGACTTCAACATTTGGTGGTAAGGAACAAGATGGGTAGCAGACACGGACTTGGCATCAACAGCTGTGTGACTCCACACCCATGGCCCTGGATACCCAGGTCTCTGAGGCTTGGTGGACACTGAGAGAGGGACTTATGTGGACCACAAGCCCCAACCACACAATACAACCCAGAAGGAGCTTTTATTGGCACTGGGCATTGGGGGGGCCTATTAGAAGCTGTTCTTTGAGCATCTATGTTATGGTGTGTCAGCCTCAGGAGTCCTTGTGGTTTATTTAGCCTAACCCACAGAGATATAGGAACAGTAGCAGGGTGATTGAAGGTGTCGGGTGGGGCTAAGATCCAAACTGATAGCCAGCTGGGAGTGCCCAAGGCCAAGGGAGGGGTGTGGGGGGGGGGAGATGGAGCTGACTCGGGACCTCGCGGTTATTCCATGGATGGTGTGGATCCCTGTGCTCAAAGTTCAAGAGGTTTGAAGGCTCTCAGAGTCCTGCATGGCCTAGGCAGCCCGCTCAGCCTCTCCAAGGGCAGCTGCTCCCTGAAGAGCACCGTGAACAAAGGGTTGGGCTCAAGGTTAGACTGCCGTGTTGCAAACCTCCGGCTCTGCTTGAGGAAACAGGGCTGACCTTGTAGAAGTCAAAACAAAGATTTGAAAAGTCAGGAAAGCTAGGGTGGTGTGATCTCTTCCTGGGACCCTCGGGGATGGTCGGCCTGCTTCTAAAAGGACATGGAATGGAGGTCTCTGAGAAGTCGGGGGCCTTAGGAAGAGGGGATATCCAGAGATGAGGAATAGGTCATAGCCTGGGGGTTGTGGTGACCAGAGTAAATGGCCTTGAAAAAGGACAGTGCAGAGCCATCCTCAGAACGAGGCAGCGGAGTGGACGCCAGCCCTTCCTGGCTGGTGTCCCCACAGAACCCCGGGCGCTCACGAGCTTGGCAAGCGTCTCCTAGACTCTAATTTGTGGGAGACGCGACCTTTTATACTTCAGATCACATGAAGTTAATTTGCACTCCAAGTTCAAGAGCGTTCCATGAAGGCGGGAATGAGGCTTCCCAACAGCTGTTACTGTAGGGCTCAACATGACAGAGGCAGTGTCTGTTTTTATACAGAAAGACTCTCTCTCTCTCTCTCTCTCTCTCTCTCTCTCTCTCTCTCTCTCTCTCTCTCTGCCACAGGGCAGGTCAGCAGCTATCAGAAGAAAAGAGTCCAAGGAATTGTGAGCATCAAGCAGACACCTTGTTCAATATCACTGCCCCCGCAGTGGTCTTCACACTATTTGAATGTCTCCAGTGATAAAGGGCTCATTACCCTCGGGGTCAACCAGTCTATTGCTGGCCACCTGTGGCTGTGACTGGGTCTCACAGGTATTATCTGATTTAACTGACTCCATGATGCCCCACCTGGAGGCATGTGGAACAGCCCCTTTCCTGATTCCCATGGCAGTCTGTAAATGTTCACAGCTGCAGAGGCAGGTGGATCTCTGTGAGTTAGTTCAAGGTCAGCCTGGTCTACATAGCGAATTTCAGGTCAACCAAGGCTGTAGAGAAAGACCCTGCCTCAGAAACAAATAAACAAAAAACAGATATTATAAGTAGCCACTGTATTGGACTACCTCTAGTTCTCTGTCTCTCTCTCTGTCTCTGTCTCTGTCTCTCTCTCTTTCTGTCTGTCTGTCTGTCTGTCTGTCTCTCTCTCTCTCTCTCTCTCTCTCTCTGTGTATGTGTAAATATGTGTTTGTACATGCATATAGTGGCTAAAAAGCAATTGATCTTCCTTCTTTTTGTGTGTTTGCAGTTTGTTTGTTTGAGACGGAGTCTCTACATAGCCCTGGCTGTCCTGGAACTATGTAGACCAGGCTAGCCTCAAACTCTCTCCACCTGCCTCTGCCTCCTGAGTGTTGAGATTAACTACCATGCCCAGTTAGGTCTTGCTTCTTATGTGCTATCCGCCTTGTGGATCTCTCTCTGACTGGAACTTAACACGTTAGCTAGGCTTGATTGCCAGTGAGCTCCAGGTTTCTCCTGTCTCTGCTCACCAGCACTGGGTTACAAGCATGTACCATCATGCCCAGCAAGTTTACACTAGTTTTGAGGATCAAACTCAGGTCCTCATAACCTGAGAATGAGCATGTTTCCCGCTGAGCTCTCTTTCCACCCCCTACTTCTGATTCTGGACACCACATGTCCCTGGGTAGATGTTGAACCCATCCTGGTCACTGGGATGCTCTAATTTGGGCTGAGCTTCTGAGATCTCTGATGCTCTCCTGTCCCCTGCACCATTCCACTGAGCTCCAGCATATCCTGCAACCTCTTGGACAAAGTCCACAGAGTAAATGCCACCTGCTGGTCCTGTGCCCTTTACCATCAGAGGCTAAGTGGGTGAGCAGCAGGAGGGAAGTCTCTGGTCCCTGTGTCCCAGGGGTTGTGTTTTCCCAGGGCCAGTCACATGGCAGCACTGGGGACGTCAGGAAGGGAGCGTAGCCCCTGCAGGAGGCTGTTGTGTTGCTTGCTTTCTTCTAGCCTTCCCTAACCTGAAATGGGGGTTAAGAGAAAGTCAAGCAGAGCCTGGTAGGGGTGGAGAGAGCTTCAATTCTGTGTGAGTATAAGGCCAGTCTGGGCTACAGAGAAAGGGATGTGAAAAAGGAGAAAGAGACAGACAGAAACAGAGAGACACAGAGACTGAAGACAGAGACAGACACAGACAGAGAAAGACAGAGACTGAAAGACAGACAAAAAAAGTGAGGTAGAGATAGCAAAGCATTGAGATGGGAGACAGAAAAGGAGACAGAGGTAGAGGAGACAGACAGTAGAGACACTGAAGAAAGACAGGGTGAACAAGGGAGGAAGAGCAAAATGAGGAGTTGTGGAGAGAAGCTACACCCTAATCCCTCAATGGGAGGTTCTGGGTGGGTTCTCTACACCTGAGCTACTCCTATGTCACCTCACTGGGGGATTCTAGGCAGGTGCTCTACCACTGAGCCACGTCCCCAGCCCCTCACTGGGGGATTCTAGGCAGGTGCTCTACCACTGAGCCATGCCCCCAGTCCCTCACTGGGGGATTCTAGGCAGGTGCTCTACCACTGAGCCACGCCCCCAGCCCCTCACTGGGGGATTCTAGGCAGATGCTCTATCACTGAGCCACACCCCAGCCCCTCCCTGGGGATTCTAGGCAGGAGCTCTACCACTGAGCCACACCCCCAGCCTCTCCCTGGGGGATTCTAGGCAGGGGCTCTACCACTGAGCCACGCCCCCAGCCCCTCCCTGGGGGATTCTAGGCAGGGGCTCTACCACTGAGCCACGCCCCCAGCCCCTCACTGGGGGATTCTAGGCAGGTGCTCTACCACTGAGCCACGCCCCCAGCCTCTCCCTGGGGATCCTAGGCAGGAGCTCTACCACTGAGCCACGCCCCTAGCCTCTCTCTGTTTTGCCCAGGGTATTTGTGCAGTGAACATGAATGGAATCTATGAATAGAGGCGTGGTAGCCCCTGGGAAGGAAGACCCATGCCTTTGATGAGAAGGTGTCTGGGTGCCTTCCAGTCCGACACATCGCTCACTTTCACTGGGATTCACTATACCCCAGTTCAAGGCTGGAAGGAAGACTAGGGGTTCAGGTCTCCAGTAGACTGATGGGCACAGGACACTCTGGTTCCTTGGTCAGCATGTGACACCTCTCACAGCCCCCTGAGCCACCAGGACAGAAACGTAAACACACACACCTCATGTTGTTCATTCTGCCTGGAAACCCAAGCTCCATGGAGAGACGAACAATCAATGTCACCACTTGGGGTCATCACACCATTCTGTCCTATGTCTGATGTCCCTCGAGCTACATCATAAACCATCCCCACTCCCAGAGCACCGCAGGCTCAGCAGGGACTAGAAAGAGGTACCTGCAGACTGACAGGACTGTTTTTCGCTGACTGGTTCAGGAGAGAGCCTTGCAGCCTCGAGATACCCAGAGATGGAAGCGTTTAATTAATTTTTGATGATCGATGTTTGCAAGGCCTTTTACAGAGGAGAGGCCCCTGGGTCCCCACCGTGTGACTTCGCTAATGAAGTAATGAAGTAATGAGCCTGTAGGGTGGGTTAAATAACACCCAGTCCCCAAGGATGTGTGAAGCCAGAGCTAGTGCCTGGGTGAGTAATAAGCTTCAACTGTTTGAAGAAGCAGGAGGTGATTTGGGGTGGGGATCATCCATTAAAACTCTGTCCCCTGATGCCACTTCCCTCCCATCTCAGATGGGCTGACAGGTCCCTGTCTAGCAAGAGAGGATTTGGGGAGGGGCTGGGCAGGATGAACACTTGCTGTGAACCCCACCCACTCACGTGATCTTCCTGTGTTGTGTCCCCAGCCAGTTTCACCTTCCCAGCCAGAGTACCTTCTCTTTGATCCTCTGGGACCCCCATCCAAATGGCCCTTGCTTGCTGGCTTGCTCGCTGCTCATGTGAACGTGGGCTGTTCCCATTTGTTGTGTTCTCACTCTCTCAGCGAGCAGAGCTCCACAGAAGTGGGGGGATTTCTGGGCTTGCTCACCCCAGTGCCTCTGAGCAGCTCAGCTGCCTCCCTGTGCTGATCCGGCAAAGATTGGCTGAAGGATGGGGGGGGGCAGGAGTGTGGGGAGGTGGGCGGATGGAGAGGATACTGAGGAGGGGAAGGAGGGGGAGAGACAAGGAGAGAATGGGGAAGGAAAGGAAGGACAAGAGGGGAGCCTGGAGGAAATGAGAAAGGAGGGAGGTGGGAAGGAGAGAGGGAGGAAGGAGAGAAAGAGAGGGTCGGTCAGGGGGCCAAACAAGCAGAATAACATCCATGGTCAGAGGCTCCAGCCCTGTCCTAGAAGGGAGGCTGGGGACCCTGGGAAAAATCAACGGCCGTGTTTCTGTCCTCAGAGGTCTTCTGACAATTCAGCCTGTCTACCCTGTGGCTCCCTGGCCATTCCTCCTTGTGACAGTTCCCCATGGTCCCAGTGAGAGAAATAAAATGACACAACTCTACCCAAAGGTATTTGGCTAAGAGCAGAAAGCTGTTGAATGCTGTTAAATCATGAAAGTGTTCATTTTAATAGTTCTGTTGTCTTTAATACGCCAAGATGTTGGGGTTCAGACATCTCTTTAATTTGATAGCTTCTAGACCTTTCCCTGGTGCGCAAGCTGTCCTGAGCTGAGGACTGTTAGCCAAACAGTCGGCTGCATTACTTTGAACTCTGCACAGATACCTTGAGGACACTGCACAGCACATACTACTGCTTGCTGCTGAAGCACAGCTCTGACTGCTGAAGCAGCTCTCCCATCCGTAACTGTTTCAAACAGTTGGCACTGGGCTTTTGCCAACAGAAACCTCAACGAAGTCTCCGTGACACTGCAGCTATTTCCACCCACACCAAAAGGGGACAGCCTCTCCTGCAAGCTCAGCAGGAGACAGTTGTGGGTGCAAACACAAGCCTTCAATTGCCTGCAGCACTGTGCTGTGATTGGTGTAGATACAATCCTTCATTTGCATGAAGCATTCTGTGCTGTGATTGGTGTAGATACAATCCTTCATTTGCATGAAGCAGTCTTTGCTATGATTGGTGTAGATTCAGTCCATCATTTGCATTAAGCATTGTGCTTGGATTGTGCACAAATCCTTGTGATAACCTCTTCTCCAGCAATATAAGTAGGATGTTTGGCTCACTAGTCTGGTTAGCCAAGAGAAGCTCTCATGAGCTCATTTTATGTTGTAGCATCAGACTCAACAAAAATCTCCCAAGTCACTGGACTGCTCAGAAGGAGTATATGAGTTGGTGACATAGGAAAAGCAACACCAGATGACAACCCTCCTGGGTTGTAGGAAGCAGAGTGAACACTTGAATGACTAAGAAGTCATAGGCAAAAGCCAGAGAGAAATGGAGATGAGAGAATAGTTTCGTGATCCAACCTGACAATCAAAACAGAAAACTACCCACCTCTGCCCCTTGACAACCAGCCCCTCCTTTCACAAAAGGACACAGGCTGTACCCTGGGGCCTTTGAGTATTCTCACTGGGTAGTTTGTCAACACTGACTGCGGGCCCCTCCATAGCCCGTGCGATTGCTTTACTCCGAAGAAAAGTATTTTGCTGCATCTGCAAACCTGTTTGAATCCTTGTTCTGAATTCTTTGGCTAAGGACCTGGAAACACTGGCCCAGTCCCCAACCACTGGTAATAGTGGAAGTAAGGAGAAAGCCAAAGAAAGCATATGGCCCAGTCCTGGGAGGTGCTCAGAGTCTAGACATCCTACATCTGAGAAGCTGGGGCGCCTGGAGCTATATGTATGGGAATCTCAATACCCAAAGACCACCATAAGGCTAGCAGACACTCCTGCTGATCTTCCTATCTACTTCACTGAGGAACACTAGCTGGCAAGCTCCAGGTCATGAGCATAGTAGTAAGCTCACAGCCATTAGTCTCTGCTTCTTGAACCTGGAGCCATACACCCCTAGCTCTCTGAGCTTGGAGCTACATGGCTCCAGATCGGTCTGGCAGCACACGGCCCTCACAGCCCTTGGCACGCAAGGGCCCAGGACTGACCTCTATCCTACATCAGCTTACCCCTGGGTAGCTGTGATTTCCAGTTGGATGGAGCAGGATTCCCAAGCACATGTGTAACGTGAAGCTGGTAGTTGGAAGAGCTTAGCATGTGCAAAGCCCTGGGTTCCATTCCCAGGACTGCATGTGCCAGGCATAGTGGCTGTCCTAGTTAAGGGTTCTGTTCCTAGGAAGAGACACCATGACCAAGGCAACTCTTGCAAAGGATGCCGTGTAATTGGGGCTGGCTTACACTTTCAGAGGTTTAGCCCATTATCATCATGGCGGGAAGCGTGGCAGCGTGCAGACAGACATGGTGCTAGAGATGGAGCTGAGAGCTCCACATCCAGAATGGAAGGCAGCAGGAAGAGAGAGTGACACACGGGGCGTGGCTTGAGCATCTGAGACCCCAAAGTCTGCCCCAAGTGACACACTTCCTCCAACAAGACCACACCTACTCCAACAAAGCCCCACCTTCTAATAATGCCACTCCTTATGGGCTTGTTGGGGACATTTTCATTCGCACAACCACAGTGTGGTACATGTCAGTAGTCTCCGCACCCAGGAAGTAGAAGAAGGAGGATCAGAAGTTCAAGGTCACTCTTGGGCCGTTACAGGTTTAAGGCCAGCTTGGACTACATGGGATTCCACTTTTAAAATAACAACAACAACAATAATAATAATTAATAATAATAATTAGATATCCACCCATTCCTAAGCTCCCTTTCTCTTGCTAGGAATACCCAGATGCCATCCCTAAACAGAGATCCACTCTGATTTCCAGGACTTCTAATCTGAACCCACAGATCTCTGGAGCCCCAGTCTCCAAAAGGGTGGAGGAATGGGATGGATGCAGATGGAGGAGAGCAACTACCTTCCTTCCTTGTGGCCTCTGCCCCACTGCTCCATGCCAAATGGTTCTGCCAAGTGGTTGAGGAGCCTAGAAACCATCACCTCCCTCAGGCGAAAGTGTGGTCAGGGACGGCCCCCCAGCCACCTCCTCCCCAGCCACCCTCTCTTTCCTTCTGCCTCCTAGCTCTCAGAGCAGAGGCAGGCCAGGGAGGGAGAGGCTTTTGGCGTTGAAGTTCTGGGGGTGCCAGAGAGTTAGCAGTGAGCTACTGAAACCCCAGGTGCGGCCTAACCTACAAATGCAAAATTATGGTAATAAGCACGCAGGATATTTGATGAGGCAGAATCTTGGGGGAATTGAATTTTGGCTGACGTGCAAGGAAAAGGCAGGCTGGGGGAAGGTAGGGAAATGCTGAGCGCCTGCAGGGAGGGCAGGTGTGGGAGGCTCTGAGCGGATGTGGAAGTACAGCAGGCTGCCAGAGAGGAAGTGGCACCCACAGCCCCAGAAGGACACTCACTGCCAGGCAGCTGGCCCCAGGGATAACCAAAGAGAGCAGCAGCCCAGTCCTCACTCATCCATCCTACAATAAGTATGCACCTGCTGAATGCTCCCAGGAGCCCTGATAGCTGAGAAATGGCCCAATGGCAGCCATAGCCCAGTGTACGATGGTCCCTAGATTCTACCCGCAGTGCTGCACTTTTGAGACAACCTCAAGTTGCTCTTGGCTTCTGCCTAGGTCTTCAGATGCCAGCAAGCTGGGCCAGCTCCTTCAGGCAGAGGACACACCCAGACCATGATGGAAACCAGCATACTCGATGTCTGTGTGATCAAGACCCTGAGTGTGGGCATGCGTGCAAGGGCCCTAAGACAGCTGTGACCCAGATGTTCCACCTGGACCCTTCCTCTGGGTAAGTGAGCTCCAAGTCTGACCCATACAAAATCAGACCTCTGCTCATCATCCGGGATTGTGTGCCCACAGGTGGTCAAAGGCAGTGCCACAACCCTTGCTCATCTACCCATCTCAAGCTGAGTATCCAAATTCTCAGAAAGGGATCCAGACAGCTGAGGGTCTGTGCCCTCCTGAGTCGGTTGTCCATACCCCACCGTTCTGTGTGGACAAGCACCACACTCTTCGTTTACAGTAGCCCAAATACCAGTTGCTTACCTGAGACCTAACAGCCAATTGGCTGTGAGTCACCTTCTATGAGGCCCCAGTGCCCATGTACAACCATGAGAGTTTGCCCAGCTCCACCCAGGAGAAAGGCCTGCAAGACATCCCATGTGTGGATGCTAATATAGAAGCCTGGACATCACCTTTGGGCCTGATGACTTGCAGACTCCTCTGGGCCTAGGCAGACCCACAAGCTAATAGAAACAGCAGAAGGAACTAAAGTCATCCCCACCAGACCCACAAAACATCCAGCACTCTGTCACCTTCACAACAACTGTCACCCTCAGAATAGTGACCTCATACATCTTTGTGATACTTAGCAAATCCGGGCACCAAAAAACCCCCAAGTCCAATTGAATTAACCTCTGTCCGATCAGCTCAGCCCCAATGAGATTGAAAGACCCGACATAGACGGCCCTCATTCAGTGGGAGATTCAGTGGACTTAATGAGTTTTTCCAGCCCTCTGTCTTTCTCCGTTTCTCCCTGGCTTCAAGGCCTCTTGGGAGCCACAGTCCCTGGGGCTCTGCAAAGGGAAGCCAGGCCAACTGTTGGTACAGTGAAGAGTGGGGGCGGGTTGGGAGACACTCCTGATGTCCTGACGCACATGCTGGCATCAGGAGTGTCATCTCTGCAGACCTACTCACCTTAGTACCTTCGCACACACCAGCCCCACGGTCAGGAGACCCCAAGTAGAGAGTCCTGCAAGGTCTAACTCTCGAGCCACATTGTCCCAGACTTTACCTCAGCCACATGGGCACTCGGAGGACCAAGAAGCTCCCCTGAGTGGGCACCTCCAACAGCACAAGATCGTGAGGAAGGACACGAGACTAGAAATGTTATCTTTTTTTTTCTTTCTTGAGACGGAGTCTCGCTCTATAATCCTGGCTGGCCTGGAAGTCACTGTGTAGACCAGGTTGGCCTCAGACTCACAGAGATCCACCTGCCTCTGCCTACTGAGCTAAAAATAAAGACCTGAATCCAATGGAACTTCATATTTTGTTTTTCTGTTTTGTTTTGAGACAGGTTTTCTCAGGGTAACCCTGCCTGTCCTGGAACTCCTTCTGAAGACCCCCCCCCGTTTCCCCCCCCACCTCCCCCACCTCTCCAGTGCTGGGATTAAAGGTGTGCACCTGGAACTTCACTTTAAAAAGAACAAAGAAGCTGGGTAGTGGTAGCACACAACTTTAATCCCAGCACTCAGAAGGCAAAGGCAGGTGGATATCATGAGTTCGAGGCCAGCCTGGTCTACAGAGTGAGTTCCAGGACAGCCAGGGCTACACAGAGAAACACTGTCTCAAAAAACAGACAAAATTAAACAAACCAAAGCTGGTTTAAACAGCTCAGCAGATAAAGGCTCCTGCTGCCAAGACTGAAGAGTTGAGTTCAATCTCCGGGACCCACGTGGTAGAAGAAAACTGACTTCTGCAACCTCAGCACATGCATTGTGGCACACACACATTAATGAAAAATAAAATAAAGAATTTAATTGTGGTGGCAAAGGTCCATCATCCCAGCTCTACTCAAAGAGTCTGGGGCAGGAGGATTGCAAGTTAGAAGCTGCCTTGGCTGTATGTGAGATCTTGTCTCCGTAAAAATGAGTGGCTGAAGAGATAACTCAGCCCATAAGTGCTTACTGCACAAGCATCAGGACCTATGTAAAAAGCCAAGCATGCTGGCACTCGCTTGTAGCCCCAGTGCTGGAGAGGCAGAGACAGGCAGATCCCTGGGCTCTCTGCCCAGCCAGCCTAGACAGGCAAATTGCAAGGCCTACCTGGGATACACAGCAAGATCCTATCTCAAAAAAATGCAAAAAGAGGAGCCGGAGAGATGGCTCAGTGGTTAAGAGCACCGATGGCTCTTCCAGAGGTCCTGAGTTCAAATCCCAGCAACCACATGGTGGCTCACAGCCATCTGTGATGGGATCTGATGACTTCTTCTGGTGTGTCTGAAGACAGCTACAGTGTACTCCTATACATAAAATAAATAAGTAAATCTTTAAAAAAAAAATGCAAAAAGAAAGTCAGACAGTGGTGGTGACATGCATCTTTAATCCCAGAACTCAGGAGGCAGAGGCAGGTGGATTTCTGAGTTCAAGGCCAGCCTGGTCTACAGAGCGTGTTTCACAGAGAAAACAACAAAAAAGGAAAAGGGGGGGGAGGGAGAGAGGGAGAGAGGGAAAGAGGTGGGAGGGAGAGAAGAAAAGAGGGGGGACTAACCCGCCCCATGGCCCCTGTGCCCCAGTGTGGCGTTTGGACACACACTTCCGTGAATTGGGCCCTCTGGGGATGCTGCAGGTGGTATCCACACAAAACTATCAGAAACAAAGTTGGGCTGGAGAAAGGGCCCAGCAGCATCACGTCTAAGCGGCTGCCTAGGGTAAGGTACAGAGGAAATGTGACGGCCGTTAATTCCCGAATGTGAGGCTCCATGTGGAGGCCCTAAGGTGGGCCAGCAGATGGGATGCAAAGTACGGGCCACAGCAGATACAGACAGACTGGCTGGAAGGGAGACAACATGGTACCAACCTCAAGGCCCACCAGAAACCTGGCAGGTAGCAGGACCTCCCTCCCCGGGGGCTGGGGGTGGGTGCATGCAGGAACAATGACAGCCTTGTCCTGACCACAGGAGGCCAGAGCAAAGTAAAACTCGGATGCAGATCCTGAATGAACTGGTTGGATGCCATGGTGATGACACCCTGCGTGGTGCCTGAAGGACTGACTGGCCAGTGACCACAGCACACTTCATGTAATGACATTCTCTGGCCGGGGATGGAGCTCCATCCAGTACAGGGCTGGCCTTGCATGCAGGAGGCTCTGGGTTCCACTCCTAACACCACATAAACTGAGACTAGTGGCTCATGCCTGTCATGTTAGCACTTGGGACATGAAGGCAGGAGGATCAGGAGTTCAAGGTCATCCTTGGTTACATAGCAAAGTTAGGGCCAGCCTAGGCTACAAGAGACTCTATCTATGAATTTTTAAAGATAATATTCTGGAAAATGGGAGTAGAAAACACAGAAGAGGGTGCTGCAGAGATGGCTCCGTGGTTAAGAGCACTTGCTACCCCTGTAGCCGACCTGGATTTGGTCCCGAGCACCCACGTGGCAGCTCACAACCATCAGTAATTCTAGTTCCAGAGGATCCACCCCTCTTTTCTGACCTCCTCAGACACCAGGCACACATGTGGTGCACAGACATACACGCCGGCAAAAGATTCACACACATGAAATAAAACGATTTAAAAAAGAAAAAGAAGACAGAAAACACAGCAGGGTCACAGGAGCCAGGGAATGGCTGCCTACAGAAGTGACTCGTGGAATTTGATTTGGGAAGATGGCAATGCAGGCCCATATCTGAGCTGTAGCCTAAGGGTGTGTGTGTGTGTGTGTGTGTGTGTGAGTGAAAATTCATACAGCTGTGCTCCCAAAAGAATGCCTTTGCTGTGTGCAAATTATACTTTTATTTTTTAATTTAAAAAACAAAAAAGCAGGCATGGTAGTGTACCAGTGAGTCTAGTACTCAAGAAGCTGAGGCAGAAGGATCAAGAGGATGAGGCTAGCCTGAGCTACAGTAAGTTTAAATGCAGCTTTGGCTCCATATTGAGTCCTTGTCTCAAAAAGCAAGAGACGCCGGGCAGTGGTGGCACACGCCTTTCATCTCAGCACTTGGGAGGCAAAGGCAGGTGGATTTCTGAGTTCGAGGCCAGCCTGGTCTACAGAGCGAGTTCCAGGACAGCCAGGGCTATATAGAGAAACCCTGTCTCGAAAAACCAAAAAAAAAAAAAAAAAAAAAAAAGAAAGAGACATGCTAGTAGTTAAGAGCACCTCCTGCTCCTTCACGGGACCCAAGTTCAGTTCCCAGGGGCCATGTTGGCTGGCTCACAATACCCCTATTTCTAGATCCAGGGGCTCTGATTTCCTCCTCTGGCCTCCACGGGTGGCTGAATTTACATAATGTACATTTGACAGACACACACACATCTTCACGGAAATAGTAAAACAAATCGTTTTTTTTTTTTTAAAAGGAAGAAAGACAATCTCAGGCAAGAAGGCCTCTTGTTCAGTGAGCCCTGGAGATGCATCTTCCTGCCTGTCTACACTACATTCCTGGTAGCTGAGCAGGTCAGAGGGCCCCAGCCCTGACCTGACACCTCAGATCCTTTGGAGAGAAATTTCACAGTCACGAGGGGCTCTGAAAGCCTCCGCCTCGGAAACTGCTTATCGGTTATGAGCACCTGCTCCACTTTCGGAGGACGGAAGTTTAGTCACCAGCTCTGACAACTGGAAGTTCACTGACTCCACTCACTGTGAGAAGGCCTCTAATCCTGATGCTCTCCTCAGGCCCCTGTGGGCATTTGCACACATGTGCAAACACATACAATACGTATATGTTAAAAATAATTTAAAGAGAAGAAAGTTAGGCATGATGGCACATGCTTTTAATCCTAGCACTCCAGAGGCAGAGACAGGTAGATCTCTGAGTTTGA
>CM052721.1:12534439-12684939 GCA_028551405.1 Uromys caudimaculatus
AGGGGGAGGGGGAGGGGGAGGGGGAGGGGGACGAGGGGTGTAGAGGACAAACCAGCTTTCCTTGTGCTATGCAGCTGGTGAGAAGGAAGTAGGAACCTGTGGACCTGATCTTCTTTCCTGTTTTGCCAGGGCTACCAGGGAAGAGAAAGCTAAATCTGAGACCTAGAAGTAACAACCACTAGCAAGCTTGTATCAGGTGTGCACAGACTTTGTTTCCATTACTTCCAGTCCCCAACATGTGGTCTATGCCAATATATGCTTTTGCCTTTGAACGTCCAAGCCATTCTCTGTGCCATAATCCCGCGGATTCTCCCCAGACGGTGACAGGCTAGGCCTATGTATACAGTGCGCGGAATCCATTCTAGCCTATGTCATAGGCTCAGCGGGCGTCTGGGACATATAATTGCCCACACCTTTGAGGGACACAGGTGACTGAATATAGAGGCATCAGAAACGATAGTGAAAGAGAGGGAGGAAGGACAGGCATAGACAGAGGGACAGAATTGACTTCCATCCTCCCAGAAGACGTAACATTTCCTGATGCAGCCAAAGGAGTGGGATTCACAGCTTTCCTGGAGAGAGGAAGCTGGTTCTCAATTCAAAAGGGCTGGGGTCGCATGCTTCAATATTCTATGGCCTCTGCTGCCCCCTAGTGATGATGTCTGGTAATACATGCTCTATACCAGGCAGGGGCCCCTAAGACTATTCCTCCCTAGGTTCACCCAGGCGCTTATGGATGGATCCCCAGGCTCCAGATCTTTAAGGACTCCAGCAATTTTTTCTTTCTTTCACTCTTTTTCTGATTTAAAATAAATTATTACCTCCATGACAGCATGTGCCTCTGTTCTCAGCCCTTGGGAAGCAGAGATAAGTGGATCCCTGTGAGTTCAAGGCCAGTCTGGTCTCCATGGGGAGCTCCAGTCCATCCAGTGCTACATAGTAAGATCCCGTCTACAAAATGAATTGAAATAGTAGCTATTCCACCATGACCAGAAGTGTGAGATCCCAGGTCAAGGTCACCCCTGCAGTCACAGAACTGCTACAGCAGACTGTGTTCTTGTGAACTGTAAGCCAAAACAAATACTTCCTGCTCCAAATACATTCTGCTTAGTTGTGTGTGTGTGTGTGTGCGCGCGCGCGCGCGTGCACACATATGCATGTGCCCGTACACTTGCTCGTGCATGCAGGATACTCTCATGTAGCTCAGGCTGTCTTCAAACTTCCTATGTAGCCAAGAATTACCTTGAAACCCAGACTTTCCTGCCTTCCCTCCTAAGTGCTGGGATCACAAGACTGCAGCACCACATCTGGCAAAACAAATAAGAACATAGTGAACGTGGAATTGAAGACTCGCCCAATTTCTGCTCCCAGTGAGCCTCAAATAATCTTGGTGGTGTAATGTCACCACGAACCTTGTCCACCAGGCAGGAGGTCCTAAATCCCCAGGTCTCCTGTGCCTTTTGATGCCTCTTCTCCTGGGGGTGTGTTTTTGCTATTCTCTTTATTCTTATTGCCTGTTGGTCTGGCTGGAGGGGGACTCTTACTGTCTTCACCCCACACTGTCAGAACCTGTGGTCACTCCTCAGCCTCCGTCTAAAGCCTGCAGAGAAGAGGTTGCACAAGGCAGCCCTTATCCAGGGCCTCTCGCTGCATGAGGAGCCAAGCAAGCATTTCCTTTCTGGGTGGGTAAGTGACCGGATGGGTGGGTAGGTGGATGAATGATGGGTAGGTGGATGAGGGGTTGGATGGATGCGTGCACGGATGAGTGGGTGGGTGGACAGATGAATAATGGATACATAGACGAAGCAAGCAGACTGACGGCTTGATGTCCTGCATGTTGATGGATGGATGGATAATGGGTGGCTGAGTGGATGTGTGCGTGGGAGGGTGGGCAGATGGATGGATGGATGGATGGATGATGGGTGGGTAGGTAGATGGGTTAGTGACTTGAGCACTTTCAAAGGATGCTCCCAACAGTGCAGTGCAGGCACAGTCATAGCAAAGAGAGCTGTGTACTGAGGTATTGAGACTGAGGGAATGTGGGCAGGTAATGTGCTATCAGACACACACACATACACACACACACACACACACACACACACACACACACACACACACACACAGCCTTGGGGTCTCTTATGGCACAAACAAACAACCATAACTTTCAAAGTCAGTTCACAGAGGACTCTGAGTTAAAGCCCGGGCTCTAGGGTGGTCCTACTTGGGGATGAGGGAGCATTTTGGAGGTCTTCAGGTCACTGGGGAGAATGCTCTTGAAGACTATGGGACCCCGGTGCGTCCTGCCTCTCTCTTGCCTTCTGACTCGTAGGGTGAGTGGCTCTGCTCTGCCATATTTGCAGTCACTGCTGTTGTGAACAATGCAGCTGTGAGCATGGATACGTGCAAATACCTCTCTGAGATTCTGTTGCAATTCTTGGTGTGTCTATGTTCATACATGTGGAGGTCAGAGGTCAATCCCAAGTGTCTTTCTTTAGGTGCCATCCACCTTCTTCTTTGAGGCAGGGTTTCTCCCTTGGCCTGGGACTCAGCAGTTCAGTTAGGCTGGCTAGCCAGTAAGTCGCAGGGATCTTCCTCTCTCTGCTTGCCCGGTGTTGGAATTATAAACACAAACCTCCATGCCTGGCCTTTCTACGTGGTTTCCAGAGTTTAATCAGATCCCTGTGTCACAAGACAAGTGCTTTGCCATCTTAGTTACTTTTCTGTTGTTGTG
Organism: Uromys caudimaculatus; assembly: GCA_028551405.1. Lineage (NCBI taxonomy): Eukaryota > Metazoa > Chordata > Mammalia > Rodentia > Muridae > Uromys > Uromys caudimaculatus. The sequence goes on from CM052721.1 coordinate 12,537,171, forward strand.
AAAAAGAAAGACTCTGACAAGAGCAACTTAAGAGAGGAAGGTTTTATTCTGGCTTGGACAGTCCATTGAAGCTGGGAAGTCAAGGGTCTGGCAGCAGCCGATCACACTGTATCCACCATCAGGAAGCAGAAAGCATGAGAGCATGCTGCTGCTCCACTCCCTTTCCCAACCTATGCAGCTGAGGCTGTAAGCCAGAGAATGGTGCCACCCACAGTGGAAGAGTCTCCCTGCCTCAGTTAACAAAACACATCCAAGATAATCCCGCATAGGCACGCCCAGAGGCCCAGCTCCAAGATTATTCTAGAAGGCAGGGGATGGAGTGAATGGGTAGAATGCTTACCTTCACCAACTTTAGTTGTCTAAAGTGCATGCAGGAGACTCTAAGTTCAATCCCCAGTACTGACAAAATAAACTGCCAAAGCAGGATTGAACGTGTAGCTCAGTGGGAGAGGATTCGCCTTCCATATGTGAGGCTCTGAGTTCTACTGCCAGCACTGAAAACAAAGCAAAACTGGTTTTCCAGCTGCTTTCAGGCACGCCAGTATATCTTTGCATGCCTGCCAACAATAGTAGGCATTCCAGTTGACCTGCACCCTTGTTAGCTCTTGGCACTGTTGGCTTGTTTTGCATGGGCGGGATTTAGCAGCAGCTGTCTCAAGGTTGTGCATTTGGCTCTACACTAACTTGCAGTGCTGTCAACACTGGGATGTGGGAAAGCCTTCCTGACTCTTTGCAAAGCTGTAGATAGTCAAATGTGGGAAAACCTTCCAAATATACAAAGATAGAAATCCCTGCCGTACCGGGCAGTGGTGGCGCACACCTTTCATCCCAGCACTTGGGAGGCAGAGGCAGGTGGATTTCTGAGTTCGAGGCCAGCCTGGTCTACAGAGTGAGTTCCAGGACAGCCAGGGCTACTCAGAGAAACCAAAAAAAAAAAAAAAAAGAAATCCTGCTGTGAGTCCTTCTTCTGCATAACCCCTGGGCTTCCATTTACTGAACTTCCTGAAAGCTTCATGAGCAGAAAGCCACGTGTTGAGTCTCCATCACTGTCACATGTACCTTTGCACCAGCCATTTAGAAGAGTCACGCCATACTATCTCACTTCACAACACTGTCTTGCTCCTGAAGGAAAAAAATCAGTCCTGCAGCTGGACCTAATGTCCCAGGCCTATAATCTTCAGGAAGCTGAGGCAAGAGGATTGCAAGCTCAAGGCATACTTGAGCTACACAATGAATTTAGGGCTAGCCTGGGCAACTCACCCTGTCTCAAAATAGTAAAGAGAGGGCTGAAGATGTAGCTCAGTAGCAGAGCTCCTACGTAGAATTTCCTCAGAAAGGGGCAGGGAACATGGCTCCACAATGGATCACCTGCCTAGACTCCTCCAGTAAAGGACTAGAGGAATGGATCAGTAGTAGAGCCTTTACCTCATTGGCCAAGTATCTGGATTCAAACTCCATCATGGCAGGTGGTGGAGATGACCAAACATGACTCCAAGGCTATGGCCTGGGGCAAGGAGGGGAGAGACAGAAATGGCGGAAACAGCACCCTTTTTTGTCCTGGAAGCAGCTTTCTGAGGCTCTAGAATAATTCTATTCTCTTCTGAGAGCCTCTATCCCCTCATCGTGAAATAAGCAAACAATGAGATGACACAAGGTTTCTGCTACTATGATTGCCTTAGTCCTAAGCAAATGCAAACCTCTGAGCCAAGACCCCAGCCCCACTTCGGGGGATTCTAGGCAGGTCTCTTACGGCTGAGCCACAGTACATGCAGCAAGGCACTTACATTTAGACTGACAATCTTGACAGGCAGCAAGAGTGGGCTTCAACAGGGAAAACGATGACCTCCTCCTCCTCCTCCTCCTCCTCCTCCTCCTCCTCCTCCTCCTCCTCCTCTTCTTCCCTCCTCTTTTCTCCTCCTCCTCCTCCTCCTCCTGTTTGATTGTTTTGGGGTTTTGTTGTTGTTTATTTGGTTGGTTTGTTTTTGAGACACAGTTTCTCTGTGTAGCCCTGGCTGTCCTGAAACTTGCCCTGTAGACCTGGCTAGCCTTGAACTCAGACATCTGTCTGCCTTTGCCTGACTAGTGCTGGTATTAAAGGCACGCGCCACCACCTCCTGGCACATATATTTTTTCACATGATGCCAAGTCTGGCCTCAAAGCCTCTGTGTAACCCAGAGGATCCTTGCATTCCTGGTTCCTGTCTCCTCTCTGCTTGCCAAATGCTGGGCTGCAGGTGTGCAACCACAACGGGTTCTGTTGTTTCTTAGCTGTATGGTAGTAAGTGGAAATAGCCCAGAGTTGGTGAGATGGCTCAGCAAGCCTACCAACCTGTCCAGTTCTCAGGACCCATGCAATGGAAGAAAGAATCAATCCACTCCTACAGGTTCTCCTCCAACCTCCATGTGTGCAATGGCACAGTGCCCCAGATAGATAGATAGATAGATAGATAGATAGATAGATAGATAGATAGATAGATAGATGTGTGTGTGTGTCTATGCGTCTGCGTGTGTGCGTGAGCTCATGTGCATGTGCGTGCACACACGTGCATGTGCGTATGTGTAATGTATATATATGTGTGTATATGTGTATGTATGTGTATATATGTATATGTATATGTGTGTGCGCGCGCACATATTAAGGTCAGTGGTCAGAGCCAGGTGATGTTGAAGGTGCCTGTCATCCCACTATTGGGATATAATCGGGAAGTAACAGGAAGAAAAGTCCTGAGTACCTGCTTAGTGACTCATCTCCATAGCAATAGATGCTGTGACCTCTGACCCTGTGCAGGTCAGATCAGGCCTGATATGTGAATGTTCCCTGAGTGTAGGACTTAGCCTGTTTCTGAATATTCTCTCCCTAGAGCAGCTGTTTTCAACCTGGGGGTTTTGATGACCTTTCACAGAAGTCACCTAAGGCCATAGGAAACCCGGGAGTTTACATTGTGATTCATAACAGTAGCAAAATTACAGTTATGAAGTAGCAATGAAAGTAACTTTATGGTGGGGGGGTCACCACAACAGAAGGAACTGTACTAAAGGGTCACACATTAGGAATCACTGATCTAGAGCTTTATACGCTGGATTGGGGTCTAGTGGAATTCACAGTTCCACTCAGTGAAGCTCAGAACATCACCCAGCAGGAGACAGGCAAGGGCGCTGACGAAGCCAAGGGTCAACTGCAGAGCCTGGGATGGAAGTGGGGGGATGAGACATCCAGATACCCATCATCCAGCCAGCCATCTATCCACCCACCCATTCACCTTCTTACCTATCCACCCATTCACCCATTCACCCATCCATCCATTCACCTACCCATCTATCCACTCACCCATCCATCTATCCACCCAACCATCCATCTATCCACCCACCCACCCACCCACCCATCCATCCACCCACCCATTCACCCATCCGTCCATCCATCATCCATCCACCCACCCACCCAACCATTCATCCACCCATACACCTACCCATTCACCTGCCCACCTACCCACCCATTCACCCATCCATCCATCCACCCACCTAACAATCCATCCACCCATCCATCAGCCCTCAGCTGCAGAGTGGCTAACATGAAGAAGGCTCCCAAAAGCAGTCACCCCGCCCCTGGCCTGACTCCTGTTTCACCTACCTCTAAGCCATCATCCCAGCACATTTGGAGGATGAAGCTGTGTATCTGAATCTGATTTAAGGCTTACCAAACACAGAGTGGGAGCTACAAAGGCAGTGCAGTTCCCACACCGCCAGCCCTTGTCCTTCTTTGAATTTTTTTTATTAAAAAAAATTTTTTTGAAACAAGATGTATAAGTCAGGATTCTCTAGAGGGACAGAATGACTTGTTAGTTTTATGTTAAAAGGAAACTTATCAGATTGACTTATATAAAGTGGCTGGATAGTCTGGCAATGACTGGCTCACATTGAAGGGGATGAGAACTTGGTATCTGCCTAGTCCGTGCCCAGGTTGGATGTTTCAACAGTCTCAGTCAGTGCTGATGGCAGAGGGTTTCTGCAGAGGTGCCGGTCTTTGGTCCATGCTGGAAGTCTAAAGAAGCTGGGTTCTGGTGGCAGTGGCAGAAGACGACAACAAAGTAGATGCACTTGCTAGCACAACATGAAGGTGAGCAGGCAAATGAGCAAACACTTTTCTTTCTCAGACTTTCTTTTTTTTTTTTTTTTTTTTTTTTTGGTTTTTCGAGACAGGGTTTCTCTGTATAGCTCTGGCTGTCCTGGAACTCACTCTGTAGACCAGGCTGGCCTCGAACTCAGAAATCCACCTGTCTCTGCCTCCCAAGTGCTGGGATGAAAGGTGTGCGCCATCACTGCCCAGCCTCAGACTTCTTTTAATGTGAGCTTCCAACAGAAGGAACCACCCACTGGTAGAATGGGTCTTTCCACTACAATTAAATGGATCAAGAAAGTTCCTTACAGGTGTGCTCAATGGCTTACCCATGGTCTGATTCCAGACCCACTCACATTAACAACCAAGAAAGATCATTTCACAGAGTCTCACTGAGTAGCCCAGGCTACCTAGAACTCATGCTTCTCGTGTCTTAGCCTCCCAAGTTCTGAGAATACAGGAGTGCCCACTGGCCCGACTCACCATGCTTCTACTTGCCAATGCTCTTAAGTAGAGAGAGCAGAGAGCAAGCCACTGACCTACCACTGGGTCTGTGTGTCCATCAGCAGCAGTGGCTCTGTTGAGCCGGGAAGGGATGGGAACTCTAGCAAGCCCCTTGGATGTGTCAGGTCCCCCAAAATGAAACCTTTTGGCAAATGGTGTGTCATTTAATCCCTGAGAGACTCCAGCAAGAAGCAAGGACGTGCAGACACAGGCCAGGCTCTGAGAGAACTTCCTAGCTTTGGTGCTCAGTGAAGAAGACATGAGAAACATCACAAGTAGGAACCCTTTGTATGAACTATCTAAAAGAAGTTGAATCACCCACAGAGAGCTGATGGTGGGCTCCAGGGACCTCTAAAAGCACCCAGGCCAGCTACCCTAACCTACTTAGTGAATTCCAGGCCAGCAATACATAGTCTCAAAACTAAAGGGGAAGGGGACCCAAGGAAGGACACCTGAAGCTGTCCTCCAACCTCTACATGCATGGCGCACACATAGGAAGAGTGGCCAGGACCCCAGATGATGACACTTCAACAAGAAGTCATTTGATTTGAATATCCAATGAGAAAGTATCACCCTCAAAAAAAAAGTCAATAAATACAAGACCACCACACTCCCCTTTGCTACAGAGTTGGAAAATCCCCCAGGAGGATCATGACTGAAAATTGTGACCCTTGCCGGGCAGTGATGGTGCACGCCTTTAATCCCAGCACTTGGGAGGCAGAGGCAGGCGGATTTCTGAGTTCGAGGCCAGCCTGGTCTACAGAGTGAGTTCCAGGACAGCCAGGGCTACACAGAGAAACCCTGTCTCGAAAAAAAAAAGCAAGAAAGAAAGAAAGAAAGAAAGAAAGAAAGAAAGAAAGAAAGAAAGAAAGAAAGAAAGAAAGAAAAGAAAATTGTGACCCTATAAATATGCAGATCAACTCTGCAATCCTTGTTATCTCTGTAGGTTAATCCTGACTACATTCATAACTAAAATGTATTGAGTATTAGACAAATTTGTGGTATCTGAAGTTTTGATTTTCAAGAGAACTTTAATTTTTTTAAATAATATTTTAATTTATTTTTATTTACGTATATGGGTCTGTATGAAGGTATATGATGTATACTGGGTGCTTGGGGAGACCAAAATAAGGCATGGGATCCCCTGGAGCTGGCATCACAGGAGGTTGTGAGTCACAGGTTACGGGTGCTGGAAAAGCATCCAGGTTCACTGTAGAACCCAGTTCTGTTTCTCTGTCGTGGGTGTCCAGGTGCCACAGGTACACTGGCTGGAGAAGGCAGGGCAAAGTCCAGAATGGGTCTTCAGCCTGCGTTTCCTTGTCAGATGCCACTACACACCTGACTGGAAGAGGAAGGTAGAGTCTGGGACGAAGACTGTGGTTCCTCATCTCCTCTCTGGGCACCCAGACACCACCCACATGAAGAGTAAGTCAGAAACGGAGGTCCATGGTCTCACATACCTTACAGTTCACTGGAAGAGCAGCGAGAGCTCATAACTCCTGAGGCATCTCTTCGGACCCTCAAGACAACCTCTTAATCGATTTTTTTTTTCTGAGACAAGGTTTCTCTGTGTAGCCCTGGCTGCCCTGGAACTCACTTTGTAGACCAGGCTGGCCTCGAACTTAGAAATCTACCTGCCTCTGCCTCTCACGTGCTGGGATTAAAGGCGTGCGCCACCACTGCCCAGCTGATTTATTTTTATTAGTTTTGTATTTTTAATGTTTTACGTGTTCTGCCTGTATACATGTGTGCACATGCCTGCCTAGTGAACACAGACACCAGAAGAGGACACTGAACCTTATGAAGCTGGAAATACGAAGGATTGTTAGTGGCCTTGTAGGGGCTGCAGTTCAAAGTCGGTTCCTGCAAAAGGGCAGCCAGTTCTCTTACTGGTTGAGCCATCTCTCCCACAACCTCAATCATTTTCTTTTTGAGACACGATCTCAGGCATCACAGGCTAGCCTTGAACTCACTATGTGGCCCAGGCTGTCTTTGAGCTCCTGATCCTCCTGACTTGACCTCCCAGTCAAGCATGAGAGACATGCACCATCACGATCTGTTTTTAAGCAGTGCTGGGGATTAAACCAGGGCTATATGCACGCTAGGCAATGTTCTTCTGTCAACTGAGCTTCATCCCCAGCCTTTCAAGCCGATTTTCAGTCAGTCAGGGGCTCATTAGATAGCCTCAAATTCGCCATCTTCCGGCCTCAACCTCCCAAGAGCTGGGTTACAGGAACGGTCTACCACGCTTGACTTTAATAAAACTCTTGCCCCTTTACTGGCACTATTATTTCCATTGTTATCTTATTTTGTTTTTCTGTTGCTGTCATAAAATACCCTGACAAAAGCAACGTAAGGAAGGATATTCTGGTTCATGGGTCCAGAGGGATAAAATCCACTGTGGTGGGTTGCAGGCAGGGCAGATGTGGAGGCAGAAGCAGGATGCCGACACTGTATCCACTACTCAAAAAGCTGAGCATAAAGAGGAAGTGGATTTGTCTATAAAGCCTCAAGGCCTGCCTTCTGTGACCCACTTCCTCCAGCCAAGCTCCACTTCCTGAAGGCTCCACAGCATCTACTGCAGACCAAGTAGTAGATGAGCCTAAAGGGGCTATTTCAGATATATATAATTTTTATATGTGGGGAGGGGTGCATGTGTGTGAATGAATGTTATCAGTGGGCATCAGATTCCCTAAAGTTGGTGGTTATGAGCCACTGTATGTGGGTGCTGGGACCCAAACTCAAAAAGAACAAGAGTGGCAATCGCTGAGCCATCTCTCCAGCCCCAGCAACAGCCATTTTAAATGTGACTACTTAAGTTTCTTTCCTGCCCGGCCTTGTGACACATACCTTTAATCCCAGTACTTTGGAAACAGTGGCAGACAGATCTCTGTGAGTTCAAGGCTAGCCTGGTCTACATAGTGAGTTTCAAGACAGCCAGGGCTACATAGTGGGATCCTATCTTGAAGTAAAAGTAAATAAACTTTACAAAGGGTGTGTGTGTGTGTGTGTGTGTGTGTGTGTGTGTGTGTGTGTGTCTTCCCAGTGCAACAATCTCTCCAACACACTAGAAAACAGCCAAAAATTAATGAGACTTTATCTTTTCTTTTTTAACTTATCCTTGTGTGCCTGGGGAGGTTCCCATACTGTGGCACACACTGAAGTCAGAGGACAACCTCGTGTTTTCATTCTCACTGTCTCCCTTGTTTGAAGCAGAGACTCTTGTTTGCTGCTGCATACACCCCTCGGGCTTTTACGGATTTTCATGTCTGCACCTCCCATCTTTCCCCCCAAAGCACCAGGATTCCAAACACACATTACCTCACCAGGCCCACATGGGCTCTGGGGATTTGAACTCCGGGCTTCAAGATTGCAGAGAAGGTGCTTTTCCCACTGAGCCCTGGGTGTGTGAGCCCCACCCATACATCCAGGAAAGCCATGGGGAAGTCCCTTTCCTTAAACAACAGCAGCCCGACACACCCTTTAAAAAAAAAAAAAAAAAAAAACAAACCCTGTTTTCCTTCAGACTTGATCTTTGTCAATAGCTCAAGATCCAAACCAGCCCCAAGTCGACCCCAGAGCCGCTTGATGATATGACCAGAACGCTGACCACCTTGTTCTCCAATCTCCCTTCTGCAAAGGTGATCAGTATATGTCCAGGGCTTCCGTGTGCTAGCGAGCCAGAGATCCTGGACCTATGCCTCGGAGAGAGAAGGCATAACAAGGTGGATCAAAAGCTTTTCGAGATTTCTCCAGGCAAAGCAACACGCCAGCAATTTGCTTTTGCGGTGTGTGGGCGGACGGGTGTTTAAATTTAGAACCGACAAAAAGACTTTGCTGAGAAATCTACACGCTCCTTGCTTCTTGAGTATCAGCGCACGAAACCCTAATCTTCCCCCTTCACGTGCCGAGTGCAAGAACGCTCAGAAACTCGTTTCCTCTCCATCTCTGTCTATTCCCATCATGCTTTGCATGCGTGCCTTTTCTTTTACACCACCAAGAAATCGTTTGAGAAGAAGCGAGCTTCATACGACTCGCTGGAGCTTGGATAAGGAGTCGTCATTAACTCAAGGAAAGAGAGGGTAAATTTATTGAGAAAAATTCCTGAGCTGTCTAAGGAATTTAGTGCGTAAGCAGAAGTGTGGCTTTTTTCAGAGCCGTCAGCAGCAGGCACAGAAAGGCTTCTGGGGTGGAGTTTTCAGGACTATCAACCTCTGGGAAAGGGGCTGGAAGCTGCAGTTTCTCCCAATGTCTGCCCACGATTTTCCCAGTCAGTGAAACTTCTCTCAGAGAGACATGGCGGGACTTTCTGGTTTGGATGCAAGACTCACTCTGCAGGACAGGGCTTCCCCCTACTTTCCCCTGAGCCTTGATGAGAGTCAGGGGTTCCAGGCATTAGCTGGGACCTGATAAGGGTCAGTGGTCCAGGTTCCAGCATACTCTGAGTCTCAGGAAGGATCAGGGAACCAGGCCAGACATCAAGTTGAATGTCCAGGAAGGTGAGGATGGGGGTCAAAACATTATTTTTCAAAGGGTGCTCACACTGTTTCTGCCTTAGGGGGCTGCAAAGATTAAATGATCTAGGCATGCTGCAAAGGAGTGAATAAGGAAAACATGGAGCGTATACACAGTGGGGGTTCAGCCATGAAGAAGATGGGGCTGGGGAGATGGCTCAGGCAGTAAAGGTCTTGCCTTGCGCGCGCGCGCGTGCGCGCGCACACACACACACACACACACACACACACACACACACACACACACACACACCCCACCACCACCACCACCCAACCAACCAACAAACAAATAAATAAAAATTGTAAAAATTAAAAATAAAATAAAATAATCCCTAGAGGCTATATTTAAAAGCCTGGAGATCTGGTACAGCCTGCAATCCCAGCAATAGGGAAGTGGAAACAGTCCTAGACCTGATCCCTAGACTTACTGCCAGCCAGCCTATTCTAACTAATAAGCTCGAGGCCCTGGCTCAAGAAACAAGGTGTAGCGGGCATGGTGACAGCACACACCTTGAACCCGAGCAGATGCAAGCGAATCTCTGAGTTTGAGACCAGCCTGGTCTACAGAATGAGTTCCAGGCCAGCCAAGGCTACACAGTGAGTGAGATTCTGACTCCAGTAAAGAAAAAAGAGGGAGTGGGAAGTAGGAAAGAAAAAAACAAAAGAAAGAAGGGTATACAGGTCCTGAGGAAACTGACCTCTGACCTCCACACATATGTACACACACACACACACACACACACACACACACACAAGAATGAGGTTATGTCATTCTTGAAAATAGATGAAACTAAAGATAATCGTGTTAAGTAAATTATGCCAATCTCAGAAAGACAAGATACTGTATGTTTTCTCTCACTGGTGGGTCCTAGATTTTACATCATCACACTAAACTCTGTGTGTGTGTGTGTGTGTGTGTGTGTGTGTGTGTGTGTGTGTGTGTGTAAAATGAAAGAAATCAATTTGTTTAAGAAAACAAAGAAACCTAAGAGAAATAAATAAAAAGGGCAGGTAGAGGGAATGGGGGGAATATGCTCAATTTACAATCTATACTTTTAAGAAAAAAATTGTTTTAATTTAACAGCTCACCATTAAGAGCACTTGTTGGCTCTCATCACCTTCATGGCAGCCATAACGGTCTATAACTCCAATGCTAGGGAGTCCAACACCCCCTTCTGGCCTCTGTAGGTACTGCATGCACATGGCACCATATACAAGAAGGCAAAAATACTCGTGTAAATACTGTTTAATTTTTTAAGCATTCTGCAAGATGCTTAATGTCATTTACAATGACTATTATAAATGAGACTTGTTCCTCAATACCCAAAAGAAAAAAAAGGAAAAAAATGAAAGAGGGAAGGAGAAAAAAGATTAAATGAGGGCTGAGATTTAGCTCAGTTGGTCAACGCTTGCTTAGCTTACATAAACTCCCAGATGTTATCCCCTTGCTAAGAAACCATGTGTGCGGTGCATTCCTGTCAACCCTATACTTAGAAGGTAGAAGGAGGAGAATCAGGAGTTCAAGGTTGTCCTTGATCAACCTAGGGTACTTGAGACTTGTGTCGGAAGAGGACGGGGGGCGGGGGGGTAGGAGAAGGAGAAGGGGGAGGAGGTGGAGGAAGGAGAAGGAGGAGAAGGAGAAAAACAAGGAGGAGGGGGAGGAGGAGGTGGTGGAGGAGGAGGAGAAGGAGAAGAAGAAGATCCTAGAACTTGGGTGGAAGGGGCAGACAGATCCCTGTGAGTTAGAGTGAGTTCCAGGACAACCAGGGCTACACAGAAATACCCTGACTAAAAAGGGCAAAATGGACAGACAGACGGAAAAAATAAGTTATGATATATTAAGTGTGCCTTAGCCAAAGCCAGGTACACACCAAGTGAAAATAAATATTAATTATTGCCATCCCAGTCCACAGCTAGGACACAAAGCCCCCTACATTGGGGCTCAAGCACCGCTCAAGAGGTCCTGAAGCTCGGAGAAGCACACTGTCCCTTTAACACGAAGCCTGGAGGTCTCCTTTACAGTGCGGAACCTAAGGCTCTGGGACTGCGGCGACCCACGGACCTTAGGCCCAACGGACAGGAACCGGAAGTTCTTGCTGGCGCTTCTTCTAAGCCAAAGAGGCTGAGTTGCTCGCTGAGACCTCTTTCTTGTCGCTACTGGTGCGGTGAGCGCAGGTTGCTGAGGGTTTCGGTCCCAACTGCTGTCAGTAGTGATCCAGCCATCCCCAGTCCTGCGCGGTCGGGGTTCCCTGGTGAGCTCGGAGGTTTCCCTCTTCCCTAGTTTCTAGAAGTGGAAGACCGCTGGTCGCGCAACTGGTCGTAATCGCGAGCCGCGAGGCGAGACAAAGACACTTAACAGAAGCCTGCATGAGCATGCGCATACTCGCTTTTGAGTTGGGGCGAGGTATTGATAACAGGGGCTCTCCCACGTAGCTCAGGCTGGCCTTGAACTCTGGATTCTCCAGCTTCAGCCTCCCTTGTGCTGGGATGATAGACATGTGCCATCACTTGCACCTTGGAATGGGTTGCTTGACGTTTCTTCTTTGGAGCCCCAGGTTGTATCTGACTCTGATTGCTCCATCCCCCTTTTTTCTTTTCTTTCAAAACTAAAGCTTCCACTGAAGAACGGAACCATGGAAGACAAACCACTGGTAGTATCTAAACAGAAGACAGAGGTGGTGTGCGGTGTGCCCACCCAGGTGGTCTGCACGGCCTTCAGCAGCCACATCTTGGTTGTGGTGACACAATTCGGGAAGATGGGTACACTAGTGTCCTTGGAGCCCAGCAATGTGGCTAATGACATCAGCAAGCCAGTGCTCACCACAAAAGTCCTCCTTGGGCAGGACGAGGTAATGGAGTTGAGAGAATCTTTTCTGGTGTCATTTGTCCGTAGGGATATGGGGTGTCTGGTAGGCACACCTCCACACGCACCCAAGGTACGAACAATGAGCATTTTCCAGGATCTTTCTGGTCTGAGGGTGTCCCAGCTGTCCCTAGTGATGCTTTTCCCAGCGTGTCAGCATTTCACTCAACACTCGGGGGGAGGTATTGATTTTTATGACACAGACATCTCCTCAGTTTGACCCTGTCGTGATGGCTTTATGTTCATGTCTGCTTCTTGAGTCTTGACAGCAGTCTCCTTTGCAGGCATATCTGTCTCGATTAGGGGTAACCAGAGAGATGATAGAGGCACCAAAGAAAAATGTTATGACGCCTCATGGGCAGTTCCCTGTGTCTGCTTTATGCAGTCCACTTGGCGCTTTTAATCACTGTTGTCTTAGCTTAGGGGATTTAGGGGAAAACGTGAGAAACTGGTCTGGGTCCCTTAAGGAAAACACAGCGTTTGTCCCGGGCGTGGCGATACACACCTGTAATCCTCTCAGGTGGGAGGCTGCAGCAGAAAAATTGCTACGTTTGTGATCACACTGAGCTGTAGAGTGAGTTTGAGGCCAGCTAGGGATAGACCCTGCTCTCCCTGCAAAAAAAGAAAGAAAACAGACCAGTGGTTATGGTGACAAGCTGGTGGTGTCCCAGCACTTGGGAGGTAGAACCAGGAGGATTGGGGTTCAGTTTCATTCCCAGCTACATAAGGCTAGCTTGGGCTACATGACACCCTCTATTAAAAAGGCAGGGAGCATTGAGATGGCTCGGGCTAAAGGCACGTAAGCCTGATATTCTGAGTTCAGTCCCATAATCCCACAGTGGACAGAGAAGACAACTGACTGCCACGAGTTGTACTCTCATATATATATATATGAATGATATTTTATATAAAGATATATCTATATAAATATATTATATATATAATATATTTTAGTGGAGACTAATATAGCCATGTGCACATGTTTAATCTTGGCACTTGGGAGATGATTAAGGTAGGCCTATTATATATAGCAAGTTCCAGATCAGACTGGGCTGCCTAGTGAGCTCTTATCTCAACAACAATTAATAAATCAATACATAGTGAGCTCTTGTCTCAACAAAAACAAACAAATGAATGAATAAATAAATCCAAGTAATGGAGACTGAGGAAGTAGCTCTGTTCAGAAAGTGCTTGCAAGCACACCCTGAGTTCGAGCCTCAGAACTCATAAAAAAACTAGGTGTGGGGCTCAGCTTGGTGGCACATGCCTTTCCTCCCAGCACCAGGGCATCTGACTCACACCGATCTGTGCAAGTTTGAGGCCGGCTTCATCTACATGCCAAGTTCTAGCAAGGGCTACATAGAGAGACCCTGTCTCAAAAAATAAAAGCAAAAAACTGCAAATGGGGTACATTCCCAGAAGGCAGAGACAGGAGGATCCCGGAGCTTGCTGGTCAGACAGTCTGGCTTAATTAGTGACTTAGAGGTCAATAAGAGATCCTGTGTAAGGCTCTTGTTCTGAGGATGATTCCTGAGGTTGTCCTCAGGCCCCCCCATACACGAACATGCAGACACCCATTAAAAAACAAAACTGGATATGATAGCACTCAGGAGGCTGAGGCAGGAGGATTGCCATGAGTTCAAGGCCAACCTGGGCTATATGGGTTCCATGATGCTACAGAAAAAGACAACCTGTCTTAAAAAGCAGACGAGGTTTCGTGTAGTCATGGCCCTGTCTTCCTTTCCCTCCCTCCCCAGCCACTCGTCCATGTCTTTGCAAAGAACCTGGTAGCCTTTGTGTCTCAGGAAGCAGGAAACAGAGCCGTCCTCCTGGCCATGGCTGTGAAGGACAAGAGCATGGAGAGGCTGAAGGCCTTGAAGGAAGTGATCCGGCTGTGCCAGGTGTGGTGACCTACAGTCAGCAGTGCCAGACACTCAGAAGCTCGTGTGGACGCTCCGTGAGCGGGGCCTTTGAGACTCATCTTTCCAGAGCTAGAACAGAGCTCGTTCTCTGCCTTTAGCCCTGGAAGCCAACAACACTCAAGTCTCAGGGACTCTCCCTGCGTGGCTGTTTTGTCTGCCTGGGGCACTGGAACCGGTTCTGGGCTGCAGCAGGTGCATCCACTGAGTGGAAATCAGCGACCAGATATGGGGATTAGTAACTGTGGGTGTGCGGGAGCACTCGTGGGAAGACTTTTTTTTATAAAAATAAATCTAAAATACTTGGCTGGCCTTCTCAAGTGACCCTGAGACATCTTGGGCATATGTTACAGGTTCACTTCAGGACACCTGAGGTGGGAGGAGACCTGGTCAGCAAAAGTACAGTCCGTGGCTGCTGGGTGTGGGGTAGATCCTCAGCATGTGTTCAGCCAACTGTCCCTCCTGTGCTGGGGGCGTGAGCCAGAGCCTCAGGTTACAGAATATAGTGAGGAGCAGACATGTGCAGACACTGGCCATGCGGCAAGCAGAGCAAGGGTGGCCATGCAGGTGGACCCCTAAGGACGGGCTGGATGGGAGGTCCAGGGATGGAGGTAGCCAGCAGAGGCCAAAGGGTGACCCTGAGCTCAGAGAGGGGGAGGGGTTAGGACATTAGGCTGGCATTTGTGCCCAGAGTAGGCCTGTCGGTGCCTATCTCTCCAAAGAGTGGCATCCCGAGACCTGGGGTCTGCTGCCATAGGGATGGGGGTGGTCCCTGATCACAGCTGAGTGGGAATTTCTGAATCCAGTAGAGAATCTGCTCTGACACTCTGATGGTCACCAGTAGGGAAGAGACCGCAGAAAGGCCATGTAGAGAACCAGAGTCTTTCCGGGGCTCAGGATATCACCTGTGTGCTCAGGAAATGACAGAATTGCTGCCTTGGTGTCCTCTAGGTCTAGAGATGGGCAGTAAACTTGGGTGGCCACTCTTCACTTAGAATAAGTCAGGACGAGCCAGCCTCAGTATTGATCTTGTGCAGGTCGGTACCTGCTATGTACTGAGCCCTGTCCCCTGCCCTTGGGAAGCTTCTGGCCCCTCCAGGGATAAGTAGGGAGGGGGTAGGCTGAAGCAAAGTCACCTGGGATGGGAGTAGGGACTGTAGACTTGAACTCAGGACCGCCCTTTGGTCTCTTGCCTCCCAGCACCCCATGAGTCTCCCATCCAGCCCGTCCGTAGGGACCCATTTGCATGGCCACCCTTGCTCTGATTACCACATGTCAAGTGTCTGCCAGACTTCTGGAAGGTGTCGCTGCCTAGAACAGGAGTGTCCCAGAGCCTCTGACAGCCCTGTTCCTACTGCACCTCCCAACCACCACCCTCTCTGCACCCCCATTCCTGATAGGCTCCTCTCCTACACCTATTTGCGCTTTGTCCTTTCCCAGACCCTGGTTTCTCTTTTCCTTTTTGTCCCCTGGGTAGGCTGGTGTTGGGGTCTGGCACTCCCCACCCAGTGCCCCTTCTGTAACTTCTTATTCATCATCCCAGTTGCTGTCAGCCTCTGGAGAGCGTGGACCATCAGGAATCTCACAGGCCACTCAGATGACGGAAAGACCAGTGTTGGGTACACACAGTTGGCAGATCCAGTCAAAGCAGGATGTGCTCAGGGGAGCCCTGTGAGGTGGCTCTGTACAAAGGTCTCTGGTATCAGCCTGTGATTATTCAGATAAACAACCAACCTGAAAGCCCCAGCTTCTCTATCTTAACTGATAGCACCCTGGGTGGAGC
The DNA here is from genome assembly GCA_028551405.1 of Uromys caudimaculatus. Taxonomy (NCBI): domain Eukaryota; kingdom Metazoa; phylum Chordata; class Mammalia; order Rodentia; family Muridae; genus Uromys; species Uromys caudimaculatus. The sequence continues at coordinate 12,552,867 of CM052721.1, forward strand.
TCAAGACCAGGTCTAAGTTCAGGTTTGTGCCTCTGGTTTTCTAATTTGGTCCCTAAGCAGACAACAAAGCCAGCTTTCATGGCCCCATCAGGTGACCCATTACATCCCTTCCAACATTCGGTTCCTGACATCTGTCTGTGCCTCAGAGAGGCCATGCAGCAGCTGCTCCCAGGTGGAAGAGCTAGGATTGGAGCCCAGATAGAGCACCTGGGCACCTGCGCCTTTGCTCCCAGCCACCAGACCCTAGGACAGCTCCTGCGTAGCGGCCAGCAGCAGCAGTCAAGAAGGCTCAGGAATGCAACTTTTGCCTCCAGGTTTCTGGTCCTGTTGCAAGCCGTTTTCTTTCCAGCCATCCCCTCGGGTCTACCACCACCCCTAAAAGCAGGTGATGGGAACACCTGATCCTTAGGGTCAGAGTGTACTCCCCATGATAAGTGACAGCTGGGGACGTAAAGAGCGTCACCCAGTTTGTGTGTAGGGCTGGAGGCTGCCTGCCTGGGAAGGTACTGAACCTCACCTGTAAACCTGCTCCCTTGCCAAGCCGGGCAGTACTTACAGCTGCTCTGAGCTGTCTGGTAGCCATAAAACACAGACCAATACCAGATGCCTTAATCATCGAGGCCGGTGCCCTTGCCCAGTTCTGGTGTGTAAATCAGACAAGGCTCCACCGGAGAAGACACTTGGCCAGGGCTTCCTCTGCTGCCACCATAACTCAGAAAGAAACCCATGTCACCGGGAAGAGATCCACAGTGCTAGCAATTTCTAGGTAGAAAGTATTCCTGCATGTGGTGCACACCCAGGGTAGATTTGTAAACTCCTAGTGCATATAAAGCATAAACTTGGGTTACTGTCTACCCGTCACATGCCACAAGGCATGTGACAGCCATACCTTCACCACCATGAGGTCTTTTGGCGGTTTTTTGCTAAGAGCAAGCAGCCTCCCAGTGGCTAGGGAAAATGTGCCCTTGTTCAGCCAGTGAGTCAGCACTGTAGAGATGAGGAGAAGGTAGCTGTCCTCAGGAGTCCCTGCAGGTGCCTTTCTGGGAGCCTGACCAAGCTCCACCCTGCCCCCTATGACCAAGTGAGCAGCACACAGGGTGGGCCAGTGAACTGGTCTAGCCTGAGGTTGAGGGCTGGCAAATTAAAGAGTCCCAGAGCTGGGCTGAAAGGCTGACCAAGCTCGAGGACTGGAATTCAGATTTCCAGAACCCATGTAAAAGCCAAGTAAATGAAACAGCTGCCTGAAACTGCATACACGCACACCACACACCAAAAGAATGAATAGATAGATAGATGGATGATAGATAGATAGATAGATAGATAGATAGATAGATAGATAGATAGATAGATGATAGATGGTAAGCCCCAAGTGAGCAGCTGGAGCAGGGGTCAATAGGGAGTGATGGCAGGAGCCTACGTGCTGCACAGGGTGACCGCAGGGGCATTACCACTATAGCTTACAGTTTTCATCACGTGTCCAGGTTTGTCTGTAGGGTCAAGATTGCTTGGGTCAGATGGAATGGAGAATAAACAGATTCTACAAGGACCAGGAGACGAAAGACCCCAGAGCCCTGCTCAAGTGGGAGAAATCCTTAGATACAAGCCCAGGTCAGACAGATAGAAGAGAGCTACCTTGCATAAGGCCGCATGGAGCCCCGAGCCCATCCCTGCCACACAGACTCAAGGCCCAGAGGGTGAGGACAGAGCGTCTCCATCACGGTGGGCCTGAACACAAAGGCACAGGGATGAAGGATGACTGGAAGGAGCAGGGAGCTAGGGAGAGAGAGCCAAGAGAAAGACCTAGCGGGACCACCCAGAACATGAGAAACACTGGGCATACTGCAGAAACAGGACCCAGTTACAACTGCCCAAGGCTGCACCAAAGATGGACACACAAGTTGATGACGATGATGACAGTGATGATGATGATGGTGATGACGGTGATGATGATGATGGTGATGTGGTGGTGGTTGTTTTTACATTTATTTATGTGCGAGGGCATGCATGTCCCATTGCATACATATGGACAGTTAGGAAGCAATTTCTCTCCTACCATGTGGTTCCCATGGATCATACTCAGGGAGGGGATCAGGCTGGGTGGCAAACACCCTTTTATCCACTGAGCCATCTTGCTGGCCCAACAAAAGATTCTGAAAGTGCCCTAACCCACCCACATTCAAAGCTCTTCCATGCCCCTGGCCCTGGACAACCATGGTAGGCCCTTCCTTAGCCCATGTCTCCTGCTGCCAATCGTCCTGTGACAGGTATCAGTGACCTTGATCAGAGGTTAGAGGTGAGGTGGGCCCTCTACCTCCTTTGGGGGCTTCAGAGATGAAAGGAGAGTGAGCCGTGTAGATAGAGGGAAAACCGGAGTCACCCCTGCCCTCAGTACACACATGTCACCAGCATCATGACTGTACCTGAGAACCCAGGTTGGATCTGGAGAGCAGCTCCCACCAGGTTCATGGTCACAAACCCATCCAGGCATCATAAGCTCTACAGACTAGGTCTGAGGGCACCACTGACCAGGACAGGCATAGAAAGGCTGATCCCAGAATCCTGGATGACAGGGTGTGGCCTGGTGAAGGGTGTGGTCCAACAAGGCTGTTGGGCAGGCAGGGCAGGCCAGGCAGGACTGGGAGGAGTTTCTGGGCCTCTGAGAAACCATGCTTGGGCAGCAGCAATAGTGTCCAAGGGGCCTGGGCTGCCCCAGATGCGGAGGAGGACAGCAGAGGGCTGGAAACCACACTGAGGCAGGACGTCTTCCGGCTCAGAAACTACAGAGTGTGTACTGAGACACCAAAGCAACGCACCAGCCCAGTGGGCCCTGCCAGCCGCCCAGAGCCACCAGGGAGGTGAGCTGTGTGGGTGTGAGTGTGCATGCTTGTGGGGCTGGCTCAGAAATAGAATGGTGTCCGAGCCAGGGCCCCATGACACCAACAGGGTGGGGTGAAACTTGCTGCCAAGAGCCAGCATCGTGCCCTCCCCGTCCAGCCTTCTCCACCTTCTCCAGACTCCTTACTTACCACAAGGGGTCTCAGACACAGGGCAAGGCTTTGCCCATCTCTAAGTGAAGGGCCCCCAGGTCCACACCCAAGTCTGGCATCTGGCTCTGGGGCAAAGTCAAGCATGGACAAGCCCTGACAGATACTCCAAAGAGGAAGGTCTACAGAGGGAGGTGGGCACAGGAGGGGGAGGGGGCACAGCTGGCAGAAGGAGTAAGGAGCAGTGTCCACACATCGCCAGGGTGGCCTCCCATGGGGTCTAGGGCCATCGGACACAAGCAGACCATAGTCATTCCCATGGATGGAAGCCAGGGCTTCACCTGCACTCCATCTGATGCTAGGGCAGCTGAGCTGCCTGGACTCTGAGTCTCAAGTCTTCACTAGCCTGGTAAGAGGGCCAATAGCCATCTGAGATTAGCAACCTAAGTCCCCCCACTGAGTGTCTAGACCCTCTGTGGAACCATAAACAGAGATTCAGATAGCCTGGGGGAAACTGAAGCAAGGCTTGGTCGAGTCGAGCTTTCTGGACCTTCCTTTCTTAAGGCTGAGCCCATCCAAGAGAGAGGCCACATCTGGCCACCAGGAGGCGCTACATGTGCATTCTAGACGCACAGGCAGAGTGAAGGGATGGTTGTATGGTTCCCCAACATGGAAGGCCACCAATCTGGACTCATCACCCAGGCTTTCTGGAACCTATAAAGATAGAAGGGGGCAGAGAGAGCCACCCATGACCTCTCGACCCACTTAAGCACCTTGATCCACAAGGAACAAGCTTCCGTCTTCACCCTGCCACGCCTCCAGTGTGGGTGCTTCTTGAATCAGGGCCAGAGCACCGGTGGAAACGAACCTCACGGTGGTCATAGTGGATCCAGAGGATTTGGAGGCTAGCCTGGGGTCAGTGGATGCCAAAGTCATGCTGCCCACTCTGCAGGACCTGACCTGGACTTGTTGGCTCAGCCAACTGATGCCACTAGCATGTGGTTTCTTAGGAAGTAGCCTCGAAGCCCCAGGGTAAACAAAGCCTGACCCCCTACTCTGGAGAGTGACTAGAGAGCTAACAGACTTGTCACTGGCCAGGTGTGGGGGACTCAGCAAGCATCAGAAGTGGAGGCCATGGTGCAGGGTTGAAAGTGAGGAACAGGCTGAGTGGCCCTTCTACCTCCTGTTCTCTCAATACAGCTTTCTGGATTGGCGAGGACTCTGGTGTCCTGGTCACAGGGAACAGTGGTCAGAGGTCCCTCTGTCCTATCTGGGCTGGCAGGTCTATCCTGATATGGGTGTGGCCAGGGTCCAGCCCTCTGTGAGTATGGCCTATGACACTGGCCTCTGGTGAGGCCTAACTCAATAGAGTGTGAAAGAGCAGAACGAGAGGTTAGCTGGCTTCTCTCTTGCTGCTCTGACCTGGGGCCCTCACTTCTCCAGTCCCAGCCCCTGGTGGTGTCTGAGCTCAGCATGACCCAGCTCCTCCTCCTCCTTCAGCTCCAAAAATGTATGCCTATGTGGAGAGTATGGACCCACTCTCTATGTAAGTCATTTGGCAAGCCCTTCCCTGGTCCCAGATCCAGGCAGCAAAGATGGTCCCAAGCCCTAGCCACGACAGAGATGTGTGTACCAAACACACACGGTGCACCCAGCAGAGGCTCATCTCTACCCCCACCTCACCCACCCCAGTTGTGAGCCAGAAAGGGGGCTCCACCACCCAGAGGGTGGCATCATCTCCATTAAAGCTCATTACAGAGCCCAGCGGTGGTGGCACACACCTTTAATTCTACCACTCCGGGAGACAGAGGCAAGTGGATCTCTGAGTTCAAGGCCAGCCTGGTGTACAGAGTAAAGTCCAGGATAGTTAGAGCTACATAGAGAAACACCCTGTCTCAAAAGAAAGGGAAAAAAAAAAGCCATTACAGAGATGGATGTCTTGACCCCTCTTATCATGAATAACCGTAAAGCCTAAGATACCACTGGGAAGATGCTGCAGTGACTATAGGTGTCCAACAGGGGGCAGACACTGCTGAGATAGGGTGAGGGTGGGGGTAATCTTGATGTTCAGGAATGGGTGGGATTTCTGTGCCTTGCCAAGAAAGGTCAGACTGTATCTCATTTTTTTCTTCCCAGCAGCTCAGAGGCAATCATTGCTGACCTATCTTGTAGGTGGAAACACTGAGGCTCAGTCACTCCGAGAATTCTAGAGTGTCTGACAGGCCTGATGATCAGAAATGTCCCCACGTTACTCTGGAGAGGACAAGAAAAAAAATATTTTGCCAACAGGAATAGAGGCCAGTTGGGCAGTCCAGTTCCTGACTAAACCCATTTTACATGTGGGAAAACTGAGGCTAGAGAGGCAAAGGGGTCCCTGGTCACAGGCAGGCAGGATAAAGTTGACAGCTGAGGTCACTTCTGGAAAAGACTGCATGAAGTTGGGTAGAGATGGCAGGGGGCCACACAACTCTTGCCTCCAAGGCCTGGGATAGGTTTAGACACTCTCCAAGGCCTTCCTGGGATGACAGAGCTAAGCAGGAACACACCAGGCATAGGACACCAGGCATGAGGACCATAGGCACGCCCCTGGACCTGGTCTCCACACTGAAGGGGCTTCCCAAGGGTCAAGGACACCTCTGGTTGATGCTACTGGCCCTGTTCCTAGCAAGCAGGCCTCCCTGCCTACCAGACCCTCTGACCAGTACCCTCTTCCTAGAAGCCTAGCCCTTTGAAGCCAGGCGGGGAAGTCCTCCTAATGTCAATCAAGACATAAAGCTTCCTGCTGTTGCCTTAGTCATTCGTCCACTTGGCCTGAGGTAGAACCTGGGGTTCATCTCTTGTGCTGGGTTCTGGGAACAAAACAGTCAAGGGCCAGAGAGGCCTCAGTTTCCCTCAGTCTCTGCCAAGTCGGAGAGCCATTGATGCCATGGATAGAGCTGGCTTTGGCCTTCAACATTGTTCCCAAGGATGACAGTCTGTCCACACACACTGAATGGTGCCTGGGGGGGGGGGGGGCATCACAGTGGCAACTCCCTTGAGAGTAACAACTCCAGCCAGGAGGGGACCCTGAGGCCAAGGCCATCCCAACTGGGCCATGATTATTAGGGATCCAGGAACAGTGTCGGGTTCCAGAAACTCCTACTAAGGAAAGATAAACACACAAACAGATCTCAGAAGAAACTGTACAGCATGGGATTGGGAAACATTGTGGCTAGTACTGACAGATAGTCCCATGCAGGGGCAGCTGTATCTGGGAGGAGAGCTGGTCCAGGTGCAGGAGCCATGGCCCATCCAGAGCCTGCAGTCAGGAATGGAGGTTGACAAAGAAGTCAGGGAAGGACCTCCACGGCACGTGCAGCCTTGGAGAATCTATGATGAGAAAACACGGATGGAGCAGTGTGGGAGCAGGGGACTGACAGATCTCAGCCTTGGACTGTTGTTTGCTTCCGGAGTATCCCAGACATGTGATAAACCCCCGCCCCACTCCAGGTGTCCACATCCCAACTCCAAAAGGAAAGCGGCCTGAAGTCCTGTCTACCAAGTCACCAGTAGGGTCAGATGGTATAAAGGACCAGAAGAGGGTGGGTACATCATGACAGTACCCAGCGTGGTATGGCCCACATGACCCCAGAGCAGGCAGGGATATGGCCAGAGCCCCCACCTACTTTAAGAACCAGGATAGGTGAGCCTTTCTCCATAGAAGTGTTACATGCCAGATCCTTCTAAACCCTTTTTGAAGTGACGGAAACCAGAGCTTGAAAGTTAAGCAAGTTCTCTACCATCAAGTCACACCCCCAGCCCCTTACTGGGGGATTCTAGACAGGGGCTCTACCACTGAGCCATGGCCCCAGCCCCTCACGGGGGGATTCTAGGCAGGGGCTCTACCACTATGCCACGCCCCCAGCCCCTCACTGGGGGATTCTAGGCAGGGGCTCTACCACTGAGCCACGCCCCCAGCCCCTCACTGGGGGATTCCAATGCTATTCCCAGCACACATTTTACATTTTATTTTAAGATAGGGTCTCACTAACTTGTTCAACCTGGTCTTGAACTTGCTCTGTATCCTAGGATGGTCCTGAATTATCAATCTTGTGTCAGATTCCCAAGTGGCTGGGATGACAGCCCTGTGCCACGAAGTTTGGCTAAACTACCCCCCCCCTTTTTTTTTTACTCCTTTGTTCATTCATTCGTTCATTCATTCATTCATTCAGTGAGACAGGCTTTCATATAGCCCAATTAGTCCTAAAACGGTATGTAGAGTCATGACCTTGAACTTCTAACTCTCCTTGCCTCTACCATCCAAGTGCTGGGATAACAGGCATGAGCCACCATGCCTGATTTCTGCAGTGCAGGGAATGGAACCCAGAGCTCCATGCACGCTAGGCAAGCGCTCTACCCACTGAGCCACAGCCTCAGTCCTGCCCAGTTTTAAGTGCACTAACCACCACACTTTGTCTAGCTCTAGACCAGGGGTTCTCAACCTGTGAATCTCAACCCCCTTCAAATGACCTTTTCACAGGAGTCGCCTAAGACCATCGCAAAACACAGATGTTTGCATCACGATTCATAACAATAGCAAAATTACAGATGTGAAGTGCAACAGAAATAATTTTATGGTGTGTGGGGGGGGCATGAGGAACCGTATTTAAGCATGAAGAAGCTTAAGAAGCACTATTCTAGACCTTTCTCACCACCCAGAAAGAAGCACAGGGTCGGATGAATCCTCATAGCTCACGCGGACCCTTCGTCCTTCCTGTCCCTGTCTGCTCAACTGCCTGACTACCTAGTACCAGCAGGTGAAAGGCACCTGCCAGCCACGCAGTTCCTGGAAGCCAGCTGCTGCTGAGCAAACAGCCCCATCGGGATAGAGTGTCGCCAGGGGCGGGGACAAGCCTCCGCTTCTCCTCCCTTCGCCCCTCCTCCAGCCTGAAGCCCAGGTGGGCCACTGGCCAGGTGAGGCCCCGTGTGCCTTTCCATGCCTAGCACAACCCTCCTGAGACCAGCCTTGCCCCAACCCGAAGCTTGGCCTCCACTGGGGGCCACATGGCCTAGTGAATGACCAGCCAGACTGCCCCAGAGGAGGCTAGGCCTCCAAGGCCCGGGCCAAAGAGTTTCCTGCTCACAGAGGTAGGCTCCCGCCCCCATGACGACAACTGAGGGTAGGAAGGAGGTCCAATGTCGCTGCCTCCCGGCAGGCTCATACACTATCACTTGCTGCAGGAGCTTGTGAGACCCTAAGGAGTACTTGATCAGGGTCAGAGGCAGGTTGGGTGGGGGCGAATGGAACCGGAGGGGGAGGAGGGGGAGGGGCTGGATCACTTTCCCCTGCAGGATGGTGTGCTTACTGGCCTTCCTTCCCAGATGTCCCAGGCAGGTGGATCCCCACTTCTCAGCCCATGGTAGAAACAAGCTTTGGGGTTTTTGTTTGTTTGTTTGGGGTTTAAGTTTCTTCGGAGATTTGTTTTTTTTTTTCTGAAAGAGAGTAACTAGGTAGAAGACCAGGTTGACCCTTAGACTCACAGGTTCACAGTCCACCTGCCTCGACCTCTCAAGTGCTGGGGTGTGCTATAGACACCCGATAGAAGCAGTCTCAGACTCCTATGAAGTTGCTGTCTGAGAGCCTGGGTCCAAAGGAACCTGAGGGGACTTGTCAAACCAGGATCTGAGCCCCAGGCTAGAAAGCAGTCAGGTCCCTATTCTTCAAGTGTGAGCCCTCAATTGCTCAGAGTCAGGAGAGCTGGTGGGAAATTCAGACCCAAACTCTCACAAAGGGGACAGGTGGCCATGGTGGGCTGCCAGAGAAGCTTCGGTGGATGATGGTACTAGGGGTGGTGGCCAGGCAGGCAGAAAGTGCATTGGGCAGAACTGGCCATGAGGTGACACCCACATGGCCTTGCCCACCTCCTGTCCCCCCCCCCCCCCGCACACTCCCACAGGAGCCTTCACTGGCTTCTAACTCCTCTGCTGGCTTCTGCAGATGAGGAATGCATCAGGGTTTCTGAAAACAGCCGGAGTCCCCCTTGTGTCAGCGACCTGGCTTCCGCCCAGCCCCCCTCCGGTAATGCCCACAGTGGCAGCCGGGCCTCTGATGGAGCGCGTGGACAACGGCTCTCAGGGGGCCCCCCAGCTCTTCCTCACCAGCGCATTGGCCCGAGGCGTTTCAGGCGTATTTGTATGGACTGCTCTGCTGCTAACCAGCCACCAGGTAAGCAACCCTCTGCACCCGCATCCCTTCTGAGCCTGGAAGTCTCTATGGGACCAGGCACAGTTCAGATGGGCCCCAGGGACAGAGGCTGTGATCGTGGGACCTCCAGGGACAGCTCCCAGTATCAGACACTGAGACATGGTAGGATGGCAGGCATGCTGTCCATCTACGGCCCTTCTCCAGGGCTTCTTCTTAGGCTAGGCAGGAGCCAAGCCTAAGGTGGGAGGCCTCTGCCAGGCAGAGGGCAGATTGCTGGGTGGGCATCCGCAGTCATGTCTGAGGCCCCTTACTCTACCCCCTGAGGTCAGTGCTTGGTCCAAGTTCACAGACACAAACACCAAGGCTCAGAGATGGACTAGGAGGTTTCCCAGGCTCACACAGCTGAAGGAGAAAGGGCCTTTTCCCTCTAGAAATGGCTAGGACTTCGACCTTGCTCTACAGAGAACCTCGAGCCAGACACAGGGAGTTTGGGGAGGAGGGGGCGGGGACAGAGCCGGATAGGAACTGGGGGACGGTGGAGAACAGGAGTGTTGGGGTATGAGGTGAGAGATGGGGAGCTAAGAGAGTAGAAGGCCAGGAGCTGGGGGTGTGGGTGGGCAGGCAGGGAGTGGAGAACTGAGGAATGGAAGATAAGCAGCTGGAATATGGGGGGCAGGGGAGCTGGGGAGCTGGAGCCAGAGAGCTGGAGATTGGAGCTTAGTTAAGGGAGCTGAGAGCCCCAGGCTCTCTGGAACACCCACTTGGCACCATGGGAGGCCTTGAGTCAGTAGGTGAGCTGGGGGCAGGAAGCAAAAGCAAACACCTCTGCTCGTGACAGACACCTGCTGGCTGGTACCTACCCAGGTGTGCCTCAGTAACCAGGATACAAGGGAGAAAGATCCGGGCCTGAGGGCAGGCCAGGCAGGTCTTTGCCACAGAGGTGGCACGAGGGCTGTTAGGGTCCGCAGGAAGACCTTTGGGAAGGGGACCGGCTAGACAGAGAGGGGATCAACACCTCCATTTGCCAATGGAGAAACTGAGGCAAAAGAGGGCAGCTGCTTGCCAAGGTCACCAGCCATATGGTAACCAGTCTGGGAAAGGTCTCCTGTTGGCTGGTCACATTGTGTCCTCCCTCCACAGAGGCTGGGGAGGGAGGAAGGGACAGACAAGGAGCTGGTCTTTGCCGCCAGCAGCCTTCACACCACCCCACACGGCCCTTGCACACACAGGCGGCTTCCTCTAACAGAGTGACCTCCAGGCCACGCAGAGCACCCTCCTAAAGAGCCTTCCCCACAGTGACCTGGAATGAAGAGGAGGCACCCAGCACCCAGCTGGCTTCCTTTGAAAACTCTAGAGGCATAGGCTAATCCAAGAGGGTTACCAGTGAAGGCTGCCCTGAGGTCTGTAGTGTGTTTAAGACCAGCCTGAACAAACCAGTGAGATCCACACACACATCTCAAAATAAAACAAAGGTAATAGAAGAATTGCTAGTAGAGGTCTGAGGTAGGGATAGGACACGTCCCTGTTCTGTTTCTTGTAGAAAAACAGACACCCTCAAGGTGAACAGTATAATTACCTTCCTGGATGTTTTGTTTTGTTTTGTTTTGTTTTGTTTTGTTTGGGGACAGCATCTTGTAGCGCAGGATGGCCTCAAACTCCCTATGTAGCAGAGGATAACCTTGAACTCCTAATATTCCTGCTTCCACTTCCCAAGTACTGAGATGACAGGTGTACACCACTTACCCTGTTTCTATGGGGCTGGGGATGACGCCCAGGGCTTCCTGCATGCTAGGTAGGCAATCCACCACATCCCCAGTCCTTCCCTTCCATTTTTGTCAGGCACGCACGACACCTGACACCCTGTTTGGTTGCCTACTCTGATCTCAGGTACTTTATCCTATCAAAGGACTTCTCATAGAGCTGTGGGTCTAAGCATCATTTTTACCGACTGTATAGTGTCCCTTTACACACAGGCTCTATGGTGTAACCAGTCTGGTCCTCCCACAATGAGTGTAGCCATGGTATTTGTTCCTGTATTTTGCTGTGATTAACCTCTTTGCACACAATTTCTTTCCTCTTTATTTCTGGATACATTGTATTCCATGGGACAGATTCTTAGAAGGGGTCAAAGAGCATAAGGCCTTCCGTGGTCCCCATGTTGAGAGCCTACCTGTGCTACAGGGGACCTTTCAGGTCTGCTTCACCTAGTTCTGACACTTAGCAGGGCCCAGGAAACTCTTGTCCAATGAGTGCATGAATGAACAGCCCAACTTCTAGAATGTTCTTCAAGATGACTCTACATAGTATCAAATTATGTTGCAGGCTTGGAAATGCTGAAGGAATGAATTTTAGGCCTGAGGTGATGGGCAGACTTGGCCACTTTAGTGCTGGGGAGACTGAGGCAGAAGGATGCATTCGAGGCCAGCTTGGGCTACATCAGCGGTTTCTCAACGTTCCGAATGCTGACGCCCTTTAATATAGTTCCCCGTGTTGTGGTGACCCCCAACCATACAATTATTCTGTTGCTACTCCATAACTCATTTTGCTACTGCTATGAATCTTAATGCAAATATCTGATGTGCAGGATATCTGATATGCGAGCCTTCAAGGGGGTCGAGACCCACAGGTTGAGAAACACTGGGCGGGGCTGGAGAGAGGGCTCCGTGGTTAAGAGCACTGACTGCTCTTCCAGAGGTCCTGAGTTCAATTCCCAGCAACCACGTGGCTCACAGCCATCTGTAATGGGCTTGGATGCCTTCTTCTGGTATGTCTGAAGACAGCTACAGTGTATTCATAAACATAAAATAGAGAATTCTTTTAAAGTAATAATAATAATAAAAAAAAGAGAACCACTGGGCTACATAGTGACACACATACCCCCATCTCAAAAACTGATCACAGCAACCTTTTTTTTTTTTTTTTTTTAAATTTCTTCCCTTTTTAAAGATTTTATACTGTGTTGAAGGAGGTAAGAACAAAGGTTGACTGGTTTCAGCCTTTTATGTGTCTATCAAAACAGGAGCTAGGTTAGTAGGAAACATGACAGCCACGTAAGCCTGGGGACCTGATCAATATAGCACCCACCAAAAAACTCCAGGCACAGTGGGACACATCTGTATTCTCAAGGAGGGGTGACCAATCAGATCCCTGAAAGTCACCGGCCAGCTGTTAAGTCCAGGCTTAGTAAGAGATCTTGTCTCAAAACTATGAGGGTGGTGTCCTAGGAATGCCACTGGAGGTGGCAAGAGGAAAGGAGGACTAGAGGTGTGGCCTGTGGTCAAACCTGAGCCTACAGATCCCCGAAGGAGGGCTGGAGAGACGGCTCATCCGTCAAGAGCTCTGGCTGCTCTTGCAGAGGACCCAGTACCTACACTGGGTCGCTCACAGCCACAGGTAACTCTAGAAGCACGGGATCTGACGCCCTCTTCTGGCCACCATAGGTACTGCATGCACATGTGGCATACACTCACACAGACATATAAAGCATTATTTCATTTAGAGGGGGCGTGTTCTAGGGATTGAATGCAGAGCATCACTCTTGTTAGGCAAGAATCCTACTTAGATGAGCCTCTGCCCTTAGGTAGGTACCCCCAATGCCCCTCGTGTGTGTGTGTGTGTGTGTGTGTGTGTGTGTGTGATTGCACTTATTTTTGTTCATAAGTGCTGGGGATTTGAACTTAGGTCCTTAGGTTTGCAAAGCAAGATTTTACCAACTGAACCACCTCTCCAGTCCTACTTTCTAGCTGGAAACAGGGATGCTAAGTTGGTCTTAGTGCCCACGAAGCCCCTGTCATACTCAAGTCTCACTTTTCACCTATTACGTGTGTGCTACATTCCCTTTGATTACTTCTGATCCGTCCTCGTCCTGTGCTCGGTAGAACATTAGGCAGTGTGAGAGAGAGAGAGCAGCCTGGAGCTCCGCCTGCCTCTGGTCCTCTCCCATTCGCCTGGCACCCCTGTGGTGGACAGCCAGGCCAGGAACAGGGGCAGAGGTGCCACTAGAGCTCTTCTGCCACAGATCTACTCCCACCTACGTTCCTACACCGTCCCGCGAGAGCAGCGGTTCGTCATCCGCCTCCTGTTCATTGTGCCCATCTACGCCTTCGACTCGTGGCTCAGCCTCCTCCTCCTTGGGGGCCATCCTTACTACGTCTACTTCGACTCTGTGCGAGACTGCTACGAAGGTGAAACCCCAGGCTGGGCCCCGGGGAGCTGAGCGGGGGTTGGGAACCTCAGCTTACACACACACACACACACACACACACACACACGCACGCACGCACGCACGCACGCACGCACACATGAGCACACGTCTCCTGCCGCCCGCAAGGTACTCCACTTCCTCTCTCATCTGGGACCTGCTTCGGGGGTTGTACGATCTGCAGCTTTCATGCCCAGGAATCATAGTCTGAGTCTGAATCCGCACCCGCTTCCCCGGGTTTGCTGACTGTATCTGATGGGTGTCTTGCATGCAGGGCGGGGGTTCCATGACTGGCCCTCACTGTCACCCCTCTGTACCCTTGCAGCATTTGTCATCTACAGTTTCCTGACCTTGTGTTTCCAATATCTGGGGGGCGAGAGCGCCATCATGGCTGAGATCCGAGGCAAACCTATCAGGTAAACCCACTCCCGGGGGGCCCTGCCCTAGTCAGGACCCAGCCGGGCCATCCTTGAGAACCCCCGGTTTCCCTTACCGACTTCTTCCTCACACCCAGGTCCAGCTGCTTCTATGGGACCTGCTGCCTCCGTGGTATGTCCTATTCCATCACTTTCTTACGGTTCTGCAAACAGGTGAGGGGGCCTGCCCATCCCCACCCCGATGCCCTTGCTCCACCCCAGCCCAGCCCAGCCTCACTCCTTCCCCTCCCCTTCCCAGGCCACACTCCAGTTCTGCATTGTGAAACCCGTTATGGCGTTGATCACCATCATTCTCCAGGCGTTTGACAAATACCACGATGGGGATTTCAAGTAAGGGGGCTGTGAGCAGGTGCATCACTGGGAGGCAGGGCTCCCCCTTCTTTAAGCGGCCCCACACCCATCCCTGGCAGTAGCTCAGTTGGTAAAGTATTTATCTAGTGTCCGTGAGTCTCTGGGTTCCATCCCCAACTTCATGTGAACCGGGTGTGGTGGTACACACTTGTCATCCCAGCACTTGGGAGGCAGAGGCAGGCGGATTTCTGAGTTCGAGGCCAGCCTGGTCTACAGAGTGAGTTCCAGGACAGCCAGGGCTACACAGAGAAACCCTGTTTCGAAAAACCAAAAAAAAAAAAGTTGGAGGTTATCCTTGTCTGTGTAACATGTTTGAAGCCAGCCTGGGTTACATGAGGAAGGCCTCACAAAAACAAACAAACAAAAAAAGACATTGCTAAGTTTGTGGGGAGGCCCAGGACAGGCGACGTCTCTAGGAGAGGGGCCTGAACCATGCCCTACTCCTGACGAAACTCCAGGCCCCCAACCAGTGTGCCCACTGACATTGCCTAAGGCCCTGGGGAGAGGACTGAGGCGGAGCTTTCTAGGGTTGTGTTGCTCAGCCAGAAAGGGGACAGGCAAAGAGGATGTCTATGAGGAGCAGGGACCCCTCTAACAAGCAGTTCTCTGGCCCAGTATCCACAGCGGCTACCTGTATGTGACCCTCGTGTACAACGCCTCGGTTAGCCTGGCTCTCTACGCTCTGTTCCTTTTCTACTTCGCTACCAGGGACCTCCTGAGACCGTTCGAGCCGGTACTCAAGTTCCTCACCATCAAAGCCATCATCTTCCTCTCCTTCTGGCAGGGTGTGTGAGCCGCCGGGAGGGTGAGGGTGTGGGGCCAGGACTGGCATCCCTGGATCCTGGGTTCGAATCTTACCTCCATCCCAGCCCTGTGTGACTCAGCTTTCCTGATCTTACCAAAAATCAATGACTCTACTACTCAGCTTGGAGCTGATAGAACCTGGAGAGGGAGGCACAGAGAGGTCTGTGTGGAGGCGTCAGCTTCCTGAGCCCTGGTCCCTGCCAAGTCCCCAGCAGGCCATGAGAATTCAGTCCCCAATGTGAAAGAAAATGGAATAGGTGGCCAAGAGCAGGAGTCCCCTGGCCCAAGTTAGATATGTCATGGAGAGCACCCAGGAACCCCGACGTTGAGGTTCACAACCCTTTTCAATCATACTGTCCACCAATGCGGTCAGGACCGAAGAAGCTCTGGGACCAGGCTAGCCTTTCCCCTGCATACCCCAGACTTCAGTAGGAACTGTCTGAAGGGCTCAGCTTCCATCCACGGATGGGGCCTGAGGGGTTGTCACTGTCCCTAGGAATGCTGCTGGCCATCTTGGAGAGGTGTGGGGTCATCCCTGAGGTCCAGGCGGTGGATGGCACCAGGGTTGGGGCTGGGACCCTAGCCGCTGGCTACCAGAATTTCCTCATCTGTGTGGAGATGCTGTTTGCCTCCTTTGCCCTGCGTTATGCCTTCCCCAGCCAGGTGTATTCAGAGAAGAAGAACTCACCAGGTGAGCTGGGCTCCACCAGCCGGGGCACTATGGCTCAACCATGATGTCTAGTACTGATCAGGGGACATCCCCATGGGTATATGAGGCAGGCAGATAGGAGCGATTATGAGCTCTAAAAGAGGGGTGGAGCCAGCCACTGTCTTAGGAATCCTTGGTCCTTGGAGAAGAGGTCAAGAGGAGCTGGGTTGGCTACTCTACTGTGTCTGCCATATTGGCCACATGGCTGGCTTCCTCTGGGGGGGCAGTCTATTCAAGGATAGGCTGAGATGCAGGAGCTGACCTGGGTCTCGGGTGTTTGAGATCACCTGCTAGCCAATGGCAAGACCTGGATATGCAGGATCCCCAGACCCAGAGAGCCCAAAGTGTCCTGCAAGAGACAGGGCTAAGGGGGCTGGGTAAATGAAGTGGGGTGCTAAGGACCAGAGGACCTATGACCCAGGCCCCCACACACACTGTACCTTCCAGCCCCACCAGCACCGATGCAAAGCATATCCAGTGGCTTAAAGGAGACCATCAGCCCGCAGGACATTGTCCAGGACGCCATTCACAACTTCTCGCCAGCCTACCAGCAGTATACGCAGCAGTCCACACACGAAGCTCCTGGGCCCGGTCAGGATGGGCACCCATCACCCAGTACCCACCCTGGCCTAGTCAATGGCTCTGGAGGCGGTAAGAAGAGTCGAAACATAGAGAAACGCATGCTGATTCCCTCAGAGGACCTGTAGGGGAGTGGGGTGTGTGAAACCTAGCTGGGGTTCCAGCTTGCCTGGGTTTCTGGGGTGGGTAAACAGGGTCCCCACCTACCAGCATCTCTGACAGAGGCCCAGCCTCTCCTGAGAGCCTCACTGAGGGACTCACAGGGCCTCTCTATTCCATGAACAGCCCAGAGTGAATTCACTTGGGCAAACTGGACAAACCCAAGGACCCAGTGGGATGTCAGTTACAGCCTGTAGGTGGAGCTGTGGGTCGGTCATTCCTTCCATGGACAGCAGAGACAAGTAGTTAGATCTTACGCTGAGCAGCGACAGAGAGGGATGGCCAGGTAGAATGGGCCCAGTCACCGAGGACTGAGGAGCCACATAGCCTGGGCCTGGCTGTGGCTATCTTGGGTGCGTGAAGAAGATCCTGTGCCCTTGCATTCTAATACAGAAAGTTGGTTGAGGCTCTTGCAGGGGCTGCCTAGCCTATTAAGCACAACAGAGTTGCCATTGCGCCAGCCTTCCAGCTACTAGCTGCTTATTTATAGATAAACACCTTGCATTTTCTAGACTTTGTTGGGCTTTCTGTTCTTGTGGAGGCTTGTTTTCTGAGTGATGGATCTCATTCACTAGGGCCTATGGAGTGAGTCTGAGTGTCAGAAACAGCTAAGACAGACATCATGATGTGGCTCAGAGCAGTATATGGCAAAGAAGGTGGACTTTGCCACCAGATGACCAGCTCTGTGCCATGATGGAGCAGTCATCTCCCTCTGAACTTCAGGTCAGCCCCACCCTAAAGTGGTTTATGAGTCCCATGGCACAGCTTAGCATGCCCCAGTACAAGGACTCAAGCCTGGGAGTCCGCCTTCTCTCGTCTCTTCCCGTGTACTAGACCCAGTGCCCAGAGAGTCTAAGATAGGTTAAGTATCCCAGCTAGACTGGCCTTGGAAACATGGGGGACAAAGGCAGGTCAGGCAGGCAACCAGACAGAAATTCCACCCTCCCAAGAATAGTGTCACTTGCCTAGTTGTCAGTTCTCACAACCCACAATATCAGATAAGGGGAGTGGAGAGGGTGTATCCCTGTCTTATTCTCAGGGCCCAGAGACAGGAGGAGTCAAGGCCATGCGCTTCTCCCCGACCCTTCTGGGCTGATAAGATAGACTCTATTCCTCCCTGCACCTGCCTGTAAAAGGCCACCCACACCTACTTATCTGCCTTCTGGGACTAGCAGGCACAGAGGGTGGCCCTGCAGCCCACACAGTCAGCAGGGCTGGGAGGAGCTCTGTACTCCCAGAGACCTACACTCTAGAGCCCTTGTCAGGCTCTGTGCCTGCCAGCCTTTAAATATGAGGAAGCTTAAGGCTCGGCCAGCAGGGGGCTGCCTTCTGCTGCCCCGGAGAGGTCATGTGGCTGTGGGCAAGCTATAGGACCCTCTCCCACATGTTCAGATACAAAGTAGGTTCCTGGGCCCTGGACAGTTCACTGACATCACTAAATACTCACACATGCATCAGGAACCTCTGTACCCTGGCACTGGGGAAGGTGTGCTAACCAAAGAAATTAAACAAGTCGCCCAAGCTTACTGAGCCAGTAGGGGATGATACCAATAGGGGTCACTGCACCTTGCTCCCCTCTCCCCCACAACCTGCACTCAGGGGTGCATCCGTTGAACACGCCACCAAGTAAAGCTGAGCCAGGCATAACATGGCCCCCAGGGCTCTGGTGGCTACAGACTGACTCAGAAGGATCTGACCCGGCCAAGCTGCTCAAAGAATGATCGGATGCAACTGGACTACCAGGGAGGGGGTGGGGCTTCAGTCTCATCACCAGCCCACAGGATCCGAGGAGGGGGCTGTTTGCCAGCCACTAACTGGGCTTGTCCTGACATAGCCACCTTCTGCCATTTCATGTGCAGGTATGTATGAACGTGTGCAAGTTTTTGAGACAGGGTTTCTTTCCTTTTTTTTTTTTTTTTTTTTTTTTTGATTTTTCGAGACAGGGTTTCTCTGTGTAGCCCTGGCTGTCCTGGAACTCACTCTGTAGACCAGGCTGGCCTCGAACTCAGAAATCCGCCTGCCTTTGCCTCCCGAGTGCTGGGATTAAAGGCGTGTGCCACCACTGCCCGGCTTGCCAGGGTTTCTTTCTGAACCATGGGGCTTCATGTATTTGGATGACGCCTCAAGTATCTGCTTTGACCCCTACAATTGCTGGGATTATGTTGGTATTGGGGTCCGAACACAGGTCCTCATGTTTACATGGCGACTATGTAAACCAAGCTACACGACCAGCCCCAACTCCTTGAGAATAGGATCTTTATAGGTTAAGCTGGCCCCGGACTCACTATGTAGCCAAGGCTGACTCAAACTATGTAGTCAAGGGTATCCTTGGACTTGGGAGTGATCTGACCACCTCATCCTCCTAACTACTGGGATTTACAGGCATGAGACTCCTGTCATTTTGAACTTGTCCTGACCACTGTGCTGAGTGGACCTGGGGTGGACGTGCAACATGGATGGACAGGACCTCTTATATAGACCAGAGGTCGCCACCTAGGGGTCAGCTATAGAGAAATCTGGCCTAGCTAGAGACTGTTTCTGTCTTGAAACTCACCAAGTAGGCTAGGCCAGCTGGCCCGTGAGCGCCAGAGATCTATTTATCTCTGCTTCTGTAACACTGGGACTACAACTATGCACCTGGCTTTCTAGGGATTGAACCCAGGTCCTCACACGTGCAAGGCAAGGCCTTTAGCAACTGAGCCATCCTCAGCTCTAGTCAGACTAGGGCAGTGTTAGTGTCACTGAGCTGGAGAATTGCTCTGTGCACCACACACACCCTGGCCCTCTTGCAGTGTCCTGCATGTTCACCCAAGACCCCACCCAACACCACTCAGGGGCCAAGCAGATGACAGGGCCCACCCTACGAGGATGGCTCAGGTCCCTGAGGCTCCCACAAGTTGCCCTGGCCATCGGAGGCCTCCAGTCATCTGCAGATGATCTAGGAGTGCAGGTGGTAGGTGTTACCTTGTGATAGTCCCTACATCTTAGGAGAGCAGCCTGGGACTGGGACATGACTCCCAGGGGAGGGCCCAGGTGTGCAGACTAAGAAGCTAGGCCTCCTCAGGGAAGGGCCAGCCCAGGCTGCAAGGCAGGATGCATGGTTTCCAACCACATCACCATCCAGACTCCGGAAGCATCTCAAACAGGAAATTCTTTATTGCAAAGATACAAAAGCAGTCACGGCGACATGTACAGCAATAAATTAGGTGGTGGCCATGAGGCAGGGTGCAGACAGGGGGCCAACAGTCTGTGGTCTTCATCTCTTTTCAATAATTTATAACACAGGGGGAAAAAAAAGCACAAAAAAAAAAAATAAATATTGAAATGAAACTGCCAAGTGGCAGGTGGCTGAGGATGCCAGGCCTTTGCATGGTCGGCATGTGTCCCTGTCACCTTTTGAGAAAGTTAAAGCTTGCTTTAAGAAGTCAGAGGAACAAGACAGAAAACTCACTTTTATCTTTAAATAAAAAAATCCATATATTAAATTGTGACAATGAAATTTCAGTGACACAGAGCCACGGGGCGCGCTCACACCCTTCCCAGCCCCCTCCAGGCAGGTGCCCTGGGCAGGTGCTCCAGGTGGTTCTGACAGCCCTGTCTACCCTGGAGGCCAAGAGGATGGAGCCTCTGCCCGGGAAGATCACCACAGGCCAGGAGTGGGTAGCAAGCCACAGGCAGTGGTCATCTGCTTACCACTGTAGCCCACCCAGGAGACCACTCATCCAGTGTGATACCTGCTGGGGCAGGCTTCACCAGTGACCCAGCATGCCCAGTGCCACCAGAGAGACTGAGGGAGGTTGTCGGTACCCTGGGCTTCCGTTCCCCACCCCACTGTCCAACCTGCTCTGCATTAATAAAGATCTACAGTATCAAACTGGGAAAGAAAATTGTTATGAAAAATCTGTACGATAAAATGTGTGTATAATTATATATATATATATATCTTCTCTCTTTAAATATCCATGGTCCTTATTGATATCCAATATGGATTACCTACCAAGGTTATGGTTCCAACAGTGCTTTCTAAGTGCCTGGCTATGGCTTAGCCTGCCCCCAACTCCCTGTCCACCATATTTCCCAGGACCTGGAGGACACGATTCCTTCAGTAAAAAAGCGCAAGATGTCCAATGGCCCCAGAACTCTATGAAGGAGGGAAAGGCAAGTAACAATTGGGCACCAATGTGGCAGAGTATCTGCAACCTCCAGTCTGCCTGGGGTCCTTGCTGACCCGCCCACAATGGGTGTGTCCACAAGGCCCTCCAGATGCAGCCTCTGTCCCTCCATACTATGCCTCTGAGGCCTCTTCCGCATCCCCTGGACCTCGGCGGCCAGGACTCCGCGCTGTCCCTGTCTACTTCATTCCTGTTCTTTCCGCAGCAACACACATCTCGACCGCCACCGACATAGCCCTTAGCATCTCTCGGGCTTCACCTGCTCCTCTCCCGCCTCTCCCCTCTGCTAAGCCCCAGAGAACCCGAGCCTGGCTGTTTGCTGGCTCTGTGGACAGGCGGCCCCTGCACCACCATGGGCAGCCTACCAGACCTCCAGGGACACTCCATGACATTCGTGCGACCCTCGGCACACATACTGGACTGGCTCTCCCATGTGGCCACCTGGCCAGCGGTTTCTGGTCTTCACAGGCTGTGATGATAGCCTGTGTACACACAGGAACACAGACATTAGCCCCTGCACGTGTTTCCCAGGACATGGGCCTGGCTCTATCTAAGAGCTAAAGCAGGTTGTAACGCCCTTTGATAAGGACAAGGCCAGAGCCCAGAAAGGGACGTACAGTATGGTGTTCGCCCCAGCCGGAGGCCCTTAGATGGCGATGACAAGCAGGCACCAGAGAAGTGGAAGACCGAGTCCTCACACTCTGCCACGGGGGCCTAGACTTAGTCCTCCTGGTTGCTCATGTGGTTCCTATCAGCCCCTAAAAACAGACCCCCAGGGGAAGGAGAGATGTGAGTGGGGGTTGCTTACAGCACTGGCTCATGAGGGCTTCCCTTTTATCCTACATCTGCCTGTCCCTGCCCTCATCCCCGCGGGGTCCACAGTGGGCAGGGAGACATGAGGAATCTGTGCCAGGGAGCCTGGGATAGGCATGAGGGCTGTGCCACTGCCCGCACCCTGCCCGGCCCCAGCAGACACTAGGAGGCGGCTGAGAAGGGCACAGAGGTGGAGGAGAGCTCTGCAGATTTGACGATGGTGATGACACTGGTGGTGGCCACCTTGGTGGGTGTGACAGGCCCTCGGGCCACTGTGCGGGCGAAGGTCTGCAGGGCCTCGTACTTGGAGCGCAGGGCGTCCAGCTCTAGCCGCATGCTGCTGTTCTCACGAGCCAGCTTCTCTACCTCCTGCTGCAACTCTACACGCTGCCGTTCCAGCTCCTCTTTCTGTGTCACACGCTTGATGCGACAGCTGGCTGCGTAGCCTCGGTTCTTGAGTGTCCGCCGCCGCTGCTTCAGCCGTGTTACCTCCTCCTTGGTGAGCCCCCGCAGGTGCTGGTTCAGCTCCCGTACTGACATGGACACCAGCTCATCATCGCTAAGAACGGGGGCGTTCTCGCCCACCTCCTTCTTGACCTAAGGAGCCACACGAGCACCGGTCAGAGCAGGGACACAGACTTCATGGGACTGGCACACAATCACCAAAGGCTAAGGTCTGGTACAACAAAGGCCCGGCAGTGCCTCTCACCTGCCCTGTGTTCCCACTCTGCATTAGGGCGGCAGCATGGGACTCCAAGATTATGCCCATGGCAGGGTGCCCACAGACAGCCCCGCTCCTGTTGCTATGACACCTCTTTGAACAGGGACGACCTGACAGCCATTCCCTCAGGAAGGTCTTGGTCAACTTCTAAAGCTTTCTAGAGACACATGGAACTGGGACCTCGCCCCCTCAGACACTCTGGCCAAGCGCTTTCAGGTGAGGGACAGGATGATACGGTGCCCTGCCCTTCCCTGACATCCACCCACTGGGGCAAAGCCTGCATCTGGCTGGTCAGGGCTCACTCAAGGGGCCCAGCACACAGTACTCAGGAGCCTCTGAGGCACGAAGCTGACTCAGGAGCACTTCTGGTGTTAGTGACAAGTACGGCCCTGGGCCGGTAAAAGGGACACCAGCTTACCTGAGGATACCACTGTGCTCACCTGACATGGGAGTTGGGGGGACAAGTTTGGGCAGAGGAAGGGCCTGTGGATGCAGCCCTAGGTACCTAGTATCTGTCCCACACCTGCCCTATCGCCCTCCCACCTGTGGGCTGCCTCTCCAGGTAGCATGGCCAGGCCCTTCTGGGCCACTGAAGCACCTCTCCACCTCGGATCTTTCTCCAATTCCTGAAGACAAAGCTGACCTCATTATCTAGGGCAGTGAAGGGGGGGGGGGGGCTTTTCCAGGGCAGGACGAGTTGTCCCTGTGTCATGCCAGGGCAGTGCCCATCACAGCCCGTGCTGGCCCTGCCCGCCTTACCTTCAATGCCTTGTTGGGCTTGGGATTAGTCGTCATAACCCGGGCTCTGTCACCAGGATGGAACCACCAGGAAATCGTAGCTGGAAAGACACGGAAACGGTGGGACTTAGCAAGTTAGGGTCATTACCTCTGAGTAACAGCACCTGGAAATGGGGTAGGCCTGCCCTTAAGCCACTGGTTCTCAACCTTTCTAATGCTGTGACCCTTCAATATAAGTACCTCATGTTCTCGTGACCCCCAATCACGAAATTATTTTCATGGCTACTTTATATCTGTAATTTTGCTACTGCTATGAATCATAATTTAAATATCTGTGGGTTCTGATGGTCTTAAGTGACCCCCCCATAAAAGGGTTGTTTGATACCCCCCCAAAGGGGTCCAGACCCACAGGTTGAGAACCACTCTTTAAGTGCTTTGGCACAGGCGCCCTGGCCAGTTTGCCTCTGCCTAGCAGAGGGGAATGAGATCCAACCACACCTCATGCTCCAGCATCAGTCCTCAGAGCAGACAGACCCCCTAGGTCCCTGGGGGCTGCCATCCGGTTCCCCCGCCCAGCTCACACTAATGCCACCAGCCCTGTGGAGTTACTGCCAGTCATGAACAATTGTTGCTTTCTGCTCTAGGTGCCCCTCCCCCCCCCCCGAACGCAGACAAGGTATTACAGCCGGGGATACCAGGTGCTGCATGCATCCTCAAGACCAAAGGGACCTGCGAGCCGCAGAGCCAGCTCTATAAGTGGCCGGACTCCGCTTTGAAGGAGGGCCTTGGGACAGTGTCTGTCCCTTAGCAAGAGCCCCTGGTGTTCCAGTTCCAGGCTGGCTCACCAGGGAGAGGAGTAAGGCTATTTCCCGAAATCTCATTTACACCCCCAAGACAGATGAGGTACAGAACACCTGCCACTCCTTCCCAACCCCACCCTCCTGCAATCCAAGGGACACCTACCGCCGTGAAGGACACTGCAGCTGTGACATCACCACTCCTCCCAGGCCACCCCAGTCCCTCAGAGTGACCCCAAGGCCCCTGTGGGTGGGGTGGGGGCTACTGCTGGGTAGCAGGTTCAGAGGATACAGCCAGAGACCCGGGCAGAGAATCCCAGCCACCTGGCAGACTTACGGGCCGTCTGGCAGGCCCTGTCCCCATGGCCAGCCTGCCAGCCCCCTTGCCCGCCCTTCTCATTCTCCAGTCTGCATTGTGTCACACACCCTCATCATTCATGAAAAAGCCAGCCAAAGCATCCCAAGCATGATTCCCCTCTGATAGTTGCCATGACGACCTTGGGATGTAGCCAACCCCCTACGGTCGCCATGGCAACAGGGAAGCCCAAAAGCATTTGGGACTGGTGGGTCAAGCCTGTGCGGAAAGACAACACGAGGTTCTCAGGCAGTAAACAAACCTATTCATTCCCTGACAGCTGGGGAAGAGGTAAGAGGGACAGGGACACCTTCTGTTGGGATGCACCCCCACCTCTTGCATTTCAAACCCTGACAAAGATGAGCACAGAACAAGGAATGTCAGGGAAAAAATACAAAGGAGAGTGTGGAGGACAGGCATGAACGAGACAGTGGATGACCTCCACTGTCCCTCCCCACCGACATGGGGGACCTTTAGGCTCCATCCCTCTACCCTGTGATCGCACCTCTGATGGGGTCCTATCTCCATTGCCCACCGCCCTCACTGCCAGGAAGCCATCAGCAAGAGACAGCGTACTAACTCTGGTAATAGACATAGTACCCTGGTAACGTCACTGGTCACGCTCAGGGGCAACGGCAGTAGGTAGACAGGGGTAGGGGCAGGGCCAGGAGGCTCAGGTAAAGCAGCATGCATCCTGTCACAGTATCCATCTGGGACCTGAGATGGACTAGAGCTTGCCGGGGTGATCCAATGTCGATAAGAGATCACACGGGGATATGGGCAAAGCATGTATCCACAGATCACCTCCAGCTCCAGCTAGGTAACGATGGCACTAGAGAAGTATCATGGGCTTCCGCTGTTCCATTAGGAACTCTCGGGAGCCAGGCGCCTAGGAGCCCCGGGAGCCCTGAGAAAGTTTTCCGTGTAAGGAGGGAGGAGGGGTTGGCATCTCTTCCAACTTGCAACCCCAGCGTCAGTGACATAGCTATGTGGTGAGTCACATGCTGTTTACAGAGCTGGCTCACATTCCCACACAAGGACACCCCTCCCACCCGAATGCTCACGGGCCCCAGGGGCCACTGCCAGCGGAAAAGGAAGGTGCCTGGAAGAAGGGGGACTCAACTCAGACCCACGGGTGCTGAGCCGCGCAGGCCAGCACTTAGCTTGGGGCAGGAATCTTTCCACTCCCATAGTGATGGTACCGTGATACCCGGGTGGCCAGGATGTGCACAGGGCAGGGGCTTGCCCCCAGGTGACCCCATGAGAGTCAACTGACCACTGGATGGAGGCCACCTGGCCAGCAGGAAGGGCCCCTCCCTGGCTTTCTCCATGTACACTCTCTTCATGGGCTTCTGCTGGGGACTGAGTTCAGGGACCCTTCTTCAGTCCTCAACTGGCTTAAAAATAAGTGAACCCCAGGGGCCATGGACAAATGCCAACCCCTCCCAGTGCTTGGGGTCATTTCTTCAGAAAAAGAGGATGGGAGAAAAGACCCCAGAGATGACAAGTGGTGAGAAGCCTCCCCCACTCAGGAGTCCTGGGTACACACTTATACTGAGCTAATATGTTTACCCCAGCCTACCCTGCCCCAGCTAGGCTTCAGCTCCTGGAACCCTGTTCAGCAGGGACACCTTCACCCCCTGTCAAAATAACTCCATCCTTCATGACCAACATTGTAGAAGTCTGTCCAGGTGAAAGATGAGGTCCATGTTGGCCCTGAGTCAGAAAGAAGCATGCCCTTCTGCCTGGTGGCAATCATGGGGTAGGATCTAAGGGACAGGGATTTTCAGCAACTCGGTGTGTGGCTAGGATGGCATCTCTGCCCCAAATACACCAAGCACATGAGTACAGTCCCAACCTACCCATCAAAGGCCAAACCAGGCCTATCATCCTAGAACCTGGGAGGTTTACAAGTTCAAGGCCAGCCTGGGCTACAGAGTGTGTTCAAAGTCAGCTTGGGCAACTTAGGGAGACCCCCTCCTCTGCCCAGCTCCTCTGATAATCACAGCCAGCCAGCAGGGGACAGGGTAGCCATTCCTTCCATTTCAGGATGGACCGGGGTAGACAAGGCCCTGAGCATAAAGAGCAGGGAGGCACGCTGCAGAGCGTGGCACCCAGAGGCAGTAGGTACTCTGGCCACTAGCAGACTGTCTTTCTCTAGGGGTCAGGGACCAGGCATGGCATCTCCTATCCTACCTACTTTCACTCCCCGGAAGCATTCCCTAGCACTACACTGCACTGACTGCACTATCAGGGGCATTTATAGCCTTGGGCCTCCCTCCTGTACAACACCCTGGCAGTCTTAGCACACAGCAAGGACCATGTCCAGGTCCAAAGGAGAAGAAATAGACAGGGAACTACAGAGACCTTGCTACTAGTGCTTGGGTGGACCAAAAAAGGTCCCAGTCTCAAAGGGTCTCTGTGTTCCCCAGGGTTATGTGTAACCTGGATCGCCTCTCACTCTGCTGCAACTGTGATACCCCCTATTCCACAGGGTGACAGCAACTGCAGCCCCCATCCAGCTGAGCAGGATGTGTGCTCTTCAGGTTCCTGGTCTCCCAGAATGGGGGAAGGGAGCAGGGTGGGTGATGAGGAGGGGGAGAGGCCTATTCTGTCCAAGGGAACAGGTTCAAGCCCCAGACAACAAGCGTCACCCTGACAGCTGAGAGCCACAGACCCTAAAGCCACTAAGGATGTAGCCACTTCTGCTTGAGAGCGTCTCACAAATACCTAGTGCCAAGTACCCTTTCCAGGACCCCAAGGGTACATGGGGCTGACACATCACCAACATACAGTGGCCACATGCTGATGAACCACACCACAGCTGGTCAAATGAGCTCCTGCCACTGCAGACCACTAAAATGTCACTGCGCTACCCTCCCACAGAGTGTGGTTGGGCACCTCCACCCAGCTCTGGCTGGCTGGCCGCCCTCCCATAAGCCACAACTGTCTGCCTAGCCTAGAGGACGTCTGGTCACCTTGCGTTTGCAATCTCAGGAAGCTGTGTCATCCCAGTTACATGCAGAGGTGACTCAAGCAGCTTCGAGGCTGACAAGGGACTGCATGGCACACCTCCCTCAACTGTGGCTGCCCTCCTTCTGCCTCTAACCTGACCTCCTCTCCCTGACGGAGTGGTCCTCTCTGCTACCAGGTCCATGTTAGGGCTCTGTCCCATCCCTGGTGGTCCTGGGGCTTCAGCCACCTTCTACTCTCCATGTTTCACTGGGGATGTCCCATAAGCCACAACTGTCTGCCTAGCCTTGAGGACGTCTTGTGTGTGTGCTGTCTTTTCTCAGATTGTTTACCTTGTGTTTTGAATTTTTTCTTTTTTGAGACAGGGTTTCTCTGTGAAGCCTTGACTGTCCTGGAACTCATTCTGTAGACCAAGCTGGCTTCGAACCCAGAGATCTGCCTGCCTCTGCCTCCTGAGTACTGGGATTAAAGGCCTGTGCCATCACTGCCCATCTAGTAGTTTTTTTTCTTTGTTTTTTAACTTTTAAAAATTATGCTGGGCAGTGGTGGCGCACGTCTTTAATCCCAACACTTGGGTCCCAGAAGCAGGTTTGGGAGTCAGTTCTTTCCTTCCACAATGTGGGTCTTGGGGATTTGAACTCAGGTCACCAGGATGGATGGCAAGCACCTCTACCCCCGAGCCACCTCAATGGGCATATCTCACTATTTTGAAACAGGGTCTCTCAGTGGCCCAGAACTAATCACAAAGGTTAGGCTAGCTGCCCAGAGAGCTTCAGTGATCCTCCTGTCTCTACCCCCCCCAACACTGGGATAACAGAGTATGCCACCACATCTAACATCTTTATGTGGGCTCAAGCAAACATTTTACTGACTGAGTTATCTCTCCAGACCTGTTTGTTTAAGATGGGGCCTCATACAGCCCAGGCTAGCCTGGGACTGACCTTCTCTTGCCTCAGCCTCTCAAGTGCTGGAATTACAGAACCAGCTCTTGACCTAGCCAGCCCTAAGCATGGTCCAGCTTCTCTCTGGACCCTAGCCTTGGTACAACAGATCCCCAGCTCTGATCTTGGTGCCTCAAATTTAGTCCTACAGATAGCATAGGTCTTGGGGTTCCCTTCTGGGCTTCCTTCTCTGGCTGATGAGTGTTCCTGGCTGTGGTGGACATGGGGTCTCCACTCCACCCACAACTTCCACTTCTTCCAGAAAGCCCTCCTAATTGCTGTCTTTGGGGAGTCAGCATTTTCCCTAGACCTAGACCTGGTTCTAAAATTTTCTTTCAGCAGCTTATATGCACAGTCAGCTTCTGTCAAGCAGAGAGCTTGTGTTATTGATACCAGCTCCTTCAGGGTATCAAGGCACTAAAAAAGGTCTGCTTTATAGACAGAGGCAGGAACTCAGACAGGAAAGGAAGCCTAATAGAGGGTGTGCGCTCTCCCCCACCATACCAGATGGCCTCAAGGAAGAGCTGGTAGGTGTGTCACCAGACATGACAGCCCCCTAGCCTCTAACCCTGACCTCTGACCTTAGGCCAGGCCATCAAGCAGGCCTGAGCACACCAGGTAGTGTGGTGTTTGATCACCGGGACTCAGGTCTACCTCTGTGAAACTCTATAGGCTTTCAGATAACACTTTCAGGTTCCCGAAACTGCAGGAAAGAGGAAACAGAATGCATGTGTGACTTATAAAAAGCAAAAGTAAATACGAGTGACCAGGCATCTTCCCGGAGCGGGGGACAGGGAGGGTGGGGCAGGAGAATGAGTCACTGTTTATAGCTCCAGAGATCGGCCACACAGAGAATTCTCCCAGCTGGCCTGATTTCCATTTCCCGTGTGGACTAGACCAGAGATCCAGAAAGTCCACTCCAAGAAACCTTTAGACTCAGAACAGCCGGGGCAGAAACAGACATAACTTCTAGGTCTAGACTGCAAGAAAGAGATACCAGAGATTGTAAACAAACCCTGGGGCCGGTAGAGCCAGGAACTAAAAACTGAGGGTCCCCGGGATGGAATGGCCAGAAAAGACTCACCAGAAGAAGCCTTGAGGGTGCTAGAGAAAGGACTGGGACACAGAAAGGACAGGCTCTCTGGAAAACAGGGCATCCCAGGACCCTCCATCCGACTTCCATTTTTAGCAACTACCTGGACAGGACACAGCCCTGAACTTGGAGCGGGGCTCTGCAAGCCCAGCTCGGTGTGAGAACAAGAGGAGAACCAGAGAAGCCTGGCTTTGTTTTTTGCTCTAATCAATCTTTTATTTTGGAATCGCAAGTTATCACATTAGACTTATTTTCTTTACCAAGGTCAAACACCACATTTCTCTTGTTGATGTATCTAAGGAGGGAGGCGGGTTTTGTCGTCAGTGAGGGCTGTCCGCAGTGACATGGGCTGCAGGTATGCCCTGCCTATACAGCGTTCCTGATTCCATCCACATGCTTAAAATTCATACCTTTTTGTTAATGGTCTGGGTTTTTTTGTGACAGTGTCTCACTATGTAACTGAGGCTGATCTTGAACTAGCTAAACAGTCCAGGCTAACCTCAAACTCAAGATCTTCCTGCCTCAGACTCCCAAGTGCTCGGATTACAAGCACGTGCCACCATAACAGAATGGCTTTAGAGCACCACCTTTGAAAGACGTTACCTGGCCCTAAAACACCAGACTTGGAAAATACCAGCTCGAAGCATCAAAGTACCCACGTGAACTCCACCAGATACCTTCTGGAATGTGGCTGCCCACACTGCAGTGCCAATCCCTGGGGTTCCAGGGCTAATTTCAGTGATTCCACAGAAAAGGAAGGGCTGAACTACCTACCAGCTGGGACACAAACTAGCTTTTTGGGACTCAGTGCACCTGGCAAGAGAGAGGTGAGTGCCTGTCCATCAATTGGAGGGTGAATTGTTAGCGCGCATCTGTGTCAGCAATAAGAACTGTGTGAAAAGTGAGGCTCAGCCTAACTTCCCAAGAGAAACAAGAGCCCCAAGCTGCCTGGCCTCCCAAATACCGACTGCTTGTGTACAGGGCAAGTTTGGGAGGCTGGAGTGGCTGCCATCTCCATGTGTAAGGATGCCAGAAGAGGAGTCCCTCTCCCCCAAAGAGAGCTAATCTAGGCACCTAGGACCCACGAGACTTTCTTCACCTGTAATTTGCTAGTTTGCTTCTGATTTCTCGCCGCACACTCTTAACACACCTATCCGCTCACTCTACAAAGGAACCTCGCACTTCAGAGTTGGATGAGACCTTGGCCCCAGACCACACCTGAAGAAAGTGACGGAAGCGATAGGCTGGCCAAGACGGTCACCTGCCTCGCTCCCCACCCACAGCTTCCACATCCGGCACCCGCTGGCCGGTCAGCTGATTAGAAAGTGACACCAGTTACTCAGGTCCTTTCGGGGTCGCGGCCGGGGTCGCGGTGGGGGACGACTTCTACGCCGACGGAAATGGCCAGGTGCGCACGGCTCCCGGGTGCCACTCTCCCGCACGTGGTGGGTCCCGCGTGGGCCCTGAGCCAGATCCCGCATGGCACGTGCTCGAGGCCCAGGCTGGGCCCCGCGGCCTTCGAGGTGCTCCTCCCGCAGGTGCGCGAACTCGGGGTCCCCCTACCCAGTTCCCGAAGCCCCTCACTCACCCGGGTCGCGCGCGGGGCCGGGCGCGGCGGCTCCTTGTGGACACGCACTCTTCACGCGCGCTTCTGCTCTCGCGCTCCCCTTAGTCTCCGCCTGCGCGCTTCGGACTACTCGTTCCGACTCGGCGAAGAACAACAAGTCCCCGCCGCCCGCCGCCCGCCGCCGGCTCCCCAGTACTGACACCGCTTCCGGGATCGCGCGTCGAAGCGCGTCACCGTCCCGCCCCCGCGATGGCCACGCCCCCAGTGATCACGCCCCTGTTGCTCACGCCTTTTCGCGCACCAAAACCACGCCCTCTCTGGCTGCGCGTCGGCACCACGCCCCTGATGGCTATGCCCCTTGCTGCCCCAGTCCCTGGCTCCTCCTAGATCCTTCCACGTGCAGTTGTCTCATTGCTGATCCGGTGGCCCTGCTCATCTCCAGCACACCCGGGGCGGGGTCTGTGCTCCTTTCCCAAGGTAGGGGATGAGAGGCGAGCTTGACGCACACTGGGTGTGGACCCCAAGTTTCCCTGCACTTTCAGCCAAGGCATTATGTCTCTATGCCACCCACTGTCGTCTGTGCTACCCACTATGATCCTGAGGTCACAGCTGCTGGAGCCTCCCCGGGTCTTGGCAGAGGGAATAGAGGCCAACTGGCTATTGACCATGTTCTAGACCTAACACCAAGTCCATGTCAAGGTGGCGAAGTGGATCAGTTACAGCACATAATCAGCAGGGCAGGCGCACCCTACAAAGGAGAAAGGGGTACCTAGCATCCTCTTCGGACCCATACCATGACCTTTTGATTTATCAGTCTGAGACAGAGGTAGGGTCTCACTATGCAGCTCAGAGTGGTCTGGAATGCTTATAAAACTTTAATTTTTTTTTTTTACTTATTTATATGTGTGTTCCTTTGTATGTGGGTTGGTGTGCACAGGCTACCGTGCATGTGTGGAAGTCCAAGGGCAACTTTAAGGAGTCGGTTTTTTCTTTCCACTTTTGGGTTCCAGAGATTGAACTCAGGTCATCAGGCTTGGTACCTTTACCCACTGAGCCACCTCACTGGCACTGGCTTGAATTCTTGATCCTTCTGCCTTCACCTAAGTGCTGGGATCCCAAGCATGCAACACCATTATGCCTGCCCTTGTTCCCTCCCCCCTCCCTCCCTCCCTCTCTCCCTCTCTCCCTCCCCCCTCCCTCCCTCCTTCTCCTCCCCCTCCTAAGCAATGGATGGTGTCTTAGTTTGGGTTTTACTGCTGTGAACGGACACCATGACCAAGGTAACTCTTATAAGGACATTTAATTGGGGCTGGCTTTACAGGTTCAGAGGTTCAGTCCATTATCAACATAGGAACTTGGCAGCGTCCATCTTGATTCAGGAGGAGCTGAGGGTTCTACATCTTCATCTGAAGGCTGCTAGTGGAAGACTGACTTCCAGGCAGTAAGGATGAGGGTTTCAAAGCCCACACCCACAGTGACATGCCTACTCCAACAGGGCCACACCATAGTGCCACTCCCTGGGCCTAACATATTCAAACCACGACAGACAGAAAGCCATTTCTCTCCGATGGGGAAAATGCATGGATAGGCAGCTGTTCTCTATAGGCTTCAGCAGGGGGCAAGGGCACACACGGAACTTCCTGTAGTCCAGCGTGGTGCGGCAGGCGGACTCCTAGACTTGCCTAGGCGTCCCAAGATGTCCTTACATGGGAGTCATCCCCCTTTATCCTTCGTCAGAAGGACAAAACTGTGGGAGGTTGGCCCTGCTATCCTTGGAGGGGAGGCAATACCCAGAATGCAATTTAACATCCTCCTTTCAGACCTAAGTGATGTTCAGGTCTGAGAACCAGGTGAGCAGGAGGCATCTCTGGGCCCTCTCAAACAGGACTCTCAAACCCACACACTGTGCCTTCCCAGGAGTTTTAGAGTGGATCTATGAGGCACTCTGGCAATATGTTGGAGGACAGCAGGCACAAGCACCCGGAAACCCGTGGTTTTCTATGTGGTCAGTTCCATGCTGTAGCTCAGTATGCTGCAGGCAACATGACCTCTTGCAATGGGCCTCAAGTCTGTTCTTTTTTTTTCTTCTTCTTTTTTTTTTTTTTTTTTCCAAGACAGGGTTTCTCTGTGTAGCCCTGGCTGTCCTGAACTCACTCTGTAGACCAGGCTGGCCTTGAACTCAGAAATCCACCTGCCTCTGCCTCCCAAGTGCTGGGATTAAAGGCGTGCGCCACCACTGCCCGGCTCAAGTCTGTTCTTACTCCTAAATGTTCGTCTGGCATTTGCCTCTAAGGGGAGCCTTCTAGATCCGCCTGGGTCAGCTACGACCTGCCAAAAGCAGCTCGACCTACCAATAACAACATTAGTGACAATGATGTCCATCTCACCAGGATATCTTCAGAGCTGTCCTCCAAGATCTGAAGGGACTTCCTTGCCCTCTCACCACACTTCCACCATCCATGCACAGCTGGACCTGCTCCAACTGGTCCTCTCTGCGGGACTATCTCTCTAGGGTCAGGCTGTTTTGGTGCTGTTTATCTGACTCTATACGGCTCTTCTCATGGAGTTTTTTTGTTAGGATATCTTATTCTCCTTAGTTCCTTCAAGCAAGAGATACCTTTCATCCCAGCACTGGGAAGGCAGAGGCAGAGGTGAAGCTCTGTGAGTTCAAGGCTAGCCTGGTCTACATAGCAAACTCCCGGACAGCCAGGACTATATACAGAGACCCTGTTTCCAAAAATAAAAATCCAGAAAAATAGGGGCAGGGCAAGCCCAAGAACTTGAGTTTGATTCCAGAACACAAATAAACAGGTGGGGTGCTGGAGAGATAGCTCAATGGTTAAGAGCATTTGCATATATATATATATATATATATATATATATATATATATATATATATATATATATATATATATGCAAAGGACTTGGGTTCAGTTCCCAGGGCTCCCAGGGCAGCTCTTAAACTCTCTGTGACTCCAGCTCCAAGGGATCACACACCCTTTTCTGGTTTTCAAGGGCACCAGGCACACACATGGAACACAGACATATATGAAGGCAAAACACTGTACACATAAAAAACCAATACTGAAAAAGTAACAGGTGTGGCAGGCAGTGTGCATGTGTTAGCCCTGCACTGAGAGGTGAGGCAGGAGGGGGCCTCAGGGTGAGACAAGCCGGTGAGAGACCCTGTCAGAAGAAACAAGGTGGGTGGCTCCTAAGGAACAACAACTTAGCTTCCCCTCTGGCCTCAACATACCCAAGCACGTGAACACACACAGTCACGGCTGACACTGGTGGTGCACACTTGTAATACACACCTGGGAGGCTGAGGCAGGAGGGTCATGAGTTTAACAACCTGAGCTATATATTAAGACATTGGAACTCGAGAGTCCCCCTGTCTATACCTCTTGAGTGTTAGGGTTATGGCTGAGTGCCCCACCCGACCCAGTTCATGTGGGTTCAGTTGCTGAGTGTCTGTAGAGACCTGTGGTTGGGGCTTGGCTTGCCCAGACAAATGCTTGCTCCCTTTTATAATGGCTTTTATGGAAGAGGCGATGTTGGTTACACCCTGATAATCTATCCCTTACTGCCCTGGGAAGGGTCCTGTCTCTTGGGTTAGAGCCAGACTCACCCTTCATCCCAGCTGTTTTGGGCTGGTTCTTGGGGAAGGCCAATCTGCATTCATAGGGAGGTTGGGCATCCAGGGAAGATTAGGTGCCCTCCCACACTCCTTCCTTCAGGGAGCAGGTAGGAACTCAGACGGCTCTGGCAAAGCTGGAGAAATGGAGGCAACCTGAAGCTAGCAACATAGTTCAGCAGTAAGGCTACAGACAGGAGGGAGTTAGCACAAGCCAGATGGGAAAGGGTAGTGCTTTCACCCCATTGGTCCCCCTAAATACCCCTTTCCCAGGACCTCAGACCCGTGCAAATGCAGACTAAGTCCTTGGAGAGGCCCCACTCTAGGATGTTGTATGGTGTCCCCTTAGCTATTGGAACATGACCCTCCCAGAGCTGATGGGGCAGCATCGGCTGCCGAGGCCTGTAAGTTGGATGTCATGCAGGTGGAAGCTCCTACTGGTACCAGGGCTGCCTCCTGCTTGAATGATGGAAGTAGGGTTTAGCCAGGACTGCTCTCTCACCTTTATATGGAGGGAAAACAATGAATGGACAGAGATTGCTCACTTGTCCAGTCACAGCTATGTCCTTAGGGATGTTTCTCTGAGTCCAGTTCCCTCCCAAAAGAATGGGAATAGTGAGGTCCCATCCCCGGCACTCAGGGAGAGCTACAGGTATCCATAACAGCTTCTAGGGTAAAGACAATGCACTGACTGGGATGTAGAGATTAGAAAAGAGACCTCAGCAGGCCTGAAAGGGGTGGGTAGAGTTTAGATTTCAAAAGCTCCTGATACTCTGTCCAGCTTTGTGGCCTTGGACACATATTGGTGCCCATGGCCTCCACTTTAAGATGACAGTCACTTCACTTTAAGAGGCCAGTAGAGGACAGGCGTTTCCACAGTGGGGATGTGGTGCCTGCCCAGCTTACACAAAGCCCCAGGTTCCATCACCAGCGCCAAACATGTGGGAGGGAGTACACGCCTGTAATCCAGAAACTAAGTGGAGGCAGGAGGATCAGAAGTACAAGGTCATCTTTGCCTACCTAGTGAGTGTGTGGCCAGCCTGGGCTACATTTAAAAAAAAAAAGTGCATCATAACCTGCCCAGTGTCCCCATTGTCACCATACCTGCATCTGTGTTCGTCCAACAATCAAGTTACAAGTTGAGAGCAGTTCTAGCAAGTGTCCTAAGGAGTGGCTGGAGACATGGATGGCTCGGTGGATAAAGTGTGTGCAGCACAGACATGACGATCTGTGCTCCGACCCTCAGCACTCATAGGAAAAGCCAGGCGCAGCAGCATATGCCCGCAATCCCTGTACCCGGAGACAGAGGCAGGATTCCTGGGGCTCACCAGCCAGCCTTCCTGAACCAATGACCTTCAGGCTCCGTGGGAGATCCTGGCCCAGAAAATAAAGTGGATGGCCTCTGAGGAATGATGTGTGAGTTTGACTCCTGGCTTCCTCATGCATGCACATGTATGTGTCAGCACTCGTAGACACACACACACACACACACACACACACACACACACACACACACAGAGAGAGAGAGAGAGAGAGAGAGAGAGAGAGAGAGAGAGAGAGAGATGAGATGAATGCATCACCTGTCACTGTGCTTACAGCCACAGTGTCCTCTCTCTGGCTAGGGCTCTTTCCTCCTCTTGCTGATCACAGAATGGGGATTTCCAGGACGTTGGGGCAAGGCCTGTACAGAGGACAATCCCTGCTTAAAGCCATGACCCCAGGTAACAGCCATGACCACCAGTCACTAAGATATCACAGAGGCAATCACCCTAATTACGATTTGCTTTGGCTTTTTTGTAGTTGCATTTTTTTGTGTTTGTTTGTTTTAACCGTTTATTGTGTATATGTGTGTGTGTGATATGTTGTATGTATGTATATGTGCATATGTGCATGTGTGTGTCACTGAACATGAGTATATGTGTGTTATGGGGGAATGTATGTTTGTATATGTGTGTGGTGTGTATATGTGTATGTATGTGCATGTGTGTGTAGTATGTTGTGTATATGTGTATATGTGTGTAGGGTGTGTGTGTGTGTGTGTGTGTGTGTCTTGCTGCCCATGTGTGGAGTTCAGAGGACAAGTTTCAGGACTTGGTTCTTTCTACCCTGTGGGTCCTGAGGATTGAACTCAGGTCATCGAGTTTGGAGCCAATGACCTTGACCCCCGAGTCATCTCACTGGCCTTTGGTTTGTTTTTGTGCCTCCTCTGTAGCCCAGCATGGCCTAGAACTCCAGGTAATCCTCCTGCCTCTGCCTCCTAAGTGGGAACCATTGCGTCTATTGTATAGCAGCTTCCTTGGGGTTAAAACATCTCCTCCAAGAGATTCCTGGAGGTGAAAAAAAGGTCACTGTGTCTGGGAAAGTGAAAACTTGAAAGACTCTGAAAGACCCCTCCCGGCTTTCTATAATAGGAATAAGTCACTGCCAGGGAGGTGATGAGGCCAGCTGACCTACAGAGAGGACAGAGTCTCAGGCTGGCAGTGGCCTGTGTGTCTTGCAGAGAGCTTGCAGTTTTCCTGAGTTGTCTCCCTTGTTGGAGTGGACTTTTCAGTGATGCAACCGCTTTTGGGTCATCCTTGCTCCATAAGTAACCCTTCACCCACACTCCTGTTAGTAAACCCAATAAAAACTGATTAGCTTACCAGGCTGGCCTTTGGTGTCATTACTTTGGCCTAGCCTGGAATTTCTGTGTAGCCAAGTGTCTTAGTCAGAGTTTCTATTCCTGCACAAAACATCATGACCAAGATGCAAGTTGGGGAGGAAAGGGTTTATTCGGCTTACACTTCCATGCTGCTGTTCATCACCCAGGGAAGTCAGGACTGGAACTCAAGCAGGGCAGGAAGCAGGAGCTGATGCAGAGGCCATGGAGGGATGTTTCTTACTGGCTTGCTTCTCCTGGCTTGCTCAGCTTGCTTTCTTATAGAACCCAAGACTACCAGCCCACAAATGGTACCACCCACAAGGGGCCCTCCCCCCTTGATCACTAATTGAGAAAATGCCTTACAGCTGGATCTCATGGAGGCATTTCCTCAACTGAAGCTCCTTTCTCTGTGATAACTCCAGCTTGTGTCAAGTTGACACACAAAACTAGCCAGTACACCAAGGATGACTCTGAATTCCTGCTTCTATTGCCTCTACCTCCGAGTGCTGGAAACGGAGTCCAGGGCTTCATGCAGGCTAGGCAAGCACTCTACATTCCCAGCCATGGGAATGTATCTCAGTGGTAAAGTCACTTGTTCAGGGCCACTACCTTCTCAGTGGCTGAGGTCAAAGTCCCTAACTCATTCCTACATGGACCTGTGGCCCAAACCCTTGTGAGTCACAAAGGTGGTGGACCAGAGGTGGTCACAATTATGAGACCACACCCCTACACTTGGGTATC
The DNA here is from genome assembly GCA_028551405.1 of Uromys caudimaculatus. Lineage (NCBI taxonomy): Eukaryota > Metazoa > Chordata > Mammalia > Rodentia > Muridae > Uromys > Uromys caudimaculatus. Next base: position 12,590,464 of record CM052721.1, read on the forward strand.
TCTGCAGTGTCCCTGAAATGGGAACCTGTCAGTGAGGGACATACCCATTACCTAGGCGACATAGGGAGATAGCAATGTTGATCACTCTGCAAAAGGGTCAACGATCTAGAGATCTCCTGTAGTAGATTTCATCTGGGGATGATGGGGAATCCTGTGAGCAGATGATCTCTCTCTCTCTCTCTCTCTCTCTCTCTCTCTCTCTCTCTCTCTCTCTCTCGACTTAGCTGGCCTCACACCCACTATGTAGCCTAGGATAGCCATGATGTGATGATGGTCCAGGTCTGTCATTCCAGCAAGAGGACCTGAGCTAGTCAGGGTTCCATAGAGGAACAGAGTTTATAGAATGTGTGTGTGTGTGTGTGTGTGTGTGTGTGTGTGTGTGAGAGAGAGAGAGAGAGAGAGAGAGAGAGAGAGAGAGCGCATTAGAGTGACTGACATGACCTTTATATAGGCTGCCAGCAGAAGATGTCCATATTAAAGGTGGATCTTTAATCCCAGCACTCGGGAGGCAGAGGCAGGTGGATCTCTGAATTCAAGGCCAGCCTGGTCTACAGAGCAAGTTCCAGGATAGCCAGGGCTACATAGAGAAAACCTGTCTTGAACCACCCCACTACCACTAAAAAGTGGGTCTTTCCATTTCAAATGATTTTTTTTTAAGAATTATTTATTTATTTTATGTATGTGAGTACACGGTAGCTGTCTTCAGACACACCAGAAGAGGGCATCAGATCTCATTATGGATGGTTGTGAGCCATCATGTGGTTGCTGGGATTTGAACTCATGACCTTCGGAAGAGCAGTCAGCGCTCTTAACCACTGAGCTATCTCTCCAGCCCCCGTTTCAAATGATTTAATCAAGAAAAAAAAAAAATCCCTCACAGATGTGCCCAGACATCTGGGTTTTAAGTAATTCAAGATATAGTCAAGTTGACAACCAAGAATAGCCATCACAGAACCAGAATTTGAAGACAGCTTGGGCAGCAGAGTGAGGCCCTGTCTCAAAATAGAAATGAGGTGGCTGGTGAGATGGTTCAGCCAGTTTTTCAAAATATTTGTTAAATGATAAATATGTTCCCATTTTCATGATTTGAAAAGTAGAGGGGGCTGGGGGGTGGCTCAGTGGTAGAGCCCCTGCCTAGAATCCCCAGTGAGGGGCTGGGGGCGTGGCTCAGTGGTAGAGCACCTGCCTAGAATCCCCCAGTGAGGGGCTGGGGGCGTGGCTCAGTGGTAGAGCTCCTGTCTAGAATCCAGGCACACTACACTACAGCCTGACAACCCTGGAATGCACATAAGTTGGATGTGGTGGTGCACATCTTTAATCCCATCATTCCTATGATGAGATTGGAAGCAGAGACAGGAGGATTACCCGAAAGCTCCAGGCTAGGCAGCCTGGAATATACAATGCAGCAGAAAGAACAAGAGAGACCCTGCCTTAACAGGATAGGATAGATAACAAGAACTGACTCTTAAAATCTGTCCTCTGACCTTCAGATTCATGCTGCGGCACATTCATGCCTGTATGTGCACTCACACATGTGCCTGTGTACACACACACACACACACACACATGCTTACATGCTAATAATTTTTTTAGAAGAAAAGAAAAGCAGGCTGGAGAGAGAGTTCTATTGGCCCCAAATTCCATGATTTAAACTCACACACACAAGAAGCCAGGCACAGTGGGGTGTGCTTGTAATCCCAGCACTGGGGAAGCAGGAGGTCCCTGTGGTTCCCTGGCCAGCCTGCCTAGCAAACTCAGTGAGTTCCTAGCTAGCGAAAGACCCTGTTTTCCACAAACAAGATGGGAGCTGGAGAGATGGCTCAGTAGTTAAGGATGTGTACTACTCTTGCAGAGGACCCGAGTTTGGTTTCTAGCATGCACGGGTGCCCACAATCACCTGTAACTGCAGCTCCAGCAAATTCTGGTGCGGCTGACCTCTGAGGGCACCTGCACACACATTCATATACCCTCGCCATATACATGTAATTAAAAAAAAAACCTTTTTCTTTGTTTGTTTGTTTGTTTGTTTGGTTAGTTGGTTTTGGTTTTTCGAGACAAGGGTTCTTTCTGTAGCCCTGGCTGTCCTGGAACTCACTCTGTAGACCAGGCTGACCTCGAACTCAAATATCCGCCTGCCTCTGCCTCCCAGTGCTGTGATTAAAGGCGTGTGCCATCCCTGCCTGGAAAAACAATATTAATTTATTTGTGGGTTTTTGGAGACAGGGTTTCTTTGTGCAGCCAGCCCTGGCTGTTCTGGAACTAGTTCTGTAGACCAGGCTGGCCTTGAACTCACAGAAATCCACCTACCTCTGCCTCTTGAGTGCTGGGATTAAAGGCATGCTCCACCACCACCTGGCTACCATTTTTTTTTTTAAAGGTGAATGAAGCTGAAGAAACGACAGTGAAGTTGATTTCCGGCCTCTCCATTCATAAGCACACATAGGCACACGCACACACACATTCATCTGCATACAGAAACATGTACGTACACACACACAGAGGAAAATCAAAAGACCGGTGTAGAGCAATGGCTCAGCTGTCAAGAGCACTTACTGTTCTTGCAGAGGACCCAGGTTCTGTGCCCAGCACCCACATGGGGTCTTACAACTGTCTATAACTCCAGTTTCATAGGAGCTGATGTTCTCTTCTGGCCTCTGAGAGTACCAGGCATGCACATGGCGCACAGACATACACACATGCAGGCTAAACACTCCTACAGAAAATAAAAATAAATCTTAAAAAACCCAACCGCCTCCCCCCCCCCAAAAAAAAAAAACCCAGAAAGGAAACCTGATGCCTGCAGCGGTAAGCTAAGATAGACACATTGCTAGGTAAGAGCAATGTCTCCCAGTCCTGGTTAGTTCTTCCCCAGCTCCCCACCCCCACCCCCGATCCTAGAGAGAAAGTCCTGTCACACACTGGCTGTCACTCCTGGAGGCTCCCAGGGAGACCACTGACTCTGGAACCCTTTCCCCCATTTCTTAGTTATTTTCCCTCAGGTATTTGGGATTCAAGGCTGACAAACCAATGCACAAAAGTCTCCTGAGGTCAGGAGACCCAGAGGTACCTCTCCTTCATGCTACAAGCATCAATAACTCTTCCTGTCCCACTGTCACTCCCCGTGACCATGACGGGGACTCATTTCCTCATGAGCTGCCTGGGCTATTTTCAGACAATTGTTGAAAAGCAGGTCTCAGGCCACCAGCCAGGGCTGCCTCCATGGGCTTCTGTTTGACAGCCAGGGTTTGCCTCGTACTAGAGACTAGCTACCCAACAGGTCTCAGGTGTCAAGTCCGCAAGCTGCAGGGCTATCGCTGTCTGGCCCCACCTCTGCTCCCAGAGATGGAACCTAGGATTTTTCATATTCTAGGGAAGCACTCTACCTCTGAGACACATTGCAGCCCCTCCCTGGGGGATTCTAGGCAGGGACTCTACCACTGAGCCACACCCCCAGCCCCTCACTGGGGGATTCTAGGCAGGGGCTCTGCCACTGAGCCACGCCCCCAGCCCCTCACTGGGATTCTAGGCAGGGGTTCTACCACTGAGCCACACCCCCAGCCCCTCACTGGGGGATTCTAGGCAGGTGCTCTACCACTGAGCCACACCCCAGCCCCTCACTGGGGGATTCTAGGCAGGTGCTCTACCACTGAGCCACACCCCAACCCCTCACTGGGGGATTCTAGGCAGGTGCTCTACCACTGAGCCACACCCCAACCCCTCCCTGGGGGATTCTAGGCAGGTGCTCTACCACTGAGCCGCGCCCCCAGCTCCCTCTACTTTTCAAATCATAAAAAACTGGGAATATATTTATCATTTAACAAATACTTTGGAAAAAAATGTGCGCCCTGAGGCCACGACAAACACTGTCCTGATTTAGCCACTCCTCTATTCCATCCCTTGGATTTTTGAGACAAGGTCCTGTTATGTAGCCCAGGCTGGCCCAGAACTCAAGATCTTCCTCACTCAGGCCCCTCAGAGATTATAGGTATGCACCGACACTCCTGGCTCATAGACCTCCTGAAGCTGTTGCTGCTGCTGCTGCTGCTGCTGCTGCTGCAGGAGCTTTGCAGCAGGGAAGTTAATTAGCCTACCTTGAACCCTCTGTTAGGAATATTCTTCTGCAGAGGAAATCCTGGACATTTCCCTGGACTACAGATAGGCACCAAGCTGCTCTCTTGGGAGACACAGACATGTTGCTGGCTTATAGCTCTGAGACCCAGGTGGCATGAGGCTTCTGAAACAGAGAAGCCAATTCTAAATTTAGTGGGCAGAGAGAGGCTGGGAAAGGAACAACATGTCCAGGGCATCCAGGGCACTATTCCAGGCCTCACCAGTATGAAGCTTCTCAGCAGCTTCCCTGAGTACCCATTTGACAGGTAAGTAAACTGAGGCCAGAGATAAAGCTTACATAATGCTACCAGCTGGTAGGTAACTGGTGAGCCCTACCTCAACACCAGACATCCTGTTCCTAGTCTCTACTTTTACATGAGCCCCTGAAAGCCGGGCCCTCTCCTGAGTAGGTTAGTGGCATTGAGCATAGCCATGAGGAGACACTAGGGACACTAGAGGGGAGGCAGCTCCAGGCAGCCTGCAGTTTATTCCAACTGCCCTCAGGTATCACCTGCTGCCAGTAACTAGCTGCCTGACTTTATTCGTCCGAGTTCTCTGGAGGAATGAAATGGAAAGAATGAATCTATATTTCTATGTCTCTGTCTATATCTATAGATATAAAGGGATTGATTAGAATGGCTTACAGGTTGTCTTTGTTAGGGTTTTACTGCTGTGAACAGATGCCATGACCAAGGCACCTCTCGTAAGGACAACATTTAATTGGGGCTGGCTTACAGGTTCGGAGGTTCGGTCCATTATCATCAAGGTGGGAACATGGCGGCATCCGGGCAGGCATGGTGCAGGAGGAGCTGAGAATTCTACATCTTCATCTGAAGGCTGCTAGTGGAAGACTGACTTCCAGGCAGCTAGGATGAGGGTCTTAAAGCCCATGCCCACAGTGACACCCCTCCTCCAACAAGGCCACACCTCCTCCATCAGGGCCACACCTCCTCCATCAGGGCCACACCTCCTCCATCAGGGCCACACCTCCTCCAACAGGGCCACACCTCCTCCAACAAGGCCACACCTCCTCCAACAGGGCCACACCTCCTCCAACAGGGCCACACCTCCTCCAACAAGGCCACACCTCCTCCAACAGGGCCACACCTCCTCCAACAGGGCCACACCTCCTAGTACTGGCACTTCCTGGGCCAAGCATATTCAAACCATCACACAGGTTGTGGTCCAGCTAGCCCAATGCTGGCTGTCTACCAACGGAAGGCAGTAGTTGTTCAGTCCACGAGGCTGAGTGTCTCAGCTGTGACATGTGAATATGAATATGCCAGGAGTATGAAAAATGCCAGCGAAGGAACAGACTTGGTAGTGAGAGTGAGGACAAGCAGCCAAGAGGGAACAAGTTTTCTTCTTCCATGTTCTTTACATTGACAGCCAGCAGAAGCTGTGGCCCAGATTTGAACTCATGACCTCTGGAAGAGCAGTCAGTGCTCTTAACTGCTGAGCCATCTTGCTTTGTCGAGATTAAAGGTGTCTCTTGCCGGGCAGTGGTGGCGCACTCCTTTAATCCCAGAACTTGGGAGGCAGAGGCAGGTGGATTTCTGAGTTCGAGGCCAGCCTGGTCTACAGAGTGAGTTCCAGGACAGCCAGGGCTACACAGAGAAACCCTGTCTCGAAAAAGAAAAAAAAAAAAAAAAGGGTGTCTCTTTCCATCTGAGAAGATCTGGATTAAACTGGGTGGTAGCGGTGCACACTAATCCCAGCACTCAGGAGGCAGAGGTAGGCTGATCTTTGTGAGTTCGAGCCCAGCCTGGTCTACAAAGTGAGTTCCACGGCAGCCAGGGCTACAAAGGAAAACCGTCTCAAAAACCAAACCAAACCAACAAACAAAAAGATCTGCATTAAAAGTGCCTCTTCTCACATTGAATGATTTAATTAAGGAAAAAAAAATCTCTCACTGGTGCACCCAAGCCAGTGGGTTTCAGTTAATTCTAGATGTAGCCAAATTGATAACTGAGAATGTCCATCACAGGGACCCAGTGGCCTGGGGACAGTAATAAAATGATTGTTTCAAAGCAGTTGTGGTGACAATGGAAGCGGAGACAGAAGGATTCTAAGTTTGAGGCTATGGTGTGTGATCCTATCTCAAAACCAAATATAGAGGCAGGAGAGATGGCTCAGCAGTGAAGAGCACTGACTGCTCTCCCAGAGGTCCTGAGTTCAATTCCCGGCAACCACATGGTGGCTCATAACCATCTGTAATGGGATCTGATGCCCTCTTCTGGTGTGTCTGAAGACAGCTACAGTGCACTCACATACATAACATTTAAAAAAATGAAAACACCACCACCAACAACAAAAAACCCAAATATATAGAGGCTAGAGAAATGGCTCAGCGCTTAAAAGCCTGGGCACACGTATGTACACATGTACACATGCGTGGTGAGGTGGTGTGGGGGCAGGCAGAGATCAATGTCAGCTGCCTTCTCTGCTTTTCCTCTCTCTCTCTCTCTCTCTCTCTCTCTCTCTCTCTCTTTCTCTTTCTGAGACAGGGTTCTCTCTATGTAGCCCTGACTGTCCTGGAACTCACTATGTAGACCAGACTGGCCTTGAACTCAGAGATCCTCCTGCTTCTGCCTCCCCAATGCTGTAATTAAAGACATATGCCACCACACCCAGCTCACTTGCCTTTAAATTTAAAAAAAAAATTTTTTTTTAGCCAGGTGTAGTGTCACACACCTTTAATCCCAGCACTCAGGAGGGAGAAGCAGAAGAACTTCTGAATTTAAGGCTAGCCTGGTCTACAGCCTGGTTATATCAGTGGTTAGAGGACCGCAGTGGTCCTGATGGAGGGAGTTAGCTCCCTTTCAATGGAACAGATGAAGCCCATGCCCTCAGAGAGATGCTGGGCCAGGTAAATCTGGACTTCCTAACTCCCTTCCTCCTTCTGAGGTTTCCCTGAATGAATGCTAGGGCGGATATCTAATCTTTACACCCCAGAGCTTCCTAGGTGCTCTGGCTCTGCTATGAGGACACCTGATAAGGCCTGTCTTGGCATGCCATATGACATGGCCTGTGGTAAGGAGTTCTAGCAGGGAGTGGGGGAAGGCTTTGCAGGCACTGAGGCTGGTACCCCACAGAGGGAGAGAGGGAGAGTTGCTGCAAGTGATGTGGGCTAAGCCGAACTGGGGATGTCCATAAGGGAGCCACAGAGCCCTGGGGACACTGTCCACCATGAGGCACAGCAGTATGAGGCCCAGGCTGGCAGATGGGGCCAGCTGCTTCCTGCCCCTGGGGCAGTTAGACCGCAGCAGCTGCAGGTCTGCCCAGCATTGTTCCCCAGCACCCCTACATAGGTTCTGGGGGACTCTCTGTCCAACCTTCCCCAGCAGGTTCTCAGCAGGACTCAGGCTGAGCTGGACCCCATGGTCCCTGGGTTACGATCTAGTGGAGTAGACAGACTTCCCACCATTCTGTTTGTCTTTGTTTTTATTTTGGGTCAGTCTCTCTGTGTGGCTCCAGCTGTCCTGGAACTCACTAGACCAGACTGGCCTCAAACTTGTAGATTCACCTGCCTCTGCTTCCTGAGTACTGGGATTAAAGGCCTGTGCTACCACACTGGCTCATCTTTTTCTTTTTCTTTTTAATCTAAATTTTATTTATTGTTACTGTGGGTATGGAGTGTGCATGGCGTGGATGCACAGGTATCAGGGGGCATGCTTCTGGGGCTGAAGACTCTGTGCCAGGGTGTTCAAACACATCCTTTATTCAGCCCACAAATGTTTATTATATAGCTCTGGGCTTGCTGGCACCAAGGAGGTTGGCCATCATGGTGACAATTTAGTAAAGGTGCTTGAAGCTCTTGGGCTCTAAATCCTAATTCTATGGCCTTGGACTATCTATATGTCTGTCTGTCTATCTATGTGTGTATACATACACTCAGATATGCACACATATATATGTATGTGCAAATATATCACATATATAGGTATACATACACATACATGTACACACACACACACACACACACACACACACACAAGGTCTCAGGGCCATGTCCGGAATTTTGTCCTTGTCCCAGCAGTTGAGTAACCTGTGCAGATATTTAGCCGCGGGAAGAGAACATATCTTGGGACTTCCTCGAAGGTAGGAGACTGACAGCACCTGTCCTGACAGCTCTGGTCTCCTTGCAGAAGGAGGTACCCAAATTGGGTGAAATCCAGAGGCCGTTGAAGGAGGCTTTCAGCATCCCTGACTTTAGAGCATGTCACTGGTGGGTTAATATGAAAGTAGGGTTGTGACTTCTTGAGCTAGGATCAGACTCATCTCCCAAACAGTAAGAGGGAACAGTTTATGTCCGACAGCGGAACTTTCAGTCAGGCATAGGTACTGTCCATCCAGCCTCCGGCCGCCAGAGGGCGATGCAAACACTACGTACACTCGGCCTGCCTCTCTGCTCCCTTCCTGGCCTTCGGGTTTGTTTTACTTCCGGTTATGTGGGAAATCAGCGCTCGGAAGGATCGCAGATCAGTTTGCACTTCCGGAGCGCCCGTGCTGCAGGTCTGCAGGGTGATGCACCAGAGGAGAGGGTCCTTTGCACCCAGGTGAATTTCGCTCCCTGCGGTGACATCGGTCCCCGCGGTCGGCCGTGTGTGCGCTGCACTTGACTCCGTTCTGTGACCCCGGTAGGCGGCCCTGGGCACTCGGCCCAGTGGCCCCGGTGCGAGGGATGAATGACTGAGCGAGCGAGTGACTCCCGCCGCCTCCTCCCAGGTGACGGCGCTTCGTCGAGGGGCGCCCGGGCCGCGGGGAGGATGAATCGAGCCAAGCCCACCACTGTACGGAGGCCCAGCGCGGCCGCCAAGCCCTCAGGTGCGTCCCTGCGCGCGGCGCCCGCGAGACAGTCAATGAATGGGTTCCTTGCAGGCCGGCACGGCCACTGAAGGGGCTCCTACGGGACGACATAGTTAACTTGGGACTGTTGAAGAGGATAGGCATCCAACACAGTAGTCCGCAGGACATGGTCATCCAACCAAGGGTTCATGCGTACATTGCTGGCCTGGGAGGCTCCTGAAGGACAAGAGCACCCTTGCCCTGCTGAGAGCATTTGGGAAGGACCGGGTACATGGACCAGAATCACAGTCCCTGAAGCCGGATAACCTAGACTAGGGTCCTAAAGTTTCTTCTTGCTAACTGTGTGACACTGGCACATTACCTAACTTCTGTGTCTTTATTTGTAAAGTGAGGGTCATACTTGTGAAGAAACTCGATGAGAATTAAGTAGACAGTATTTATGAATTACAGATGGATTAGCTTCTAGTCAGCACTGGATCAGTGTCAGCCATCACTTGCTCTGCCAGGGTGTTGTTGAATAACCTCGGGCTTTACTTTTGTCTCCTCGGGGCCTGCTCTGAGGATGGGTATCACAGGTCTGGGTTTTCTTTTTCTCTGCAGGGCACCCTCCCCCTGGGGACTTTATTGCTCTGGGGTCCAAGGGTCAAGCCAATGAATCAAAGACAGCGTCCACCCTGCTGAAGCCAGCCCCTTCTGGGCTACCTTCAGAACGCAAGAGAGATGCTTCAGCTTCTCTGTCTGGGACCTCCGCGCTGACTGGCCTCACTAAGCGCCCCAAACTGTCCTCCACTCCCCCGTTGAGTGCCCTGGGACGTCTGGCCGAGGCCGCAGTTGCAGAAAAACGAACCATTTCTCCATCGATTAAGGAGCCATCCGTGGTGCCCATTGAAGGTAAGGTCAGACTACTGACTTCCCCAGAGAGATTCCTTCATGCTGTCCATCAGCCCCAGTGCCCGTTGGAGCCACTCCAGCCTGGTTCTGTTAGCACAGCGGGGTCTTGGCTCCCTGTGGGCTCGAGTCCTGGCATTGTGAACAGAGGCACCTCTCATTCCCACAATGCTCCTGGGTCATCATTCCATCGCTTCTCGGCATGTCTACAGCCTGCCCCTGTTGTGACAGCACAGTTCTGAACCCTGCTGGGGGAGGTGCGCCAACTGTGGTGGCACCCAAGTGGTTCTAGCCTGGTCCTCAAGTGCCCACTATTTGTCCCTCCAGGACAGGGAGCATTTTGGCGCCATTTTCCAGGTGGAAAATAGGTTCCCCCAAAGTACCAAAGAGACCTCAGAGAGGAGATGATTGTCCCCACTGTCCCGTTGCTCTGACCAGCATTGCAGTGTGCGGCTGTCTGACCTTTCCCTGTTTCTTGCCATGTATCCCATGTCTTCTTTGACAGTGCCAGGATTGAGCCTAGGTCCCGATGCATACAAGTGTTGTAACCACTGAACTATATAGCCCAGAGCCCCTCAGTGACTCCTAAGAGCTCCATGATGCCTTAGCATAGACCTGGCACCCACTAGCTGTGTGGCAGCCTCTGAGCACCTAGCATTCCAGTAGCAGACACCACTGTCGGCGTGTCTGCTCAGAGCCTTTTCTAGGGGACTCCTCCGTGAGAGCCAAAGGGGACAAACATCCTGTCCTACAGCCTTTAATGAAGCCATATCTCAGAAAGCTACCTTATCCCCCAATACTGAGATGTCATTTGAAAGGCTCAGAGGATATGGTGGTGTAGGCCCATGTACTGGCTGGTTCTGTGTGTCAACTTGACACAAGCTGGAGTTATCACAGAGAAAGGAGTTTCAGGTGAGAAAATGCCTCCATGAGATCCAGCTGTAAGGCATTTTCTCAGTTAGTGATCAAAGTCGGAGGGCCCCTTGTGGGTGGTGCCATCCCTGGGCTGGTAGTCTTGGGCTCTATAAGAGAGCAAGCTGAGCAAGCCAGGGGAAGCAAGCCAGTAAGAAACATCCCTCCATGGCCTCTGCATCAGCTCCTGCCTCCTGACCTGCTTGAGTTCCAGTCCCGACTTCCTTTAGTGATGAACAGCAGTGTGGAAGTGTAAGCCGAATAAACTCTTTCCTCCCCAGCTAGCTTCTTGGTCATGATGTTTGTGCAGGAATAGAAACCCTGTCTAAGACAGCCCATTATCTCAACTGCTTGGGAGACTGAGGCACATAGATCAAAAGTTCAAGGCCAGCCTCAGCCACTTCTTAACAGGATCCTATCTAACAGTAAAAAAGTAAATTGAGGGCTATGGGTATGGTTCAGTAGTAGAGCCCCTACCTAGAATCCCCCAATGAGGGGCTGGGGTGTGGCTCAGTGGTAGAGCCCCTGCCTAGAATCCCCCAGGGAGGGGCTGGGGTGTGGCTCAGTGGTAGAGCACCTGCCTAGAATCCCCCAGTGAGGGGCTGGGAGCTTGGCTCAGTGGTAGAGCTCCTGCCTAGCATTTGTGAAGCCATGAGTGGGGTAGAAAAGTGTATAGTTCCTGGCAGCCCAGAGCCTCCGTGCCTGGTGAGGGCCCCCCCTGTGTTGCCTCTTGTTGTCCGCTCTGGCCATGGCCTCTGCTCTCATCCGTCTTTAACCAGAGCCTCCCCTGTGCTCAGTTCTGCCCACAGTGCTGCTGGATGAGATTGAGGCTGCTGAGCTGGAGGGTAATGATGACAGGATCGAGGGAGTGCTGTGTGGTGCAGTCAAGCAGCTGAAGGTGACCAGGGCCAAGCCCGACAGCACGCTGTACCTAAGCCTCATGTACTTGGCCAAAATCAAGCCCAACATCTTTGCCACAGAGGGTGTCATTGAGGTGAGACTGGCCCGCTGTTCACTGTGCTCTCCCTAGACCTGCTGCTGTCTCTGTGTGGTGTGAGGCATCTCCTGACAGCTGTAACCTTTCCTTTCAGGCCCTGTGCAGCCTCTTGCGGAGGGATGCCTCTGTCAACTTCAAGGCCAAAGGGAATAGCCTAGTGTCTGTACTGGCCTGCAACCTCCTCATGGCCGCGTATGAGGAGGATGAGAACTGGCCTGAGATCTTCGTGAAGGTGAGTCACCTCTCGCAGTGAGCAGAGCACTGTGGAAGGGAGGGTGCTGGAGACCAGTGTAAGAGAGGGAAGTGAATGGAGGCCCCCATTATGCTATCCTTCCTCTGTGGGCGTGGATGAAGACCTCTTGCATGCCTGCCCTGGGTACCCACCCATCCAGCATCAGGCAGGATCCAAACCTGATTCACCGTAGGTATACATTGAAGACTCGCTGGGTGAGCGGATCTGGGTGGACAGCCCTCACTGCCGCACCTTTGTGGACAACATCCAGACAGCCTTCAACACCAAGATGCCCCCAAAGAGCGTACTGCTGCAGGGGGAGGGGGCACGCAGTGGTGGTGAACTTGGTGCAGGTAAGAGATGCCAAGGTGTCTGTGGTTGGGGCCAAGGCCACCACCCCGCACCTCCCTGGGAAAAGGCACCCATTAGCTCCTGTGGTCCCTACAGGCAGCAGCCCCCACCCGTCACTCACAGAAGAGGAGGACAGTCAGACGGAGCTGCTGATTGCTGAGGAGAAGCTGAGTCCTGAGCAGGAGGGGCAGCTCATGCCAAGGTAGGTGGGCTGACAGCCCCAGTCTTAGAAGGCCAAAAGGGGAGGGCACCGGAGCTGGCATCCTTCCTGGCCTCCTTTCCCCCCCTCTGGCCTAGGTACGATGAACTCACAGAGAGCGTGGAAGAGTATGTCCTGGACATGCTCCGTGACCAGCTGAACCGGCGCCAGCCCATTGACAACGTGTCCAGGAACCTCCTGCGGCTGCTCACAGCCACCTGTGGCTACAAGGAGGTGCGGCTGCTGGCCGTGCAGCGGCTGGAGATGTGGCTGCAGAACCCCAAGGTGCGCTGTGGTGGTGAAACAGAGTTCACGGGGTGGGGGGATCTCCTTGGGGGGTTCTGGGCGGTTGTGGTTGCATGCTCAGTGGTCTTCCTGGCCTCCCTGCAGTTGACCAGGCCAGCGCAGGACCTGTTGATGTCTGTGTGCATGAACTGCAACTCGCATGGATCAGAAGACATGGATGCCATCTCTCACCTGATCAAGATCCGCCTGAAGCCCAAGGTGCTCCTCAACCACTATATGCTGTGCATCAGGTAGATATGCGCTCGGCGGGGGCCTCAGGTGGTGAGACAGGCCAGCGGGCGGCAGGGGCAGCCTGGCCTGTCCCCCCTCACCTATGCGGCTCTTGGGTGCAGGGAGCTGCTGAACGCGCACAAGGACAACCTGGGTACCACCATCAAGTTCGTCATCTTCAATGAGCTTTCCAATGCTCGAAATCCCAACAACATGCAGATTCTGTACACGGTGCTGCAGCACAGCTCCGAGCTGGCCCCCAAGGTAGGGAGGCTTAGTGCGGGGCAGCACCTGGGCTTGTGTCTAGGTGAGGCTTGGGGCCTGTGGAGCTTCACAGGGAGAACCTCCTGGCTCTGGGCAGGACGATCCATTGACTTCTGGTTTTTAAAGCATCCTTGTGAGCTAACACTGTGGAATGGGTAGCGCTGGGTGGTGAGCCTCCCAGCTCCCCCAGCTCCAGTGTGATACAGCCTCCTTAGCTGGGGTTTTTCTAAACCAAACAGGCATCTCCACAGCCCTCCAGCTCTGGCCTTGTCCTTAGCAGGGAGCCAGGATGTTATGTTAGGCCCTGCGCTAGCTTCTGGCCACACCCAACAGTTGTCTTCTCAGCTCAGTGTTTTAAGAGAATTAGCTGGGGGCTGGAGAGATGGCTCAGAGGTGAAAAGCACCGACTGCTCTTCCTGAGGTCCTGAGTTCAATTCCCAGCAACCACATGGTGGCTCACAACCATCTGTAATGGGATCTGATGCCCTCTTCTGGGGTGTGTCTGAAGACAGCTACAGTGTACTCACATATATAAAATAAATAAATAAATCTTTAAAAAAAGAAAGAAAAGAGAGAATTAGCTGGGTAGTTGCAGACCTGGGAGGTATCTTTGGTGTTTGGGATTCTTTGAGCCCAGATGGATGGGGTGAAGTGGACTGAGGTATCTGGCAGCATTGCCAGCATGTCCATTCCTGTACCTGCCACTTAACCTTTACCCTGGTCAGAAGAGGACTGGCTACCCTCCTGCCAACTGTCAGGAGAGTGAAAGACAACATGGTTCCCCTCCTAAGGGTTCACCCACGAAGGGGAGACTGCCCCTCTCCTCAGGACAGGCAGCCCAGCATGTGCTACGGGACCTTGCACAGTCCTACCACATTAGCTGCTTGGTTGTTTGAGAGGATTGTTCTCCTGGGGAAGGCTTTCCGCTGGTCCCAAGTGAGATCCTGGCAAGTCGTTGGCGGGGGCGGAGGATGGCGAAAGCGTGTACTTGGATGGCTGTTGACCCCAGCTCCCTGTGTCTTCCCTCTTGCTCAGTTCCTAGCCATGGTGTTCCAGGATCTGCTGACCAACAAGGATGACTACCTCCGTGCCTCGAGGGCCCTGCTGCGTGAGATCATCAAGCAGACCAAGCATGAGATCAATTTCCAAGCTTTCTGCCTGGGGCTCATGCAGGAGCGCAAGGAGCCACAGTATCTGGAAATGGAATTTAAGGTGCCCTGCCCACCACCCCCCTCTCTGCAGTTCCCGACACCTAGCGGTTTACTCTGTTCTGGGGATGGCCATGTGCAAGGCTCGTGTGCACATGTGGACTCAGTGGTCCGCACATCCAGTGTGAAGCCACTCAGTGTTGCTCGCAAGGATGGGGCGGGGCTGACCAAGCTGGGGAGCTGGTGACCCCAGCATGGATGTGGACATTGCAGCTGGCAGGACGGAGGAGTAATGTGGGGGATGGACAGAGCACCCCAGTAAAGGGTCTCATTGACTCGGGGTGCAGATCAAGAGATAGGAGGGAGTTTTGCTGAGCAGAATGAAGCAGGGCTAAGGCGCTGGGGCAGGATGGCAGTCCACTGTCGTGGCAGTCTGCCTTTGGGGAGAGGGTTTTCTCTGTTGGTTGGGTCTCCTCCCAGTAGCCTGGTCAGGACCTGGCTCATCCTGGACTCAGAGGTCTGCTTCTGTCAGCTCTTCTCCCAGCACGGTGGTCTGTAGATTTGGGGACAAGCTCTTAAGTAGTTTGTGTGTCCATGTCCTGTGCATATACATGCATGCGTCCCTATGCCACATGGGACCCTTGGGACGGGCCCTCGGTCACGCCGGCCTTGCCGCTCTGTATGCCTGTAGGAGCGGTTTGTGGTTCACATCACAGATGTGCTGGCAGTGTCCATGATGCTGGGCATTACAGCCCAGGTGAAGGAGGCTGGAGTCGCCTGGGACAAAGGGGAGAAGAGAAGTAAGACCCTGCTGGGCTGGGGGGGGCTTCAGCCGAGGACATAAAAGCGGGCCTCGAGTAATTGCGCATTCCTGAAGCTGAGCTGACTCCTGTAGATCGTGGGCAGGGTGGGAGTGGGAGTAGGGTTCCGGCATGGCAGCTGGAGGAGGTGGAGGGGTTTCTAGAAGCAGCAGTCCCCTCCTGCCATCTGTGCTTGGAGCCTGCTCACACAGGCCTAAAGTTGGGTGGGAAGCCGGTACCAGGGAGTAGGGGTGGTCTCCATAGTGGCTTGGCCTGCTTGAGTCCACGGCTGCAGGATACCACGAGCCTGTTCACCTCCCTAGACCTCGAGGTGCTGCGCACGTTCCAGAACCAGATTGCGGCTATCCAGCGTGACGCCGTGTGGTGGCTTCACACTGTTGTTCCCTCCATCAGCAAACTTGCCCCCAAGGATTACGTGCATTGGTAAGCGGCAGGCCACCTCTCAGCCTCAGAGTGTCACCTGTGTGGGTACACTTCAGATGGGAGCCATCACCTCCAATGCGACCATTGGCCGCATACCCTTAGACCCCTGACCCTGGTCAACGACAGAAGGGTCCTGAGCGTGAGAGCCACACGTGGGCCTCCACTCCTCACAGAGGCCTCGCCGACCCCTCTCTTGGTCCCTAGTGGCCACTGTGGGCAGTTGGCTCAGGACTCGGGTGGGAAGCCCCAAGCACTTTGCCATCACTAGCTTTTGCCTGAGTGGTCCCTGCGGGGCGCTGTTGGGGTGGAGCTTCCCTTGCACACCTGCATCCTGACTGACGACTGCTCTGTCCCTGCAGCCTCCACAAGGTGCTCTTCACCGAGCAGCCCGAGACCTACTACAAGTGGGACAACTGGCCACCTGAGAGCGACCGCAAGTGAGGGCTGGGGTGGGCAGGGCGCCAGAGGGTAGCTTGTGGGCACATGCGTAGCAGATGCTGGGTGGGCGGGCAGGCCTGCCCTGCAAACCCCGCACTGTTCTTCACCTGCAGGGGTGTCTGCCTCACATCCCTGCCTCTTCCCTGGTCACACCCCAGGCCACTCCTGTCCACTCCCACTCTGCCCTTCCTTGACTGACCTGCTGTCCCCTCCAAGCCACTGGAGAGGACACACCCTCTCCAGTCCTGCTGTCAGTCTAGCTGGTAGACACTGCTGTCCTGTTGTACCCCAAGCATGCTACCCACCCTAGCTGCCACGTTTCCCAACTGCTCGACAGGGTTGTGTGCAGCCGGTCCATCACTCATGAATGAGTGGCCATGGGTGAACAAGGCAGTGGCTTCCCACTCTCTCTCTGTCCATTAAAGGCCAGGAGCTAGTGTGCATTCCCCGCGTGGGCCACTACACTAAGGAAGATTACGCACGTGGAAAGGTGGACTGGAGTCTGGCCACAGGAGATCCCGGTGGCTCCTCACCACCTGTCTCCCAATGTCACCTGCAGTTTCTTCCTGCGCCTCTGTTCAGAGGTTCCCATCCTGGAGGACACTCTGATGCGGATCCTGGTCATCGGACTGTCCCGAGAGCTGCCTCTTGGCCCTGCAGATGCCATGGAACTGGCTGACCACCTTGTGAAGCGAGCTGCAGCTGTGCAGGCTGATGGTAACACCCCTGGCGCCTTGCCCTTCACAAAAGTGAGAGGTGCCACCATCCCAGCTATCTCACCCTCACTGCTGTCAGGGGTCCTGCCACCTGCAGGGCCAGTGTCTTTCCTGTCCCCAGTTTAGCCTGTCATGCAGTGGTACCAGTCATACACACACCCCATGGAAGAGTCTCAGTCTCTCTTCCCACTTCCTTCCTGCTGCCCGCGGAGGGGCTGGGCCTGACTCGGGAACCCGGGTATCTTTGGATTCCAGATGTGGAAGTTCTGAAGGTGGAGCGGATCCAGCTGATAGATGCGGTTCTGAATCTGTGCACCTACCACCATCCTGAGAATATCCAGCTGCCCCCGGGGTAAGGCTGCAGCCCGGCTCCCAGCAGGTTGGCCTGTCCATCAGCAAGGCTGAGGCCGAGCTGGCTCCCATGGCCCACAGCTGCTCCCCACTATTCCCGTGTGTGAGAGAATCCTTCTCCAGTAGCTTTTTTTGGGGGGTGTCTCCGACTTTGGAGCCTTTTCTTTCTGCTTATCTTTTCTTCTGGATGGTCTCTCACTGCTGTGTAGCTCAGGTGCCTCAAAACCAAAGTTCATCTGCCTCAGCTTCCTGAGTGCTGGGATTAAAGGAGTGCACCTCTATGCCTGGCTTCTTTAAATTTTTTTTTCCCCCTCAGGACTAGCAGTTGAACCCAGGATTTTGTGTGTACTAGGCAAACACTGCCACTTAGCTATATTCCAAGCATTTTTTTAAACTTAATTTTGTGTGTGTGTGTGTGTGTGTGTATGTGCACTTCTAGTGTTTTTTTTTTTAATTTCAGTTACTTTATGTGTGTGTGTGTATGGGTGTGTATGTGTGTGTGTACAAGTAGACGTGCCACAGTCTATATGTGCAAGTCAGAGGACATTTTGTGGGAA
The DNA here is from genome assembly GCA_028551405.1 of Uromys caudimaculatus. Lineage (NCBI taxonomy): Eukaryota > Metazoa > Chordata > Mammalia > Rodentia > Muridae > Uromys > Uromys caudimaculatus. The sequence goes on from CM052721.1 coordinate 12,608,196, forward strand.
TCCTGTCCTTCTACCACTTGGGTCCTGGGGATCAGATTCAGGCCCTCAGTCTTCTTTTTTTGTTTTGTTTTTTTTTTTTTGTTTTGTTTTGTTTTGTTTTTTTTGTTGTTTTTTTTCGAGACAGGGTTTCTCTGTGTAGCCCTGGCTGTCCTGGAACTCACTCTGTAGACCAGGCTAGCCTCGAACTCAGAAATCCGCCTGCCTCTGCCTCCCAAGTGCTGGGATTAAAGGCGTGCGCCACCACCGCCCAGCCCAGGCCCTCAGTCTTCATGGCACCAACTGAGCCATCTTTCTCACCTGTTCTTTTGAGCCAGGGCTTCTTACTTTTTCACTTGGAGTTCATCAGTTTGGCTGGCTGGTGGGCCCAGGACTTTCTGTCTGCACATCCTTACGCTAGGATCACAACTATGTACCACTGTCTGGCTTTCATATTTGGGTTCTGGGGACTAGAGCTGGCCTGGCCTAAGCTCAGGACACACTGTCACTGCCCTTGTGTTCCAGGTATCAGCCCCCAAACCTTGCCATCTCCACCCTCTACTGGAAGGCCTGGCCCCTGCTGCTGGTTGTCGCTGCCTTCAACCCGGAGAACATCGGTGAGCTGTCCTGGCCATGGAGATGGATCCTTGGCCAGAGCCTGTGGAAGCACCAGCTAGGGGCAGGGTGGGGGTGGGGCAGGGAGGCAGGTGAGAGGGCTCCAGCGTGGGGGTGGGGGGCAGGGAGGCAGGTGAGAGGGCTCCAGGCAACTTCCTGATGTTCTCTAGGCCTGGCTGCGTGGGAGGAGTATCCCACCCTGAAGATGCTTATGGAGATGGTGATGACCAAGTAAGTGGGCGGGTGTCCTTCAGCCCCTGCACAGAGAGCACTGCTTTGCTGCCTTCCTGGCGTCTGCCTCCTTGTATGCAGTTTCTGAAGCCAAGTCCCATGTTCACTGGTCTCAGCCCCTTCCCTCGGGCTGGGCAATGCGCTTCTAGCCATCACCATGGGGACCCATGTGCAGGGTGACCAGGCCTGTGCACGTGTTGGGCAGCTCACACACTGGGAGAGGGTAGAGTGGATGTGGGCCTGGCCCATGGGGAATGCAGCAAGTCCACAGCCATGGCGACCTGTACAGTGGTTAGCGTAGCTGATGGCGTCTCGCCATTCCTGTACGGAAGCCTGTGTGGGTCAGGGAGAGGAATGCTGCTTGTAACAGGTCCAGCTCAGCCAGGCAGCACCACACAGAGAGCAGTGGGCTTAGGTTGCAGCCTAAGGACATGACATTGTAGACATCAGGCTTGTGTGTGGCAGTGACATTGGGGACCAGATATGTGCTGTGATGTTGGGGACTGGTTATGTGGATGGCCGTGGCATTGGGCACTAGATGCATGGCTGTGGTGTAGAATACTGGGTGTATGGTTTATGCCTGGGAGACATGGGCATGGGACCTGGTGGAAGGGACTTCTCCAGGACACAAACTTTTGAGCATGTAAACGGGGAAGTGTTTGTGCCTCACAGGACTGTTTCTGTGAGGCTTTCATGAGAAATGGGTCCCATGAAATATGGTGTCACATAGTGTGGCAGAGCAGGTGTCCTGGACACTGGGAAGTCTGATAAATAGCTAGTTTCCATACTGAAGGGGTTGTCATCTGTGTGAAGTGCTTACGCTGGGTCCTGGAGTCTGCAGACACTGGAGCTTACCTGGATAGCATTGCTGGCCCGCCCAGTGATCAGGCTGTGCTCCTGCAGCTGTGTGCCCTGAACATTGCCTGCTGGGTGCCCCTATGCAGGGGTGGGTACTAGGCCTGCATGTTTGGTCTCCAGTAACTACTCATACCCACCGTGCACGCTGACGGACGAGGAGACGAGGACTGAGATGATCAACCGTGAGCTACAGATCTCTCAGCGGGAGAAGCAGGAGATCCTGGCCTTTGAGGGTCACCTGGCCGCCGCCTCCACCAAGCAGACCATCACCGAGAGCAGCAGCCTCCTCCTGTCCCAGCTAACCAGCCTGGACCCCCAGTATGCCACCCTCCCTGCCCTGGGTGTGGGTGGAAGGGAGATGAGGAGCAGGCAGAGCTGCCCCAGCGTGGTGTGGATCTCTGGAATTAGGCCTTAGGGCCTGGGGTTAGTTGAGTTGTGTGCCCCCTTGGCGGCAGGGCTGGGACAGTGTGGCTTTCCAGTACTTGCACTCAGTGTTGTATGTGTGGCCTCTGACTCTCGTGTCCCCTGTGACACACAGAGGCCCTCCCCGGAGGCCACCCCCTCACATCCTGGACCAGGTGAAGGCCCTCAACCAATCCCTGCGCCTCGGGCACCTGTTGTGCCGCAGCCGTAACCCAGACTTTCTCCTGCACATCATCCAGCGCCAGGTGAGGCCTGCCCTGGGAGCGAAGGGAGCCCAGGCCAGGAAGGCTCCAGAGGTTTTCCCCACAGGCAGAGTGCGCTGGGATGTGCAGCGAGCACTGTGTCCTTGCGTGCTGATGGCGCACAAGACACTGGGTTCAGATGTGTGCTGACGGCTGCAGACTGACACTTGCCCTGCAGAGGGCAGCCTTGAGCCTCTGCAGGCCAGAGGATTCAGGGCACAGGGATGGGCCTCTACTGATACACTCAGTCTCTCTGCTGCCCACACAGGCCTCCTCCCAGTCCATGCCATGGCTAGCGGATCTGGTACAGTCCAGCGAAGGATCTCTGGACGTGCTGCCTGTTCAGTGCCTGTGCGAATTCCTGCTGCACGATGCAGCTGACGCCACGGCCTCAGGGGAGGAGGATGACGAGGGCGAAAGCCGGGAGCAGAAGGCCAAGAAGCGACAGGTACGGGATCCCAGCCATCCACCCCACCAGGGCTACCCCGGCAGTGGCCCTGACAGTTCTTCTCGGTCCACAGAGGCAGCAGAAACAGCGGCAGCTGCTGGGCCGCCTGCAGGATCTGCTGCTAGGCCCTAAAGCAGATGAGCAGACCACATGTGAGGTGCTTGACTACTTCCTCCGGCGTCTGGGCTCCTCACAGGTGGCCTCCAGGGTGTTGGCCATGAAGGTGAGTGTGACCAGGAGTCACGCCCCCAGCCCCTCCCTGGGGAATTCTAGCCAGGGGCTCTACCACTGAGTCACACCCTAGCCCCTCACTGGGGGATTCTAGGCAGGGGCTCTACCACTGAGCCATGCCCCACTCCTCACTGGGGGATTCTAGGCAGGGGCTCTACCACTGAGCCACGCCCCCAGCCCCTCACTGGGGGATTCTAGGCAGGGACTCTACCACTGAGCCACACCCCACTCCTCACTGGGGGATTCTAGGCAGGGGCTCTACCACTGAGCCACACCCCACTCCTCACTAGGGGATTCTAGGCAGGTGCTCTACCACTGAGTCACGCCCCCAGCCCCTCACTGGGGGATTCTAGGCAGGTGCTCTACCACTGAGCCATACCCCACTCCTCACTGGGGGACTCTAGGCACGTTCTCACTGCTGAGCCACAGCCTGGCTTTCTGTGTATGTATTGGGTAACCACTTGGTTCTCCCAGACTTCTTTCCTGATTTGCATGGACAGAAGGGACAGGTGCTGGTAGTCTAGTCTGCAAGAACTGGAGCCCTTTGTCTCTTGTCTGTGTCTCCTCCCTGGGCGGTGGCGTACTATGAAAGTGGTTGAACAAGCTGCCGCTTACCGTGTCTAGAAAGGTTGTGCCAAGCACTGGGCTGTGACTCAGACTCTCAATTCCATCCTTAGCACCAAAGAAAAAAAGCTTTGAGCAAATATTTTAAGCTGGGTATGATGGGCAACCTGGTGATGCCGGCACTCAGGATGCTGAGGCAGGGGTTTCCAGGCCAGCTACGTAGTGAGTTTGAGACCAGCCTGGGCTACAGAGTAAGACCTGTCTCCAACAACAAGCGAGTTTAAAGAGCTCAGCTCACATTACTTTTCTTCTCTAGATTATGGTGACAACAGGGAGCCAGCTGATTTCCTCACCCAGGAGCTGCCATGTTCTCTGTGTGGGGCTTGCATCTAAGAGTAGACTGGGCCTGCTGAATGCTAGGGCAGGCGGGCCTGGCTTTATATGTGTGTGTACCTACAGGGCTTGTCACTTGTACTGTCAGAGGGTGGACTTCGTGATAAGGAAGAGAAAGAACCCCCCATGGAGGAGGATGTCGGGGAGGCAGATGCGCTGCAGGGCTATCAGTGGCTGCTGCGGGACCTGCCCAGGCTGCCCCTGTTTGACAGTGTGAGGACCACCACTGCCTTGGCTCTACAGCAGGTATGGAACGGGCTAGGCCAGTCCTGGGAGGAAGGGGTGGTTGCACACTGCCCCAGGACCCATCTCAGACATCTGTCTGCCCTCCCCAGGCCATCCACATGGAAACTGACCCCCAGACCATCAGCGCCTACCTGATCTACCTGTCCCAGCACACTCCGGTGGAGGAGCAGGGCCCACACAGTGACCTGGCCCTGGTGAGGGAATTCGGACAGGGCCAGATGGCTGTGTCACCAACGTTGTGGCTGGCTGTTGGGGTGGTGACCAAGGAGTCGAGGAGGTGGGGCCACTCGTGACCAGAGTCTTTGGTCCCTCCGCAGGATGTGGCCCGGCTGGTCGTGGAGCGCTCTACCATCATGACGCATCTCTTCTCCAAGGCCTCCTGCAGCAGCGCCTCTGACGCTGTGCTCAGTGCCCTGCTGTCTGTGTTCTCCCGCTATGTACGGCGCATGCGCAAGAACAAGGAGGGCGAGGAGGTCTACAGCTGGGTGAGGGCCAAGCGGGCATTCAGGGCTGGGCGAGAGGAGGGGGGTGGTCTTCAGGGGAGGCTCTGAGGTGGACTGAAGCAGGGCACAGGGTGGGTACACTGTCACACCGTTATCAGTCCCAGCATTTGAGCCACCTGGTGCCTGTCCCTCTGCCCTCTCACAGTCGGAGTCTCAGGACCAAGTGTTCTTGCGTTGGACCAGTGGGGAGACAGCCACCATGCACATCCTCGTCGTCCACGCCATGGTCATCCTGCTGACATTGGGCCCGCCGCGTTGTGAGCAATCTGTCCTGGGCTTTTCTAAACTTGGCTTCTAGTCAGGGTGGCCTGGGAAGAACGTTCTGGCGTAGCTGGGGCGTACCCTTGCCCACCTCTCCGCAGCTGCTGAGGGCAGTGTGACTGCACCCTCCTGCCTATTGTTTGAGTATCCTGTGCACAGTTGAGTTCCCACCATCCCCATGGTCCTCTAGGTTGGCCTGGGGACTCAGTGGCCAAGTCCAGAGCCTGGGAACCTCGGGCTGCCTGGAACCCCTCTGGTCGGTAGCCTTTCCTCTTGTCCTGGTAACTTCAGCAGCTTCCATCTAGGTACCATGTTATGTCTAAGAGAGTGGAAAGGGTACAGACCCCCTGGCTGGGAATTCTGAGGCCTGTGGGTGGGCTTCACTACCATGCTGAGGAAGTGCCCGTCTATGGTGTGGCATATGTCCACTATGTTACTGCCCTGAGGAAGGACAGCAGGAAGGCTGGCCATGTTGTCTCATCTTGTTGGGTCCCCTGGGCTCTATGGAGCCAAAGAGTGAAGGCCCTGTGAGGACAGGCAGCTTGTGCTGCGGTTCTCTGGCGCATATGTAAGTCTGGGTGACCTTGGGCAGGAAGCCACATTCCACCCCCAAACCCAGGCTGCCATAGGCTACTGTACAGCAGATAGGGTGACATGAAGTTATGTGCCCACTGCCTTCTCAGTCCTCATCCACACCATCATTTGAGCCTTCTCTGTTCCCCTAAAACCTGTTTCCTCCCCACCCCCAGCCCCCACAAGAAGTACAGCCCTTGGTGGTCTGGGATCTTTCTTGGGTTCATGGTTCCTCAGATGACACAGCTGTTCCCTTTGTCCTCCCTAAAGCTGGTGACAGTGAGTTCAGTGAGTTGCTGGACATCTGGTTTCCAGAGAAGAAGCCGCTGCCCACAGCCTTCCTGGTGGACACATCTGAGGAGGCACTGCTGCTGCCCGACTGGCTGAAGCTACGCATGATCCGCTCTGAGGTCCCCCGGCTTGTGGATGCTGGTACAGTGAGGCTGGGGGAGGGGCTGGGCCTCACACTTGCTGCCTGGGAGCCTGAACCGACCAGCAGTCACACCTTCCAGGGCCTCTGAGAGCTCAGACACCAGGCCCAGAGAAGAAATGGCTATAAAAGACCTGGCCTTTAGAGGCACAAGAGATAGTTTCAGGGCCTTTGGATTAGTCCTTCGGAGGCCATGTGGGCTATAGGCAAGCTGCACTGAGCAGGGGACGGTCCCCTCGGGCTGGACGTGTGCCCAGCTTGGGTCTTTCAGTCTGGTCCCAGGCAGGAAAGGAGACAGTGAGTGGCTGGGTGGACTTGGGAGGCCCAGTGAAGGACATACCAAGGAGTCTGGACTCCAGTGAGCCAGAGGGCCATTCGCAATGTCATGGCTTCAGAAGCCACAGGGGACTGTATGTGGTGGAGATTGGCAGAGCCAGGCCCTGTGGTGGTGCATGAGAGCCCCCTTGCAGGGCCGAGAGGGCCCGGTGGGCAGCTGAGCATACCTTGCCCACAGCCCTGCAGGACCTGGAGCCCCAGCAGCTGCTGCTCTTCGTGCAGTCCTTTGGCATCCCTGTGTCCAGCATGAGCAAGCTGCTGCAGTACCTGGACCAGGCAGGAGCCCAGGACCCCCAGACCCTGGAGCAGAACATCATGGACAAGAGTAAGCCCTGGGGACCATGAGGCTGGCAGCACCCTGTGGCCCCCCAAGCCCTTTGGGGCAGAGCGAGTGGTTGTCAGGTCAGGTGGGCACCTACCCCTGTGGCAGACTCGGGAGCTCTGAGGCTGTACTGTCCCCATCATGACTGGCTTGAGGTTGGAGGGAACCCTAGGTTCTCTGCTGGGAACCCAGCAGCTCCGTTCCTGCAGTCTTTGGTCTTTTTGTCTCTGAGAGACAGTGGTTCTCTGGGTAGCCCTGGCTATCCTGGAACTAGCTCTGTAGAACAGGCTGGCTTCCAACTCAGAGATCTTGCCTGCTTCTGCTTCTTAAGTGCTGCAACCAAAGGTGTGTGCCAGCACAGTCCAGCAAGCTCCTGCAGGCATAGAAGAGCTTGCTGGACATGGTGTGCTAGCCCCCCAGTCCTGTGTCTGGCAGAAGGCAGGCTGGCTTCACCCGCCCCCAGTGGTCCCCTGGCTGCTGTCTTGCAGATTACATGGCCCACCTGGTTGAGGTACAGCACGAGAGAGGGGCTTCCGGAGGCCAGACCTTCCACTCGCTACTCACGGCCTCCCTGCCACCCCGACGAGGTACAGCCCCTCCTTCCCCCACTACATGTTATTGTCTGACTGAGCTGGACCACTTTTGGCCTCCATGGTATTCCCTGGCTTGTGCCAGCCTTATTTGGGGCCTCTTATGTGGGCCCAAGGTCCAGCTCTGCTTTCTGATCACAGTCTGTGGCAGGACAGGGCCAGGAGCTGGTCAGAAAGTTTTGAGGCCACATGCTTCCTGTTTGTCTGCAGACAGCACAGAGGCTCCTAAGCCAGAAAGCAGCCCTGAGCCCCCACCAGGCCAGGGCAGGACTCGGGCAGGGACACAGGTTCCGGTGCTGGGCCCTGAGGACGACTTAGCTGGCATCTTCCTACAGGTACAAGGGCTGCCGTGGGAGGGCCCCTCAGAGCACCCCCTGCACATGTCTGCCCTCCCTGTGTCTCGTGGCATGTGTGTACTATATGTGTGTACCTTGTGCTTACTCCTCATGCTTGCCGGATGAAGTCTGGTTCTGGGGTCCCTGCCAGTCCTTGTGTTAGGGTGCGAGGTACCTCTGTCCTTCACAGCAGCTCTTGGGATGTTAGATTCCCTTGCCGCTCTCTTCCAGCAAAGATCCTGGGTCCCTTAGTTAATGCACGGAATCAATGGGCCTGAGGCAGAATACACATGGGAGCCACAGGGGTATGGGGCCTCTGCATTCTTACCCCTTCTGCTTTCCAGATCTTCCCACTGAGCCCGGATCCACGGTGGCAGAGCTCCAGCCCACGCCCCCTTGCCCTGGCACTGCAGCAAGCCCTGGGCCAAGAGTTGGCTCGTGTCCGCCAGGGGAACCCCGAGGTGCCAGGCATCACAGTCCGCCTCCTGCAGGCCATGGCCACCCTGCTGAGCTCCCCGCACGGTGGCACCCTTGCTCTGGCTATGCACCATAGCCACTTCCTTTCCTGCCCACTCATGCGCCAGCTCTACCAGTACCAGGTACGCTGGCACATGGACTGGTGGGAGGGAAGGGCGGTGGGAGACTGGTGGCCCAGAGTACATGGCCCTGCCTACTGTAGAAAGCCTTGGGTATCTCCCCAACCTACCCTCAGGCCTGATTGTTGTTCCCAGCATGCCTGAGGCTTCCCTTAGCAGGTCTAGATTTTCTGTCCTTAAGCACAAAAAGCCAGCTATCTTGGAGCATGGGCAACAGCAGGGCCAAGGCCCTATCGTAGAGGGTGAGCAAGTGAGGTCTCTGTCACCCCTGTCTGCAGGCTGTGTGGTCTGGGTCTGCCCTGTCTGCATGCACGAGTGCATCTGTGTGTGTACTGTGTATGTGGGTGCGGTGAAGGCACATACCCGAGGGTATTTAAACCCCTTCAAGGTCATCCTGGATTAAGAGACATGCTTTTGAGTGGCAAGTGGGTTGATGCTGGGTCCTGGCCTTGGGTCTGGGCCTCCGGTCCTGGGTTGCATATTACCCCCCAGGCAGGGCTGTCGGAGTCCTGTGCCAGCGTGCTCACCTATGGCTGGCTGTCCCCACAGCGTGCTGTCCCACAGGACACTGGCTTCTCCTCGCTCTTCCTTAAAGTGCTCATGCAGATTCTGCAGTGGCTGGACAGCCCTGCTGTGGAGGATGGGCCCTTGCAGGCCCAACTCAAGTTATTTGCTACCCGCTATTCAGCAAGACACAGAATCAGTGACGGTGAGCACGCTGAGGGCGGTGAGCATGCTGAGGGCAGCAGGCGGGCAGGGACTGGTTGGTGTTACTGTGGTGGAGCCAAGCCTTCGGAGAGCCATGTGGGTCTCTTGAAGAACAGCTAGCCTGGGCAGAGAGGCAGGCTGTGAGTGTGTGGGCAAGCCGGAGCCATGGCATTGGTCACATGGTTTGTACCACTGCCTGCAGTGCGCAGTGGGCTCCTGCACCTGGCCGAGGCCCTGAGCTTCCACCATGATCTGGAGGTGGCCAACTCCACTGCACGGGCCGTCATTGCCACCCTGAGGTCTGGGGACAAGTGTACCGTGGAGCCTGAGCTCATCAGCAAAGGTACTGTCCCCTCCCCCTTCTGCCCCACATGGAGCTCTTGAGGTTGGGGGGAGTGTCTGCCTTGGGGAACTCCAGGGTGTTGGCCTACGCCACTCAGCCAGCTTCCTCCTGTCCCACAGTCCTCCGGGGCCTCATCGAGGTGCGCTCCCCCCACTTGGAAGAGCTGCTGACAGCGCTCTTTTCGGCCACTGCAGAGACCTCCTGCCCAAGCCCGGCCTCTGGGCCCATTGTGGTGGTGAGCTCCTTGCTGCTCCAGGAGAAGGATGAGCTCCTGGGCCCCAGCAAGCAGGATGTGGAGGGCACCAGGTAGTGGGGAGTGTAGCCAGGGTGGGAGGGTGGTGGCTCTGCAGCCTGGTCTCTGCTCTGACCCTTCTGTCCTGCAGCACGGAAGCCATGCGCTTGGGACCAGCATCTGGGCTGCTTGTGGACTGGCTGGAGACATTGGACCCCGAAGTGGTCTGTAGTTGCCCTGACCTTCAGTGGAAGCTGCTCTTCTCACGAAGAAAGGTGACAGGGACGTGGTCCAGTGCTCTCCCACAGTGCTGCCACTCCAGACTGTGTCTCTTAGCCTCCAGAGGAGTGGGGTTAGCCGGGCCTGGGCTCCTTGTCCCAGGGGCTGGTGCATGTCTCTTTGGGTCAACATTGGAGCCAGATCTGGGCCCGGGCTGGGATGGGGGTGAGAGTAGGCTAGTTTTACAGATCCTAAAATCTGAGGAACCCAGGTAGGCCCAGGGCTGTGGGGAAGTGGGGAAAGGCAGAAGGGTATTGGTTGTGTGTTGTCATTTAAACCCAGCCCTTGCTGGGAGAGAAGGTGGTCAGAACCCAGGGCTCTGCCCTACATGGAGACAATAAGGAGATGGGGCCAGGCCAGGCCCTTTGCTGCTGTTTCCTGGGCGGCCCCACCAGAACATGGTCAGCTGACATGACATCAGAACTGGTGGCCCTGGGCCCAATTGAGATCATTCCAGCCTCTTTCCTCTCCAGGGCAAAGGCCACATAAGTGCCCAGGTGCTCTCCTTCCGCCCCTACCTCCTGGCGCTCCTCACACACCAGGCCAGCTGGTCCACGCTACACCGCTGCATCCGTGTCCTGCTAGGCAAGAGCCGTGAGCAGAGGTGAGGCCAACCTCAGACCCCTAGGAGCCTCTCGGCCCGGATACAGCGTCGTGTGAACCATGGATTGTGTCCCCCTACACCTTGGTTCAGGGCAGTATCTCCTGAGGGGGGTCCTGTTGTGCTTAGTGCCTTGGGCACCAGTGTGTCCTCAACAGCAGGGCCAGTATCTTGCTTTTGGTGCTCAGCCCCTCCCATCTTCTCAGCACATTTTTATCTGGAGAATTTGGCTTATGTCCATGACGTGGTACAGGAGGCAGAGGAGCTGTGAGAAGCTGCCCATCGAGCCTGGTGATCCCTTGACTGTGACAGGCCCATAGTGTGGGCACAAGCTGTGCTTGAGTTTTCTCATGGGAACCATCAGATGCCCAGCTCACACACACAGGACCTGGGAATGTGTGGGTCAGGAAGACCCCTGTTGTTCGGCCATTATGCTTGACCAGGGACTAGAGGCTCCTCAGGACAGTGGTGGCCCTCTACAGAGGTCCCTTTTCTAGGAATTTACCCTGGTGCTAGTGTTCAGAGGCCTGTCTGCTTTCTCCCAGGCTCGACCCTTCAGCCTCCCTGGACTTCCTGTGGGCCTGTATCCATGTTCCCCGGATCTGGCAGGGCCGGGACCAGCGCACTCCACAGGCAGGTCTCGAGGTTAGCCCAACCCTGTGGGTGGTGGCTGCACATCCTGGAACTGACTTGTAGCCTGATTGCAGAAGCGGCGGGAGGAGCTGGTGCTTCAGGTCCAGGGCCCAGAGCTGCTCAGCCTGGTGGAGCTTATCCTGTCCGAGGCAGAGACCAGGAACCAGGATGGGGACAGTGCCGCACGCACCCTCATCCAGACTCGGCTGCCCCTGCTGCTTAGCTGCTGCCGTAGCAACGATGAGAATATTGGAAAAGTGGCCGAGCACCTGACCAGCTGCATCCAGCAATGGGGGGACAGGTACCTGAGTCCCTACTGTGTCCCCTCGCCGTAGATAGCTGCTGTCACCTGGGGGTGGCTCCTTCAGTACATGGCCCTCCACTGGCCACACCATCCCAGTGACCCAGTCCCTCTGCTCTCTGTTCTTTCCAGCGTGCTGGGCCAGCGCTGCCGAGACCTGCTGTTGCAGCTGTACTTGCAGCGGCCAGAGGTCCGGGTGCCAGTGCCCGAGGTCCTGCTGCAAAGTGAAGGTGCCACCAGCAGCAGTATCTGCAAGGTGAGTGACACAGCCTGCCATAGCCCCGTGGCCCACAGAGCGGGGGTGGGCCGCCTGCACCAGCGCCATCAGCCTCACCTCACCTCGCCAGAGCTCAACCTTGCTGTGATAGGCTCTTCCTCTGGATGCAGAGGGATGCTTCTTCCTCTTTCTGTGCTCAGGTTGTGGGCAGACAGGAGTTGGCACACATGTAACATGTGGACAATATGGGGCCATGGTCTCCATCAGGAGGATTGTGCCCCATCACTCCAGAGTACCCATGAGTCCTCCTGCCTCCTACCCATTCTGGCCAGCTCCACTGTGCCTCAGCAGGGCAGATCAGCTCGCGTCCTCTGGAGCTTTTGTGAGGGGCCACATGCCTTTGGTGTGATCTCTAGAATGTCCATGTTGAGCTTGCTACTGCTGCTGCCTGGTGTCCTGGGCCGTGAGGGGGATGGGAGAGCCCAAACGGTGTATAGGCAAGTAGTCTCCCCTCCCCCAGCTGGACGGACTCATCCACCGCTTCATCACGCTCCTGGCAGACACCAGCGACTCCAGATCTTCCGAGAGCAGAGTGGCTGATGCCAACATGGCCTGCCGGAAGCTGGCTGTGGCCCACCCCATTCTGCTGCTGAGGTGTGTGCTGTCACAGCAGTGGATACCCTGTGGGGTCGGGGTGACTGGGGGGAGGTGTGACCAGGAGCATCCTTCTGTTGGCCCCCAGGCACCTGCCCATGATCGCAGCCCTCTTGCACGGCCGCACACATCTGAACTTCCAGGAGTTCCGGCAGCAGAACCACCTGGCCTTCTTCCTGCACGTGCTGGGCATCTTGGAGCTGCTGCAGCCGCGAGTCTTCCAGAGCGAACACCAGGGGGCGCTTTGGGACTGCCTGCGATCCTTTATCCGCCTGCTCCTGGTGGGTGCCAGGCAGACTGTCCCCCACATTCCTCAGCCATACATCCTCCCATGTCCCCTCCTGTCCTTGCTTGACTCCCTTCTGCTCCTGCAGGAGCTAGGGCCAAAGCCAGGCCTCCTTCCAGTGACTTCTGTCTCCACTGTCCAGAGACCAGCTCTTCACTGAGGCTCCTAAGCCCCAGCATCCCCTCCCTGGGGAATCTGACATTCAAGACCCTTGGTGCCAAGCCCCACTGTGTGCTATTTGTTGGCCTCATGTGCCCCAGTATATACATATTATGGAAACAAAAGACAGGCCATCTAGGTGTCAGAGTAGCACACCTGCAATCCCAGCACTTGGGTGGCTGAGGCAGGAGAATTGCAAGTTCTGGACCAGCCTTGGCTATAACATTATGAGGCAATATACGACTCCGACCCAGGGGCTGGAAGGAGGGCTTAGAGAAGAGAGCATTGGCTGCTCTTGTAGAGGAGGACCCTGGTTTGGTTCCCAACACCCACATGGTAGCACCAGACACTCCTGTAGTACACAGACACACAGACATACCAGACACTCCTGTAGTACACAGACACACAGACATACACCAGACACTCCTGTAGTACACAGACATACAGACATACACCAGACACTCCTGTAGTACACAGACGTACAGACATACACCAGACACTCCCTGTAGTACACAGACACACAGACATACACCAGACACTCCTGTAGTACACAGACGTACAGACATACACCAGACACTCCCTGTAGTACACAGACACACAGACATACACCAGACACTCCTGTAGTACACAGACGTACAGACATATATTCAGGCAAAACATTCGTTCAGTAAAAACCAAAACAGGCCCCAATCAGGCTAGCTCTGGGCCCATCGCTGTCATGGGGGTCATGTGTCGTATAGAGGGTCTGAGGAAGCCCCTGGTGGCTCTGCCTTCTCCACAGAACTACCGGAAGTCCTCCCGCCACCTGGCCCCCTTCATCAGCAAGTTCGTTCAGTTCATCCACAAGTATGTAGCCTGCAGTGCACCCGCAGCCGTGACCTTCCTGCAGAAGCACGCAGAGCCCCTCCAGTGAGTTCCCACACCTGGCAGGGCTGGCCAGTGGCCACACACTGGAGCCGGGAGCAGCAGTCTAGCCAGTGAATGTTCTAGTCTGAATTGCAGCCTCCAGCCTCATCCCCACTTGCTCCTCCTCACTCACCCCTCATCTTCACCCCTGCTCCTCCCTCCTCCCTCCTCCCTACTGCTTCACTTGGCACTTACCTAACCCCAGGCCCTCCTGCCTGCCCTGCTGCTGCTCCTTGCCTGGCACTCTGAAGTGAACCCGTGCTTTCTCCACAGTGACCTGTCCTTTGACAACAGTGACCTGGTGATGCTGAAGTCTTTACTGGCAGGGCTCAGCCTGCCCAGCCGGGATGGGAGAGCAGACCAAGGCCTGGATGAGGAAGGCGAAGGTAAGCGGACAGGTGAGCTCTCAGGTGCTGTGCAGGGAGGGTCCTGGTGCGTGTAGCTGAGCCCTGAGACCTCATCTGTCTGACGCATGTGCGTGGGCAGCGCCATGACCAAGCTGACGGGACAGAACCACCTTGTGGAGATGTTTGGCTCTGCAGGTTGGTCCTTAGGTCAAGGTCTTACACCTCACTTGCCTGATGGCGACTTGTGCTCCACAGGCAGGACAGTGTCCTTTTGCTGACATAGTCACTGGCAGATAGGCAATGACTCAGTGAGCCAGGGTGACTAGAAGCCAGGTGATTGCAGCTAGCCTTTGCTGCCTCTGTTGGCCAGATTGACTGTGGTCTCAGGTTGCCTAAAGGCACAGGGAAGGTCCTGCATGGAGGACACACTGTACAGACACAAGTTTCCCATGTGGGGTGATACCTTGGGGACAGAGGCAAGGGGATGTGCTCTGAAGTTGGCTGTAGTTAGTGTAAAGAAAACATGTTCTGGGTCTCCCAGGGCAGCCCAGCATCCTAGCTGCCACCCTCCACATGACACCCCTCCAGCCCCGTGACCAACACATGTACCAAGCACTGTGTGGCATCCTGGGTAGTGGCCAGTGTGCCGCTGGGATGGGCACAGTCTTTCCACGGAGACTGCCGGTCTGGCTGGGCCCTCGGTGTTCAGCCATCACCTGACCCTGATTAACCTTTCACAGATGAGCGTTCAGCTGGCTCCTTACCCCTGGTCAGTGTCTCCCTCTCCACCCCACTGACCGTAGCTGATGTGGCACCTCACATGAAGAGGCTGTCCCGGGGCCAGGCTGTTGAGGGTAAGTGAGCCACCTGTTCCCAGACCACCCTGGTTCTACTGAGCTGTTTCTTAGCGCAATGGACCCCCGAAAGCATTGAGGTTCTTAAGGAAGACCCAACAGGGTGTCTGGAAGATCTCTCAGTCTTCAGACTAGAACCAGGGGTTGAGTAAAGGGGTTTGCTCCAAGTACCCATTTTACAGGGTGAGCCACTGGTCACTGGAGACCAGTGTGGGGCCAAATGGGGAGGGCATAGTGTCAGGATAACCACTGAGCACGGTAGGTGGTTCCCGGTGCATCTTGGGGCAACTCTGGGAGACTAGGATGCCTGGGGACTGTCCCTTCCTGTCTCAGGATTGCTTGGGGTAGGAAGGAGGTTCCCCTTAGGTCCCCCTAAACCCCACAGCCTGGCCTTTTCCCCTCAGATGTGCTGGAGACCCTGAGTGACATAGACGAGATGTCACGGCGGAGACCTGAGGTCCTGGGCTTCTTCTCGGTGAGTGATGCTGGGAAGAGCCCAGGTTGGGATCTAGAGGACAGCACTCACCCCGCTGCCATGCAAGCCAGGCACTGGCCCAAACTGGCCCAAAGCAGGAGGCCAAGTGGGCTGTCCACTGCCCTGGTGACCCTACAGTTACATTAGGGCGAGTCCCCACGGTGGCACTCTTCTCTCACCCGAGCAGACCAACTTGCAGCGGCTGATGAGCTCAGCAGAGGAGTCCTGCCGCAACCTGGCCTTCAGCCTAGCACTGCGCTCCATCCAGAACAACCCCAGGTAGGTCAAGCCCCAACGTAGGGCCACTGTCACCCCATGCTTGCCGAGCCAGGCAATGGGAGGTCAGTGCATTCTGGGGAGGCTGGGGCCTGGCCTGGCCTCCTGAGCCAGAGGGTGGTAACCCATGACCATGTCTCTTGCAGCATCGCTGCTGACTTTCTGCCTACCTTCATGTACTGCCTGGGCAGCCGAGACTTTGAGGTGGTACAGACAGCCCTCAGGAACCTGCCAGAGTACACCCTGCTCTGCCAAGGTGAGCCACCCACCCAGCGCCTGCCTGCTGCCCTGGGAAGCACTGCTGGCCCACAGCTGTCTGACCTCAACTCTTCCATAGAGCACGCAGCTGTGCTGCTGCACCGAGCCTTCCTCGTGGGCATGTACGGCCAGATCGACACCAGCGCCCAGATATCAGAGGCCCTGAAGATCTTACACATGGAGGCTGTGATGTGAACTGCTGTGGTTGCCACGATTCCAAGCCACACCAGCAAGCCTGCCCTGGGGTGGTCTCGTCCCCGAGCCCCTGGAGGCTGGGCAGGGACTGAGAACAGCTCTCTCCAGCCATCGACTGGTGCTGGAAGTCCTCTCGAGTATTCACCCTGTCTTTGAAGTCACAGGAGAAATGATGGAGAGAGACTTCTGCCAGCAAGGCGCACTGAGGGCGATTGAAATGAAGCATCGGGTGCCTGTGTGCTGTCTGGTGTCCTGTGTTGTCCCTGGCTAGTGTGGTCTGGGTTCCTGTACTTGGTGTAAGGCTTCCACAGTGTTGAGCAGAGGCCTGGGAGACAGCTTGAGGCATTCCCTGATGGACTACCCTGCAGGCTACCCTCACTGGCAGCTGCCTTCAGTGGTATGGCCTGCTTGGCTCTGGGTTCATTATCCCAAGAGCCAGGCGGACAGAGTGCTCTCACCCTAAATAGATGATAGAGCCCTGTGATTCAGGCAGGAATGGCCCTAGTAGCCTGTGGTTCTGGCTGTGTCCTGTGGGTGGCCCCAGAGAAGAACCATCAGTTCCACCCACCATGGGGACAGCAAGGTGCTGGTTGCAGCTGGTGTAGAATGGACCAGTCTGTGGCGAGCATTTGTCTCTGATGGACACATGCCCTCCAGGTTAGGATCAGAGCCATTCTCAGGGTGGGCAGGGGCCCTTGCTAGGGTTGCAGACTATCCCTGCAGGGTTGTCCCTGGTGGTCTGCTGCTCCATCTCTGGCCACCAGGGGGCATTTTTTCCTAAAAAAAAAAAACCAGCTCCTGCCCCAGGTTCCCCAGAAGTCATACTGCCTCTGACAATGACCTGGGCCACACAGGCTCAGACCCACAACCCCTGGTCCTATCCTGGCCGCTGAGCCAGCTCTGCCTGCCCACACACCTTCGCCAATGCATTGCTACTGTGCCAGTCTCTCATCCTTGAGTCTTACACAGCCATGCAGATCTGATGATGGGGCCCAATGGGCCAAGGCTGCCTTTGTCCCCAGGAAGGTTCCTAGGGTGTTTGGGAGGAGCAGGTTGGGCAAAGAATGAGGGACAGGAGCCAACTTCAGGTGGCCAGGTCCTCACCTTCATACACCCATTCAAAGCAGCAGGCACCTATGTACAGGAAGGCTGGCAGTGGTGGCCCATCTGCGTGGCTAGGGCACCTGGACACAGGGAGATTCTGTGTGTCTGGCTTCTGGTCCAGGCCAGCTCCAAACAAACCAGGTCCCCCCGACCCCCCAACATACATCTCTTGAGAAGCCGCAGGGCCTATCCGTGGCACCTGGGCTCTGCCCTGGGGGCCCTTAATAGGACCCCTAGAGCAGGGTAGCTGCTCTTCAGTGTGGGCCAGTCCCACCCGTGCAGAGTGTGGAAGGTTGTCCACAGCACCCAGCATGGAGACCACTGGGCCCCAGTGCAGGCCACTGTAGAGTGTACCTCCTGCCCTGCCAAGTGGAAGCAAAGCCTGGCATGCAGGAGTCGGCACGTGTGCATTCCCTCTCCTCACTCGGTGCCCCTGAACCTGAGCTTGGGTCACTGTCCTTTGGCACATGTGTTTGTCTCCAAGTACTGCCTCCTCCCTTAGACCTGAGGTACACAGAAGGGTGAGTGGTACCTTCCTGCCCCACAAGCTTGGGGGGATGATGGGAACTCCGTGATGGAAGAGTTAAGACTGGAGCTTGTGTCTGGATCATCACACCAGTGCCTGCATCTGCCCCGCCTTACACCACAGTATAGAGGGCGATGGGTACTGAATAGCACATGGCTGGCTCTGTGGGCAGGTGCAGGAATCCTGGGCACTTCCCACATGGGCATCCAGCCAAGGCCTGGGGTTTAACAGTCTGGTCCTCTGAGTCGTGGGTCTTGGCTTGGGCTTCTTACACATAACACACCACACACACAGACACACATACACACAGACACACACACACCCCAAGGCGGGGTTTCTCTGTGTAGCCCTAGGTGTCCTGGAACTAACTCTGTAGACTAGGCTGATCTTAAACTCAGAGATCCTGCCTGCACAACACACACACACACACACACACACACACACACACATACACACACACACACACACACACACACACACACACACACAAGACAGGATTTCTCTGTGTAGTTCTAGGTATCCTGGAATTCACTCTAGACCAGGCTGGTCTTGAACTCAGAAATCCTGCCTGCCTCTGCCTCCCAAGTGCTAACAATTAAAGGCACGCACCACCACTTCCTGGCTATGTGGCACACCCTTAATTAGCAGAGACCCAAGGCTCATGAACACCAAGGGCCATGTGTGGGTTCAGCTGGCCAGAAGTAGGTGCCTGGCAAGTGTTTTCTGCTACATCAAACAACAGCTGGGTGCCCATCCTCAGCCACAACCTTCTGTCATATACAAGATGCTGGTCCTGCCATAGGCAGACAGAGACTAGAGGCAGCAGGGCTCCCAGCCTAGTATCTTATGTAGAGAGCAGGGGTCTGTTTACACCCAGTGCTGGGGCTCACAAGACAGGGTTGTGGGTAACCCAGGTCCTGGATGCGGGTGTGTAAGATGTACAGGGTCATTCATCAGGATCGTGAGGTTGGTAGTGGGGTTGGTACCTCCAGGTTTGTCTGGTCGAAGGACAGAAGCCTGGAGGTTGAGCCTTGATGTCAGCCTGGGAATGAGACCCAGCTTGGGGTTCTGAACCTGCCTGCTGGAAGGCGTAAAACAGTCATGGCCTTGAGCCTGAACCCAGAGGGACTGCTGATGCTCAGCTGAGGTCATCTCTAGGCCACTTTAAAAGCCTCAGTTTCCCCTCATTGTGAAGGGTAGCGCTCACACTTCTCACAAGGCTGCAGGGTTGAGCACTGAAGCTGTACCTATAAAATGCTGGGGGAGGGGTGGGGCCGGGTGAAGGCCACCCTGTACTCCATGCTCACTGGATAAGAATACTAGTTTATGCCCCAGTAGCCAGGTTGCTGAGGCCAGGGCCTGGGGACAAGAGGGTCCCTGACTGTGCATACATCAGGCTGATGACTTCCGTAGTTCCTGGGGGACAAAAAGGCCAGCGTGTCTCCAATTCAGAGAGGGTCACAGTGTAGCTTAGCTGAGATGAAAGGGCAGACCTACACAGACATGTCTGTGCTGGGGTGGCCGCAGGGCCCCTGGCAGTGAGGGGCTGTCTGGTGGAATTAGGATCTGCCTAGTATAAGATGGCAGACCAGACCAATCAAGGACAGACACCCACAGGATGCAGAAGGGCACAGGGCCAGAGATCCCAGCACAGCCCATGCCCCAGCTCCTGACTTTACCTCCTCCCCACCATCAGAATTCCAGTGGTTTGGAGGCACCTGGTAGACTGACTGCAGGACAGCTCCGTTCCGGTTGGAGAATTGGGTTAAGCTCACTGCAGCAGGGCAGCAGTAAGTCCCTCAGGAGACCCCAGGCTAGGCCCCTCAGTCTCTTTCATTGTGAGGAGGAAGGAAAGATGGTTAGAGGACAGTGTTCGGAGCCCACCTGCTTTCCTGTGGTTGCTGCCCGGTGCCTTGATTTGGGGAGTGGCGTCATGGTAATGATCATACCTGTTTCTTGCCATTAAAAAAAAAAAAAAAAAAGGCTTTGGGGTTTATTTTTAGTTCTGGACAGCTGTGACCTTCACATGGGGACAGAGTTCTGGTCTCGCCCACAGGGTCACCCCACACTCACCTTAGGAGGCCCGCTCAGTCATCTTTTCTGCCTTGTAGACAGAGCAGGGAGGGCTATAGCGGCTGAAGGTTGTGTTTGTGGATGGGCACCTGAGAACTGGGAGGTTCTGGGGTCTCGCCTCGTCCCATTCCTTCCTGAGGGCAGCCAGGAACTCTGATCCAGTTAGCCTGGCCAGGTAGGCTAGGGTTGGGCCAAGTGTCTAAAAGTTAGACCATGCCTGAAGGAGCTCTGGAACTGCGGCCTCTTCCCTCCTGGGAGGTGATCTGCTAGACACTTGGGATGGGCAGGCTCGGGTACAAGTCCTGGATCCCTCCACCTCTGTGCGGCTGTAAATCTAAAGGGACAGCTTTTCGGCTCTTGACCTGCTTGGGCTCACTGGCCCATTGGCTTACTGGAAGCATGAGAAAGTATGAAGGGACCTTAAGGGACAAAGAGGAGTTTTCCAGGTACGTTCTTCGATGCATTGACTTTCTACTGGGAACTCAGGACTCTCCGTGTCCCTATTGGGCATTTGCCCAGAGAGCAGTCTGCTTCCTATAGCTCCAGGAAGGAAGACCAGGACCCAGGGGAAAGGAAGGCCAGCTAGAAGCCATGCCTTCACTCAGATGTCACTCAGCAAAGGCTCAGCCCCCCTCACCCAAAGCCATGGCTGCCCAGAGCGTAGGGCTGGCTCAGGGCAGGAACCTCTGCTGTGCCCAGGGCCCTACCTCAGTACAGGGTCTCTTGCTGCCCATCCATGACTCTGCACTCAGCTTCTGCTTGGGTCACATGTCCTGGGAGCAGAGGTTCTGGGGACAGTGCTGGGTCCCTGGCATCCTCATCCCTGGTGGCAGTACAGCGGGAGACCACAGGCTTTTGTGAAGGAGCCGAGGAGCTGCCTAGGAGAGTTGGCCAGGATTTGGGCCTGCTCAAGTCCCAGCTGGCTGAACCCTCAGGCACATTTCTGAGCTACAGAAAGGCTGTGGGGGAGAGATCGTGAAAGGCATGGTGTGCAGACACACCAGCTTCTGGGGCTGTGTGAACAGAGAGGAGGTGTGATTTGACAGGGCTCCACAGGCAACAGCACGGGCCAGTCCCCTCCATCCATGGGTCCTGCTGCCCTCAGCACCAAAGTACTGTTTGCCGAGAGTGTGGCGGGCCGGGCCCTATTACAAGGGGTTCCTATCAATGGTATAAAGAGGATTAATAATGTATTTATAGCACATCGTTGTGGTAGCCGAGAATGATCTATAAATGTGCGGTAAATGTTTTATAATGTTTTTGTAACCCGTTATAAATGATAAATGGACGACTCTAGATGCGGGATCAAATATTTATAACGCATTGTGTGCGACGCTGGCCTGCAACAGTTCAGGAAAGCCATTAATAATAAAGTGGATGGAAATGTAAAAGTTACGGGCATGCCCAGCAAAGCCATTTGTAATGAAATATAAAAATTTGGCTGTTGGAAGCAGCCCGTGGCCAGAGCTGGAGCTGTGACCAGTGTCTCCCATCTCCTAGAGGCCAAAACAGAGGTGAGAGAGAATGTCTGTAAGGTCATTCAAAGCTACTAATGTACCCACAATGGCCAGCACTCTTCCATGTAACCTAATTAATTAGCTAGTGGGCCTTAAGACAGGATTCACCACCTGCTCCCCCTCTCTGGCCTGGAGCCCCAAGGATAGTCTTGGGTGTTGGAAGAGGAGACTCCCTGTGGATTCTGTATGAGCTCCAGAGTGATACCTCCCTCCCCAGCCATCCAGACAGTTCCGTGAGTAAAGTCACGTTGGTAGCCTCTGGGCAGCATCGTGATTTCAAGGCTCTGACAGTCCTGCAGGAAACCTCACTCTGGGCCTTGTTGCTCTGTTTCTCTTGCGCCTGCTCATTTCCTGCCATCCTGGTGTCTCTCCCCTCATCAGCGCTGAGCCAACCACCGTTTTGGGGGCACACCCACCAGTTGAAAGTCTACAGGGCCCATTATGTGAGGGTACCCTCAGAGGCCAGAAGAGGGCACCAGACGCCCTGGAGCTGGAGCTACAGGTGGTTGTAAGCCAGCACACACCTTTGAGAGCAGCAAGCACTTTACAGAGGAGTCATTTCTCCAGCACCCAGGCTAGTTTTTGAATTGACAGGAAAGATACTTCCTTCTCTGTCCCTCCTGGATCCCCGCCTATACCTCTGCTCCCTTAGAAAGATGTACCATAGCAGGGAAACTGAGGCTGGCCTAGAAGTCCCAACTCAGGCCAGGGAAGGCACTCAGAGCAAGATCCCAACTGGACCGGCCAGATCTCTAAACCCCTCCCCACATTGGGATGAGGCAGGGCTGGCTTTGGAACCTTGTTTGCTTCAGCCAAAGTGAAAAAATGCAGTACGTAGAGGGCCGATGAGGCTGGGGCAGGGTGCTGCCCTCCCTAGCTCTCTCCCAAGTCACTCTCTGGTCCCCATTCAGCTGTGCTCTGCTCATCCCTACCCCAGGGCCTTTGCACGCCTTGCCTCCTGGGTCTTCCTCCTTCTGAGGTGAGACTGTTGCACACAACCTTCAGGGCTCAGTTCTCACATTCTGTCCTTGGAGAAGCCTTCCAGCACCCTGTCCTGCCTACACGTGTGCTAGTGTGCCTTTTGTGACACAGATTCAGCTCTAGCCCCAGCCACTTTGTCCCCAAAGGTCTTTGCTGTCTGGCCCTGTGGAATCACACTACACATACACTACACGGACACACACCACACACATACACACATGTACACCACACACGTCACATATATACACACATACTACACCACACACCACACACATTCACACACCACACATACACACACACCACATACACACCACACCACAAACATACACCACACCATACACACACACACACACACTCACACACACCCACATACCACATACACACCCTACATACACCACACCACACTATACACATATATACACACATAGACATCGCACACACATAAACACACACGTGAACGTATGCACACATGTACTTGAGTCTCCTAGGTGCCTGCCACTGAGTTATTGACATGTGGCTAGCAGTAACTAACCCTTAACTTGCCCTAAGGGAGCCAAGCAGAAGGGGTGATTTCACCAAAGCTTGTACCACCCTCTCTTGGTGAAGACTCGGTCCCTAGCCAGCAGACTGAAAAGCTCCAGCATGCCTGGTGTTTGGGGACACAACAGAAAACTCACAGATAGCTGTCCTGGCCACAGGGGCTGCTGTTACCACAGACTGGATGGAAACCATGAGAGGAACTTGGGGTTTAGGGCTGGGGGGGCCTCTCAGCAAGAAGTTGATATTTGGGCAAACTGGAGGTGAGGAGCAAACCAAGCAGACACCCCGGGGGCAGGGCTGCTGTTACCACAGACTGGATGGAAACCGTGAGAGGAACTTGGGGTTAAGGCTGGGGGGGCTCTCAGCAAGAAGTTGATATTTGGGCAAACAGCCAACTGGAGGTGAAGAGCAAACCAAGCAGACATCCCGGGGGCAAAGGTCCTGAGGCAGGAAGGTGTCCCAGGCACAGCTGCGGAGGGGATGTGGGGATGACTGGGACTGGGACTGGGATGGGACCAGAGATGGCGTGTCCAAAGGGACAGAGGGAGACAGCCTGCTCCACTTAGCAGTTTCCAGAGAATCCCAGATATGGACTAGGGAGGCCACAGGAGTGGTATGCAGGAGGTAGATTAGGCCAGTGCTGGGGGCCAAACTCAAAGGTGTAGAGAGGAGAAGAAGCCAAGAGTCAGCCTGCCTGTCATTCAGGCAGCTGACTGGAGCAGTGGCCCCAGCTATGTAGGGCTGAGATCGGTGTTTCTGGACCAGAGAATCAGGCCTTCAGTTTGAGCAACACTGAACTTGAGGTTGCCTAGAGCCATCTAGGATGCTGGGCTTAGGCTAGAGGCAGATGCCTGGGATTCATCAACAAGAATGTGAGTTTAGGAGCTGGAGAGAATGCTTGGTAGTTAGGAACACTTGCTGCTCTCGCAGAGGACTGGAGTTTGGTCCCCAACATCAAGTCAGGTAGCTCACAACCACCATCCATGACTCCAGCTTCAGGGGCTCTGATGCCCTCGGCGTCTGTGGGCTCTGCACCAAGTGCCACACATGGAAATACACATAATTTAAAAATAGGTAATTTTTGTTTGTTTTTGAGACAGGGTCTAACTATGTAGATCTGGCTATCCTGGAACTCACCATGTAGGCCAGGCTGGCCTCAAAACTCACAGAGATCTGCTGACTCTGCCTCCTAAGTGCTGGAATTAAAGGCATGTGCCACTATGCCCAGCTTTAAAAATAAGTATTAAGGGCTGGGGAGGTGGATCAGCAGTGAAAAGCACTGACTGCTCTTCCAAAGGTCCTGAGTTCAAATCCCAGCAACCACATGGTGGCTCACAACCATCTGTAATGGGATCTGATGCTCTCTTCTGGTGTGTCTGAAGACAGCTACTGTGTACTCATATAAATAAAAATAAATAAGTCTTTAAAAAAAAAAGTGTTAAGCCAGGCAGTGGTGGCGCACGCCTTTAATCCCAGCATTTGGGAGGCAGAGGCAGGTGGATTTCTGAGTTCGAGGCCAGCCTGGTCTACAGAGTGAGTTCCAAGACAGCCAGGGCTACACAGAGAAACCCTGTCTCGAAAAAAACAAAAACAAAAACAACAACAAAAAAAAAAGTGTTAAAAAAAAACCAGCAGCAGCAACAACAAAACCAGAATGTTCAACCAGAGCCGGTGGTGGATACACACCTGTCATTCCAGAACTCAGAAGCCTGAGCTGGGAGTTTGAGGCTAGCATGGGCTACATAGCAAGACCTTGACTCAAATATACAAAAACCAACAACAGGACCCATCTACATTCACCAAGGGCAAGAAAGAGCAGGCAGCCAGAGTTGGGATAGAGGGGGCTCAAGGGTGGGACCAACAGCCTCAGGATCTGGCTGTAGCCTGTCATCTCAAGCAGTATGGCCTCACCTGAGAGGCCATGGGAGCTGTAGGATGGCCACCTCCGGCAGCAGGTTCCTGGACACACGGGGCAGGGACAGGGATAATATGATCTGCTGCTCTGTCCTTCTATGGCAGGAGCAGGAAGGGGAGGGAACTTATCTACTATGTGGAGATAGGAGAAGCCACAGATCTGTGAGGCTGAAGGGTGTGAGCTATTTGGAAGGGCCTCTTAGCCCAGGATGGTCCCAGGATTTAAGCAGAGATCATAGATTCATGCTGGGACAAGGGGGGCAAGGTAGGAATCCCCTGAGTGTTCCTTCAGAGACTCCCAATTTCTGATTACAGTGGTATCTACAATACTGTGGGATGAAAATCTGTGTTCAGCCTTCCTGCGCGCACGTGCGCGCGCGCGCGCACACACATGCACACACATGCACACGCACACGCGTGCTTGTGTATCCTGCAGTCTGGGCAGCTGCAGCACAGTGGACAGTGGTACAGGTTGTGCACTGCACATTCCCAGGGGCAGCCATGTGGCTGATCCCATGTGCTCCTCCACACGTGTCCCATGACTCATCTCTGGCTGCCTCCGCATGGCTCTCTAGGCTCAGCCTACCTCACACCCAGATGTACCTGCCGGTTCTCCTAACCCTTAGGACTAGGCCACCCAAGACATAAATCCTGCAAAAATGACACAGAGAGTACAGAATCCACGAGTCCTTGAGGGTTACGGGGACTCACACTTTTATCTCTTTTTAATAAGTGTCTGTGTGTTTTTCCTGCATACATGGATATGTGCCTTGTGCACCTTTTGTACCTTGTGTTGTGTAGAGGTTTCTTTACAGGACTGAAGCATCCCATCCCGCAGGGAAGCTCTTAAGACAGAAGGTAAACAACTTGATGTAACTTCCTGAAGTCCCTAAAGCTGATCAGATTCACTAGGCCAGCCCCTCCCATCATCCCGAGACAAGCCAAACTGCAAAGAAGACTCGCAGACTAGATCAGCTGCCTTAAAGTGGTGTCGACCACCTGAGTCACTTGGACACTCTTCAGCCTGTTGAGCTGCCTGCAGGCTGTGCAACTCTGTGCTGCAGGTCCTCAGCCCTCGTGACCCATTCCCCATGCTGCGGTGGGCTTTGGTGATGCAGCTGTCTTTGAGTCGTTTCTGCTCTTGTAACCCATCACCCACACTCCTGTAAGTAACCCCAATAAAGCTCATGGGGTCACCAAGTTGGACTTTGGTGGTGTCCATACTTTGGTCTGTGGTGAGCTCCCTATCTGAGGTAAGTAGACGTGTGTGTCTCTCCAGGAAGTCATGTCACATGACAAGTGCGCACTGATATCCGAAGAGGACATCGGCTCCCCTGGGACTGGGATACAGTTATAGATAGTTGTGAGCCACCATGTGGGTGCCGGGCATCAAACCCAAGTCCTTTGGAAGAGTAGCCGGTGCTCTTAACCACTCACTGAGCCATCTCTCCGGCTCCTATTGTTTTATATACTTAAAAAAGTCAAGTCCCCTGGAACTGGAGTTACAGACAGTTTTGAATCACCACGCAGATGCTGCACACATAACCTGGGTCCTCCGCAGGAACAGAAATTGATCCGTCTTCTGTCTCTGTCTCTCTAGTCTCTGTATCCCTATCTACTCTGTATTCCTTTCTCTCCCATGTGTCTGTTTCTCAGTCTCCGTGTCTTTGTCTGTCTTTCTGTGTGTCCCTCTGTGTCTCTACCACTCTCAGATTGTAGTTAGCAAATGTCCTAAAGGGTCCAGATGCCCTACCACCACCCAGGAGATCAATGTGAGCAAGAAAGACTCACATGACCCTGCATTCATTGAGTGCCTACTGTGTGCATACTCGCTGATAGGAGAAAGCTATGCTTTCCTTTGCAGTAGGAGACACTGAGGCTGAAGGTATTTGAGAAGGCAGTAGGTTTGATGCCCATTTTCCTGACCTCCCAAGGCAGTCAGTAGCTTTGTTACCTCAGACAATGGCTGTCACTGATGAAAGTTGACTTCGTGAAAGCTGGGGCTAGGTGCCACCAGGGCTGAGGTGACAGGATGGGAAAAGGTTTCTCAGACTGGGGCCAAAAATTACTCGGGTAGTGGAGGCTTCCGGTTGGATTGGGGAGCACCAGCTATAGTGGGAGAACGAGGGCGGGGGGGGGTAGGGAGGAACTGAGAAGAGCACCCAAATGACTTCAGTGGCTCCGTGGAGCTGCACAGTGGGCTCTTGGAGTCAGCTGGAGAACCAAAGCCCAGAGGGAACATGGCTGGGTGTGACCTGCCGAGTCACGATAAGCGGGGCTGGCAGGTTCTGGCAGTTGATAAGTTTCCTGGACTTTATCCAGAGGAGAGTTGGCAAGAGAGGCTTTTGGAACATTTAAGGGGGTCTGCAAGATGGACTAAGGTGCTGGGGAGGACACGGGAAAGCTGACAGTGGTGGGCAGATTGGGGTGTTCTGGTTTGGGGGACTCTAGAAAGGCAGGCTCTATGAGGTGCTGGTGGTGACGTCATGGGTGGCCCCAGGGGACTGTCATGAATACTGTCCTCAAGCTTCCCTGGTGGCAGGAGCTGGGGGTGGGGAGCGTGAAGAGGCTGGTCACATGGCAACCCTTGAGATGAGATTAGAACTCAGATCCTGGCCTGGCCCTCCCTGCGTTTGCTCACCCTTTCTCCCCACGTCTTGGCAGTTACCTTCCTTACCAGCTTTTCCGGTTCTTATAACTGCTGCCCCAAGGGTCAGGAAAACCTGGTTCCGGGACCAGGCTCTACTGAATGGGGTGTGATCCTGTACTTTGTCCCCCTGATGAAAACCCTCAGGCAGGTCAGCTGCTTCCACTGGGCAAGGGTTGGGACTATAATCCCAGGTCACGGGCTTGTGCGCTCTTTGAGATGAGGAGCTTGCTGCTCACCTGCTGGCCGCACACCTGCTGCCTGTATGCAGGTGCCTCCTTGATGCCAGCCCACAGCTCGGGCGTGGAAAACCTGTTTTCACTCCTGGTAAAGGGTGTAGAGTCGCCACCTGGCTCCAAGCCAGATGCCATTTTTGGGGAAAACGCCTACCTTCCTAAAGATCCTGACTAGACAAGCCCTGGGGCCCAGCTGGGAAGGGCCAGTTCACACTGTTGGTGTCATAGTCCTGTCTATCTGATGACATAACGATTCCTGAGGGGGTGGGGAACAAAGCTGGGTAGAGGTGGTGCACACCTTTAATTCCAGCACTTGAGGAAGAGGCAGGTGGTTTTCTGTGAGTTCGAGGCCAGCCTGGTCTACAGAGTGAGTTCCTGGATAGCCAGGGCTACACATAGAAATTCTGTCTCAGAATCAAACAGAACAAAACAACATTCAGGGCAGCCCTTGGCTCTAACTGAGGACCTGGGAGAGGTTCTTTCCTAACTGGTATCCTCAGAGACTTGAAGAAGCTAAGAGACCACTGGAGAGTTCCTCACAGCCTCTGTTTCCTCCTCTGTGAATGTAGAGGAGTTATTCTGACCAGCTTGGCACCCCTGAGGGTGAAGGGAAACCAGACAGTATTTTAAAGTTTGAGACAGGGTCTCAGGTAGCCCACATCAGCCTCGCACTCAATATATATCTGGGAATGAGCTTGGATTTCTGATCTTCCAGCCTCTACCCAGTGAGTGCTGGGACTCCAGGTGTGTGCACAGTATCCGTGTGATGAGAAGCACTCTACCCAGCAAACTCCACCCCAGCCTCAAACCAGACAGCTATGTAGACCCCGAAAAGGGACGCTCCTTCTCAGAGGTTGCATTTATCCTAGCCTCTGCTTTCCCATTTGTCAACAGGCTGCCAACTCTAGAGGCTGAGGCAGGAGGATGGCAGTTCAACAGTTAACTCAAGACCAGCTGAGGCAGCTTGGACTCAATTTTTTTTTTTTTTTTTAAATAAAAGAAAACCGTGGTGGATTTAGGCCAGAGAGATGGGTCAGTGGTTAAGAGCACTTGCTGCTCTTCCAGAGGTCCTGGGGTTTAGTTTCCAGCACCCACATGGCAGCACAACCGGTTCCAACTACAGTTCTAGAGGACCAGGGGCTTTCTTCAGGTCTCCTGGGGTACCAGGCACACAAGGGGTGCACAGAAATATGTTCAGGCAAAAGTCCATACGCATAAGATAGAATTAAAAGTAAGAAGGCAAACCGTGACTGGGGGTATAGCTCAGCTGGTGGTATGCTTGCCTGGCATGCAGGAAGTCCCAGGTTCCATACCCGGCCCTGCATAAACCAGGCATGGTGTGGTGCACAAGCCGGTAATCCGAGCACTAAAGGAGGTGGAGGCTGGGGAATCAAAAGCACAAGTCATCTTTGCTTATATAAGAAGCTAGAGGCCAGTGTGAGCTACAGAGGTCCCGGTCTCAAGGAAAACAAAAAAAAAGAAAACCCCGACGCCTCTGCTGGGAGTCATGGCTGAAGGCCAAGGCGGGAGCCGACGCCCAAAGTGCCGGGCCCCAATTCTCCAAGTCCCAGGAAAGAGGGAGGCGCGGTCTTATGTGGGCGTGTCTTTTGTGGGACGTGGGTGTGGCCTGACAAAACGGGCGGCGCTGCTGGAACAAGAAGCCTGTGTGGAGCTTGGAGCTGGTGGGCCAGGCCTTCAGGGGGCGTGATCTTATGGGGGGGCGGGTCTGAAGAGGCGGGGCTTCCAGGGGGCAGGGCCGGCGGCCCCGCAGGCGGCTTCAGTGTGGGGCGTCGGTCACCCAGCGCTCTCTTCTTCCAGCCCGGCTGGTGGTCGGAGGGTCCGGGCCTCCTCCTCGTCTGGGGCCCAAGTGGGGCCTGTGGCCAGCTCCTCGAGCCGCCAGCCGGTCCTGCCGCCCACATGGCCGCCATCAAGGCCCTGCAAGAATGGTGCCGGCAGCAGTGCGAGGGCTACCGGGACGTGAGCATCACCAACATGACCACCTCGTTCCGCGATGGCCTGGCCTTCTGCGCTATCTTGCACCGACACCGGCCTGACCTTATGTGAGTGTTCTTTGACCCCCTCTGTCGGGCTCTGATGTGCCGTTGCAAACGGGAAACTGAGGCCACGCCTGCCTTGGGATCCGGGTCAGAGGTTTCGGACACACCTCTCTCAGATGGGCCACCTGGGGCAGGGCAGAGATCTGCAGGCACAGCTTACTTGGTGGTCTCCAAGGCTGTGGCAGTCAAGTAGCCTCTGTGCAGGCCACCAAGTGCAGCTGGGCCAGGGGCCAGGACGTGGGCTGTCCAGCCGGCTTAGTCAGTGGTGACTCAGGTCAGCGTCTGCCTTCCCTGAGCTCCCTGAGAAAGGGTTAAGGAGCAGCTCCTGGGGGTCTGAGGTCTAGCCCCAAGATCAGGGCCACTTGAGGCTTCTAGTGGGATTACTGCCCCTCCCCTAACGTGTCCAGGCATCTTTGGGCAACCAATCAAAGAGGAAGCCCAAGCCTTTTAGCACCTTAGAGTGACGGGGATCAATGGAGACTGGGCCACCATCCTTGGAAGTTGTAGGAGGGGACAGGGATGGGGTCTAAAGCCTTCTACAGAAGAAGAGTCTTGGCATAGGAAGTTGGGAAGCAAGGTAGCTCTGTCTTGTTGAAGGACCTTGGCCCACAACTGAATCTGTCCTATCAGATATTCACTTAGCAAACACTTAGGCAGACTCTCTGTTACAGGGACCTAAGTTAGGCTGGTGACCAGAGTCCTGGAATGGAACAAGATCACCTACAGCCCATGCTCTTCTGAGAAAGGCATTCTCCTGTACGTAGCTAGAGCCAAAGTTGGCTGGTCTGGGAGTGTTTTCCAAGGAGGTCTTGAGGCTGAGTGAGGCTCCAGGCAACACCTGTGGAGCCCGCCTCAGCCAGGCTTCTTGCCGTGCAGATGGGGAAACTGAGGCTCAGGAAAGGAAAAATAAAATATTGTTCAGGTTACGCAGCATGTCAGGCAGAGCCAGGTCTGGTCCTATCAGACTCCCTTGTGCCAAGCTTTGCTCTGCTCAGGAAGTGGGAATCTTGAGCAAGACATAGTCTTCTGCCCTGTGGTTATGAAACGCCCCCCTCCTCCCAGAGCTGCTTGGGAGGGCCCCATGGCATAAGCCTCACTCACTCTCAGAGAAGTGGATGGTGTGAGCTCAATCAGTCCTATGGAAACTGGGAAGCTGGGGAAGCTGAGCTTTGATGGATGCTGGGCCAAGGATGTGGACCTTGGAAAACGGACTTAGAATGGAAATGTGCGTAGTCAGGTTTCTTCCGGCGGTGCAAGCGGAGGCTGGATGATGATCCGGAGCAAGGAGCTTAGAGGAGAACTAGGTGACCAGTTCTCAAGTGGAGGAGACGACGATGTTGGTTCTTGGCGGGCCTAGCAGCCTCAGCTGGTAACTGGACAGGGACAGGGCCTTCGCAGATACGGGGTTTCCTCTGCTCTAAGGCAGGGGATGTGTGTGCCTGACACATAGTCCCCACAGAGGAGGAGAGGTGTACCCAAAGAGGTGTATGTTTATTTATGCTTGTGTGTGTGCTTGTGTGTGCCTGTATATGGTGGCATGAGCAAGTGTTAAAGGTTTGCTCAATTATCTAATGAGCACCTACTGTGTGCCGTGTCAGATCATCTCAGTCCCCAAAGTGCAGGGAGCAACTTCCTGGTTTCAGAGACAGAAGTTCAAGGTGATGACAGGGAACCAAGAGTCTGTGACCGGAAGGAGGCTGGAAGAAGAGATGCCTGCTCAGTTCCACTCTGGGAGGGTTATCTCACATTGCTGACTTCCTTGAGGTCACTCCCAGCTGGACTGAGAGCTCCAGTCTCTTAGTTGATGCTGTAAGGAAACCCAAAGGTGGCTGGAGCCCTACAGATAAGGGTGTGCCACCTGGGCTCAGGAGATGTGCTAGAAGTTTGGTGGGAGCTTGTGTGCATTTGGAAGGAGTTTGAAGGTGACAAAATTAAGAAGTCCAGAGGTGGAGATATGAGCCAAGGGACACCCTGAGCTCTCAGAAGCTGGGAGAGATAAGGACCCCCTCCTCTGTATGGAGTATGACCTTGCTCCATCTTGACACTGGATCCTTGGCCTTTGGGAATCTGAGGACAGGTATCCCTGGGTGTGGATTGTGTAATAGCAGTGGTGGGAAGGGAGTGAGAGTTTTTGGCAGGAATCACAATTATTGATGAGATTGTAAAGCAGTGGTTCTCAACCTGTGCAATCTTCTTAGGGAGGCAAGGGGAAATGACCCTTTCCTAAGGGTTGCCCGAGACCATTGGAAAACCCAGATATGATTCATTAACGGTAGCAAAATTATAGTTATGAAGTAGCAACAAAGTAATTCTATGGTTGGGGGTCACCGCAGCATGAGGAACTGTATTAAAGGGTCACAGCATTAGGAAGTCACGTGAGAACCACTGGTGTAAAGCTGAGTACAGGAGGAGGGGCTTAGACCACGTGACTCCGAGCATTCAAAGCCCCCAGCGTGGGCTGCTAAGATGGCTCAATGAATAAAGGGGCTTGCCACCAAATCTGATGACCTGCCTTGGATCTGCAAGACTTACACACATGACAGGAGGAGAGAGATTGATTCCCAAAAGATGGGATTTTACCTGTACGTGTGCACAGTGTTTTATGTGTCTCCTCCTCCAAGTGTGTGTGTGTGTGTGTGTGTGTGTTTAAAAGCTCCCAGCCTGTGTCCTGCCATGCTCTGGCCCAGGTGGCAAGTGGGAGTTGGGGGTGGGGATATCTCACTGCAAAATTGTGTAACTACCAGGAGGAGTGGGAAAATGTGATGGACCACAGGTAGAGAGGGGCTGTCCTCTCTGAGGAGACTCTCGGTCAGATATTGGAAGGTTTGGGGGCAGGTCCCGGCACCCCAGCACTCTAGCCCACGTTTTCCCCTGAGGACCCTCTGGCAGCAGGAAGGTGGACATCCTGTCTCCTTGTCTTTAGCTTTGCCACCAGGAAGTCCTTCCCTTTGTCTGACCTCAGAGGTTCCTCCTGCCTGCTGAGTGTGCTTCCTGTGGCCCTTGGTGGAGCACAGCTGTGAGGGAGCAAGCCTGGGCATGGAGCCAGCCAGGTGGGGCCAGGCTGCAGGCTGTGAGTTCACGTGTGCTGTCTCTGTCCCTCCCACATCGATAGACCCACAGATCTGAGGAAATAGGTTTACCAGTGACGCCACCTGGGCCAGCTCCCTGCCTCATGCCTCGTGCCCCTGCTCCGCCTCTGAGCCTGGGTTTTCCACAGAGTTTAAGTAGGTGCCTGCCCACAAGGACCATTTCCGAAATGAAGTCACCCTGCAGCTGCCAGGTGAGAGCTGGGGAGCCACCCAGCCCAGCAGCCCAGCCCTGCCCCAAGCGGGGAGACACAGTGTCTCTGCTTTCCTTTGAGCCTCAATAGTAGCAGTCATGGGGGCTCTAGTTGGGCCATGGGGTCAGGGACATAGAATCCTGTGGTTCTGAGCCAGGAGGTGGAGGAGTTGCTTCAGGGAAGCCCTCACCTCTGGTAGGAGAACCCTATGGGATCCTGAGCTTGACCTTGGGTTGTCAGAGTCTTTGCCTGACTCTGTCTTGCCAACCTGTTGTTCTCTCTCTACATTTGTTGTTGTTGTTGTTTATTCAGACAGGGTTTCTCTGTGTAGCCCTGGCTGTCCTGGAACTCTCTCTGTAGACCAGGCTGGCCTTGAACTCAGAAATCCGCCTGCCTCTGTTTCCCGAGTACTGAGATTAAAGGCCATGCCCCCCCCCCCCCCAACACAGTTCCATTATATATCCCTGAAGGCCGGAAACTCACTATGTAGATCAGGCTGGCCTTAAACTCCTGCTTTTGTCTCCCAATGCTGGGATTGAGGTGTGAGTTACCACAAATGGCATCTTTTTCTTTTGTTGAACTGGTCTTATCTTACCTGGCCTTGAACTCCTGATCCTCCTGTCTCTATCTCCCCAGTGGTGGGATTACCAGTGCGGATCACTATGCACAATTTATGCATTATGGGATGGATGGAACCCAGGGCTTCCTGTATTCTGCACCACACCCCAAGTCCCAATGTTGGGGATGTTTATGGGGAGACAGGGTCTTGATATATAGTCCAGGCTGGTCTAGAACTCACTGCATAGCCTAGAGTGGATTAAACTTGGGATAATCCTCCTGCCTTAGACAATGAGTGCTTGGGGTTTTAGGAATGCACCACCACATTAACTGGAGGGACAGAGTTCTGTGGACCCTTCTGGCTCTTGGCCATTGGTGGGGTGACCTGAAGGTCCCCAAGGTCCCTATAGCCACCGCTAGAAGCAGCAGGTGGCTGAGGTAACTTTTGTAGGGATGCCTAGGGTAGGTGCCTCTGACTCTGTTGAGACTATAGACTCTTCTGGACAGGAGTATCACAGGGTGTGCTCTATCCTGAAGTTTCCCTGGCCAGAGCTGAGAGTGGACCAGGCGAGGCCAGCTGACCTTCCCACCCACACAGTCTTTGGCCAGCAGGAAGCTGCCTGGGCACAGAGGCCTTCTGTTCTCCAGCCTGAGGCTGTCTGCCCAGACCCCTACCCCTACCTTCTGGCTAAAACTGTCCAGAACAGTGAGAGGGGGCTGCTACCTCCCTCCCAGGAGACAGCCTAGCCTGGTGCTGACCTTCCAGAGACCCCAGGTCTCCCGGCTGGTCTCCTGGCTGGTCTCCCTGTCATCGGGCTTGCTCCTCTTGATCTCACACTTACCCTGAGTCCCTCTCTCCACTTGGGAGCTGCAGCCCTCTCTCTAAGCCATCTCTTCTCTGTGCCTTCTTGCCAGTGGGATTAACTCCAGATGTGCTGGGTTTGCCTAGAGATAGCACTGAACTGGGAATCTCCCCCCCCCCCCCCCAGCCTGGTGCCTACCCCTGCAGAGTTGAGTTTTCCTTCAGGAAATAAATGAACATGAAATCAGCTATGTGGGAATTTAGAAAGGGCAGGGAGTGGGCAGGGGACAATTCCCAAGGGATCCCCTGAGGTCCTTGGTGGTGGTGGTGGGGGGGGCCTGGAGGCTGGCTTCCTCCACAGTCAAAGCTCAGAGGGCTGGAGGTCATTGTATTTGATAGGTGGCAGCCTTGTTATTCATGCCTCAGGCTATGTGGCCGTCCATACACTGGTGGGTGGCTCTTTATTCCATAGTTTTGTTTATTCTGTTTGTGATACAGTAGGGGCTGGGGGGAGGGGCATAGCCATTAAAATGCTTGCCTTGGTAACTCGAGGACCCCTTTCAGTCCCCAGCACCCATGTACAGAAGCCAGGGAGAGCAATGTACACTTGTGGTCCTGTGCTGGGCAGGTGGAGACAGGAGGCTCCCAGGACTTGCTGGTTAGCCAGCCTGTTCTAATTGGCAAGCGCCAGGCCCAAGTGAGAGACAGGTCTCTAAAAATGGGATGGACAGCTCCCGAGGAATGACACCCAAGGTTGAGGTCTGGCCTCCATGTGTATGCACGAGCTCACTGTGCTCTTGGACAAAGGAATCTAACAAACATGGCACTGCATGCCTGTGGTCCCAGCAGCACTAAGGGGGTGAGGCAGGAGGATCTCAAGTTCCAGGTTGGTTCAGGTGGTGTAGCAAGTTCCAACCCAGGCTGAGCTGTTCATGGAGACCCAGTCTCAGTGGATAGGAGGCTGACAGCTAGGGGCTGTGACTCTGAGGAAGAGACCAGCGATGTGGGAAGTCCTAGGTTTGATTCCCAGTACTGGAAAAACTTAGTAAAGCTGGGGGTTTAAGATGGGCAAATGAGCCCCGAGGCTCTGGGAGAAGCTGCATCTGTCTCTCTGCTGGTTTGTGTTCTGCCCGCTGTGCTTTCTCATGTCCTCACACCCTTCCGCCTCTGTGTGTGTCTCGATCCAAGTCCAACCCTCCTGCCTTGGTCTCTGTCCAAGTCCCTCAATGTAGGGACACAGGCACCTCGGGTCAGGCTACCCCAATGACCCCATGTTCACTTGATCACATCTGGGATGACCCTGTCTCCAAGTCCAGTTATACTGGGAGTTACTAGGGTACTGTGAGTGTGTGTGTACCTCTGCACATGCTCCTACACATGCCCCTGCACACGTGTGTGTGTGTGTGTGTGTGTGTGTGTGTGTGTGTGTGTGTTTATATGGGTGTGCAAGTGTGCATGAACAGGGCATTGCTCCTTGGGCACTGTGCACCTTGTTTTTATTTTTAAAAAATTTAAAAGACTTATTTTATGTGTATGAGTGTTTTGGATGCATGTATGTCAGTGCACCATGTGCATGTCTGGTGTCTGTGAAGGCCAGAAGAGCTCCTCAGATCTCCTGGAGCTGGCGTTATGGATGGTTGTGAGCCACCATGTGGGTGCTGGGAACTGAATAGGTCCTTTGTCAGAGCAACAAGTGCTCTCAACCACTGAAGTCATCTCTCCAGCCCCAGCTTGCCTAGAGCTCACAAAATAAGTTTGACTGATTGACCAGAAAGCCCCAGAAATTCTCCTGTCCCCACCTGCCTGGCGCTGGAGTTGCAAGTTCGTGCCACCACGCCTGGCTTTGTACATGGGTTCTGCGGCTTGAATGCAGGTCTTTGTGCCTTTCCAGCAAAGACTCTCAGCTGAGCCGTCTTCAGAGGCCCCCAGTGTAACTTTTCAGAGAGAGCAACAACATCGGTATTTTAGAGCCCTGTTTCGGGAGCCCTGCCCTACAAGGCTTCACTGCTTGTCTCAGTAGGTAGAGGTGGATGACAGTGACCTGCTGAGAAAGGATTTGACCAGTTTGTTTTCCATATGCTGACTAGAGCTTGGGGTTTAAATAGAGGAAGGAGCAGGGTAGAGCTAAAGAGGTCTGTAGCTAAGCAGACCTGGCTAAGGTGGGGTTTGGTTAATCATCTCAGCTCTGGCTCTGTAGGATGGTCTGAAGAAGTCCTTATTGCTCTGGGGCTGCACTGGTTCTCAGGGCACGTGCTGCACATACGCGCGTGTGTGCGTGGCTGTGTGTGCATGTGCGTGTGTGTGTGTGTGTGTGTGTGTGTGTGTGTGTGTGTGTGTGTGTATGTGTGATTACTCCTACTGCAGGGTGCAGTTTAGCCATAATCATCATGGGTAACTATCCTCCTGGGGGTGTGTGTCTGTCCTGTGACACTCTCTGTTCTCAGAACGCAAGAGAACTGCAGGTTTAGGGCAGTAACTGTATGCTGTCCTGCTCTCCTCTCCTCTTCTGGGTAGTCAGGCTCTGGACTGGAGGGAGGGAAGCTTAGCCATTAAGGGTGGGTGCAGAGAGGGTCCTGGTTGGCAGTGAGTGTGCAGGTAAAGAACACATATACCTGGGAACTGACTGTTTATTGAGGGGAACAAAGGACTTTTTTTTTTTTTGGTTTTTTGAGACAAGTTTCTCTGTGTAGCCCAGGCTGTCCTGGAACTCGCTCTGTAGACCAGGCTGTCCTGGAACTCAGAAATCCACCTGCCTCTGCCTCCCAAGTGCTGGGATTAAAGGCGTGCGCCACCACTACCTGGCTACAAAGGACTTTTTAAACTTTTGGGGGATGAGCAGGGGCTATTGGGGTGAGTGTACATCCTTGGACAGGGCCAGGGTGCTAGGGATGCCTCATTTGCATGAGGAGGGATTCTAGGTGCTGCCGGAGGGACCTTAAAGAGAATACGTGACCGCCTCTGGTAAGACAAGGGTGGGGGGGGATACACGGCTACGTGCACCAGGACACTCAGGCCCGGGGCAAGGGTGAGCAATACTATTCCTGCCGATCTAAGGGCGAGATTTCCGGAGTTTGGACATGCCTTGACCCCACTCTTGCTCCAGGCCTACTCCTTGAGATCCAAGGACTCCCTGGCCCCACCACCGTAGAGGAGCACTTCTCACCCTTCCTAAGGCTGCGACCCTTTAATACAGTTCCTCATGTTGTGGTGACCCCAACCATAAAATTATTTTTGTTGCTATTTCGTAACTGTCATTTGGTTACTGTTATAAATCATAACGTAAAGATCTGATATGCAGGATAACTGATACTTGACCCCCAAAGGAGTCGTGACCCACAGGGTGAGAACCACTGATGTAGACCCTCAGGTGGCTTTGGGGTCTAGAATTGGACTGTATAAGAGTCGACAGTAGATACATTGGTTTTGTGTCTTCGGCTGCCTTGTATGGAGAGGAGATAATTATCCCCGGATTTTAGACAGATCTTTCTAGAATGATTAGTGTGTGTGTGTGTGTGTGTGTGTGTGTGTGTGTGTGTGTGTGTGTGTGTAGGTCAGCAGATGATTGGTCCAAAGTAAAGGATAAGATAACGGTGAGGAAGGTAGAGGTGCCGGGCCTGCTCCCGCCTGTATTCACTGCATGGGCCTGGGTGAGGAATCCGTGCTTTTTAGCAAGAGCAGGCTCTGCAATGGAGCACAGTGGCATATGCTGGTAATCCCAGCACTCAGGAGGTGAGGTAGGAGGATCAGAAGTTCAAGGCCACCCTTGACTACTTACTGTCTTAACTCAGGTTTCTGTTGTTGGGATAAAACACCATGACCACAAGCAATTTGGGGAGCTGTCTTAGTCAGTGCTCTAGTGCTATGAAGAGACACCATAACTGCACCTCTCCTATAAAGGATTTCATTGGGGCTGGCTTACAGTTCAGGGGTTTAGTTCATTATCAGCATGGGGAAAAGGACATGCAGGCAGACGGGGTGCTAGAGGAGCTGAGAGATCTACATCTGAATCCATAGGCAACAGGAAGAGAGACACTTGGCCTACTCTCAGTGACACACCTACCCCAATAAGGCCACACCTCCTAATCCCTGTCAAGTAACCCCACTCCGTAAGGACCAAGCATTCAAATATATTGGGGCCATTCCTATTCAAACCATCACTGGAGGAAAGGGCTTATTTGGTCTATTCTTTCAGCTCACACGGTCATTGAGGGAAGTCAAGGCAGGAACTCAATGCAGGAATCCGGAGCCAGGAACTGAAGCAGAAGACGCCATGGAGCAATGCAGCCGACTGGCTTGCTCCCATGACTTTCTCGGTCTGCTTTCATGTAGCACCCAGGACGACCTGCTCAGGGTGTGTGTGGTGTGTGGTGTGTGTGTGTGTGTGTGTGTGGGGACACAGTCCACAATGGGCTATGACTTACCACATAGTCATTAACTACGGAAATGTCCCACAGGCCTGCCTCCAGGCAGTCTGATGGAGGCATTTTGTCAATGGAGTTCCTCTTCCCAGATGACTCTTGCCTTGGTCATCAAAACTATCTATCACAGTTACCTAGGGAACCTAGCCTGGGCTACCTAAGCCCTGTCTCAAACAAGAGCTTTGAACTACCTGCTGTAGGTACTCAATTTGGAGTTTGATGCTGGATCCATGCTGGACCCTTGATTTCCAGGAAGCTGACCACGAAGGGCTTCCTGCAGGGGTGGTCAGCCCCCACCTGCTAGGCTCAGTCAGAATCCAAGGCATGGTTTACACCTGTAATTGGAGCTCTTTGGAGGTAGAGGCAGCAGGATCGGGAGTTCAGGGTTATCCTCGTCCACACAGAGAGTTTGAGGCCATTCCTGGCTATGTAAAATCCCATCTCAAAATCAATAAACAGGATCTAGAAGGAAAAAAAAATTGGCTACTCAACCGGGGATTCAGTGCCCAGTGCCCACGTGGTGGCTAACAACTGTCTATGTCTCTGGTTCTAGAGGATCCAATACCTTCTTCTAGCCTCTGAGAACACCGCACACATGTGGTACAAAGACATATGTGCAGCTGAAATACCCATACACACAAAATAAAGATAAGGCAAGGCACCTTTAATCCCAGCATGGAGGCAGCCAGATCTCTGTGAGTTCGAGGCCAGCCTG
This sequence comes from Uromys caudimaculatus, assembly GCA_028551405.1. Taxonomy (NCBI): domain Eukaryota; kingdom Metazoa; phylum Chordata; class Mammalia; order Rodentia; family Muridae; genus Uromys; species Uromys caudimaculatus. Next base: position 12,647,461 of record CM052721.1, read on the forward strand.
GTCTGCAGCGTGAGTTCCAGGACAGCCAGGACTACACAGAGAAACCCTGTCTTGAGAAAACAAATGAAACAAAACTAACTAGCTAACTAAGATAAACACATCTTTAAAGCATAAATAAATAAAGCCACACACAAACCCCAGGGCCAGAGAGATGGGTTCGTGGGTAAAGGTGCTTTCTGTACACACCTGGTGACATGGGTTTGAGCCTCAGAACCCACATACAAGTGAAAGGAGAGAACCGATTCCACAAAGCCGTCCTCTGATGTCTACACAAGTGCTGAAGCAGGCCTGTCACCCTCCACGTCATATGTGTAAATAATAATAATAATAATAATAATAATAATATAATAATGAGAAAGTATTCTAGGGCAGTTCTGGTGGACGATCCTGTTGACACACTTAGTCAGGCCTCAGCAACTCAGAGACAGAAATGGTGCCGTCTGTACCCATGGGGACACATGAGCTCAGAGCATGAGAAAGCAAAGGCATACACATGTCCACTTGGAAACCCGAGTGTCCTCAGGGGACCCTGGCAAGTGTGTTAGGCGGAGACAGGGAACAACTTGGTTTGAGGCTGGGCTTGGTGTTAGTGGTGGCTAGAGGGACTGGCCAGGGTGGCTCTGTGTATTTATGGAGACCTCTTAGGCCCAGGGAAACAGTTTACACTTGGTCCTGAAAGTTAGCTGGAAATCCATGTGCTGTTTCGATCTAGGTACCATGCCCCTTCTCTGAGTGTGGCCACAAGGCTGGGGCCTGGGAGGTTCTGGTGTGTCTGGAACTGTGGGCTAGAGGACAAAATGGAGCTGCAGGGAGGTGCTGGGCTCCCTGGGTGCACAGGGGTGGAAGCCGGAGGCCAGCCGGCAGCCCTCTCTTCCTCCTCTGCTTGGAAACAAAACACAGCTTGTTGTCTGGCCTCCTAGCAGTAGCCATTTAGGTCAGTGACCCTGGGCTCTGGAGAAGCGCTTGTGCTTTCAAAGTGGGTGGGGGATGGGAGGGACCAATGTAGCTGGAAAACTCTTGGGTGCAGACTGGACACTCACATGTCTGTCCTTGGACAGTCTAGGAACACCCGGCATCTGGGGACAGGCTCAGGTGGATGGAGCCCACATAGATGCATGGTGTGGCTACCCACACTTCTGGGGGCTGCTGTTGTCATTTGTTTGCTCACCTCTCACTGTGCGGGTGGTCTTGGCATCTGGGATGCGTTATTGGAGGTGGTCCTGGCCGGAAGTGCTCAGAGTTTCCTGAAGGGCTGGGCAGCTGGCAGCTGGCTGGCCAGGCTGAAAGCTGAAGGGAAGGTTTTTGTAAGGAGGGAGGGGGCACACTTTAACCCTCCACCCCACCATGTGGCAGGACTGATTGGTCTCATTTTAGTTGGTCTATAAAATGGGCTTGCAGTCCAGGCTTCTGAGAGTCCTCATGACATAGAACTGGGTAAGGCCTGACTTCTGCTGGTGGACTGGCTTCAGAGCCAGGCCATCCCAGTTCTGGTGTCTATAAGCACCCAGAATCGTCCCTCTTTGTTGTTTGAGACATGCCTGTGTACTGGGGAACATGGCTGTCCCATTTGGCCAAGCAGTGTCCTGAACAAGACTTAAATTCGGGACTGGAGCCCAGTGATACAAGGTGTTTGGGGCATGGGTGAGGGCCTAAGCTCTGCCCCCAGATCCTCAGGCAAAAAGGGAGGGAACAGGGGAGGAAAGACTGGAGAGATAGCTCAGTTGGTAAAGCATAGGTGTACATGCATGAGAACCTGGGTTCGGGACCCAGAACCCATGGAACAGGGCAGGTGGAGAGGCCTCTGTAGTCTCAGTGCAGGGGTGGTGGTGGTTGGAGATGGTGGATCTCTGTGGGTTCCCTCCCCCCCTCCCAGCTGAATCAGTGAGCTCCAGGAGAGCGCCTGAGAGCTTCTCAAAAAGTAAGGTGGAGAGTGACTGAAAAAGACTTGATACTGACCTCTGACCTCCACAGACACCTGCACACAAGTAAACGTGCACACACACATGCGCAGAAGGCAGAGGATATAGCACAGTGGTAACATGCTTAGCATGTGTGAGACCCTAAACTAAATTCAAATCCCGGCACCGCCACCAAAAGAAAAGGGAGGGGAGAGGAGGTTGGGCTGACTCAATGGGCAAAGGAGCTTGCTGCCAAGACTTGTGCTCAGTTAGGACCCACATGGTGGTAGGTAGGAGCCTACACCTACCCTAACCTCTGCACACATGCATGGCACACCAATGCCTGTTTACTTACAAGCACACTGACTAAATGCATACAATGTAATAGACGGTTTAAAAATAAAATCAAGGGAAAGAAAAAAGAATTCAGTCTCAGAAGCTGTGTTGTCCTCACCGCCAGGGAAACCGGGGTCCCAAGGGAAGTGGCCTGCCAGAGGTAGACTCTAAGAAACAGGACGCGGTGTCTGGTTAGAGACCCTTCCTCTGTGCCAGGAAGCTTCCCCAACAATTTAGGTCACTCAAGTGGCGGCCGCTGTCTCCTGGGACCCGCAGACCACAAGTGGATGGATGGACAGTAGCTCTCTAACTGGCTTCCCCTGGGATGGCAGCAGGCTCTGGCTGATCTCTCTTGTCAACACGGGGCAGGGCAAGGCAGCTTTTAGGTGTGCTGTGGTGTGGTGTGTCATGTTTGGGCATGTCAGGGCATGTTATGGCATGATCATGGAGTCTGGAGCCCATTACGTACCGGGTGGGTGGCATCCTTGGCCACTCCAAGAAAGTCCTGTCCAGGCTGCTTGGGGCCCCACCTTGGGTACCTCCTAGGACCTCGTGGTCACATATGGACTCATTTCTGAAGCTCTCCCAGGGACCAGTGGGGGCACCTGGTGGATACCAAGTCACAACTTTCCATGAATGAAAGATGGAATGGTTGGCCCTGCCCTGACTGAGTGTCTTTCCTGTGCCCTGAAGCCTCTCTGCACTCACAGTATCTAGCCCACAGGACCTTTGAGCATCTAGTTAGTATGTGTTTATGAGCTGGTCCGAACAGTGCCCTCTGCAGGAGGTGCCATGAAAATCTAAATGGTGACCAAGTCACAGGCTAGTCCTGTGGTATTCCAACCCTCTGTATGTCAACTTTGTTCCCTGCCTCAGGGCCGCTCATGCTCACCCCACATTATCCTTTCTCCACTGAAAGGGGTCTTTTCTGAGCTGTGTCTTGACTGGATCACCCTGGGCCGGTGGCTGCACCTCTTTGGATTTGTCTCCAGCTATTTTTGTTGGGGGCAGGAATGGCAATCATGGGATCAGCCTCTTTAGGGGCTGGAGGTGAGAGCCAAGCCTTGGACCCACTGTGGGTTACCAGTGCCCAGGGGACCCACTGTGGGTCACCAGTACCCAGGCGGTGGTATCATTATGGTCATAGTAGGCCATGGGCCAAAACCTGCCCACCTTATATTTGCTCAAGACCTATTGAATTCATAGCCGTACTCCTAGCCTCAGTTTCTCCATTTGGGCAAGATGACTCTGAGGCCCTACTTCCTTCTTGGAGTTGAGTGTCTTTGGATATAAGTATTTTGCTTTGTTGAGACAAGGTCTCCCTATATAGACCTGCCTGTACTGATAATTGCTCTGTAGACCAGGATGACCTTGAACTCACCGAGATCCTTCTGCCTCTGCTTTCTGAATGCTGGGATTAATGGCATGCACCAACACACCTGGCTTGACACAAGTGGTATTTGGCTTTGGTTTTGTATGGTTGGTTGTTGTTGGTTTTTGTTGTGGTTGTTGTTTGTTTGTTTTTTGAAACAGGTTGTCTCTGTGTAGCCCTGGCTATCCTATAACTGCTCTGTAAAACAGGCTGGTTTTGAACTCAGAAATACATCTGCCTCTGCCTCCTGAGTGCCACCACCACCAGGCTATTGTTGTTGACACAGTATTTTTATCTTTCAGAAACTTCAGTGCCCTCCGGAAGGAAAACATTTACGAGAACAACAAACTGGTGAGTTGGGCAGCTGATGCTCACTGCCTCATCCTCTAAGCCCTCTGCCTCAGATGCTCTACACCTCTGAAGGACCCCTGCACCTCAGCACAGTGAGCCTTCCACTGGGCTATCCAGGGGTCCCATTCTGGGAATTTGGCCTCCCCAGAGCTCCTCTGCCAGTCCCAAGCGGGGCGACCTGTGTTCTGAGAGCAACTTCTGATCTTGGATCCTAGACCCCACGGACCCCTCTCTTCCTCAGTGGAGTGGCAGCCAACCTCCTTGCTTGTGGATGGCCTAGCTGCTCCACCCAGGGCAGAACAAGGCCCCAGGAGGCTGTGGGAGAGTGGGTTCTGGTGGTCTTGGGGATGGACAAGACCACTCCCCTGGTCTCCTTTGGAGACCACCTTCCTTGGCCCCTTGGTTTCAGACCTAGTCTGTACTTCCATTGTGAGACCCTTCCCTGTGCCAACCTAACTCTCCCTACTACCAAATATGCCCTACTGTCCCTTCAATTGATACATATATGTTCTTACTCTGAGCCAAGCAGAGTCTGCATGGGCCCCTGACACAGGCATCTCTCGGGAGAATTGAATCAGTAGACATGAGATGGTTCACTTGCCCAGGCAGGGTAGCCTCTGCTACTTAATTATCATGAAATACAGTTAAAGACTCAGTCCTGGGCAAAGCACGGTAGCTTTAGTCCCAGCACCGAGGGCTGGGGATACGGCTCAGTGAGTAAGCTGTGGTGGAGCAAGCATGAAGACCTAAGTTCAGATCCCCGGCACCTATGTAACTCCCAGATGAGTCGGGCAGCTGTCCTGTATTACTGGTGCATGGGAGTTGGAGACAGGGGACCTCAAGAGCAAGGTGGCTAGCCAGACTGGCCGGTTGGCTAACTTTGCATTCAAGTGAGAGATCCGAATCAATGCAGAAGGTGGAAAGTGATCAAGAAAGACGAGAGTGCCAACCTCCGGCCTCTGCACACATAGTACACACGCACTGCATGACCCACACACGTTTGAACATGTGTGCACCACCCCCATGCATGTAAAAAATAAACATAAGGTAGAGAGCAATCAAGGGAAATATCTGTTCTCAACATCTGGCTTCCACATGTATGTGGACATGTATGTGTACCCACATGTATGTGGACATGTATGTGTACCCACACGTATGTGGACATGTATGTGTACCCACATGTATGTGGACATGTATGTGTACCCACACGTATGTGGACATGTATGTGTACCCACACGTATGTGGACATGTATGTGTACCCACACGTATGTGGACATGTATGTGTACCCACATGCACACATACATATACATGCACACACACATGCACATGGACGAGTGAGTTCCTCAGGTGGAGTGAGCCTTCCACTGGGCTATCCTGGGGTCCCACTGTAGAAGCTCACAGCCATACATAGCCAAGGCAAGGACCGCTGGAGCACCATTCTGCTAGCACTGGGCGTGAGGGGATTTTGTGTTTAAGGAGATGAGGCTGGAGTGCGCAGCAGCCTGGTTGGCAGGTCTGAGGATGCTCTCAGGAAGTCAGCCTGGGGGGAGGGACTGCATGGGCAAAGGCCCTGGGGCGACAGAGTGCTGGGCAGGACACGCAGTTGTGGGGCCTGGGTGGGCGGGGCAATATCTTGAGGCAGGTGCAGAGGATTGGTGGAGAAAGGACTTTGGACTTTTCTTCCAAGCCAGTGAAACTGGATTCCCGGAAGCATGGACCCAGAGGCTCTCCTGCCCCAGACTCTGCACGAGAAAGGAGTGTCTGGTGAGGAGGTCACTCAGAGGGCACACATGGCCCTCAGTGGGAGTGGCCAGGGCCTGGGCCTTCTCTGTGGGTCAGAGGAGAGCTGAGGTTTGGTATGAGTGTGGTTTGGGGCCCTAGGGGGCTGCACATGTGGGAACAGCATAGGAACCCTGACTTGGCATGTACATGAGGCCACACAGGCCTCTGGACAAGGAGCCCCAATGAAGGGACCTACAGAAGTCACCAGGATGTGGCCAGTCACCATGGGTCAGGGCCATGACATCAGTGCCTCTGTCCTGGGCTAAAGGGAGCTGGACATTTTTTTTTTTTTTAAAGATTTTTATGTATTTTGATTTGCAGTACTGAGACTTGGACTCTGGGCCTCACACATACTAGGCAGGGGCTCTACCACTGAGCCACACCCCCAACCCCTCACTGGGGGATTCTAGGCAGGGGCTCTACCACTGAGCCACGCCCCCAGCCCCAGTTTTACTTTTTATTTTGGATTAGTATTACTAAGTAGGTCTGGCGGATCTTGAACTCATCTGTAGCCCAGCATATGCTTGACCTTATAATCATCCCGCCTCAGTCTCCCAAGTAGCTGAGCTGATAGGCCTGCAGCCACAGTTGGCAGTTTGACAAGGTCTTGAGTAGGTGGAAGGCATCAGCAACCACAGATGGGTGCCTCAGCGAGGCCGAGAGTCAGATGGAGACAAGGAGTACAGAGGGGAGTCAGAGTTACATGGTGAAGGAAGCGAGTGGGAAGGACCAACCAAGGCTATGGGCCAGTAATTAGCACCTCCTAGGGCTTTGGTGCTGGAAGTGGGGAGCAGGCAGTGGAGGTGGGAGGGGCGCTGAGCTGGCAATCTAGGAGTCTGGTATACAGCCAGTGCTCTGTGTGTGTAGGTTCCTGGTCTGTCTGTAGCAGGTGCTCACAGCCCAGTGCCTCCTGTCCCTGTCTCAGGGTGTCAGCTGCATCATAGACAAGCTGCCGTAAATGGATGAGATTTGGCTCAGTAAGGCTGTGGGGAGGCTCAGAGCTGTTTCTAGAGTGATGAACCTCAAGGGTTGGGGAGATCAAAACCCAAGAGCCTCCTAGAGCCAGGCCTGGTGTGACAAGTCTGTAGTCCTAGTTACTAGGAGGGAGCTGAGGCAGGAGGATTACCAGTCCAGCATGAGTGCTGGCACTTGGGGGTGGGACTCAATGGAAGAGCCCCTGCCTAGACTCCCTCAGTGAGGGGCTGGGGCGTGGCTCTGTGGTAGAGCCCCTGCCTAGAATCCCCAGTGAGGGGCTGGGGGCATGGCTCAGTGGTAGAGCACCTGCCTAGAATCCCCCAGTGAGGGACTGGGGGTGTGGCTCAGTGGTAGAGCACCGCCTAGAATCCCCCAGGGAGGGGCTGGGGGCGTGGCTCAGTGGTAGAGCCCCTGCCTAGAATCCCCCAGTGAGGGCCTGGGGTGTGGCTCAGTGGTAGAGCCCCTGCCTAGAATCCCCAGTGAGGGACTGGGGGCGTGGCTCAGTGGTAGAGCCCCTGCCTAGAATCCCCCAGTGAGGGGCTGGGGGCGTGGCTCAGTGACAAAGCACCTCCCTAGCATGTTGGAGGCCCTGGATTCAATTTAAAGCACCTGCCCCCAACATGCAACTTGTCATTTGGACCCAGTGTCGTGAGGAATGCCTGTTAGGACTTTGAACTTTTCTACAAATGTGACAAGCTTCGCATGGGAGGTCACTCAGTCAGGAGTCCTCGGACTTGAAGTCCAGGCTTCATTGCCCCCCCCCCTTCTGGGGGGCACGGATGGCCCAGCAGTAGTTCTTTCTACTCTCTATCCCACTGATTTAAACCCCTATCCAGGCCTTCCAAGTGGCTGAGGAACAGCTGGGCATCCCAGCCCTGCTAGACGCTGAGGACATGGTGGCCCTGAAGGTTCCAGATCGGCTGAGCATCCTCACCTATGTGTCACAGTATTACAACTACTTCCACGGCCGGTCCCCAAGTGAGTCCCCATCCAAAAGGGCCCTCTCTTGCCAAGGGGCATGACCAGGACTCCTGACACTCTCAGGACCGCCAGCCCATGGTGCAGTAGCTTTTGCTCATCCTCCTTCCTCATGGCCCAGTGTTGAGCCTAGGGAGATACCTTTATGAGACTACACATGTGGGTCCCTGGAGATGTGTCTGTTACCAAGGAGACCAAGGGCCTTTGTGCAAGTGTAGAATGAGACCGCTGGCTCCCTTATTCCGCTGGCTCCCTTATTCCCCAACCTAGACCTGTCACACGCGTGGTCAGCTAGGCTGTGCCCACCCTGTGCTCCTAGATGTACACAAACATTCTTGTCCCAGTCTTTCTACCGTCTTTGCCCATCTCGACTCCCAAGGGCTTAGCCAGCTGAGGCTCTGCAATGCCTGGTTGATTGTGGCAATGAAAGCTGTGTGGCCCAGGCAGGGATGGCTAGGGCAGGGCAGACAAGCTGTGTCTTCGCCCTGTCCTGTGAGTGGGGAGCTGCTCGGCTTCCGGTACAAGATTCCTCTTACAGCTTTAGAAATCTCCGGAATCCCCCTGGGCCGAGAGCCAGCCCCGAATGGTGGTTTGGAAACAGAAAAGTCCCTTTCTGTGACCCTAGATGGGGTTGTCAGCTAGGAGAGGGGGTGAGGGCCAGGCCACGGTTTTCTGGGAAGAATGTGCCCTGGGGTTACCCTTTTTCAGATCTGCACCCCGCCAGCTGTCCTTGGAGGCCTGTGCCTTTCACTGTGAGCACAGGGACCTCTCAGAGGGTACAAGCTCTGAGTGGGATCCGCCTGACCCCCTTTCCCATGTCTCTTGCCAGTTGGGGGCATGGCTGGCATAAAGAGACCCTCATCAGACTCAACTGAAGAACTTTCTGGAAAGAAGAAGAGCCTGCCCCAGCCTGTCAAGTTGCCCTCGCCTGCTCCTACCCAGAGGTCACCACTGTCCCCAGCTAGGACAAATCCTGTGGTTCAGAGGAATGAAGGCGGCTCAGAGGCTTACGCAAAGGCTGTAAGCATGTCTTAATTGAGTGGGCATTGTTGGGCTATGTATATTCCAAAATGTAGGAATGTGTGGGATTTTCCCTTGGGGTACAGAACCCCTTCCCATGCTTTGTATCCAGTGCACCCACTAAGGTGGCTTTCCTAGGCTCAAGTTCAGCGTGGCAAAAGTTGTGATTCCCATAACACGGATGGGTAAACTGAGGCACGGGAGGTCATCCAGATGGAATGGAGCTGGAACCCTAGACCTCTTCTAGCTGATTTAGATTGTTGTCCTCTTTCCCAGTTGGGAAGGGACACTGGGTTGGACCTTTCTTCCCTGGCCAGCCCTGCAGTACTGAGCTTGAATGCCCCCTGCTGTCCTTTAGTGGTTACTACAGGTTCCATGAAGCCAGAGAAAGGCAGGCCAGGATGCAGAGGGAATTGGCCTGATCCCAGAAGTTGATGGGGTGTCTTAAGGTAGTATAAGGGTTGTCTCTAGCCCCACAGCATCTCTGAAGTCCAGTCTCCCACTCTCCAAGAAGGCCATTTTGGAGGACCTGAGTGTTTAGCCATGCTCATGTCCTGGCTAGTGGTTCTCCAGGGCCTCAATTCTCCAGTCTGTAAAGTGGGATCTATGGGTCACCTCTGGGCTGAGGGGGGAGGCTGGAGATATCAGCTACTCTCAGTGCCCCTGACACCTCCATGCAGGCTCTGGGGACCGCGGGAAGCTCTGTCAGCAGCATCTGTGGGGTCTGTGGCAAACATGTTCACCTCGTGCAACGGCACCTGGCTGACGGGCGCCTCTACCACCGGAGCTGCTTCAGGTATGGTTTTCTTTTCTTTCCTTTTTTGTTTTTGTTTTTGTTTTTGTTTTTGTTTTTGTTTTTTGAGACAGGGTTTCTCTGTGTAGCCCTGGCTGTTCTGGAGTGGTTTTCTGCTGCATGTCGGGATGTGCCTTTCCTACTCACCCACCTCCCTGGCTCCCATGGTCCTCTCATCTGTCTTCCATTGTGACAGTGCAGTTGAACCCTAATACACTCTTTTAATGTCCCCTCGGGGATGTCCCTCTAGACTCACTGACTCAATCTCTGATGTCTTCTCAGCTCTTCATGTTGGGTTTTATTTTGTGACCCTTAATAATCTCCTTCCTGTCTCCCAGAATCTTCTGGATGTGGGGGACAAGGAGTGAATCCTATGTCCATCTTCTGTGAGCTTGGTGGTAGTTGGACTCCTGAAAGTGGGGGTGCACTGTGTGGTCTTTATGTATGCATGCAGCTGGTGACATGTTTGAGCACTTTCTGTGGTGTGCACCCCCGTCCTAGTGGAGACTGCAGCTCACAGTGATTAAAATCACTAAGGAGAGTTTGTTGGGTGAATCAGCCACTGCCGGGGTGGGTAAAGGAACATGGCTGTGTGTGCCTTTGGTAGACTGAACTGAATGAATCCAGGGGGGCGAATGAATGATTAAACAAGAGCTTGGGCTCTGAATCTCCGTGGCTTCCTCCCGCAGGTGTAAACAGTGTTCCAACACGCTGCATTCAGGGGCCTACCGTGCCACGGGAGAGCCCGGTGTCTTCGTCTGTAGTCACCACAGCTCAGAAGTCACCTCTACGAGCCCCAAGGTGTCAAACCTGGCCTCCAGGCAGCCAGGGAGTGCCACTGCAGACACCAGGCCAGTCGGTGTCTCGCAGAAGGTTCAGGAGGCAAATGGAGAGGTGACCCCGAGGGCCAGGACAGCCTGGGGACACGCTGGAGGCAACACAACTGCCAAAGGTTTTGTCCACACTGAACCTAAGTCGCCAGCTACCTCCCGTGTCCATGTGGGGAGTCCTGCAGGGCCCAGACTACCCACGAGCACAGTGGCCACTACTTCTGTGACTAGCAAAGCAATCACCCATGTGACTAACAACTCCCCAACAGGATGGTCGCCACCTGCCCAGAGCAGCACAGCAATCCTCAGCTCCCGTCCAATTGTATCTCCGAGTGCTCTGGACACTCGCCTATCTGTGCCCCAAGGCCAGGCAGCCTCAAAAGGTGTTAAGACTCAGTTCAACTTGAGCACAGACTCTTCAAACACAGCGGCCACCCCAGCCTGGACCTCCTTAGCCTCTAGGACCCAGCAGGCCCGAGAGAGATTTTTGCAGAACTCTTCCCCGGCCCCAGCCCCAGCCCCAGCCCCAGCCCCAGCCAGCAGCAGTCCCGCCAGCAGGTTCTCCACTGTGGTGAGTGCCCCCAGTGGCAGGGTCTCCCCTGTGGTGAATACCTCCACCAACAAGGTCCCTACTGTGGTGAATGCCTCCACCAGCAAGGTCTCCACTGTGGTGACTGCCCCCACCAGCAAGGTCTCCACTGTGGTGGCTGCCCCCACCAGCAAGGTCTCCACTGTGGTGACTGCCCCCACCAGCAAGGTCTCCACTGTGGTGACTGCCCCCACCAACAAGGTCCCTACTGTGGTGACTGCCCCCACCAGCAAGGTCCCTACTGTGGTGAATGCCTCCACCAGCAAGGTCTCCACTGTGGTGACTGCCCCCACCAGCAAGGTCCCTACTGGGGTGACTTCCCCCACCAGCAAGGTCTCCACTGTGGTGACTGCCTCCACCAGCAAGGTCCCTACTAGGGTGACTGCCCCCACCAGCAAGGTCTCCACTGTGGTGACTGCCACTACTGGGGTGACTGCCCCCACCAGCAAGGTCTCCACTGTGGTGACTGCCACTAATGGCAGGGTCACCACGGTGGTGAATGCTCCCAGTGGCAAGGTCCCCACTGTAGTGAGTACCACGGATGGCAGGGTGCCCACTGTGGGGAATGCCTCTGCCAGCAAAGTCTCTGCTGTTGTGGATGCCTCTGCTGAGGAGAGAAGCCGGGAACAAGCACTAAGTGTCCTTAGGAAGGCCCTGCCGGTGCTGACAGGAGCTGGTACCCAGGCTCCAAGCAGGTAGGTGGGAGGCACGTGGGATGTGGGATGTAGCTGTGACCTGTCCCTCCAGGACGTGGAGAAGTCTGTCCCTCTGTGAGGCCTTCATCTCCTTATCTGGGAAGTGGAGGTAGGGAAAAGGGGAGCGGCAGGAATAGGGCATGGTGAGCTTACAGACATTGGTGGCCCACACTAGACTGGTGCTCCAGAACCCTTGTGCCTGTCTTGTGACAGGAAAAGAGTGGGGAGCCACACTTCCTGGCTCCATGCCTGGTGACTTGTGTGAATGGAACTGAGTCCTGAGTCTCCTTTGTGCCTGGCACACTGACCACACAGTGTAGATAGAAAGGAAATAGTCACCCCTCACAGGACAGCTTCAGTGGTAGAAACATGGCCTGCGGCAGGCCACATGCTCCACCTGGCCTCCAAGGGAGATTCTTCTCACTCTCTCCACACCTGGAGTTTCCTGGCATCCCTTGGTTGGTGGCCACCTCTCTCGTCTCTGACTCCATTGTTGCATGGAGTCTACCTTTTCTGTCTCTTCTGCCTTTTTTTTCTTTTGTAGAGTGTTGGAGATGCAACTGAGGGCCTTGCACATGTTAGGCAGGGGCTCTACCACTGAGCCACGCCCCAGCTCCTCACTGGGGGATTCTAGGCAGGGGCTCTACCACTGAGCCATGCCCCCAGCCCCTCACTGGGGGATTCTAGGCAGGGGCTCTACCACTGAGCCACGCCCCCAGCCCCTCCCTGGGGGATTCTAGGCAGGGGCTCTACCACTGAGCCACGCCCCCAGCCCTCCCTGGGGGACTCTAGGCAGGGGCTCTACCACTGAGCCATGTTCCTAGCTCCTCACTGGGGGATTCTAGGCAGGGGCTCTACCACTGATCTACACCCCAGGTCTTTTTAAAAATTCTGTTTGGTGTGTGTGTTTGTGTGTGTGTGTGTAGTGCACATGCCACAATGTCTATGTGGAGGTTAGAGAACAGTTTTATGGAGTCAGTTTTTCCTTCCACCTTTGTGTGGGTTCTGGGGATTGAATTCAGGTTGGCCAGGCAGTGGTGGTGCACGCCTTTAATCCCAGCACTTGGGAGGCAGAGGCAGGCGGATTTCTGAGTTCGAGGCCAGCCTGGTCTACAGAGTGAGTTCCAGGACAGCCAGGGCTACACAGAGAAACCCTGTCTCAAAAAAAAAAAAAATAAAAAAATAGAAAGAAAAACAAAAACAAAAAAACAAAACAACAACAACAACAAAAAAAGAATTCAGGTTGTTAGGCTCTCAGGACTGGGCACTTCTATCCATTGAGCCATCTTGCCAGCCCAGTCCTGGTGTGTTTGAGACAAGGTCTCATGTATCCCTGCCCTCTAATTTACATGATGACCTTCAACTCCAAATTCCCCTGCCTCACCTTCCCCAGTGCTGGGATTACAGGTGTGCACCTCCACCCCTGCATTGTTGGTCTCTTATAACATTAGTGTTTTGAATGTCACCACTGTACTCCAGTGTGACTGCATTATAATGTCACATCTACTGATCCTCCCCACCCACTTTTGGGTTTTTTGGGATAAGACTTCTATATATGTGTAGCCTTGGTCATCTTGGAACTCACTCTGTAGACCAGATAGCCTCGAACTCAGAGATCTGCCTGCCTCTGCTTCCCAGGTCCTGGGGTTAAAGGAATACACTGCCACTTTTTAAAATTAAGATCATACCTCAAGATCTCCAATGACTCCCAGCGGATGTGAGTTTTTGGGTACCCCACTCAGTCCAGTACAGCTGTCTAGTGAGATAAGAGGTTCTATCCTGGGTTGGTCCTTGATTTCTAGGTAGGACATTCCTGGTTTGTAACTGCCTGAGCCCACTCCCGTGTGGTGCCCAGAGGCTCCTGAGCTGGTCCTAGGGTCAGGAGGAGATTGAGTATGCTGCCATTCTTGGGCTGTGGTAAAAGGCTCTGCAGAGTAGGCTTGGTGGAGCTTGGAGCGGTGCCACAAGTTGCCTAGGCTCTGTGTACCTGCATGTGTGTTACCTCAGGGAATTGAGGTAGCCCAGAGCCATGCATCCCAGGCAGGGGCTGGTGCCTGGCTAGACTGTCCAGCCTATGAGTAACTTAATACTGAGCTGGGCAAATGCAGACCAGCCTGTGGCTCCAGCCAGGACCCTCCACAGCGCTTCAGCTCTGGCACCCCATGTGTAATATATTTGGGGAATATTTTAATCCCAACGGACACTAGATCTGAGAGAATAAAACAGCTAGCAGTGCATGTAAGTGCCACACACAGATGCTTTGGGCCATCTGTCTGAGAGTAGATTGTCCACTGTTCTTTGAGGTCACTCTGGAAACTGGCTTCTTGTTGGGGAGGGTTCGCCCATACCTGATCCCCCCCCTCTTCCCCACAGGTCCTCTCCAGCCACTTCCTCTGTCCTGATCACCCTCCCCAAGAATGAAGTGCCTCAAAAAGTTCCCTCAGCCAAGCTATCAAATTCAACCACCCAGGCCCTTGGTCCTGCTTCAAAGATGGAGCCTACAGCCCCACTGAGTGTGGGCAATACCCCATGGGCATCTGTATCACTCCAGGCTGGCAAAAAGAGCCCGGGTATTTCTCCAGGGGTTGGTAAGACCGGTGCTGGCTCCAGGCCACAAGCAGAGGTGGCAGTAGTAAAGGGTAAGGGTCCCTCTACGGCATGGGGTTCCTGGGGTCTGCTGTATGTCTGACTGCGTTTCTCTCTGAAAGGTGTTCTGGGTGTCTGCCATTTCGTGACTCAGCTCTCAGGACCCATAGTTCTCTGAGTCTTCATCTACTGCCCCTATGTGGCTGTGGCCAGTGTCCCCAGGGTCACACCTTGACCCTTGTCCCAGATTCATATCTAAGCCCAGGCCACTGTGCTTTCTGTCCTTAGCTGTGTCCCCAGGGTGCAGAATGAGACCTTGTCTAGGACACCCCGCTCTGTATGCCTTTGCCTTTTCTGTGGGTGTCTGGGGAAGTGGGGATCAGGATGCACCACAAAGGTATCTTTCTGCAACTTTCCCTTTGACTGAGTTCCCTGTTGAATCTACTGTTAGGTGTAAGCCAAGCATGACTACAGTTAGGTAGCCACACCTGGTCATTCTTCATCACATCCCAGAGAGCTTCCCTTCTGTGTCAACACCCACCTGACAAATTGGAAATTGAGACCCAGAAAGGGGCAGTGATTCTCTCAGGGGTACACCACACAGCAGCCAGGCTAGGAGCCCCACTTCGGTCCTATGTGGTGGGCTGGCTCTGGGGGTGTCAAAGGGTGCAGTTGGCTATGAAGAGATGTCTCAAGCTGTCTCACCTACTCAATCTGTTTCCTACCCTTAGGTCCAGGTCCCACATCTCAGGAAGGCCAAGAGGAGGGGCCAGAAGGGTGGAGAGCCCGGCTGAAGCCTGTGGCTAAGAAAAGTCCTGCTGGGAGGTGAGCAGAGGCTGGGCTCACTGGCAGGGCCACACCAGTGCCTGTAGGTCTGCAGGATGAGCTGAGCCAGCACACAGCAGGTGCCTAATTAAGTGTATGTGGGAGCATGGCGGTGTACATGCGGGAACTGACACAGCTCTGGCCAGAAGGCATACATGCACTTGGACCTTTCAGTATCCATAGAAAAGGTTGGGTCACATTAGCTTGAGTATCCTGGGACCCTTCACCTACCAGGTGATGGAGGCAGGGTGACAGGGACATCTCATCCCAGTGGGATATGGTGAATGCTGGGCAGCAGGGCGTCACACCAGGGAGCTCTCATGAGCCTGGCTTGGCGTGGGTGTCAGCACAGCTGCTCCCTGCACCCATAAGGAGCATGTGGAGACCCACAGCCCTGTGCCCTAGGGGTGGAAGCAGGGAGGTCTTGGAATTAGAGGCCAGGATGATGCAGGCCTAGCCAGGCGGCTTCCTTCAGACCATGAGGACCTTGGACATAGGCACATGGCTTTGAGATAGACTCCTGGCTGTCCCCATCTGGGCTGGGACTGACTTTATCTCCCACCCAGGTCTCTGGAGCAAAAAGAGCCAGTCCTGGCAGAGCCGAGGGCAGGGGACAGTCCCAGGAAAGCTGCCAGTAACTCTGACTCCAGCAACCATATCATCTTGACTCCCATTCAGCTGAAGAGGAGTCTATACCCAGCCGGTTCTGGGCCCAGCCTTGCAGGTAATGCTTGTGGGAACGCAGGCATGTTCTTGTATGTATTCCAACTGGGGTCAGGCAGTGGCCCTGCTCAGCCAGAGGGGGTGCTTACATAGGGTATGGATGTGTATGCATGTGTGTTCCTGGGTGGGTTTAATGTGCATTCATGTATTCAGGCACAAGATATGTATGTGCATACATACGGTCATGTGTGAGACATGTCTATGGGCATGTGTGTACATGTGTGTTCGGATACAGGATTTATGTATGCACACCTATTTGGATATGGGGTATCAACATGTACATGCATGTGTAAATATAATAAGGTATGTGTGAATGCATGTTGTCACATGCTGGATAAATGGGCACACATGTATTCATGGGATGTATGAGTACGAGGCATGTTCAGGTGTGGTCTGTATGTGTGCACATGTGTGTTCAGACATAGAACGTACGTGTGCAAGGCATGTTCTGTATGTGTGTACATGTGTGTTCATGCATGGGAGATGTGTGTGAGGCATGTTCAGGTATAGTCTGAATATATGTGTGTGTATGTGTGTGTCAGGCATGGATGCACGTATGTACATGCATGTTTAGGTGTGCCGGTAAACACATATGTATTGGGTCATGCGTCATCTGGGGGCCATTTCTAAGGTCACACTATGTGATATCAGCAGAACTGGCCTTGTGGATCTGTTGGATATTGTCTCCCTGGGTGGACGTGGCCAATCTAGGCAGGACAGGGTCCTACCTTGGGAGGTAGATGGCACTGTGACACTGGCTGTCCTGGGACAGAGTAGAGGCTTAGAGCTCTGGCCAGCAGGCTTGACACATGTCTTCCCCCCCATCCACCTCTGTGCTGCCAGCCCCCTCTCCTTCTCTATCACACCGCAAGAAACTAGCTGTCCCTCCCAGCCTCGATGTTTCTGCTGATTGGCTCCAGCCAGAGCTCAAGAAGCAGGAAGATCGGACCAGAAGCTGTGAGGAGAAGACGCCCACCTGGGGGTCAAGAGGTCAGTTCCAGAGATGCTGTTCTGTTTGGAGGGGGCAATGCCTGCTGGGGCTCACAGCCTAGGATAGAGGGGCCATGTCCAAGCCACATCTGGGTTCTGTCTGTTTTCCAGAGAGGTCTGCAATCCTGGACAGTGGCCTTGCTTCACCTGGTGAGGCTGTGACCTCCCCAGTCAGGGTGAGTAAGTTGGGCATCAGGGGGTGGCTGGACCTTGGTCCTCTGCTTTTGCTCACTGTTCATTGGTCCCCCAGCTCCACCCCGACTATATCTCCCAGGAGGAGCTGCAGAGACAGCTGCAGGACATTGAGAGCCAACTGGACGCCCTGGAGCTCAGGGGTGTTGTGTTGGAGAAGCAGCTGCGGGCAGCTGAGGGAGGTGAGCACCTTGGGCCATGCCCCTACCAGGGGCCATGTCCTGTTCCTGACCATGTACCACTGATGGCCACACTTTATCAGATTTCCATGCCCGTAAATGGCTGCCCATACTTCTACTGGCTGTCCACACCTCCAATGGCTGGCCACATCTCCATGGGCTGACTATACCTGATAGCTGGCCACGCCCACGAACTGGCCACGCCCACGAGCTGGCCATACCCCCTACTGGCAGATCATATTCCCATAGGCTGGTCTTACCTACACTGAATGGCCATGGCCACATTGGTTGGCCATCCCTTGCTGGTTGTTGACTGATCATGCACCTTACTGGTACAAGCTGGCTGCATCCCATACTAGCTGCAGACTGGCCATGTCCAGGCTGGCTTCAGGCTCTCCTGGGTACCTCCAGATAGCTTTTATACTATTCCAGGTCTGCCCCTCTGTACCAGTGTGGGTACCAGGGACTCCGTGCCCTTCTTTACCCCAGCTGTGTCTCTTCACAGATGCTTCTGAGGATAGCCTCATGGTGGACTGGTTCCGGCTTATTCATGAGAAGCAGCTGCTGCTAAGGCTTGAATCAGAACTCATGTACAAGTGAGACCCCCAAGCCTTGTGGAGCCCTGCCTGGACCACCCAGTGGATGTGTTTGGGAACATTCTGGTCAGACTGAGCCTCAGTCATGTGCATCCTGCAGGTCCAAGGACCAGCGCCTGGAGGAGCAGCAGCTGGACCTCCAGGATGAGCTGCGCAGGCTGATGGACAAGCCAGGTGCGTGTCT
Organism: Uromys caudimaculatus; assembly: GCA_028551405.1. Lineage (NCBI taxonomy): Eukaryota > Metazoa > Chordata > Mammalia > Rodentia > Muridae > Uromys > Uromys caudimaculatus. Next base: position 12,665,356 of record CM052721.1, read on the forward strand.
GTCCCCAGCTTGGTCCGACAGCCGTCAACCCATATGCCAACTTCCCCATTTGCTCTACCTTGACCCATGAGAATCCAATGGTGATATGGTTGTGACTGAGCCACAAGGCTTATGGCCTTTGTCCCTATGCTTCTGGCTGTGTGACCTCAAACAAATGCCTTAGTTGTCCTATACCCGAGTTTGATGCTCTTCAAAGTAAGGACCTCGAGTGTGTTCCTTTACAACGGCTGGTGTGAGGTCCTCCAAGGGGACTGATAACATGGGAGGGTTACTTTAAATAATAGGAACAGCCTTCCCACCACATCCTCCTGGCTGCAGGACACCTGCCTCAGTCTTTCATAGTAAAGACATAGAGACCACAGGCCCCACACTATTCCTTGACCTGGTCCCCTCTGTAAGCCGTCCCCTCCAATGGAGGAGAGCAACACAGGCGTTGGGGCTCTTTTGTCCCTGAACAGAACGGAGCATCTACTAATGGCAGGCTGTCTCCACAGAGTATCTGAAGTCCCCACAGGACCGCCAGCGGGAGCAGGAGCTGCTGAGCCAATACGTGAACACCGTGAATGACCGGAGTGACATCGTTGACTTCCTGGATGAAGATCGGCTCCGGTGAGGGACATGGGACCTGGGGAGGGTAGACTGAGGTCAGAGATGCTTCCAGCTGGCAGACTGTCTTTTACTTAGTGAAACCCAGCGTGTATTACATGAGATGACTCAGGGTTGGGGAGGGGCTTCTTCTTACAGCACTGCCCAGCACAGCTCATGAAGGAAATGACCTATCACTCAGTGTGGCGGCCATGAGTGGCAAATAGACCACAATCTTTAGCCTGGGAAACTGAACAGTTGAGCCTAACACGTCTTTTTAAAATAAAAGATGTGTTTATTGACTATTTTTATATGTGTACTTATGTTTCTGCAAGAATTTATGTGCACCACATGTGTACAACCGCCTGTGAAGGCCAGAAGGGGGCATCAGATCTCCCTGGTACTATCATTACAGGTGGCTGTGAGCTGCCGTGTGGGACTGAATGTGGGTCCTCTGCAAGAGGAATAAGCACCCTTAACTGCTGAGCCATCTCTGGCCCCTAAAGCTTTTCTATTCATAAGCCACCTTTCTGGAGAGTGAGGACAGTGGCTGGCCAGAGTGGTCCCGAGCAGCCCAGTCTTGTGGCTCTCCCTGTTAGATGGACTCTGAGCGTGTGTCCCCTTATGCTGAGCATTTTCTTCTCTGCATAAACAGTTCTATAGTGGTGGTCATAGTGACAAATTATCTTGTGTGTGTATTGCTGGGAATTAAACTTACCCTCATGAGTACTACACAAGTGCTCCGCCACTGCCCCCTAACACCTCACTGGGGGATTCTAGGCAGGTGCTCTACCACTGAGCCACACCCCCAGCCCCTCACTGGAGGATTCTAGGCAGGTGCTCTACCACTGAACCACGCCCCTAGCCCCTCACTGGGGGATTCTAGGCAGGTGCTCTACCACTGAACCACACCCCCAGCCCCTCACTGGGTGATTCTAGGCAGGGGCTCTATCACTGAGCCACGCCCCCAGCCCCTCCCTGGGGGATTCTAGGCAGGTGCTCTACCACTGAGCCACGCCCCCAGCCCCTCACTGGGGGATTCTAGGCAGGTGCTCTACCACTGAGCCACGCCTCCAGCCCCTCACTGGGGATTCTAGTGTTGTGTTATAGCTCCAGCACTGTTCTTACTTTATTTTGAGACATGGTCTTACCAAGTTGCCCAAGCTGGCCTTGCACTCACTCTTTGGCCCAGGTAGGCTTTGAACTCAACCATCCTGCCCCAGACTTCCAAGTATTTGGTATGACAGGCCTGCACCATCAAGCTTCTGGATGTGTCAGGAGCCTGAGCCAGTTAGCGGTATCATATCTCAGAGGGAAATGAATGTATGCATGCTTATGCTTGGCTTGTTTGGCTCTCTTATGTCAAATGAGGCCCAACGTCCAGGTCACACAGGGTCAGCCCAAGGTTGACCTCAAGCCAAACTCTGTGTGATCCTAACAGGGGTTTAGCCAGCATCAGACCAGGTTACCTGTTATCCATAGGTCACTGTTGAGTGGCAAGGCTGGGGAGGGCACAGACCTGCCTGGGCATAGAGGAAGGACCGGAGTCTCTCGTATGAGAGGAAGTAATCTGGAGCAAGTGAGGCTGTCTCTGGTGCTAAGGTATATAGAGAGAGCACATGTTCTCCGTAGCTCTCCAGGGTCCACATCCCTTACAGTCTTCCTGTCCCCATTCCAGGGAACAGGAGGAGGACCAAATACTGGAGAATATGATCCAGAACCTAGGTAATTATGGGGCACAATCGGGGGCAAGGGGGGGGTCTTCCCTGCTTGGGGAGTGGTGGGCCTCCTGTGAGGAGAGGCAGCCCCACAGGTGGCAGGGAAGGAAACACTTCCAGGAGCCTCGCTGGGAGCTTCACGGCTTCGTCCTCCCCTCAGGCCTCCAGAGAAAGAAGTCCAAGTCCTTTTTGTCCAAGATCTGGTCCTCGAAGAGCAAAAGCGGGCAGGCATGAGCTGCACATGGCTGGCACTGGGCCCTGGCCTTTCTCAGGAAGAGACGGGTGCTGCGGCTCCAGAAGGGATGTTTGGGGGAACCAGGGCTCATGTCTCTCACTCTGGGTCCTTGTAACCTCAATAAAGACATTGACCCTCCCACATTTGCCTATGTATGTCACTGTGCCAGGGGCTGGGCGCCTGTGTACCAGCCCTGGGTGTGTGCCAGGTGCTTTGGGTGTGCACTCATTTTCTGTCCTAGCTGCTTCTCCGTAGCCATCATAAAATAGCCTAACAGGACAGCTAAAGGGGGAAGAGTTTGTTTTAGCTCCCAATCCCAAGTTACGGTGTGTCACTGAGGAAAGTCACAGTGGCCAGGCTTTGAGCAGCTGGTCACATCACATCTACAGTCAAAAACAGAGAACTGAATGTGTGCATACTTGGTGCTCAGTTTTTTTTTTTTTTTTTGAAGGGGGCTTTTCAAGACTGTCTCACTATGAAGCCCTGGCTGTCCTGGAACTCACGCTGTACACCAGGCTGGCCTTGAATTTGGAGATCCTCCTGCCTCTGCCTCCTGAGTGCTGGGATTAAAGGCGTGGGCCACCACTGTCTGGCTCAGTTTCCTTTTTTACTTTTAGATAATTCAGATTCCTACCCAGGGATGGTGCTGCTCACTCTCAGACTGGGTCTTCCCACTTCAGTTGAGGCAATCAAGGCATACCTGCAGACCAACCCGATTTACAACGGTTCCTCACTGAAACGCTTCCCAGGTGACTCTAGACAGTGTCCAGTTGACAATTGAAGCTAACCACAATCCTCTTTGGACATGTTAATTGCTTCTTGGCTGTGTACACAGAAAGGACAGAGTGGACACTATAGTAACTATGCCCCCGTGGTCCGGGTCTGTACCCTGGATGCGGGTGACCTGTGGGCCTGGGATGGAAGATGCCCAGGGTTGATAGGTTGATAGAGTCCCTGGGTGGTTACATGGGTGTGTCTTCTCAACGCTGGGCTATGCTCTGCAACCTTGAAAGACCAATTGGCTAAGAGAGGCTTCGGGGAGTCATGCCACAGATAGGCAGGGCTAGGCCGGTAGCAAAGTGGCTGGGTGTGGCAGTGTGCTGGCTTAGGTCAACTTGACACAAGCTAAAGTCATCTGAGAAGAGGGAACCTCGATTCAGAAAACGCCTCCATAAGATGGGATGTAGGCAAGTCTGTAGGGCATTTTCTTTTTCTTTCTTTTCTTTCTTTTTGTTGTTGTTTTTGGTTTTTGAGACAAGGTTTCTTTGTGCAGCCCTGGCTGTGCTGGAGCTCACCCTGAAGACCAGGCTGGTCTGGAACTTAGATTCTCCTGCCTTTGTCTCCTGAGTGCTTAAAGGTGTGTGCTCCACCACTCAGCCTTAAGGCATTTTCTTGATTACTGATTGGTAGGATCAGCAGCCTTCTGTGGGTGGAGCCACCCCTCAGCTGGTGGTCCTGAGTTCTATAAGAAAGCAGGCTGAGCAAGCACTCCTCCATGGCCCCTGTATCAGCTCCTGCCTCCAGGTTCCTGCCCTGTTTCAGTTCCTGTCCTGACTTCCTCCAATGACAAACAATGCTGTGGAAATGGAAGCCAAATAAACCCTTTCCTCCCCAAGTCACTTTGGTCATGGTGTTTCATCACAGCGAGGATAACCCTAACTAGGACGGCAATTAGTACCAGGAGTGCTGTGACAGACCAGACCATGTATTTGGGGGAGGGTTGTTTAAGGACTTTGGAACCTTGGGCTAGAAAAGCCATTGAGTGTGGTTGGCATCTCAGTGAGCTGTTCCATGGGAGCCTGGAAGAGAAGACTGTTTAGAACAGTGCAGGCAATGTGTGTCTGGCTTGTGAAGTCTCAGAGGGAAGTCTGGGAGTCCCTTAATGACTCTATCAGGGACAGTTGCTATTTTGGGTTAAGAATCCCTGGTTCTGGTCAGCTGGGGCTGAAGAATCAGCTGTGATTTACAAGCTAACAGAAACACTGTAGTGACACCTTTGCTTTCCTGGGATGATGGATGCTGATCGTCTGGGGCTGAAGAATCAGCTCAGATTAAAAAGAGGCCAGCAGCTCTGAGGTGAAATCTGCGAAGCATTTCCTCAGAGTCAACACATAGAAGCTGGTTGTGTTCCAGAGACAGTCAAGATTGTACCTGATGCTAAACTTGTCCTATGTAAGTCACCCAGGTGGTACTGGTTTTAAAGACACAAAGGGGTCATGGAGAGCAGCTGAGGCTTGGTGCTGTGAGTTGCCAAGAGAGGCCATCGGTGAAACCTTGGTGTCAGTTGACGGCCCAGGACTGAAAGGGTCATGCAAAGAAGTTGCTTATGAAAAGAGCCTATGAGAGGCTATTGGTGAAAGTGCAGTCCAGTTGCAGCAGGAGACCCCAGCACTTTGTGATGACCACCAAGAACAGTAGCAACCATTGCGTGGAACTGGTCAGAGCCTGGAGGAAAAGCTGTGTATGCTGCAGAGGATGGAGCCAGAGAAGTGAACCAAGCCCATTGGAGGAGTCCAGAAGATCCTGAGTGAGTCCCAGATACTGGACATTGAATTATTTACACTGTTGGAGTTTGGTTTTATTTTGATCTGATTGGAACGTACTTCCCTCTTGAAATAAGAAAGTATTTAACTTATTTTTTTTATTTTGTTTTATAGGAGCCCACAGTTGAGAGACTTTCGATTTTAAAAAGAGACTTTGAACTTTTAAAAGAGACTGGAATATATTTTCTAAAGAGATTGATTTTTTAAAAAGTGTTTGGATTTGTAAGACTGTGGGACTTTTTTCACTTGTAAAATGTTTTATTTATATTGTGATGTTTCTATCAATGTGTGGTCTTGGGCATGAGCAAGAGAGGAAAGGTTGTGGGCTTTCCAGTGATGTGTTTGTGTGTCAAGTTGGTCAGTTGTGCTAGGTGGTTTTTATGGCCCAAGTTTGACCCAAGCTAAAGTCACCTGAGAGGAGGGAACCTCACTTGAGAAAATGTCTCCATGCTGTGCATAGTGGTGCACACCTTTAATCTCAGCACTTGGGAAGCAAAAGCAGGTAGATCTCTGAATTTTAAAATTGCCTGGTTTACAGAGTAAATTCCAGGATAGCCAGAGCTACACAGAGAAACTGTCTCAAAATCTCCACACAGCTTTTGGAAAAAGAAAAGAGAAGTGAAAAAAAGAAAAGAAAAGAAAAGAAAAGAAAAGAAAAGAAAAGAAAAGAAAAGAAAAGAAAGAACAAGAAAAAGAAAAAAGCTTCCTTGAGATCAGGCTGTAGGCCAGCCTGTAAGGCTCACTCTTCTCTCTCTCTCTCTCTCTCTCTCTCTCCTTTCTTCCTTCCTATCTTTTGCATTTTGTTTTGTGGCTTTGTTTTTTAAGACAGGGTTTCTCTCCGGGCAGTGGTGGCGCACGCCTTTAATCCCAGCACTTGGGAGGCAGAGGCAGGTGGATTTCTGAGTTTGAAGCCAGCCTGGTCTACAGAGCGAGTTCCAGGACAGCCAGGGCTACACAGAGAAACCCTGTCTCAGAAAAAAAAAAAAAAAGACAGGGTTTCTCTGTGTAGTCCCGGCTGTCCCTGGAATTTACTCTGTAGACCAGGCTGGCCTCAAACTCAAGAGATCCGTCTGCCTCTGCCTCCCGAGTGCTAAAATTAAAGACATGTGCCACCACCACCTGGCTGTTGGGCATATTCTTAGTCAGTGATTGATTCGGGGGTTGGGGGTCAGCCCATGGTGGGCGGGGCCATCCCTCCATTGGTGGTCCTGGGTTCTATAGGAAGGCAGCCATGGGGAGCAAGCCAGTAAGCAGCACCCTTCCATGGTCTCTGCATCAGCTCCTGCCTCCAGGTCCCTGCCCTGCTTGTGTTCCTGTCTTGAGTTCAGTGACGGACTATGGGTATGGAAATGTAAGTCAAACACAGCCTTTCCTCTTTATGTTGCTTTGATCATGGTGTTTCACCACAGCAGTAGTAACCCTAAGCAGTGTGGCCTCGGAGCTCCAGGACCTCTCCTGTATTACAGATACAAGGCTTAGAGGAGTCTGGACCAACCTAGCTGCCCCTCCCCCCTTCCCCAGTCTTAAACCATCCAGGTACCTATTGCAGTTCCGTCCCTTGACCACCAGGGGGAGGCAGACTGGCACACACCAGGGCCAGGGCTGCTAGGAGGTGCCAAGAGCAATTCAGCTTTACAAGATAGGGTGATCTTAGAGGCTCAGAGAGGCTCTGCAGTTCCTGGAAGTCACACAGCAGGTCAGCTAGAAGTTGGAGGCTGGAACCCAGGGGTGGATGGCTCTCTGAGCTACTGGGCTGTGTCGTGGTGGTGGTGGTGGTGGTGGTGGTGGTGGTGTCTTCATTCCCGTGGATGGTTACCTGGCAGGTTATGTATATGGAAGAGGGTTAGGACACTGGTCCTCCACCTGTTATTTGGGCTGCTCTCCACAGACCCCAGACGTAGCTGTAGGATCACCAGCAGTGCTTGGTGCTTGGTAACCTATAGATGGCCCGGATCTGACCCTGGCCTGTGTGGCATCCTTCCTGTCCCTGTATAGAGTTGGGTATAGGAGATCTTAGGGGAGAAGCTGTGTCCCCTACACTTTGACCCACATTGGTCTTGTGCCTTGAGGAAAAGGCCTCTGAGAGATGTTCTGGGTTTTGGTGAGAGGGTGGGAAGGGCTCCAGTGTCTGTAGTAGAAAGAAGGGGGCAGGGAGGTAAAGCTGGGGTATGGAGTGACATACCATGTCCAGGCACAGGGGCATGACCATCTTCACAGGGCTTTATCTCCCTGAAGTACGTCTCCCTTGCTCTCCTACTGCCAGGCTCCTGTGACTGGGGTCAGGGTCAGGGGGCACATTGTACATGCTTGCTGGATCACAACTGGCACCCTACTCCCAGTTCTCTGGGTAACTCTGCCTTTCTGTTCTCACAGTCGGTCCTGAGTGCTGGGTTTGGATGGAGCTCTGCTTCCTGATGTCTAAGGTGGAGGACCTTGAGGTCTGGGGGCAGGGGGAGAGCATTTCTAACCCACTGCGGACCCAAGGTGCCAGAGGAGTGCCTCACACACCACAAGGGCTCCTCTGGTATTTTCTTTTTACTTAAGCAGTCTTTAATGAAAGTCATGGATGAAGTGTGTCTACTCCTGCTTCTTCTCCATCGTTTCTTCTATTTGCCCTTCTCCTGTCCTCCTTGTCGGGACTTGGCTTTCCTCTCCATGATGTTCATGCGGTCCTCATCCAGCGTTAGCCTGGTGATCCCCACCTTGCTGGGGTAGACGCACCCACCTGGACAGTTGTGCCGTCAGCCTTTCCCTGCTGCACTCATTCAGTAAGGATGACGTGTTTTCTTCCCGCACACTTGGACCACTTTGCAGTCTGCTGGCCTTTGTGGCGTCCTTGGACAACCTGAATTTCATTATCCTTTCAAATGATGGGCCTCGATCAAACATCCTTCCGTCTCCCCTTTTTGGGAAGTGGGGAAGACATGATCTTCCTTCGAATGTGAGATGGCACACTGAAATGTGTTTGTGGTTCCTGCTTCACTCAGAAGTCACAAAGGGATTGAATGTCATTTTGGCAGCTGCAATCCAGCAATGGCTGCAAAAGGTCTTTTGGTATTTTCTTAATGAATGAATGAAAGAATGAGGAAGACCTGTGGCTTGAGCCATCAGCTGCTGTTGAAGCTTCAGAGGACATCGGTGCGGCCAATGCAACATCCGGTGTGGATGCCCCAGTGTGGGAGACCCCTGGGAAACACATAAAGGCTGCTGGAGTATGCTTAGGACTCCAGAGCCCTGATACATTCCATCTGCACTGGGAGGTAGACAAGAACTCTATGTTCACTTCCTATCTTCCTGGAGACTTCCCCCTTCCAGGACTTGGGTAGCCAAGGGATGGGAGTCCGGTCTTGCTACGCCAGTCAGATCCTTCTGTGCTCTGCTTCTTGAGTACCATCTCCCGACCGCCAGTGACTGCTTTAGTCCCCACTCGCTTGAAGCCCGGCTCACTTGGCCTGTCTCAGTTCTTTCTTTCCTGCCAGCCACGTCAGAGGTCTCTGACCAGGTGCCTGTGGCATGTGTCAGGAGCCTGTCGCTGGTCTACTGAGGTGTCTTCTCCTTGGGATGGGTTTCACCGGGAAGCACAGTCCTCTGTTCTCAGGTTGGAGTCTGGAGGCTCTGCCTTAATCTCCCAGGTGATTGGAGCTGCTGATGGTGGATGGCCTGAGTGTGGCCCATTACCCTTCCAATACAGAAAATCTCCATACCTTCATCCGAGGCCGCCAGCACTTTCTAAAACACACCGATGTAATCCAATTGCAGGTGCAGCCTGGAGAACACCTTTATCTTATCCAAATTATTACATCACATTCTCTTCTTTAAATTAAAAAGCAAAAATCTTTATGTTTGCTTTCACACAGTCATGTAAAACTTAAATCAATGGTTTTCAAACATTAGAGACCCCATGTGGACCATTTCTAGCCTTGTTATTCATGGGGAACTTTACAGAAAGGAGCCGGTGGGTCTGTAGATGGAGGTGTGAGGTGCTGGGCTGCTGCCAGGTGAAATGGATGTGCCCATGTCAGGACAGGTCAGGTGCCTGAAGCCAAGGAACCATTTTGGGATTGGTGTGTTGATATTTTAATAATTGTCCTGCGAGTAGGGGCTTGTGGCGCAGGCCTTTCATCCCGACTGAGGAAGCACCACCAAGATCTTAAAGCTTACTTGGGCAAGTCGGTGAGACACTGTGTCAGAATCAAAAACTGGCGAGGTGGCTCAGTGAGTAAAGGTGCTCGCCAGCAAGCCAGAAGACCTGAGTTCAAAACCCAGGACCCACATGATGGAAGGAGAGCACCAATTCCTACAAGTTGTTTTCTGACATCCACACATGTGCCATGGCATACAGACTCATGGGCTCATACAAACTTTCATAAATATATTAATGTAATTAACTCTAGCATAACAAATGTAGCATAATAAAACACGAGCTGGGGTGTATGTAGGTCAGTGCTAGAGCACCTACCTAGAATCCCCCAGTGAGGGGTTGGGGGCGTGGCTCAGTGGTAGCACTCCTGCCTAGAATCCCCCAGTGAGGGGCTGGGGCGTGGCTCAGTGGTAGAGCCCCTGCCTAGAATCCCCCAGTGAGGGGATGGGGTGTGGCTCAGTGGTAGAGTCCCTGCCTAGAATCCCCCAGGGAGGGGCTGGGAGAATGGCTTGGTGGTAGAGCTTTGGCCTTTCATGGGTGATTCTCTGTATTCTAACTACAGCATCATAAAGTACAAAATTGCTTTAGCTTCTAGTTTTCCAAAACCCCAGTCCTGGCAGCTGAGGGTACTTGGCTGTCTTTTGACATGTGACAGATGACAAGGGACATGCAGGTTAACCACTGCTGATGGGGAAACAGAATTCTCAGTGCCCAGTGGCATGCTACAATGGCCACTGGCCACAGATGGTTGTTGAGAGCTGAACTGTGGCCAGAGGAATAAAGGTATGCTAGGAGCTTTAAATGTGAGGACCTGCCTCCTTTTCTGTGATGCTGGGGACTGTACCCAAAGCCTCTGGTGTACTGCGCATACCCCCAGCCCCTCCCTGGGGGATTCTAGGCAGGTGCTCTACCACTGAGCCACACTGCCAGTCCTATTTGTGGGATTTTGAGAATACTCAACAGAAAGCATGCATCGTCTGGGCATAGTGGCCCACATGGCACAGACCTTTAATCTTAGCACTTGGAAGCAAGAGGCAGGTAGATTGCTGAGAGTTTGAGGCCAGCCTGGTCCACAAAGTGAATTCCAGGATAGCCAGGGCTACACAGTGAGACCCTGTCTCAAAAAAAAAAAAAAAAAAAAAAATCAGAAGCAAGAAAAAATAAAACAGTAAAACTAGCACTGGTACTTTGCATTAGAATTATTCAAATGTCATAGGTAGATTTGGTTAAATAAAGGGAATTTTATCACCACGCTTATTTAGTGCGTTGTGTGTCTGCATGCGCGCGTGCGCGTTGATGTGATGTCAGAGGATAGCTTGGGAAGTCTGTCCTTCCCTTCCACCATCTTGGTCCCAAGGATCACACATCTGCAGGCTTGGTGGCAAGCACCTTTACCGACTGGACCGTCCTGCCAACTACTTCACTGTTGTTGGTTTGGTTTGGTTTTAATTTTTGAGACAAGGTTTCTCTGTGTAGCTTTAGCTGCCCTGAAACTCACTCTGTAGACCAGGCTGGCCTCGAACTCAGAAATCCACCTGCCTCTGCCTCCCAAGTGCTGGGATTAAAGGCGTGCGCCACCACTGCCCGGCCGTCATGTTGTGTTTTTGTTTCTGAGGTACGGTTTCACCATGGAGCACAGGCTGGCCCCAAACTCACGAGTCTCCTGATTCAGTCTTTCAAGCGCTAGAATAACAGGTCCATGCCATGCTTGGCTCCGAAGGGTTTATTCGTAACTGCTGGCTAGTACAAGCCTAATGGCGGATGGGAGACCCCTCAGGACCAGTCATCAAGGATAGATGAGGGGATACAAGGGGATGCATGCAGTCTGGGAACTCAGGGGTTTTATGAGGAAATCGTGGGGGCAATGGAGCCCTGAGAAGGAGTAGGGTGGTGAGTATAAGTGGCAAGGTCCCAGGACATGCAGAGGCCAGCTCCTCCATATTGGTGGAGTAGGTGTCATGGTAGCAGCCACAAGAGAGCTCCCGCCCAGTCCAGATTGTGTCTGAACTATCTTCTCATCTCACAGTGGCCCTGCCTGCCCTGTTGACGGAACAGAAGCCTCATAGTGTCAATCACACGACCCCAGTACCCACCTATGTAGACTGCTCGCTTCTCATTGGCCAGACCTTAGTCACGTGACCCTGCGTTACTCTTCTTGAGAGGGTGATTCCCCTGTGGCCCTCACTGCAGGTGTGGGATAGCTTGGTTTTAAAGGAAGACCTAATATAGACATGGGGGACAGACATGTGCCCCATGGCTGAAGAAATAAAAGTATTTTTGGGGGGTTTAAAAGAGCAAAAACTTGTTCAGCATGGAGAGTTCTAGAAGCCAGAGGTCTCAGATGTATCAGTCAGGGCCAGATGCTCTGGGAAGGGTCTACGGAAGGATTCTACCTCTGCCAGTGTGGGGTAGCTGTTAGAATTCTTGGCTGTGGATGTACCTCCCCAGCTTTCTTTCTACGTGTCCCCCCTTGGAATCCTTCCCTGCATCAGTGTGTCCGAGTCTCCCTCCAAAGCCAGCCATGGGCCTGGGGCCCCCTGACACCAGGACAGCCTCTGTCAACCAACCTTGTTCGGGGTGGAATGTGAAGTGTCCCCCTGAGGCTCCTGGTTGAGAGCCCGGTCCCCAGCAGGTGGCGCTGTTTGGAAGGAGTTGCAGAAAGTAGATCACTGGGGGCCGGCCTTGGAAAGTTAAGCGCGTCCCTGCTTCCTGTCTTTTTCTGCTTCCTGGTCCAACACTATGGCAACAGTCTCCGCTCCTCATTCCTTCCACCACGGTAGATAGAAACTGTCTGAAGTCGTTGTGAGCATAAATGCATGTTATTTCTGTATGGTATTTTGGTCATAAGGATACAGCAGTATGAAGTTACTAATATTCTTACTTAATTACACCTGCAAAAAAACTATTTCCAAGGAAGAACTTTGGGGTGCATCTTCTGTACCTCATGTGGGATTGCAGCAACCCCTGCCTAAACCTACAGTGCTTTTCTTTTCATTTATTTATTTATTTATTTATTTATTTATTTATTTATTTATTTATTTTTTGTTTTTCGAGACAGGGTTTCTCTGTGTAGCCCTGGCTGTCCTAGAACTCATTCTGTGGACCAGGCTGGCCTCGAACTCAAATCCGCCTGCCTCTGCCTCCCAAGTGCTGGGATTAAAGGCGTGCGCCACCACTGCCCGGCATTTTCCTTTATTTTTTAAAAATTTTTATTTACTTATTTTTATTTCATGTGCATTGGTGTTTTGCCTGCATGAATGTCTGTGGGAAGGTATCAGATTCCCTGAAACTGGAGTTACAGGCAGTTATGAGCTGCTACGTGGGTGCTGGGAATTGAACCCTGGTCTTTTAGAAGAGCAGCCAGTGCTCTTAACCACTGAGCCAGCCCAAGTTCTACAGCGCTTTTCATCATGGCTGGGGAAACTAGAAAATATTCCCGTGCTGACCAGCTGATGCTGCCTCTTGTGGCTTTAGGAAATGCAAGGGGGTTGGAGTGGGGGGGTGGGGGGGTGGGGGAGCATGTGCGAGCTAGCCAGCATGCATGAGCTAGCAGGTCAATGGCAGCCACTCTGAGCAGAAGAGGAATTCGGCTCTGGCAGATGAGAATTCTCTGACCAAAGGCTCCGTGAATTGGTGCAAAAGCTGATGCCCAGTGGAGGTTAGAAGTCAAAGGCTTAAAGGGAAGAAGCCTGGAGGTTCTAGTTTTCTAAAAACCTCCTGTTACCTTAGCTGGACACCACCTGGGATATGGAATGCCGTTACAGGATGTGGGACTCAAATAGCCTCAGCAGCCAGATTGGTACCATGAGGGATGAGAAGGTCACTAAGCAGGGACTGTCAGGGAAGGCTCTTAGTTGATACCCCTGAGCCATGAATGAGGTAATCTGGATTTTCTGCCATACGTCTGTCTGGTTTGGAGGAGGAAATGAACCCAGAATTCTTTGAAGTACTTGGCAGGAGAACTCTGATGCCTTGGTTAGGCTCCTGCTAGATCCATCCACATTGTCCCATCCTGTCCTCCTAGACGGTGTGGTGGTTTGAATATGCTTGACCCAGGGAGTGGTACTATTAGGGGGTGTGGCCTTGTTGGAGTAGGTGTGGCCTTATTGGAGTAGGTGTGGCCTTATTGGAGTAGGTGTGGCCTTATTGGAGTAGGCGTGGCCTTGTTGGAGTAGGCATGTCACTGTGGGGGTGGGCTTTAAGACCTTTGTCCTAGCTGCTTGGAAGTCAGTCTTCGCCCAGAGGCCTTCAGATGAAGATGTAGACCTGTCAGCTCCTCCTGCACCATGCCTGCCTGGACTCTGCCATGCTCCCATCTTGATGACAATGGACTGAACCTCTGAACCTGTAAGCCAACCCCAATTAAATATTGTCCAGAGTTGTGGTGGTCATGGTGTCTGTTCACAGCAGTAAAACCCTAAGACAGTGAGCTCCCCAGAGAAATGGCCCTGACACAGGCTGTACAATCCCATGGCCACTTGGGCTGTCTCTGCAAGCAGGGAGGCTGCAGTTTGGGAACACATCGGCCCTCCCCATACTCGGGACAGAATGGCTTAACTCAGCATGTCTCTTTCTCTTACAATCTTCTTTGTCATTCTTCCTATCCAGTATGGCTTCTGGAAGGATGAGAAAGGCTCAGGAAGTTCTACCTCTTATCTGACCAGTACAGAAGGTGTTGCTGCTAGGGGTCACTCTATTTCTTTTAGACTTGAATACTGGGTTGTAGTAAATGGTGAGGGTGTGTGTGTGTGTGTGTGTGTGTGTGTGTGTAGGGATGGGGGTGTTCCCTGCGGTCTCTTAGCTTCTCTGCTAGCCTTTATGTAACATCCCCCCCTCCCCAGTGAGTGAGTTGCCAGGCAGGGACCTTGCACTCTGAGGTCACTAGGGGAGGGGACAGTGCCAACTTTGTCCTGAGGTCTCCATAGGCTTGGCAAGGCTCTAGGTAGCAGCCAGGTAGCTAGCTGTGAGCTCCCTCCCCTGGAAGTCTGGCGGGGTGTGGGGGTGTGCGGGGTTGTCCCAGGGGAGGCCCCGCATCACGTGACCCCGTCAGCTGACAGAATAGGATGACTCAGCCGGCAGCTGTCGGGCCCCCTAGAAATAATGACAGAAACAATTAGCAACTCAAGCAGTAGCCTTTGCTTAATTATCTCCTCTGAGTTTAATTAACTAGCTACATTATCAGCAGTAATGTAGGCATTAATTATGTCAAATTACAGCGTAAAACTCACAAAGTGTGGAAAACGTCAACTCAGCTAGCCTCACCTGCCAAGCGCAGTGGCGGGTGCCCCATACCTGAGTACTGCGACTGGGGGCTGCCGAGTAGGGGTCTTGCCAGTGTCTTGGGGGCCTGGGCGAGGGGCTCAAGCCTAGGGAACAGGGCAGCCAGGTCCCTGAGAGCTCATGGGGCTGAGGCAAAGTCTTGGCTCGGGCAGGAGAGAGGGATGGTATCCTGCTCCTTGGCCAGATGGCCAGGATATTGAATTATTAAATTATGAATATTAACACAAATCAGACACAAAAGAGGTAATAATTTTGGTGCCTTAAAGAAATAATTAACATAATTTTGATAAATTACATGATAAAGGAATCTCAGAATGGAAGGAGATTTATCTTAATTAATATCTTGGACCGGCTTTGGAAGTTAGATGGCTCCTAAGGGGATGGAGCAGGTGAGGCCAGGTGGTGATCTGGCCCAGCCTGGGACACACAGTTCCCACTGTCATAAAGTTGCTGGAGGGAAGAGATGGGACCTCAGATGGGCAGATTCACAGGAACTACTCAGCTCTGTGCCTTAGTTTCCCTTTCTTGAAGTCTGGCCAGCTTTCCCAATGTCTTCAGCTCTTGGCTATGTAAGATTATAAGACTTCTCTGTTCTGGCTTCCAGGACACGTAGTAAGTCCTACTCATTGTCCAACCATTGCAAAAGGTGCACGTGCCTCAGTCAGGTGGCCTGGCTTTGGTCAGTCCCTCCCCGTGGATGTTCTGGTTGGGGCAGCAGGGTCCTCAGTAAATTGTTTCAGTACTTCAACCATGAAGGGGCTGAGCTGGGGCTTCTCCAGTCTGGGTGCTTCAGTCTGGCTTCCTTTAGATGCAGTGAGCTTGGGTTGCTTGGACTTTGAAGATTGTTGTCTGCCCCTCCTCCACCTCCCCATAGGTGCCAGCCAATTCTGTGGTACCTCAGTGAGCCAGACACCTGCAATGGGGTTTCCAGGATCCCCTCAGTCCTAACTAGTGCCCTCTGTCTTAGTTAGGGTTTTATAGCTGTGAAGAGACACCGTGACCAAGGCAACTCTATAAAGGAAGACATTTAACTGGGGCTGGCTTACAGTTCAGAGGTTTAGTCTATTATCATCATGGCAGGAAGCATGGCAGCAGGCAGGCAGGCCTGGTGCTGGAGAAGGAGCTGAGAGTTCTACATCTGAATCGGCAGACAGCAGGAACAGAGAGTGACTCTGGGCCTGGCTTGAGATCTGAGACCTCAAAGCCCACCTCCCAGTGGCACACTTCCTCCAACAAGGCCACACTTCCTAATAGGGCCACTCCCTGGAAACCTGTGACTCTATGGGGACCATTCCTAGTTAAACTATTCTAGAAGTATGGCTTCTCATGACCTGGGACCATGGGTATTTAACTGGGGAACTTGCTACCTGGAGGTCCAGGTTGAGTCAGGGCATATGGAGCCACAAGGGCCCAGAAGCTCTCTCTCCTCTCCCTCTCTTGATCCAGTAACAAAGATGTCAAATAGGTCAGCGGATTCCTGCTCCAGGGCCTTTGCACTGGTTGGTTGTGCTGCCTGGGACTGTTAATTGTTTCCCTATCACTCTCCCTGTCAGTTGGCACTGCTTGTCCCTGGAGTCTTGTCCTGTCTCTTGTTTGCCTCCCCTCAGTCACCTTACACATTTGGTTATTGGTTACCATTAAGACTTCTCAGGAAGACAGTGGTCCATTCCCTCTAATTGCTGCTGAGTTTTGGAGCCTGATACTCAGTAGGTCTCAAAAAACTCAGATTCACATGATGTTTTCCATGTTCTCAGACTGGTAGATCTGCCACAGGCCTGGTCCCTAGGCTCATCAATCTATGTCTCAGCAGCCACACATGAGCATGCCCTGCCATCACGCACCATGTGTCAAAGGACATGTCACCTGTGTATGTTACGGTGCATTTTCTGTGATAGACACAGGACATCCACGGGACATGTCACACATTGCCTGTGTGTCACAATCAACAGAGACATGGCAGGAGCCTGGCATGTGCACACCCATGAGTACTCATTCTTCTTTGTGGGCTTTATGGGTGAGAACATATGTGTGTGTGCGCACACACACGTGTGCACGTATGTGCACTTTCAAGAGATACTGAGAGCTATGCTGTTTCTGAGTGCCTGTACAAGACCCATCCTTCTTGCTAGGCTTCTGTTTCCCTGCCTCAAGGTTACAGTTTGCCCTGGACTGTCAAGCATGGGTGGCAACGATTCTGGGCCTGTCCCCACCAGGCTGATGGTGATGGGATTAGAGTACACACACACACACATACACACACACACACACACACACACACACACACACACACACACACACACACACTTATAAAGCCCACAAATAAGAACTTGTAGAATGCATGCACACAATCTTACTCATGGGTGTGCACATACCAGGACTAAAGAGTCCCAGGCTCCCGATAGGCCTGTGTTGCTTGTGACACACAGGTTGGGTGTATGGGCAGATATAGGGATTATGGGAAGGGGTGGGGCATAAGGAGGCACCTGGGGAGAAGTCTCCAGTCTAGACCTTGCTATATACTAGACAGAGCCCCAGATCCCCACAGAGGACCCTGGGCCCTGTCTCAGGATGGGAACAGCATTCCGAATTCGGGACTGACCTTCAGCTTCATACTGGGGAGCCACAGCAGAAGAAGCAGATACAGCCCAGTCACCCTCGCCTGTAGCCAGGTGGGCTCCTTCTCCCTAGCCAGCTCTGCCAATCCAGAGCAGAAATGGAAGGTCCCCTTGTCCCCTTCACATCTTCTCCACAGCCCAACAACTCCAGACTACAACCCATGAGAACTAACATCTGCACCTCACATCTGTTCCTCTTCAGCCTCCTGCCTTAGCAGGCCTTCCCTACCACCCCATACCCCTCCCCAAATGCTGGCATGTGCCCATCCCTCCTGCCCCACCCCCCACCCCCCACCTGCTACTCCATGGTCACCCTCTGGATGACCAGGTTTGTCTCACTGGAAAGAGCCCCAGTGAGGCCACCGGTGACTTTCGTCTCTTGGGTCCCCACCACCCAGATCCTCCGTCTAATGGTAAAAATCAGGCCAGTGGTCTGGACCTTCCTAATGCTATGGCCCTTTAATACCGTGCCTCAGGTGGCGAGCCCCAACCATGAAATCATTTTCATTGCTACTTCATAACTGTAATTTTACTACTGTTATGAATAGTAATATAAATATCTGATAACCAGTGTCTTATAAGCATCGAGTCAGGGCATCTTTTTTTTTTTTTTTTTTTCCGATACAGTATTTCTCTGTATAGCCCTGGCTGTCCTGGAACTCGCTCTGTAGACCAGGCTGGCCTCGAACTCAGAAATCCACCTGCCTCTGCCTCCCAAGTGCTGGGATTAAAGGCGTGTGCCACCACTGCCCGGCCTGAGTCAGGGCATCTTAACAAACACACTGGACCTGGGTTCTGCAAGACTGTCAAAGCGGAGCTGAGGAGATGGCTCCGTGGGTAAAGTTCTTGCTGCGCCCATATCCCCAGCACCCATGTAAAGAGCAGACCCTGGTGACATACAGGAGGATGCCCAGCTGGGCTGTGCGACTTGGGGAGATCTGGGTCAGTGAGAGTCTCTGTCTCAAACACAAGGTGGACAGCTCCTACTCATGCATGCATGCGCTCACTTTCACGTCAATCCCCCTTCCGAAGATTGCCAAGGTAGAGAGCTTGCCTACCGCTTGCAAAAGTCTTGGATTCCAGCCCCGTGCCACAAACGCGGAGCATAGCGTCAGCCACCTGTGAGCTCGGCACTTGGGAGGTGGAGGCAGGAGGATCAGGACTTCAAGGCTAGTCTGGGCTACATAGCAAGACCCGACTTCAAAATCAATCAGTCAAATAAAGAGGTGGCAAAGGTCTCGCTTTTCATCTTGGCGGTACGTAAGCATCTGCTGCAGTGTCTCCTCACTTCTCGGAGTTTGAAAGGTTTCAAACTGCTCACAGCAAGTAGAGTAGGGCCCTGGGTTTTGATTCTGCCTGGTACCTTTCAGCCTCAATTCTTGTTCAGTCCACAATCCTTCCTGCTGTTACCCTACTTTGCTGACATCAAGCGGATCCTAACCAATCTGTAACGTTGCTTCCTGTAGCTCCACCTCCTGTGACATCACTAGAAACAGGCCAATCCTGGTGACGTGTATTCTACAGCCCCGCCCCCTTGTTCCATCACTCTCGGCCTGGTCACGAACTCACCAGACCTCATGCTGGACTGTCTAAGGAGGCCCTTGTTTAATGACAAAGTTCTCTAAGTCTGAATCATAATGCTCCACGATCCACAGTGCGCAGGCTCTGGCCCCGCAGAGTGGAGAGGGACTGAAGTGAATTGGGTGGAACACGTGGCTCCCTAAGAGGCTGAAGGACAGTGATGGAGCACTGATGAGGGGGCAGCAAGAGATGGATAGACTTAGGGAGAGAGAGGGCCCTAAGAGCCTTCTCTGTGAGGTCCCTGCCTGTATACCTAAAGTCCAAGGTCTGTATGGGTGCAGACCATTGATCTGGTCCAGGCAGACGCTTCTCTGAGGGCAGAGTCCTGGGACCTTCTACAGGCTCCACACCAACTTCTTCCTACCTCCTGTTTCCCCATCTACAAGATGGAGCTCAGTAAGAATGAGAGGAACCCATTTTCACTAGCAAACAATGGCCATGAGTGAAGCCATGTGACTTCAAGGGTTTGACTTCATTATCCTCTCACCCAGATGTCAAGCATCCATCCATGAACCCCCCTGTGTACTCACTCATCCATCTATCCACTTACTCCTCTTTCCACCATCCATCCATCTGTCCATCCACCTACCCATCCATCCATCCATCCGTCCATCCACCCATCCATCCATCCACCACCCATTCACCGATCTATGCACTCATCCACTATCTACTATCATCCATTATCCATCCATGCACCTATCATTTACTACCTATCCGACCACTTATCCAAGCCACCCACCCACCCACCCACCCACCCACCCATCCATCCACCCACCCATCCACCTACCCACCCACCCACCCATCCATCCACCCACCCACCCACCCATCCACCCATCCACCCACCCAACCACCCACCCACCCACCCACCCACCCACCCATCCATCCA
>CM052721.1:12685439-12709448 GCA_028551405.1 Uromys caudimaculatus
TCACTCACCCACCCACTCACCCACTCACCCACTCACCCACCCATCCACCCACCCACCCATCCACCCACCCAGCCACTTGCTCATCTCACTATCTAACCACCCACCTACCTATACATCTCATCTACTCACTAGCCTATTCATCAATATTCATCCATCCACCCAATCACCCACTGGTCCTCCATCCTCCATCCCTCCTCCCACCCCATCTCCCTACCCACTCATCAATCAGCAGCTGTGTATAGGTCCCCTGGCATCTGAACACACAAGTGCAGGTGTGTGACTGAGCTCAGCCAGCAGACACGCCTGTGCCCAGCAGAGCAAGGAGGGCAAGTGTGAGCCCACACATCTCTTGTATGTGTCTGGACAGTGTCAGGCAAATGGTCAGTTGTGGACAGAGCTGACCACACCCACCCAGAGCTGGAGAAGAGCAAGCCCCACCCTGATTCTTCTGGGACATAAGTCCAATCTGATGCTTTGGGGTGCACAGGGTTCTTCCGAATGCATTGCAGCCTCAGCTGCTGACCCACACACAAATGTACTGAAGAGTCCAGCCGAACTGTTCACTCAGGGGTAGCCCAGCCAAGTGTTAAGCCTCTGTGGTGTGTGTGCTCTTCCTCCTTCCCCAGTGTATGACCGGGTCCTGGACTGGAGGATGAGGTGTGGCTGATCCATGTTTAAAGCTCTGCCTATGTGCTGACTCATGTATTGGAAGTCACTTCCCAACTGCCATCATAGAAACCTCCAATTTTCTATCTTTAAAATGGGTAGGAGATGGCTGGCTGTGAGGACGGAATGGCATAGCAAGATGAACACAGTGCCAGCAACACTGTGGACCTCTGAGGCTTGCTAGGAACAAGCCTGCAGGCTACCGTTCCGCTGTCCTCTGCCCCAGGCCTAGGTTTCCCTGATGAAGACCACAAGGTTCAGAGAGGTTAAGCAACTACCTAAGATCACAGAGTCTGCTGGTGAGAACGGAGCCGTGTGTAACGGGGTCCTTAGATGATGTGGTGGAAGGTGAATGGGAGAGCCATGATAGCAGAGACCTGCGGGGGGGGGGGGGTTGGACAAGGAGATGGGAAGACCTGTCCAAGGTCATGCTTATCAGTTGCAGCATCAAGCCAGGTCCACCCCACCCCCCAGGTGCAGCCAGAGTTCCGTCCAGCCACGGTTCTTGGCAATTGCTCTCAACAACAGCAGGCTTTACCCAGATCCAGCTGAGTTGGCACACAGGCCAGCACCATCTGTCCCTTATCCTCCATCTGAGATGCCCGGCCGGAGGCATGTAGGAGGGTTGTGGGTGGGGTTAGATGGGAGCATTAGACTTCCTGCCAGTGGCAGCCATAGGTGCTGCAGGACCCCACAAGGGATAGGGCCACCTCAGCCCCGCCACAGCCTGCCCTGTAGAGGCTTCTGCTAACCTATCCAGGTTGTGGGAAGAACATGGGGAAATAGACATTGTAGCTTCTATCCCATACACAGCATGGGTGGGGAAACTGAGGCACGTGTGTCTGGAACTTTTAGAATGCCATGCAGAATGATTGCAACCACAAGCAGGTGTCCCAGGAACGCCCACTGCGTTCACTGACCTTTTGTCTCTCGAGTCAAGATTCTTACAGCCCTTCCCTAAATGGAAGATACTTGGAACATCTCAGGACCTTGGATATTGAGACGTGTCTGTGCCACTTCCTGGATATTGATTATAGGGTATGAGGCTGGCATAGGTTTAACATTGTAAATATTATTTAACTAGTGGGTGGCAGGTCAGACTGCAGCTGAGTGGCAGGTTGAGCCCGTTTGGTGGCTTTCAACTGAGGGCATCTTAAGCTACCTATTCTTGCCTCGGTTTCTTAATAGTAAAATGGAGTCAACGAATGAATGTCCACTGAGAAGCCTTATGCTGGCCCTACATTGGGCAATAGCCCCTAAGTCCAGGCAGTTGAGCACCACCGAGTGCGGCCGGCAGGTGGCGCTGCGGCGTTTCTAAGAGCGCTGATCCCTATGGGGTGGTGGCCCTGCGGGTGTCCCAGAGGCAGTGCAAGTGGCATGCTTCCCTAAGCCACACACCCAAGGATGCCTGCATGACGGTCCAGGGGCACCTGGCTGAGTCACCCTGAAGACCTGCTTTAGGCTGATGTGCCCCAGGTCTGCCGGGCCTCATCTCGGGGCACGCTGGGGATCTGCTGTCCTGGGCTCCAGGAGGCATCAGGAGAAAGCTGTATGCTTGCTCTGAGGCCTGGCAGGAGGGCACTGACTGACTTGCCACAGATGAGGTCCACAGGGCCGTGAGATCGCTGACTCAAGCGGTGACTTCAAGAGGTGCTCAGTGCCATACTGACTAAAAGTGGTGGGCGCTCCCCTGGACAGCTGGTGGCCTCAGACAGAAGGATTCTGGATCCTGGTCCTCCTAGACCCTTGGGTAGTAAGTAATTTCTTCCTAAGGAGTATGGCGTGGTGTCTGGAAGGCCAGGGAAGAACCCAGAACTGCCCCATTGCATGTAGGGAAGTAAGCATCCCTCATTGTCTCTATCTGTGCATTGGGGTGGTAGATTACCTTGGCTCCCCTCCCCCTCCCCCGCCCTCCAACCCCATCCCAGGACAGATGGCAGGCTCAGTCCCTGTGTCGTTTTCTGGCTGGACTGAGCCCAGCCTAGATCTTCTTACCTCACAGGCAGGTTCCATACAACCCGACGAAAGGGGAGGACCCTTCCACAACACGGGACAGTCCCGCCCTTTAACAGGGCTGTCCCGCCCACTGCAATAACTTCTCCACCCACTGCGCAGGATTGCCCCGCCCACAGCACAGGACAATCCCTCCCAGTACTCCGAGGAAGCCTGGATTTGCAAGGCCCACAGGCACTGGCCTGGACTTGCAGAGTGTGCAGCCTGAGCACACCCTAAGTGCGCAGAGGGGACACAGGCCGGGAAAAGAGCCGCGTGTGCACGCAGCAGCTGGGTGTGTGCAGGGGACTGTTGGAGCACCCGGCTCCGCAGCGACGCTCCTTAATTAGATTCTGGGAACCAGACACACAAACAAAAGATATTAATATCAAGTGGCGCCGCATCAATCGCAGTTTACACAGATCAGAGAGTGGTTTGGGTGCAAAGAGGTTATAGCGTGACAGGTTGTTACTTTACAAGCTGGGGGTGGAGGACGCGTGGTAGGCCCGACTGCATCTGCTCTGAGAGGAAGTCGGCTGGGGCTGAGACTGGGGAGGAGGGCAGCATTCAAGGCTGTGCCAGGGCCTGGCTGGGCAACTCAGGGAGGGGTTATAGATATGTCTAGTCAAATCACAGCAACCGCAGTAAACCCCAATAACTGGCGACCGTGACCTTATTTTCAGTTTATTTGCTTTTTTCCTTTTTGAAATAGGGCCTCACAGCCCAGGCTGGCCTCAGACTGGCGATGGAGCCGATGATGACCTTAAACTCTGATCCTGCCACCTTCTCCTATGGAAGGCTGAGGTTCTAGTGTGCATGACCACGCTTGTTTTAAACCTTGCTGAGCAAGGAACCCAGGGGCCCTGTCTCTGAGTCCCAAATGCCAGGATCACAGGCAGGCCTGGGATACCACACCTGGCTTCAACTTTTTAATAAAAAGTTACTTGCAGGATATAATGCCATCCATTTTAATCCCAGCACTCAGGAGATAGAGGCAGAAGGATCTCTCTGAGTTCAAAGCCAGCCTGGTCTACACAGTGAGTTCCAGGGGGTTCAGTTAAACAGTCTATTTTCTTCATGTTGGATGTAAGCAGCTATCAGTCTGGGGGCTGTGGCTGCTCAGGTTGGGGAGGGGCGTGTGATGACATGAGCCCTGGGGAGTCCCCTCTCAGGGTCCCTCCACAGTGACTATGGAGTGCCTGTCTGCATTAGCCTCAGAACCTGCCAGCCTGCAGTGGAGGGACTCTTGTTATAACCAGCCTCAGGGGAATTCCCCACACCCCCACAACAAGCTAGCACCCCCAGACTAGAGAAGGTCTCTATGCATTTCCTGGCCCCTAGTGTTCGCAGAAGGTTTGGACATAAACTTGAGGGCATAGATGGGAAAAGTGCCCTCCAAATAAAGTTACCAACTACCCCCTCCAAGTACAGAGAGGGAAACTGAGGCCAGGAGAGGCCCTGGAGCTTGTAGAAACTCTACAACTAGCCCACTGACTCCTCCTCTTGCCCTCTGATCCAGGACTGGCCATAGGTGGGCTGACTACTGGTCCCGCCCTACTTCCTGTGTGACCTCGGGCATGTGGTCTCTGAACCTAGGTTTCATCTTCTACCCTCATTTCCAACGCTCATCTTGACCCCATGGGGTGATGGTGGGTATCAGTCTTGGCACTGTCTTAGAGGCCCACAGAGCCAGTTGCAGGTACCCGCTGGGCTCTGGGCACACCAGCTGTTTCGTGTCTGACACTAGAAACTGGCCTGGCTGGATCCTGGAGCCTAGGGCTACCTTGGAGTGTCTTTTTCATGTGTGAAGGATGCAACATAGCTAGCACCTTGCATATTGTTCCTAGCAGACATGAGACAGCTTGAAACCTTTAAGACTGAGAGGCTTCTCAGGTTATCTGAGAGAGGAGCTATAAACTGAAGCTCAGAGAGGTTATGCAGCTTACTAGAGATCACACAGCACAGCAGTAGCACTCATGATGAATTGTTCTTCAAAGCATCTTGGTCCCTTCCTTGGGTGGAGTGGCCTGGGCAGCCCATATGCCACTGACTTCCTCTCAGTGCCAGGATGTTCTCAGAGGGAGCACTGATGGAGTTGTTAAGTGAGGTTGGCCCCCGTGTTGGAGAGGAGAAGCCGTGACTGTTTCAAGGAGACTGCCTCCGACGTATTCAATTACATGTAATTTATATAATAGCCGCCGGAGTTTCCAGTCAAAATAATAATAATAATGATAATCGTATGATTTTCCTTCCAAAGCCCCAGAGACAAATTAAAGCACTGCAAAGTGAGTTTGTAATTGGCGTGGGCCATGGGAGTCTGGGGAATCTCCAGGTGTGTGCCTGACAGGGCACTGGCTCCCAGCAGCCTGGCCCTCCCTTCTCTGGGCCCTGTGACCCTACACATGTTCCTGTCCATGGGCTTCACACAGCTTGACCATAGGTGATGGGCCTGGGCTCGTCCCATGAACCAAGGACCTGTGTGTCAGGGCTGGAGGCAAGAGGTGACAGGGAGAGACAGCGAGCCCACTCCCAGCTTCAGAGTCCTGGGTCTGTCCCCAGAGCTCAGCTCCCAAGAGCCCTCTCCTGAGCAAAACAATCCTTCCATTCTCAGAGACCAAAACTGTGTGCCACGTCCAGGGGACCCTAGCCTGGCATTCAAGAGAGCATCAGAAAGGCCTGCACTAGGCTGGACAATCTGAGTCAAGCCAGCCTAGAGGCTCAGTCTCTTTGACTGTGAAATGGAGTCATTCAGACCCAGAGACAAGGCTGGCCCTGCTAACTCATGGTTGATGCTGTGTGAGGCTCTGTCCAAGTGACCTGGGTGGCGTTAGTTGGCATGAGGGTTAGTGACTTCCCCATTTGGTAGATGTGACCTGAGAAGGCCCCGCAGAGTTCACAGCTATTTCTAGCACATGGGGTAGGATAAAGTGGGCTTCGAGTCCCAAACCCTTCCATGTGAGATCCTGTGACCTCACCCTACCCTCCAGTACTCATGAAAGCAAAGGGTACCAGGTCTGGACTACAGTGGGGAAACTCAGAGCACTCCAGTCCACAACCGTTTCTGGGTCATCCCTGGGCCTCCCACCTTGGGATATTCCTGCACCCCACCTCCACCTTCCTAGCTGGGCACAGCAAGAATGCTTCCCCAGACTCAGCGGAGCCTCTTACATTGCTTGAGTGCCACAAGGTCCCACCATTAGGACAGTGTCACGTGGCTCTCATAGCATGCAGAAACCTTCTCTGCAAGGTACCCCAGTCATTTTGGGGTACAAGATAGGAGAAGGCCACCCACTAGGAGCAGCTTGTGACTAGTGATCTTGAGGGTTCTAGCTTGACATAAGGAAGAGACAGCCTGTATCCGCTGAGCCATATGTTAACAGAAGATGAGGGAAGACACATGTAAACAGAAGTCACAGAAAGAGAGACCGGGAAGGGTGCACAGGAGAGGGCAAGGGGCCTCCAAGGACACGAGGGTGCTCCTAGATTGGTGCTAGACAGCCTGTGCCTCCTCGCCCATGCTTCATCTCAGAAGCTGGGGTCCGGAGGGCTGTGCGGGAGGGAAAAGCCAGCCTCCGTCTGTCTTCCCTTCACTTGAGCATCAATAACTTAACACCTGAAAGGAACGGACTCATCCTTGACTTAAGAGACTGGTCAGTCTGCAGGGTCCTGAGAGTACTCCATCCTTGGAATTTCCTGCCCCCACGGGCAGCTGCTGAGCCTTGCCTCCACCATTAGCCCTGATGGTGAGGAATCTCTGGCTGGCTCCTGACAGAGACCAGGTTCCCAATCCAGGTGAACCTAGGAGGTGGAGATTCCTGGGGATGAAGTAGCCTCGGGGAGGACTTCTGGAGGCTTGGTCACCTATGGTCCACCCCACATGCTCTGTGGTCATGGATTCTCTTCATTGCTGCCTGATACCTGCCCCTCCCCCCCAGCTTCTGGGGGGGGGTTTCCTGTTGCTGCTGTTTGTACATTCCCCCCTCCTTCCTATCCCTCCCTTTCCCCATCCTCTTTTTCCTTCTCCCCACCTCCCTTTCTCCCTCCTCCTCTCCCTCCTCCTCTCCCTCCTCCCCTCCCTCCTCCCCTTCTCTTCTCTCCCTTCACCTCCTTCTCCACTCCCCTACTCCTTCCCTGCCTCCTCCCCTCCCCCCTCTGTCTCAGGCTCTGCAATTACAGCTAATCAGATACCTGAGCTGCTCACGAAGCTATTAGCAGCTCTCCCTGTCCAGTGGGAAATCAACCGGGCCGGACAATTAGCTTTTTAGTTCCAAGTCGGATTCTGATGCGTAAACAACTCAAGCGCTCCCTGCCCCCACCTCTCTCCTGCACTTTCCCTCCTCCTCCTTCTCCTGCTCCTCCACCTGGGCCAGCCCCACACTCCTCCATCCTTCGTCCTCCCTCTTCATCCTCCAGGGCCTGGTGCAGAGCGCTAACCATGGCCCATGGCACACAGGACCGTGCTTGGATCACTGCCATCCTGTGCAGGCCTTGCCCTCTGCTATGCCTGTTAGTGAAAACCAGGAGAAGCAACAGTGACCACATTATTTTCAGGGGGTCTGCAACCCCAGCTTTTTAGCCAAGGCTTCCCCATCCTCTCAGCCTCCTACCCTCCTCTCCTCTTATTGAGTATGAGCACGTGTGTGTGTGTGTGTGTGTGTGTGTGTGTGTGTGTGTGTGTGTGTCTGCCTGCGCACGCGCCTGTTTGTAATTAAGCAGCTAATTGTGCCGGTTCTTGATTAGCTTGGGGGTGGTAATGTTCTAGCGAGATGAGGTGTTGTGTACAGTTCAGAACCATTTAGAGAAATTGGAGCTAATTTTGCTGTCTGCGCTTATTACTGCATTAATTTAATTTGGGTTGCTTTTAGCTCATTAACACATCTAATTAATTCGTTGACATCACTATTAAGATGTCTCTTTGAAATTGGCGTCTCTAGATAATGGGGATGGAGAGGCTGACGCGCTGAGTTGCTTGGGAAGGCGGGGGAAGGGAGGGGAGGGGGACCGGGCCACTAATGAATTTTCCATCAGGATCTCCCGGTGTGGCAGAGGGGGTGCAAGGCAGGCGGAGGGAGCTGAGACAAAGAAAGGGGGAACTGGAGAGCTAGTGGCTGGCCGGCTCTTAAATATTGAATTGCTTATATAAACAAACAGATCCGCCTGCAGGAGCCAGTGCCAGGCTGCACCCCACCCTGGCCTGCTCCCCTGTGCTCTGGGGGTTTCCTGCTAAGCCCAAGTCAAGGTCAACTCCGTGGGTGGTTGAAGCTGGGGAGGGAGGTCCAAACCTACCGGAGGGACATTGCTAAGGTGTGTTGAACATCAGGGGAAACTGAGGCTCAGGGACTGACTTGGTGGTACTCTAGGTTACAGGGGAAGTTGGTGACATTCAACTGAGTCCCAGTTGCAGGCTGGGATGGTGAGAGGGATCTTAAGAGGCCCTGCTCGCCATTCTCTGGCCTTTCTGATTCCTGCTGGGTGTGGAAGAAGGCAACTCATGACTTTTAGCATGGGCATGGTGCAGGCTCCCAATCCTAGCACCAGCCTGAGCAAGAAGATTGAGTTTGGGCTATCCTGGGCTACATTGTGAGACTCGGATGTAGAGGTCAACAGGTTCTTAGGAGCTTTCAAGGAAAGACCTCCCATTGCTTTGTCCCTTCCTCACCAGGGCCCTGAGGTGACAAATGACACTCAACAGACCAGGTTAGGCAGGATGATGAGCTGACTACTTTTCTCAGGGAGTTGACGCAGGGTAGCCTTCATGGAGGAGGTGACTCCTAAGCTGGTCTTTGAGGGACGAAGAGATGTTTGTTTATGGTCAAGTTCTGAGCCCTCGCCCAGTTCCAGGCATATAGCAAGAACTTGATTGATGTCTGTTTGTCTGTCTGGTGGGAACCCTGTTTCTGAGCTATCTGCTGGGCTAACTGAGGATGCCACTTGGACCTGCTGTGCACACAGCTGTGCACCAGAACTGAGTAACTAATGGGAGGGTAGCCTATAAGACACGGACACACAGGCAGAGAGGTGAGTCAGGATAGCTCAGGGGACTTCAGCAGCGGCCTCCACTGTGGCCAAGGGGGGCTGGGATGGCTAGGAACAGAAAGGTGGAGCTTGCCATGGCCTACCCACAAGGCAACAGGTGGGAACCTGGATCTGGCTTTCCCAAAGTCATTGGCATGAAGGTCAGATCTGCTGTATGACAAAATGTCCCGAGGCTCACAGGTCGGCTTAGGAGCAGACACTGATTTGCTTTGCTTTATGGGTTATTTAAGACAAGGTCTCACTGTGTAGGCCAGGCTGACCTCCAAATTACAACAACCCCCCTATCTCAGTCTTCTAAGATCTGGGATTACAGGGGTGATGCAGAGATGGCTCAGTGGTTAAGAGGGAGTGCTGCTCTCCCAGAGGACAAGAGGTCACCCCATATCACACCAGCTGGACTTCTCTTATTCAGTACTGGAGTTGGAACCCACCAATGAGCCACACCCCAACCCCTCACTGGGGGGATTCTAGACAGGGGTACCACTGAGCCACACTCCAGCCCCTCACTGGGGGATTCTAGGCAGGGGCTCTACCACTGAGCCACGCCCCAACCCCTCACTGGGGGATTCTAGGCAGGGGCTCTACCACTAAGCCACACTCCAGCCCCTCACTGGGGGATTCTAGGCAGGGGCTCTACCACTGAGCCACACCCCCAACCCCTCACTGGGGGACTCTAGGCAGGTGCTCTATCACTGAGCCACGCCCTCAGCCTCTCACTGGGGGATTCTAGGCAGGAGCTCTACCACTGAGCCACGCCCCCAGCTCCTCACTGGGGGATTCTAGGCAGGAGCTCTACCACTGAGCCATGCCCCCAGCCCCTCACTAGGAGATTCTAGGAAGGTGCTCTACCACCAAGCCATGCCTCTATTCCTCTCTACTTTTAAAATCTTAAAGGGTTGGGACTATATTTACTGTTAAACACACACGTTGAAATGTGTGAATGCTGAGGCCCTGACTTCAAGGTCTGAAGGTCAGATCTTAGCTTTTGGTCTAGGAACCTGCTGCTTCAGTGACCAGGCTCTGGGATGCAGTTTGGGGTTGGTCCATATGGACCCAGGTAAGGACAGATTCCTCTTGGGACAGCTCTAAGCTGGTGGGTCCCCTGAAGTTATTCCCACCCACTCTCCCAACAGAATCCCACGTGGGACCCAGCCTGGAGGCTGCCTAGGGGAGAAGATGGGTGAGACCCAGGTAGGGGGCACAGGCTTGCCCATGTGATACCTGGCTGGCCTGTGGGCAGTGCCTTCCAGTTCATACCTCCATGGGGGTCTCTTCTTCACCATATTGATGGTGTCCCCAACACTGAGCTGGACCCCAGATCTATTTACAGGATCCTTGGAGGAGCGCTGGCTAGAAATGGTTCCTTTAAAAACAAACAACTTTAAAAGTTGTTTTCATGGTTTTTACATTTCTTTTGAGACATGGTCTCTCTACATCGCCCTGGCTGTCCTGGAACTCACTAAGTATATTAGGCTGGCCTCAGACTCACAGACATCCACCTGCCTCAGCCTCCAGGGTGCTGAGATGAAAGGCATGGGCCACCACGCCTGGCTAATTCCAGTTTTCAATTGTGCGTGTCAATGGGTGGGTATGCCCAACATAGGCGTTGAGGACTGAACTTGGGTCCTCTGGAAGAGTAGTTCACACTTTTAACCGCTGAGCTATCTCTCCAGCCCCTGGAAAAGGCCTCTTTAGAATTTTCTCCAACATCTTAGCAGTAACCTAGGGGGACTCTGTCCCAGGTTCTGTAGGCAGTATCAAACCGTTCGGCCATTTAATCCATGGTCTTTCAGGCGTGGTTGGCTGTGGGGGAGGGTGAGCATTGAAAGTGCATACACACAGTTGGGGGCCCACTGATACAATTTCAGCCTCCACATTCATTAATAAATGTGGTAGCCTAGATTGACCCGCAATGAAAGCATTACAGTTCCTGTGATGGGGCACTGTCTTCTCCTCTCCAGCCCGTCTTCCTCGATTTGAGCACCTCCATGTGGCCTCAGCTCACTCCAGGCTGCCCTAGACTTCCAGGAGACTGTGGCAGGCCTGCATGTGGCCCGACACACACATCGCTGGCTAACCCCTATGCCCACCGCTCATCACATCTTACCATGCAGCGCTTGGGTCTGTGGCCCACCTCTCCCCTGACCAAGGGGCAGAAAACACAGATGGAGACTTACCAACCCAGCCGGGCTCGGCTGTGTGACTTTGGGCCAACCCTCTGCCGCAGTCAGTTCGTAAGAGTTCCCAGGGTGCAGCTTCTCAGACTTTACATCATCAGGGATACCCTCCTCTCAGGTGTGGGCAGGACGCCCGCCTCACCCCTACACCATAGGATGTGGGACCACTGTGTTGTCATGTGATAGCTGGCTCCGTTGGTGTTTTTAGGAGACTCCCTGCAAACAGACATGTACTGGAATTGAGAGGCAGCCTCTTTGTCTTGGGACATTCCAAGAAGCTGTGGATCTGTCTGACGAGAGAGACTGTCCCCTAGTCCTCTTCTTTAGCTGCAAGGACAGCTACCTGGTCCCAGATGCTCCAGCCTGGTGGCAGCTTCTTCTCCTGCAAAGAGCTGTTGTGAGTGGCCTGTGATGTTCCTTCCACTCAGCAGAGGACCTGGCTGAGCCTTGCCTTGTCTCTGACCCATAGATAGAGGCTGTGTCTGGGAGACTGGGGATATGGCACACTGGGCAGGGCTAGAAACCAGCTGCCCCCATCTTAAAGAGACCATTGCTGTTCTATCCTCCATAAATTGGGCTCCTTGATGGCCACCCCTGCCTCTGACCACCTCAAAGGAAACATCACCTCCTCCAGGAGGTCTCCAGGATTGTCCTACTGTCAACCACAGTGACCAGGGTTCTTGGCCAGTGCAAGGAGCAGAACTGTACAATCCTGACACCTCCAGGGTCCAGCCCAAGTCTTGGGGTTATCTCTGGGGTTTCGGGATGGTCACAGAGAGAGTTGGCAGAAACTTCTGTCTAGGTCTTAGCTAGCAAGCTGGCACCGTCCTGCATGCCCCATGCCCATCTGTCCAGCTTGGGGACATGCATCCCCCAGTACACAGCCTAGAGAGTTCCTAAGCCCGGTACCTCCCCAGGTCTTTAAATTCTTCAGTGCTTGGCTACCACTGATAACTCATACAAAGCTACTGAGCAATGGGACCACTCGTGACCCAGGCACAGCAAGTGTGTATGTGTTCATGTGTTTGCACGCTTGCCTGTGAGGCCAGAGGTCAACCGCTGCTGTCATTCCTCAAGAGCCCTTCCTAATTTTTTAAAAAAGAGACAAGCCCTATCACTGGCCTGGATCTCACAGATAGAACCAGGCTGGCTGGCCGGCAAGCCCCAGGCATCCTCCTGTCTCTACCTCCCCAGTGTTGGGATCACAAGCTCACGCCACCACCCCTGGCTTGTATACATGGGTTCTGTTCCTCATGCTGACATGTCAAGTACATCGTGCATGGACTGAGCCGGCTTCTTAGCCCCCCATGGATCAGAAATGTTTAAAATCTCATACCAGTGAGATTTCAGATTTTGGATTTCAGAATACTTTGGACTTCCAGATTCAGGGTGCTGGACCCAGGGAAAGTCTACACAAACATTCCCAAATCCAATCAAAACCCTCTAAAATCTGAAACAATGCTGGTCTCCGGAACTTTGGACAAAGGATCTTCAAATTGTATCAGGCTTGAGGAAAACATGGGCTCAGAGATGTTGGGTGGCTTTCCTGGAGACACACAGCAGGGGCAGAAGTTGAATTCTGACCCCCATAGCTCAGGTCTTTGCTGCTGTCTTTTCTCTGTCTTCTCTGCACCATAGGCCCTTTGGGAACTCAGGACCACTTGCTCCTGGGGTCCCATTCTCCACTAATAGGCTCGGGTGAAGGGAAATTTCAATCCGATAACACAAATCTGCAATAACAGTTATAATTAATTTATATAGAAGGCATTATGTAATTACTCTCAGTGTATTCCAGTTTCATGAAAGAGGTTCGCCAGCTCCCCAGTTAAGCTATGGGGCCTCGTGAAGACAGACGGGAAAGCGGTATTTCAATATTTCTTATAATTTTATATTGTCTCTAATGTCTCTCATGCTAATTTCATTATGCAACAGAGTCGGCACAGTGATGTAATTATTGAAAAGTAATTTTGCAATAAATGGATTTAAATGTGTTGGCGTCCGTTGTAAATTCAATCTCACGGCGAGGGTGCTGGGTGCAGACGGGAGGCAAGAGGGGTTCAGGGGCCCCAGGCTGGAAATTGAGACGTCCTGTGTGGTTCCAACTGGGAGTCACCTTACACCTGCCAACGGGGCTTGAGGCTCAGAGGACTTGATTTGCTACTCATTCTGGTCCCACCCACAGCCAGATCCTACTGGGTTTGGTGCCACCCTTAGCTCCCGGGGATATGAAGACCCTTCTACAGTCAGTGTGTACAAGACCAGGTGACCCAAGCCTCGCCTAAAACTTTGAAATAAAATCCAGACTCTCGCCGGGCAGTGGTAGTACATGCCTTTAATCCCAGCACTTGGGAGGCAGAGGCAGGTGGATTTCTGAGTTCGGCCAGCCTGGTCTACAGAGTGAGTTCCAGGACAGCCAGGGCTACACAGAGAAACCCTGTTTCGAAAAACAAAAACAAAAACAAAAACAAAACAAAACAAAACAAAATTCCAGACTCTCGGCATGATAGCCCTTCTATCTTGTGATTTCCCGCCTCTGATCCTACTTGCTCTCTGATCCACCTGCTAGTGGGCTCCTTCTCAAGTTGTACGTTGCACCCCGAGGCCATTGCATATGCTGATGTAGCTGCTGACAGTCCCTCCAGGTGTTCCAAAGCTTGGCTTTTCCAGATCTCTTACACCCTGGGAGCCTCTCTGACCACCCTCAGCCATGGACAGAATGCCATGACTGCCCTTGAAGTCTTCCTGGAGCATCCCCGTGCCTCTATCTGCCCTGCAGGACTTTTGGCTCCAGGACGGCTTCTTTAGCACCCATCGGCTAGAGCTGAGCTACAAGGTCACACGGGAGGCAGTAGGGCAGAGCTTGGTCTGCAGGGATGGGAGGCCTAAGCAGTCTTTGGACCCGAGTTCCTGCTCCCGAGAGCCTTCCTTGACTGTTGAGGCTGAAGCTGCTGGATGCTAGGAAAGGGTTAATCGAGAGAGAGAGAGAGAGAGAGAGAGAGAGAGAGAGAGAGAGAGAGAGAGACTGTGGAGCAGGGTGGGGGTGAGGAGACAGGGTGATGTAGAACTTGGGGCAGGGCAGAGCTGGGAGGCCCAAGCTTAGGCTCAGCTCCCTGCTTTGCGCCTGATGCCCTTGCCTTTCAAGTGGGGAAACCCCGGGCTAGATGTGTAGATGAAGTGAGTATACAGGAGGGCCTCCATAAAGGCTCCCTTGCCCCATAGCTGCCCAGGGGAAAGGGTGGGTCTTTTTATTACCTGGCTTTTGCTTCTTGTATGGTCCCAGCTGTTCCTGCAGAAGGGACTTGTGTCTCTACCTCGTGCTGCAGAGTGCATGGGACAGAACCCCACACAAGTGGGAGCCTCTCTCACACACATATAAATGCCTATGTGTCCGCCCCAGCCAGCTCCACTCCCCATCACTTCTGGAACTCTGACTGCCCCCTGGCTTCTGGCTCCAGAGTCCTCATGTCACAGCTGAACCTGATCTGCCATTTGTTCCTGGGCGATGTGCAAATTGGCAACTCATCGATTATTAATGAAGTGTTAATTGCTCTCTGCAACCAGTTTCCACGTGATGCTGTCTGGCTGTTTGGATGGGTTTTCCAGCGTGAGCTTCCACATCTGTTGAAACCCGGGGCCTGGACCAGGATGATGGGACACCCAACAGTTTCCGGGGTCCCATCGTGTCTTCATAGATGGGTTGAACGGTTGAGCTGGAAGACTGTGGAAGCCAGTTCATTTCCTGAGAGAGGGGCAGTGGTGGTGGTGGCCCATGTGAGACTGGCCAGATCTCAGATGTGATGTCAGGCCCCCTACAGGTGGCGATTGCCCTCTGGCCTGGGAAGAGAGTTTTTCCACAGTGACACTACTGGGCTCCTGCCTAGACGTCTGGCAGTGAGGCTGTGATGACCAGGGTTCAAGCCTGCCCTGGGGACAAGGGTGGGAGGTTACTCCAGGGACCAGCAGTACTGATGTAGTGGAAACACTGTCACCAGGGTGAGGTTCAAGACTGCTGTTGCCCGGGTGTACCAGGCAGTTGCCTGGCAACTGAGGCTCAGGGGCATCCCCACGGGCAGATCTGGCTTCTCAGGGGATCAGCTCCCAAAAGACAGGGATGGGGAAGGAGCAGGAAGTGCTGGCTTCAATACTCTCAAGGTCAAGACCAGGAAAGACTCCAGAGCCTGAGACCTGGCTCCCACCCTCTGAGCAGGGTTTGTCCTTGAAGTCCGCAGTTCTAGAGTTTTCTGGCACATATTGAGAGACCACTGAGTCCAGCTGGACCCCCCCCCTCTCCCCCCAGCTCGCTGGTGGGTTGCCTAGCTTCAAGAGTCACACTCTGGTGTGTAAGAGCAACCTGATTTACCTCAGCCCTGCCTGGCTCATAGGGCAGGCTCTGGGATGTGAAACACCTCATCCAGGGGCTACAGTGCATGGTGGGAAAATCCCCAGTTGGATTTGCATCTGGGCGGTGATGGAAAGAGGAAAAGAGGGTGAAGGAGGAAGAGACATAAAGGAGAAGATAGAATATTTGGACAGGCCAGGACTGGCGCCTCCCTGGGGACATGTACACAGGCTTCATGTGTGGGGCTGTGCTTTTTCATAGCTGCATAGTATTTTACCCAAAGCTGCCTCGTCACTGTCCTGTGGTGAGTGTTTGACCCATTCCCAATTCTGGACACTCTGGATGATACAGGAAGAATGTCATGTACATATCTTCAGTGTTCACACATCAAAAGGATGCTTTGCACCGGAACGTGGTCTTGCCAAGCCACGCCCACCCCGGGGGAGTTGGGGGGGTCATTGTACTTGGTGCAGAAAGATGTCATCTGTGGCCTGAAACTTCACGTTGAGTGACTCCTGTGGTGGCCCATGGTGACGCTCTCTCCTGCCCTCGTCTCCCTGTTTACTATGCTTCTTTGAATGTCATCTTTGGATGTAGACATAATGATGCCCGGCCCTTCCTGACCATCCCTCCGGCTCTCTCCCATTCCCTTTAGAGAGAGGGTCTCACTTTGCAGCACAAGCTGTTCTTCAACTGTCATCCTCCTGCCTCAGCCTCTCCAGGCCTGCATCATCGGCTGCTTCTCAGCGATGCTCTCTGTGCTGCTGGTACCCTGCCTGACGTATCTCTTCCCTTCTGGATTGTTTCTTCTCCAGCTTCCTGGGTATCACTGTTGTAATCGAAAAACAAACAAATCTTACCTGAGCTGGGGGACCTGGGAGTGCAGGGGAGAAAGGTGAGGCCAGGGAGGGGAAGTAGCCATGACTCGGGGAGGAGTACCGAGACCTTGTGGAGTTGGGTGGTCTTTTCATCACTCTGTCCCCTGGGGACACGCTGCACATCCCACCTCTGTTTATTGGTGGCTGGGGTTGGGGCTGGGCCGTATTGGGATCTCCCATAGAGATGCATGCCTGGGGACAGCTGAGCTGGGCCGACACTGCCTGCTGGGTTGATAGGGGCTTGGAGGACAATTTGCAAGTGACATTGGACGTTGGTGAGGTGGGACAGGGAACACAAAGCAGTAGAGAGACATAAAACTAAGGTTCCTGGCTGGAAGACTGTGTCCCTCCTGTCCTCAGGGTGGTCACCTATGCCTTCTGCCTCCCTCCCCTTCTGTCCCTTGTCTCTGGGTCTCCCTCTGCCATGTCCCATTTTCAAGGGGAGATTCCTCGGAGGTGGGTAGGGGATTCATGGAGGTCGAGTGTGTCTTAAATATGCTGCAGACCCAAAATACAATAAATATTTAATTTTATTTTATTAAATACCAAATCGGTGATGGCTGACACTTTATTAAAGTGTCAGGGCCAGTGTTCCTACACTCTAATTACTTATTCTAACGAGGCAGGGGGCCTGTGCAGCGGCTCGGGTGTGCAGGAGGCGTATTGCGTTAAGTAACACCTATTAAACTCACATTTGCACCTAGAGGCATCTCATTAATGCCCTGGCCGGTATCATGGCCGCCTCCACTCATGCTGACCCCAAGCTGCGAGGTAAGAGCTGCCCAGAAAGCACCCGGTGCAGCCACTCTGACCAGGACGGCCTGTAAAATTAACAGCGACTCTCCAACTAATTGAATCCCTGATGAACGGGGCTCCCCTAGCTGTACTCTGAAATTCCAGGAGCAGGGCCTTGACCTCATGCCCAGGGTTGTCCCTCTGCCCCCTTGAACTGCCCAGGCTGTATGGTGGAAGCTTCCCCAGGTACCTCATGCTCATTGGACGACTCGGCCTTGGACGTGTCTCTGTGCCTTTCCTATGCCTGTCTTAGGGGAACCTGTTCCTGTATGTTCCAATAGTCACTATCTTTGGGACATTTCTGAACCAGGTGATTCCTATCATAGCTGACCTTTCTTGACTGGGCGGGGCTGAATAAGGCTCAGCTGTGCCATTATCTGAACCTTTGGTCTCGGTACAGCCCGAGATGGAAGACAGAAAAGATAGGATAGCTCAGTAGCAATGGTTGTCTCCAGACCAGAGCCTTGAATGGGTAAGAGGGGAGTACGGGTACGGATCATATGCCTGTGGTCTAGTATTCAGGACCCTAAGATGAAAAGACCATTGTGACTGGGAGGTCAACCTGGGCTACATATGGACTTGAGGCCAGATTGGGCTGCAGTGTGAGACCTTGTCTCAAAAACAAACTATCAAAAATGACCAGGAGGGTAGAACAGTTGGCTCAGATGCTAAAATGTTCAAGAATCTGAGTTCCTGATCCCTAGAGCCCACGTAAGGGCCAGTGAGAGGGCCAAGTAGGTAAAGGTGCTTGCCACCAAGATGACAACCTGAGTTCGATACCTGGGACCCAATTCTAGGTAGATGCTCTACTATTGACCCACGCCCCCAGCCTCTCACTGGGGGATTCTAGGCAGGGGCTCTACCACTGAGCCACACTCCAGTCCCTCACTGGGGGATTCTAGGCAGGGGCTCTACCACTGAGCCATGCCCCCAGCCCTTCACTGGGGTATTCTAGGCATGTGCTCTACCACTGAGCCACACCCCAGCCCCTCACTGGGGGATTCTAGGCAGGGGCTCTACCACTGAGCCACACCCCAGCCCCTCACTGGGGGATTCTAGGCAGGGGCTCTACCACTGAGCCACACTCCAGCCCCTCCCTGGGGGATTCTAGGCAGGGGCTCTACCACTGAGCCATGCCCCCAGCCCCTCACTGGGGGATTCTAGGCAGGGGCTCTACCACTGAGCCACGCCCCAGCCCCTCCCTGGGGGATTCTAGGCAGGGGCTCTACCACTGAGCTACATCCCCAGCCCCTCACTGGGGGATTCTAGGCAGGGGCTCTACCACTGAGCCACGCCCCCAGCCCCTCACTGGGGGAGTCTAGACAGGGGCTCTACCACTGAGCCACCCCCCCGCCCCTCCCTGGGGGATTCTAGGCAGAGCTGCCTCCGTTCACTGACTACCTTACTGTGGCCCTCCTGTCTCCTTCTTCCTGCTCTGTGGAGGACTCAGGCACTGGCCTTGCTCCCCCCCATCCCTTTGTTCCCCAGGGGTAAAAACACTGCTCCTCCTCGGTCACCCTTTGTGCTGAGTATCACAACCACCACAGGACTCCATGCTACAGCAGAGGTCAGCAAGGTCAGGGACAAGCTGTCAATCATTTACCTATCCCTTTGTTCACCCCTCCATCTATCGTATAACTTTCATTATCTATCATCTACTATCTCTTGATCTATATACTTATAACCCACCTATTTATCTACCTACCTGCTTTTAATCTGAAATGTTCACAGTAGTGATGATGATTCACCACTGTTGTCTCAACACTCAGGAGGCCGAGGAAGAAAGATCAAGAATTCAAGGCCTGTCTGTCTAGGGAAAGCCTGTCTCATAAGACTGAAAGCACAACTCAGTGGGAGAGCCCCTGCCTAGAATCCCCCAGTGAGGGGCTGGGGGCGTGGCTCAGTGGTAGAGCCCCTGCCTAGAATCCCCCAGTGAGGGGCTGGGGGCGTGGCTCAGTGGTAGAGACCCTGCCTAGAATCCCCCAGTGAGGGGCTGGGGGTGTGGCTCAGTGGTAGAGCCCCTGCCTAGAATCCCCCAGGGAGAGGCTGGGGGTGTGACTCAATGATAGAGCCCCCGCCTAGAATCCCCCAGTGAGAGGCTGGGGGCGTGGCTCAGTGGTAGAGCCCCTGCCTAGAATCCCCCAGTGAGGGGCTGGGGGTGTGGCTCAGTGGTAGAGCCCCTGTCTAGAATCCCCCAGTGAGGGGCTGGGGGTGTGACTCAGTAGTAGAGCCCCTGCCTAGAATCCCCCAGTGAGGGGCTGGGGTGTGGCTCAGTGGTAGAACCCCTGCCTAGAATCCCCCAGTGAGGGGCTGGGGGCGTGGCTCAGCAGTAGAGCACCTGCCTAGAATCCCCAGTGAGGGGCTGGGGTGTGGCCAAGCAGGACAGCATTTTACTAGCATATACAAGTTCCTGGGTTTCATCCCTAGCACTACAAAAGAAAACAAATAAACAATCTTTCAAGTTACCAAAGTGCCCAGGAACACATTGAGGTACCTCCAGAGGTAGTGAGCTCCCTATAAGTGGGAACTATCCGTCAGAGGCCAAAGTCACGTCTAAAATTTTTGCTGGGATTCTGTGCCTTTGTACCTCAGGCTAGCTCTACAGGTCCCCAAGCCTGGGCTGCAGCCATGGCCCTCCCAATATGCCACCCTGGCGTAAAACAGATCCACTCATATGCAGGCTCTGATATTCACAGCAGGGTCTGTTCACCCCATGTTGGTCACACAGTGGTCCCTGCTGACCCCTAGGCTCAGCCATGGGCAGGTTTAGACAAGGACTGGTAAACATCTGTGGAGGTCACCAGGGGGAAGCAGACACCTTCCTCTAACACTTGTGTGTCCACCTGGTCCTCGGTGCTTTGGGACCTTCCCATTAGCCCCAGTCTATTTGCCCCTGGGGCTCTCTCTTCCTATGACTGTCCCTCCTTCCTGCCCCTGTGTGCTGGCTGCTGTCTCTGTCAGTGTGTCCCTCTGTCTCTCTGGAATAGAGGATGCTACTATAGATGGGCAGGAGCTTGCCACCTGGCATTGCCCAGTCTCTGAGGCATGGTTACCTGACCCTTTCTTCTTCCACAGAAGGATGGTTCTCAGACAAAAGCAGGGAGGGGTTCAGGAGAATGACCACTGGAGGGCGCGCAAGCCCCTGTGCCCAGGGTAACCTCATCCTAACGGCTTGATTCTCTACTTCCTGCCTCATCAAGTCGGCCCAGCATCCCTCTGCCATAGCGCCCCACAAATGAAGCCTCTGAGTTAGAGCTCCTCAGTAGCAATCCCATTCCAAGCTGTTGGAGTCAATGGCCCAACGGTCAAATGGGATGATTTATGTAGCTCCATGGGCCTCAGTTGCCTATTTGTAAGATGGGGCTAAAAGCGGACGAATACTCGGAAGAGCAGGCAGCCTGTGAGTGAAGTACTCAGCTAATTCACACCCTCATGGTCCCGGTACTCCCTGAAACCCTGAGGGGCAGAGCCAGCCAGGGGCCAGGTGGGAGCAGGCCAGCCACGGCGACCCTGTGACTACTGATTGTCCCGTTTTTGTAGTGGGTCCTATCATTGTTAGACTGGGGTCCCAAGAAGGCAGGGTGTAGGTGGGCCTGAAGTCCCATTTTTGTAGTTGTGAGTCTAGGTGAATAGACTCCGAGGTGAGGAGAGTCACTGATGGATGAGGGCCTTGATGGGCCGTCATTATGGGAAGGGGTCCACAGTAGGAGGGGCCCTTGGGAATGGGTCTGCTTTGGTCAGGATCGCTGATAAGCGGAGCTGTCGATGGGCAGGGTCATTGATGAGAAAGAATCTAAATGGAAGGATTCATTGATACGCCTATTGGTATTACGTGCTACTTGGTGGGCGGGGTAGCTGGTGGTCAGGGATCCTCAATGGGTGATTGTTCGTCCGGGTCACTTGTGAAGGAGTCATTGTTGGGTAGAGGTCATTCGTGGTCAGGGCCTTAGCTAACCTCCTCTGGGAGGGGATCTTGGCGGGGTCTGTGGTCTGCGGTCTGCGTTTCTACCCGCCGTCGGCAGGGGGAGCCCCTTGCGCGTCGCTGTATCTGGTCTGCGCGCGGAGACTCCGCCCGGGCCACAGCGGAGCGGCAAGGGCACCTGCGCCGACCTGGAGATGCTGCCCGGCTGCAGACCGGTGCGTGCTTAGGTGTCCCTGGGGAGGGTTCCTTCCATCTGCACCCCAGCCCTAGGTCCCCGCGCCTGATTTCTCTTCCAGCTTCATTCGGTACATCTGGACATCCCTTCGAAACACACCGGGCGGGGCGCAGAGGCTCAGAGATAGGGGAAATCTGGGTTTTGGTTGAGCAAGGCAAGGGGGCGACCCCAAGACCATCTGGGCTGGCTGAGGAACCTTATACAAGGCTAGGTGTGCCCTGACTGAGTTTCCCCATCTGTGCAACAGGGATGTGGCATGCAACTGCCTAGGCGAGGACAAAGGTGGTGACTTAACTGGGTCTGGGATCTGAGGATACCCAAGGCTGTGAATCCTTGGTCAAGTTGCGTTCCTTTTCTGGTTCTAGAAGGAGTAGATAGGTGAGAGACTGCCGCTTTCCTGCTTGAATTTGCCAAACCCTGTCCCCGGGCAAACTGAGATTCCTGAGGAGGAAGGCCAACAACTCAATCCATCCAGAGATCGGTGACCCTCTTTCTGGAAGGGAAATAAATTCTTCAGAGGAAATCCTGGTCACAGTAAAGTGGTTGAGCACCATTGACTGTTCATTCTCTCCCAATGTGTGTGTGTGGGGGGGGGGACAGCCTTCTCTGCAGAGGTGACAGGAACCTTTAGAGGATCCACAGCGGGTGTCATTTGGACCACTTCCCAGATGGGGAAACTGAGTCAAGAGCAGTCATGGTACCCTGTTAGAAAGCCTTCCCACACTACCACAGCCGGGGGGGGGGGAAGAGGTCTGCCTTCCCCCACCCCCATTCTCCACGCTCGGTGACCTCTGCGTTGGGGCACATGGCACCATGATTTACGAGCAACTGGATGGTGTTTGTGTCTCCTTGGAAAGCAATCTGGGCTGGGCTCTTTGATGATGGAATCCAGATCTGGGAACCTTCCTTGGAGGATGATTTGAAAACCACGCCTTGACTCCTGCACAAAGATGCTCAGCGCAGTGTTTATAACCATGGAAAATTGCAGCGACCAGTGGTGTGTCCCCAGAGCCCTTGGGGACCCATATGTCTTGAGCTGGTGTCAGCACTGAGACTTTTTTTTTTAAATACTGGGGTGTATAGATAGAAGGAGAAGGTTCAGGGTTGAATTGGGGTGCTGTAGAGAATCCACTCAGGGAGGCCCGATCAGCCTCGCCCCCCCCCCCCACTCTTTACCCTGTGATCATGTGCTCTGCTTATCGTAGGAGAAAGCCAACATCATTTAAATGGAAAATTATTGAAAGCCCCACTTGTATACTGCAGTATTTATGAGCGAGATGATACGGAGGCTGGGATTTGTTTTAAAACTAACTCCAGATGTGTTGCTGCATTACTAGGGCAATTAACAAGGAAGCTTGTGCACACACACACACACACACACACACACACACACACACATCACTGTATGGCAGTGGGGTGGGTCTGGGTGAGGGACGGGCAGGGAGAAGAGGTAGTAGTGTCCTCTCCGTGGCATCCTGGTTTTTAGTCTTGTTCTGCATTGTGGGTAATTAGCTCAGTTATCTGGGATGAAATGGTGAAGAGGGAAAGGATCATGGTTGGAAGGGCGGGCCAACAAGTCAAGTCCAGGCCTGTGGGATAGATACATCGGGCTTTCCGGTCAAGTGTCAGGACCAAGCTATGGTCCCAGGCTTTGTAAGTTCCAGAACCTGGGACAGAAGGGGGGACAGCCAGAAGGGAAATGAGAAATTTTCTCTGCACTCCAGCTCAGCACCTGTGGGTATCCCCAGTGGGCAGGTGAGAGGCAGAGCCAGGATACACTCTGCCGCGGTTCAGCTCCCAAGGGGCCATCTCAGCTTGTTTATCCTTCTCCGGACCCCAGGGAGGCTCACTTTGTTGAGTGCATGGTGACTGATGGTGACTTTGTGCTTAGGGGACAATGAGGAGCTTCCTGGTTACATGGAATGACACCCATGGAGGCTACATGCTAAGATAGGCAAGTCTGGCTTCCTTCCTGCAGGGCTGAT
Source organism: Uromys caudimaculatus (assembly GCA_028551405.1). NCBI lineage: Eukaryota > Metazoa > Chordata > Mammalia > Rodentia > Muridae > Uromys > Uromys caudimaculatus. The sequence goes on from CM052721.1 coordinate 12,708,465, forward strand.
TAGGCCCAAGCTCGGAGCCAGGCATCCAGGCACACGTTGCGAGCCTGGCTCCATCTCTTCATTCGTGAGATGGGGCAGGTGGAAGTTGCAAACTGTGCCTGGGGTGGTGTGAATGCTTGGGACTGTCTGACGACCCACACAGACACTGCCCCATCTCACTGCTGCCTCTCTGGGGTTCCAATTATGAGTGAACTCAGCTGTCCGCAGCATCTGACGTGGAGCCATAGACTAGTCTTTGTGCCTCTGCACTGAAGCCGGGAACAATCTTCTTGCCTGCGTGCAGTGGGCACCTGGAGACCTCCATGCAGCTCCATAGCTGTGACTCCCCTAGCCTCTGTTGGATGCTCCCACTCTGACACTCACTTCTCCAGCCATGCTGGCTTGTGGAATTTGCCATCCCAGAACCCCTTCAGGTCTTTGCCACTGGGGGTGCTTCCTTCCCTTGGACTCTGGGCTCTTCCTCCTCTGTTACCTCCTTGGAGTGAGACTTTCAGCTGATCACAGCAGGCTCCTGTCTCCCATCTCCTTACACTCTTCTTGCTCTGTGACTTGGACCTGCTCCCATGGAAGAGTGGGACATGCACACACCTTCGCACACACTCACACACACACATACACACTCACACACTCATATACACACTCACAGACAGACTCACACATACTCACTCACACATATATTCACTAACACAACACGCTCACATACACACACACTCTCATACTCACGCTCACACACTAACACACACTCACACACTCACACACACACATTATCACACGTACACACATTCTCTCAAACACTACAAACTTACATATACACTCACACACTCACACACTTACATATACACTCACACACTCACACACACTCTCACACACACACTTACATATACACTCACACACTCACACACTCACACACACTCTCACACACTCACACACTTACATATACACTCATACACACACACTCATATACACACGAACACACTCATATAC
>CM052721.1:12709548-12743003 GCA_028551405.1 Uromys caudimaculatus
TACATATACTCTCACACATACACACTCATATACACACAAACACACTCATATACACACATACACATACTCACACACGTGCATATACTCTCACACACTCACATATACACTCTCACATACACACTAACACATACTCACACACACTCATATACACACTTACACACTACCACACACACACTACCACACACTTACACACACACACACACAGCCCAGGTGGCTACAGAAAAAGCTTGCACTGGCTTTTCCCTGGGTGCACAGAGCTCGGCCACCCACCATGTTGTGAGGAAAACCCTGCAAGCCAAGAGCAGGTGCCATGGGCAGACATCCAAGCTGACAGCCCTGTGAGGACCCAAGTCATTTTCCAGGATGTGGAGGCAAACACCAGCAGGTGATCAGCCTCCTGGCTGTCCAGGCTTGTAACTGAGTCCCCTGTAGTGTGGCGCAGAGAGGACCCACCCGCTCTGTGCTTGGTTGGAATTCACACACATTACAACGATGCTGTTTGGTTTGGTGTGACAGCAGGCAGTGTCTGACAGGAACACATGTTCCCACTGGTCTCCCCCCCCCCAATATTTGTATTGCCTTATACGGCTGTGTCCTGCACATGTCCTCATGGGCTCCAGAAGACCCAGAAGATGCTGGAGACCCTGGTGCATGCTGGAGGGACAGGATGACCCTGAGTTCATGGAGGTTTCTATAGGGACAGGCTGGGTAGAGTTGGCCACCACAGTGCTCAAACTGAGGTCCTTGTGTCCCTTCATCCCTCTGAGGATGGCTGGAGGCAAAGGCTGGGAATGGCTTGAGGCAGGCATGGCCCATTAGTTGAGACAGCTGAAGCCACACTAGGACCTGTTGGGGATTCCATCAGTCCCCGTACAGGTTGGAACCTATCTGGGCTGGTGGATGATGCTCTCTTGTCTTATCTGCTCTGTAGCTGGACAGAGCTGAGGCGCAGACCCACCCTGGGTGGGAGATGAAGCAGATGACATAGAAATCAAAAGTAGTCAGAGCTGGGGCTGATGGGTAGGCCTGCCATTTCAGGTCTCCTGAGGCTGAATGTTAGAAGTTCAAGACCTGCCTAGATAACTTAGTAAGAAGCTATCTTACAAATAAAAGCAGAAACAGGGCTTGGGTTGAGGTCACCGTGGAGCAGGAGCCTAGAATACTCTGTAGATGCTGGAGGGGGTGGCACACATCAGGAGAGTGTCTGCCACTGTCCCTCCACTCCCCGCCACCATGAGAAGTGGAGGACACGGCTCAGTGATAGATTGCTTGCATAGCATGTATCAAGCCTTGGGTTCACTTTCTAGTACTTAAAACATACAATAGCAGTGAACCCCACAGTGGTTAGTGTCTCAGGGGAAACGCTGGAGCAGAGCACCATGCCCAGAGGGCACTGGCAAGAGTGAGGACATGACCGGAGGGGCTTCCTGCCCATCTTCTCACGGGGCCTGGACACTCAATGCGTGGTCCCCCCCAGTGCCTGCCCAGCCTTCCTGTCCACCGACTGGTCCTTCTGCAGCCCAGCCTGGGAAGAGTTAAGTGCCTGCTGCCTCCAGCCACAGTCTGTCTGATCCCCGAATCCTCTTTTAATTATTTTGTTCTGCTGATGGCAACACCTCCTGCCCACCCGCACCTGCTCTGCTTGGTATGCACTGCTGGGACCCTGTGAATATCTCGCCCAGAAAAACAATAAATGAGGCCTAACTTCCTGCCCAGAGGGGCCCTGGTACATTGGCCTGGCCAGGACATTCTTATAGATACCAATCCCTGTCAACTGGGCACAGTAATGGGGTCAGAAGTAGGTGTATGTAGGGGGAGGGCAGGGGGCAGACAGAGGGAGGAGGCCTGGGGCATCAAGCCCATTTTACAGATGTAAGAGCTGAGGCCGGGCAGTGGTGGTACACGCCTTTAATTCCAGCACTTGGGAGGCAGAGGCAGGTGGATTTCTGAGTTTGAGGCCAGCCTGGTCTACAGAGTGAGTTCCAGGACAGCCAGGGCTACACAGAGAAACCCTGTCTCGAAAAACCAAGAAAAAAAAAAAAAAAAAAAAAAAAACAGAAGAGCTGAGGCCAAGAGGGGAGCAAAATCAATGTTAACCACCGTCAGCACCAAGGAAGCTGGATAACCATTTGGGGGTGTCCTGCCCAGAAATGAGTATGGTATCATTTGCTCCCACAGAACATATGTGTTTACAGTACCCCTAGGAAGGGGCAGTGGCTCAGCTGTAATTTGCAACCTTTCTTTAGACTCCCTTGAATTGCAGATGGGGCACCCAGCTGGCGACCCAACCCTACCTCCATCTTGTCTGAGTTCTAACTCTCCCAGGCCAGCCTTACCCTCTGTCACCAGCACCATCCCCAAAGAGACAGAATTCTCCAACTTGGCAATTGCAGGGTGATCTCTGTGGGTTTTCATCCTGCATCCCTACAGTTGGGGAGCCCCTGTTCTCTTTCTAAAGATTTAAAAAAATGATTTTATTTTACGTATATGAATGTTTTGCCTGCATGTGTGTGCCTCCTTATCATGTGCATGCCTGGTGCCTGGAGAGGTCAGAAGAGATCATTCTGGGGCAGGAGTTATGGGTGGTTGTGAGTGCCCGTGGTGGAGCTGGGAAGCAAGCACGGGTCCTCCGCCATTACGACCCAGTGCTTTCATTGCTGAGTTGTCTCTCCAGCTCCTGCTCCCATTTTCTTTGTGAGATCTTGGATTGCTTTTCCCAGTGGACCAGTGATATTCAGAGGGGAAGAAGAAGGAGGAGGAGGAGGAGGAGGAGGAGGAGGAGGAGGAGGAGGAGGAGGAGGAAGAGGAAGAGGAGGGGAGGGAGGGAGAGAGAGAGAGAGAGAGAGATGAAAGAGAGAAGAGAGAGTAGGCCAGAGATCCTTCAGTTTTTCAAAGGACAGTGTTATTTACTGGAACCCAGCCAGTGAGCCCCAGGAGTCCTCCTGTTTCCACTTCCCTGAGGCTGGGCTAACCAGCATGCACCACTGCGCCCATCTCTCTATGTGGGAGCTGGGGATTAGAGTCAGGTCTTCATGATTGTGCAGCAATTCCTTTCCCCACTGAGCCCTTTCTCCTGTGGCCAATGAGATTCCTCAGGAACTGGTGCTGTAGACTGGGGTCCCAAGCTGGGAACCCTGTCCAAAGCATCATGTGACACCCATCTCACAGGAAGCCACAGCCCAGGGGAGGATTCCGATATGGTCATCTACAAGGCAGATAAAGATGTAATAGGGAGAGGCAGAACCTGTGTCTAAAAATTACTTTATTTCTAGTTGCTTGTTGGTTTGTATGTGTGCATGAGTGCATTTCCCACAGAGACCGGAAGGGGGCAGGAGTTACAGGCAGTTGTGAATTGCCTGACATGGGTGCTGGGAACCAAACTCAGGTCTCCTACAAGAGCAGCAAAGTGCTCTCAACTGCTATGCCACCTCTCCAAGCTGTGCTCTATACTTCTGTCACACACTATGCACACACACACACACACACACTACACAGTGTACTCCCATGCACACATGATTCTCACACACTCATGCACACACACACATGCACACCCCATGCACACATACAAACGCACACACTACACACCCACACACTACACACGCAAAATACTCACATGTACACATGCACATACATACACATGCACCCTCACACATGCACACGTACAAACACACACATGCTCTCTCACACTCATACACACACATACACGCAAACATGCATGCATTCTCTCGTACACGCTCATGCACACACATGCATGCACCCACATAAAAGCATGCATACATGCACTCTCACATACAGTCATGTACACACACACATGCACTCATGCATACAGATACATACATCAGCACTTGGTGTCACTGTGGGTGGGTCTAGAATCCCCATACTTCAGGCCGTCATTCATGATGGCAGTAGATCTGCATATAACTCCTGCCTGGGCCTGCCCCAGATTTTGAATAATCTCTGATTATTTATAATCCCCCAGATAGTAAGCTTGCCATCCAGATCAGTAGCTGTCACTCTGTATTGTTTAGGGAATATAACAAGAAAAAAATAGTCCAGGGCTGGGAATGGGGCTCAGCTGGTAGAGTGCTCACCTAGCATGCGCAAGGCCCCTGGGCTCCACCTTCAGCAGCATGTGACCCAGGTGGAATGGTGCACGCGTGTAATCCCAGTGCTCAGGGAAGCAGAAGCAGGAGGATTGGGGAATTCAGGGTTATCCTTGGCTACTTAGTGAATTTATGGATAGCCTGGGCTACATGAGATCCTGTCTTATGACTGAAGGAAGGAAAGAAGAAAGGAAGGGAAAGCCCACATATATTTAGTACATCTGTCGTTTTTCGAAATGTCCCTTCTTCTCCCCCTCTTCCCTCCACTTCTTTCTTCCTTCTTGTTTTGAAACCTGTTCTGTAGTCTAGGCTAGCTTTGAACTACTGACCCTCCTGTCTTCACCTCCTGAGCTCTGGATTGACTGGCATACCCCATCTAAGCTTCGTCACTCAGCAGTTGATTGGCCCATGGAATTGGGGCCCTCAACTACAGATGTCGAGGACTGACTGTAGACACATCACTGGGGACATGAGGACCAGCTTGTGGCTCCGTCTTCCTTCCACGCCCAGTCTCGTGGGATGGAGCAGGTCTGAGAGCCCAGCTCCCCGATGTGAGGATGGTGACTCTCCTCACTCTCTGACCATCCGATCTAACCCCACCAGTGCAGGGCTGCACACTAAGTCCCGGGGGCTGGGCTCCACCCATAACGTTGCGTGAGAGAAAGATTCCAGGGGCTTCCATGGGGCTCATCTGCCTGGGCAAAGGCATAGTAAACAGATTTGTGGTGCAGAGTTCCAGGAATTTGAAGAGGGCTGCGGTCTGAGGTGCTCCCTGGGGAGTAAGGAAAGGTGGGGAGGCTGAGATAGCCCTCTCCTGGAGACCGCCTTGACTGGGGCAGGAAATTGAATACTGTTTAGCAATCCTACCACCTCTCCATGGATCCTAATTCATTAACAAGAGGGAGAAGGAAGGACACAGGCTGGTCTCCCTCACATCGTGATTCAATTGGGATTGAATTTTTAAATCCCGTAATAAAGTGACAATTTCCATTTCCTGGGCAATTCATTTTCACAGAATGACCGGGGTCATGCCCCACTTTGCAAAAATCATTGCTTCACGATTAAATCAAACCCATAAGCTGACTTATCATGGCAACACTTCTTAAGGAGAGGCCAGTCGAGGCTTTTCTACCCCCAAAAAGATCTGTCGGGAGGTGGCAGATGGGTGCCAGGGATGGGTAGGTCAGTGGTCTCTCGACAATCCAGACTTCCTCTCCAGGGGACAGGGTGTGTTTTGCTGGTGACAGAGCCTTGTTGCTTACCCTCCAGGTTCTCTTCCCTCAGCTGCAGGGTGGGAGGACTCTGGGTCCCCCGCCTCGTAACATCATGGAGCAGAGCCGGATTGCCTGAGCTCAGTTCTGAGCACCCACTCAAACACCACACCACATGGACCTCATGGATGAGGAGACTACCAATGGCCAGGGATCTATGCAACCCAGTGAGGCACCCTAGCTTAAGTCCCAAGTTATAGGTGCTTGGAGAGGGGCCTCGGGGTTCGGCAGGTACAGGAAATCCTGGATCAAGCTGGAAGACTAGTCACTTGCTGTCCCAGGGACCAGGCAGGGAGGCAGGAGTCCCAGGTAAAGGTCCCCATGAGCTGCTCCTAACTCCCAGGGGAGCCAGTCCTCATTCATCTAGGCTGCACAGATGGCTTCTACACCCTTCCTCAGCTGGTTACTTCAGCAGCTCTTCTGGGGGGGGGGGGGGGGCGGGGGGTTGGCAATGGAGAACCTCTCCAGACCTGTCTAGCGTTGTGGATGCCGGCTCAGCTGTCCAGTATCTTCCTGGCCATATGACGAAGATAGAAACGTCCCCTTGCTGATGTTCAAGCTTTGGATGGGACAGTAGGCGACTCCTAGGCTCTAGCCAGGTCTGGGGTCCGGGGTTATCCACATTGTTGGCTTCTATTCTGGATCTGATTGAAAGGCCAGAATCATATAGAAGGGACCCGAACTAGGATCTTCAGGGACCCTTGTGCCTCAGCTTCCTTGCATCTCACAATATCTACCAGATGTTGGGAGCCAGGAGGGCTAATGCTGCCCTGCTTCGCTATTGGTTATTTTTCTGTTCGCTTAAGCCTTGGAGAGTCCTTCACAGGGCTCACATTTTCTCCTTAGAAGTGTTGAGTCTCTTTTTCTGGGTGACACAAACCGCCTTTCTGGCTGGGAAGCCCCCTCCTAGTCTCAGCCTTTCATCGACCAGGTCACTTCTGTAGTTCAGGAATGACCCGGAACTGCCACGGCTGAGAGTTTCCGGCTTGCCTGCCGGGCCTGTGCCGGGGCTGGTGACGCCCCCTCTGCTTTAATTAGTGTAAAGCCACCTGGTGCGCCCAGCTGCCTGGATGCTGGTGATTAAGGGCATCAAGCCACTAGCTGGGTGGGGTGCCGATGTGGTGATCGCAGGCACAGCCTGGCGCAGGAGAGCGGCGGTCCCCGGTCGGCAGGAGGAGCAGGTGGGGTGCACGGGCTGGAATTGAGTAAATGAGGGCGACCTCTCCCTAGAGGGCCAGAACTTAAGCAGCATTTGGGGATGGTTTCCGGGATTCGTGGTCCTCGGAAATGCATGACGATGAGAACGGGGGAGGGGCTTGAGGGGACCGGTGGCAGTCAAGCACCAAGAGTCTACGAAGGAGACCCGGCAACCCCGTCCCCACATACATAGTCTTGCATCTCCGCTACACCCTCCACTCAGCAAGGCCACTCTACTTAGAGCCTTCCCTGGGTCTTGGTTCTTTAAGTCCATCCCCCACCCTGCATGTACTGTGGCACCAGCCTGCCCCTCTGGGTACCTTACTCAATACTCAGGCCCCACAACCCTCTTCTTGCCTGAGCAGCGTACCTAGAGTCAGGATACCACAGCCAGGATACAGGCTCACCTATCCTGGGACGCACCCACTGATGTGAACCCACCGACTGTGATGGGGCTATGCCCAGTGATGTTGAGACACTCCCATGGATTCTGGGAAACTCCCAGAGTCCCGTGGACACGCCCACTGAATGCCGGGAACATTACCTTGAGTGTTGCACTGGACAGGAATACCATATTTACCTTTGAGAGCCGCACCCGGAGGGTGTTCTCAAGGGCCTCTTGGGAACAGCTGGAGGCTGGGGCTGACCCAGGTAGCTGGGGATAGGAGTGGTTGGAAGCGGACACATAAAACATAAGGTGGCTGGGAAGGGGACAGCAGTCCCAGAGGCTTCTAGGTGCTGGACTGAAGCTGTGGGGAGTCACTGCGGTGGCGCTTAGCTTGGGTGACATGGGGATGGATTGGAGGGGCTTACATGAGACCACAAACGTCACTGAGGGTTGATATACAGGACTTAGGAGGAAAAGCAGGGGCCACCAGGAGGGAGGTTAGGGTGGCCAGGGTGTGGGAGAACGGCTGCAGGTTGTGGGTGTCAGCACTGCCCTGAGGTATGTGGACGCCCGTTGTCAATCCACACTTCCGGGCCACCTCTGCCCACACTATAGGTAACACTGGCAACTGATAATTGTCTTGGTCCTTCTCTCTTGCACTTTAATAAATAATTTACCTGAATTACTCACACAGAAACTTCAATATTATTAAAAATTAACCAACGTAAATGAGTCCGTGGTAAATAGCTGGTGTCTCTTCCTAGGATGGGGGTACTGCAGATGGCAGGAAGCAGCTCCCGGGGGGTTAGGGGGGTGCTGATGCAGATCAGTGAGCAGAGGGTGGGAACAGGAGGTCCTGGAGGCCGACAGGAGCCCAGGCTCACATCCCTGGGGTAGCCATATCAGGCGCAGAGCCTGGAGGCCTTCCTCAATTCCCTTTGCATGTTGAGCAGCCTTGAGCAAGCGCTGGCATCTCTCAGGGCCTTTGGCACAGTGGCATAACTCTGCCTTGCTCAGACAGCTGTGGGCAAGACTGAGCAAGGAGAGGAGGTAGAGGCAGCAACAGGTGATGGCTCTGGTCCCTGGAGCCTGACGGGTACGGATATAGAATGTGGATAAGGGACAGGTGGGTCCAGAGGTGGGTCAGCCCATAGTGGTTGCTCGGAGCACTGTCCTCTGGGGTTTTCCTCAGTATTTTATGTGTGAGGTGGTGGAGGGGGGGATGGTGGTGGTGGCGTGTGTATGTGTATGCACATGCGTGTGTGTGTACGCACATGCGTGTGTGCGTGTAATCTAGAGGATAACCTTGGGTGTTGTCCTTCAGCGCCATCCACTTTTTTTCTTTTTTGAGTGAGGGTCTCCCTGCCTGGAGCTCACCGCTCAGGCTTGCCTGGCTGGCCCGTGAGACCGTGGGACCCATCTATGTCGACCTCGTTCTGGGACTTCCGGTGTGCCCCACTGCCTGGCATGTTTTAGATGGGTTCTGAGGAATGGTTCACAATCTCATGTTTGCAAGACAAGTGGTTTTCTGACTGTGTTCTCTCTCCAGCCCTACTCTGAAATTCTTTCCTCAACACTCTGAAAAATTAAAAACTGACAAAAAAAAAAAAAAAGACAAGATGGCTATAATGGCTGATACTCGTCTAGATTTGTGGGGTCTATGCTTTGCCCCTCATCTTCCTCCTGCTCATCCTCTTCTCCCTCTTCTCCATCATCACCATCATCACCATCATCACCATCGTCACCATCATCATCATCATCATCACCATCACCATCATCATCACCTCCTTTAAGCGTAAGCTTCAGACAGGATGACCACCACCAGCAGCTCAACAAAGATTCTCCAAAAGCAAGGACAATCTTCTTTTCTTTTTCTTTAAGACAGAGTTTCATTATGTGATCCTGGCTAGCCTACAACTTAACTCCACATGGAGACAAGGCTGGCCCCACACTCACAGATCCATTTGCTTCAGCCTCTCAGGTGCTAGCATTAAAGATGTGCACCACATTGCCGGGCCAGAACATTCTTTTATCAAGTCACAATATACTGGTCCCATTTGGAACTGGGGAGAGGGGCTCCTGACAACCCAAGTTCTGTCTTCAGAGCCCACTCGAAGGTGAAAGGAGAGAACTGACTTCATAAGGTTGTCTCCTGACCTCCACATTTGCACTGCCGCATGTGTGTGCCCATATATACCACATGACACACGTGCACACGCACACACTTGGGCACACACTCACAATAATAAAAAACAATAACAAAAAAATACAAAATGAGCTAGGTGTAGTGGCACATTCAGGAGGCAGATGCAGGTGGGTCTCTGTGGTTTTGAGTCAGCCTGGTTTACATAGTGAGTTCCGGGCCAGCCGAGGCTACATAGTGAGACCCTGTCTCTAGAAACCAAAACAACAATAACAACAAAAACCCCATTTCTTAGTTAGGTTGTTACTGCTGTGAACAGACACCATGACCAAGGCAAGTCTTATAAAGGACAACATTTAATTGGGGCTGGCTTACAGGTTCAGAGGTTCAGTCCATTATTATCAAGGTAAGGAACATGGCAGCATCCAGGCAGGCATGGTGCAGGAGGAGCTGAGAGTTCTACATCTTCATCTGAAGGCTGCTAGGAGAATACTGGCTTCCAGGCAGCTAGGATGAGGGTCTTAAAGGCCACACCCACAATAACACACCCACTCCAACAGGGTCACACCTCCAAATAGTGCCACTCCCTGGGCCAAGCCTATACAAACCATCACACGAAGCAAGCAAAATAAAACTCCCCAAACCAGAATGTAAAAATAAAATAATAACAAATGAAATTTATTTTTAAAAGAAATGTATTATAATATTATATATTGTGACTATATCATAACATTATCATAAGTAACAAAACCTCCCACATCTTCAAACCCTAGTGAGAACTGCTGAGGGAATAGTTTCCGAGTACTACAAGACCTGTATGCTGGAATGGTAAGAAAGTATCTGGGCAAATAAAAAGTGATCTAAGTAGCCAGCAGTGGTGGCGCACGCCTTTAATCCCGGCACTCGGGAGGCAAAGGCAGGTGACTCTCTGAGGCCAGCCTGGGCTACAGACTGAGTTCCAGTACAGCCAGGCCTGGAAAACCAAAACTAAAACCCCAAACAACCAACCAAACAAAATATCTAAATAGATGAAGAGACCCTGGGTTTGTGGTTTGGATGACGAAAGGTTTGTAGGACTGAAATGCTAACGTCACAAAATATGATGTATAGATTCAATGACACAAAAATAATGAAGCCTGCCATGCTTGGTGTAGAATAATGCACCAGTTCCAAAGTGCAGTTGGTTGTACACAGGCTCTAGAACATTCTAGAGAGTGTAGGCATTGGTTGTACACAGGCTCTAGAACATTCTAGAGAGTGTAGGCATTGGTTGTACACAGGCTCTAGAACATTCTAGGGAGTGTAGGCATTGGTTGTACACAGGCTCTAGAACATTCTAGGGAGTGTAGGCATTGGTTGTACACGGGCTCTAGAACATTCTAGGGAGTGTAGGCATTGGTTGTACACGGGCTCTAGAACATTCTAGGGAGTGTAGGCATTGGTTGTACACAGGCTCTAGAACATTCTAGAGAGTGTAGGCATACATCTTTTCCCGACCTACTTTAATAAGCATTCAACCTCCCCTCTAGCCTACCACCCACCGGAGGTAGTAGAAAAGAAAAGTTATTAGGACACAGGGGAAGTAGACCTGTTTAGAAATAGTTCTTTGGGAGTGAGTCCGATCTTCATTGTCAGGGTATCAGCAGTTCAGTCCAGTAGCAAACACCAAATACAAATCAGCAGCTACAGTCCAGTCTTCTCAGCAGACACCACACATGAACCAGCACAAACCCAGAAAAAAAAAACAAGGCTCACTAACTGGCCTGAGGCCACTGTGGAAGCAGCAAGAAGCTGCAGGAAACTCACAAGAAGTTCTTTGACCAGTTTCTTTCTATGGTGTCACTACAAGCAGAGCTCAGCAAGGCAATGTAAGGCGAACCAACACATGCATGTTGTTAGTGAAGACTAGTGAGGCAGAGCGAAGCAAACCAATGCTGCAGCTCCCATTGTCTGTGGGGGTCATATTCTAATTCCCTTCTGAGCACCATGTGTCCCTTCACCTGTCTGCTATATCAAAACATCCTTTCACCTATGTCTGCTTCAGAAAAACATTCTTCCACATGCCGGCTTTAGCAAGACAGCCTTTTACCTGTGTGCCCCAGCAAGACATCATTTGGCATAACTGACTTTCCAAAGAAAGCAGAAGTTTCCACTTCAATTGAGAGGGTACCAGGAGAGAGACAGGGTCCAGGAAGGGTGTGAAGAACGGGGGTGGTGAAGATGTTTTGGGGGTGATCAGCCATGTCATCCCACCCCATTGTAGACTTTCTTTGTTTAGTTTCTTTGTTTCATTTCTTTGTTTCTTTGTTTCTTTCTTCCTTTCTTATGTCTGGATGTCTGGATGTCAGAGGACAGCTTGCAGGACTATATTCTCTCCTTCCACCATGTGGGTGCTGGGAGATCAAACAGGTCACTCGCTTTGTTGGCAAGCACCTTTACCCGCTGATCTATCAATCTCTCCAGCCATACACTGTAGCCTTTAACCAGACATGACACCATAGGTCAACTGTCCTCCAGAAAGCTTCTAGGAAGATGGATGATTAAACCAGATGTGTTGGCATGTTTGCCATCCCAGCTTCTAGGAAAGCAGAGGCAGAAGGATGCTATGAGCCTATGAGTTCAGGGCCTACTTGAGCGATGTAATGATATCTCAAAAAGAAAAAAAAAGATTCTTGGGTGTGATGGTACATGGCTGCAATCCCAACACTTAGGAGGCCAAGACAAGGCTGGCGGTGGCCGAGCACAGACTTTGGTTCCATCTCCAGCCCCATATGGAGCCCAGGACTCCCACTTAGCCCTGCAGAGGTGCAGTCTGGAGGATCAAGAGTTCAAGGCCATCCTTGGTTATGTATTGAGTTTGAATCAATAAGAAGGCTGATTGTGGTATGTGGGTCTGGAAAACTGTGCAACTGGGGAAGACAGTCCAGAGCAAGAGTGAAGTTAAGACGTGTCCAAATTCCTAATTTCTCATCCTAGAGCCGGCAGGAGTAGGACTGTTTTCCTCCTTGCTCTGGGCCTGTTGTCCCAACCCATGTAAGCCTTACAACCCCCACTTCCACCACCCTTGATGTAGTCAGGTAGCCTGGTGGCTAAATTACAGGTCTAACTTCCTCTCTCCCTTGAAGGACATGTCCAGTAAGCGCCTGGAATTCTTCTTCATGCAAACGAAGGGTTCTCGGCACCTCAGCACCAGCCAATAATGTACACTCACCCCCAAAACCCATACTCCCCCAGGTTTATATAGCCCTTGCTACCCCCAATAAAACAGAGCTGTTTCACTGAAAACCATCTCCAGAGAAGGCTTTCTCCCAGCACTCACACCGGCCGAGATCCTGTGGAATCCACTTGCCTAAGTGAGCTTCGTTCCTTCTAGTCTGGCCAGTGTGCAACGGGGCATGGACATCCCGAGGCCAGAAGCAGAGTCCTGAGACCTGGGGTGGCCTGAGACTCTGTATTTCTTCCTCTTCCCATCATCCCTCTGTCCCTCTGGGTTCATGTGCTCTGTGAGGTATGCGTATCACAACCTCAGGTGTTGGTGGTTTTTCATTGTGTGCCTCAGGCTAGCTGGTCTCTCAGCTCTTCCACATACGTCTGCCATAGGAACACGGGTCGGGCACACTACCATGTCCGACTTCGTGTGGATTCTGAAGGGAGATCTGATCTCATGTCCCATGTTCAGACATGGTGTACTGGTTAGTTCTTTTTAAAGAATTATTTAATTATTTTATGTATGTGAGTACACTGTAGCTGTCTTTAGATACACCAGAAGAGAGCATCTGATACCATTACAGATGGTTGTGAGCCATCCCACCATGTGGTTGCTGGGGATTGAACTCAGGCTTCTGGAAGAGCAGTCAGTGCTCTTAACCACTGAGCCATCTATCTCTTCAACCCCATAGTTTTTTTTAACTTGACTCAAGCTAGAGTAATTTAGGAAGATGTATCCTCAACTGAGAAAATAACTCCATCAGATTGTGCTGTAGACAAGTCTAGAGGGCTCTTCCTTCTTTCCTTCCTTCCTTCCTTCCTTCCTTCCTTCCTTCCTTCCTTCCTTTCTCTTCTCTTCTTCCTTTTCTGCTTCTCTTTCCTCCTCTTCATCCTCTCCCTCTTTTCCCTTCTCTTCTTCCTCCTCCTCATCCTCCTCCTCTTCCTCCTCTCCTTCTCTTCCTTCTCTTCTTTCTCTCCTTCTTCTTCCTCCTCTTATTCCTCCTCCTCCTCCTCCTCCTCCTCCTCCTCCTCCTCCTCCTCCTCCTCCTCCTCCTCCTCCTCCTCCTCCTTTTCCTCCTCTTCCGCTTTTTGAGCCATGGTCTCTCTGCACAGCCCTGGCTATTTTGGAACTTACTGTGTATAGCAGGCTGGCCTGGAACTCACAGCGATCTACATGCCTGTGCCTCCGAAGTGCAAGAATTAAAGGCGTGCACCACCACACTCTGTAAGAAGCTTCTCTGGTGAGGGGAGAGAGCTGCCTTTATCTGCGGATATGAGTTTGAGTGTTTCGAATGCAGTCAGGCCACCTACTGGTTTAGGAAAGCAGCTCCTTGTATTCTGAGGCAGAAGCTCTCACTGAATGTGGCAAGCTTCCCAATTTTGCTAGGCTGACTGGCCAGCAAGCTGTAAGGATCCTCCTAGCCCCACCTCCCAAGGGCTAGCCTTACTGCTGTGTTGGCTTTTTGAAAACAATACAGGGGCTGGAGAGATGGCTCAGCGGTTAAAAGCACTGACTGCTCTTCCTGAGGTCCTGAGTTCAATTCCAAGCAACCACATGGTGGCTCACAACCATCTATAATGGGATCTGATGCCCTCTTCTGGTGTGCATGAAGACATCGACAGTGTACTCACATACAAATAAATAAATCTTAAAATAAGAAAAGAAAGAAAGAAAGAAAAAGAAAATGAAAACAAAGCAAAAGAAAAACGTAGGTAGTGGGAATTGAACTCAGGTCCTCATGCTTGCTAGGAAAACACTTCACCGGCTGAGCCATCTCTATAACCCTTGGTATTTTCATGATTAATGACTGACTGATTAATGACTGACATGGAAGGGCCCAGCCCACTCTGGGTGGTGCCATCCCCTTGGCAGGTGGTCTGGGGTTTTATAACAAAGCAAGCTGAGCAAGCTATGAGAAGTGAGCCAGTAAGCAGCACCCCTCCGTGGCCTCTGCAATAGCTCCCATCTCCCTGTGTTCCTGCCCCAGCTTCCCTCGGTGACATAGTGCAACCTGCAGACAAAATAACCCCCTTTCTCTCCAAATTCCTTTAAGCCATGTGTTTATCACAGCAGCAGAGAGCAAACAAGGATCCGTGCACAGCGAGCACTTTCCCCGCGGAGCCATGTCTCCAATGCAAGTCTCTTCCTCGCCAGCCCCAGGGCCACTCTCTAACCCGCAGTTCACTCTAAAACTCTGCTGCTTACCCCAGAGTTGTCACCACGTGTCTCCTGATCCCCCACAGGCTCCTCGATCACGCATCTCTTTGCTGCCCATGTTCTCAGCTTCTCTTCGTGTCTTCCGAAATGAGAGTTTCAGACAGCCTGTGTGATTTAATGTAAGCAGGACAGTGCATAGCTTGCCATCTGGCTGATTTCATTCCAGGTCCTGTTTCACCACTTGCTCACATCGTTGTCTGTATCCATGACTCAGGAGGCTGAGGCAGGAGGATTCCAAAGCCTGGTAGAGAGCTCGAGGCCCAAGTCTCTGAAACCTTTGCGCGTACTTCTCTTGTCCGGCTTTCCGGAAGTCAGACAAGCCGTAGCACACATGATCAGTAGCGGTGTGGCTTTCAGCCACTGCGTGTGACTCAACAGCCATCCCTTCTTGGCTATGGTGGAGTCCTGGCAGGGACTGTCTAGCTGCAGAGTATAAGTACACCATCACATAGAAACTATACTGTATGCGACTGAATACGCCTCCATTTAAATAAAATGGATGTTTTGATTGATTAAAGAGAACATGAGTTTCTGAATGTGTCTGAAGTGTGTGTGTGTGTGTGTGTGTGTGTGTGTGTGTGTGTGTGTGTGTGTGTGTACTGAATGGAACCTGTCCATTTTGCTAGTCTAGAAGCCCTCACTTTCTCTGGAGATTCTGTCTCAGCCCTGAGCTCTCACCTTGCAAGGTGAGCTGCGATCTCTACCTGGCGTTTACACAAGCCCTGGGCATTTGGATTCTGCTCCTCACCCTTGCACAGAGAAGGCTTTACCCACCGAGGAGCCACCTCCCCTCATTCTGGAAGATTGATTTAAAAATAAAATACAAAGTAAGGTTTGGTGGCACACACCTGTAACTACAGCAAGAGGATCAGGAGCCCAAGGCTAGCCTGGGCTACATGGCATTATGCCCCACAAATAAAATAAAGAATGAGGAGATGGCTCAGTCAGTAAAATACTTGTTGCTCAAATATGAGGACCAATAATATTCCATTCAATCTCCAGAACACAGGTGTGCACACAGACACAGACACACACACACATACACAAACATACACACAAAAACAGACATACAAACACACACACAGAAACAGACACACACATAGAGAAACAGACACAGAGACACAGAGACACACAGACACACATACAGAGAGAAACAGATATACAAACACACACAGAGACACACAGACACACATACAGAGAGAAACAGATATACAAACACACACAGAGACACACAGACACACACACAGAAACACACACACACACACAGAAACAGACAAACACATACACAGACACACACAGATACACAGACACACAGACACACATACACAAACACACACACAAAAACAGACATACAAACACACACAGAGACACACAGACACACACACAGAAACATACACACATACAGAAACAGACGAACAGACACACACAGATACACAGACATACACACACACAGAGACACACACACATACACAAACACACACACAGAAACAGATATACAAACACACACAGAGAAACAGACACACACAGAGAAACAGACACACAGAACACACAAAAACAGCTATACAAACACACACAGAGAAACAGACACACACACAGAGAAACAGACACACAGAACACACAAAAACAGACATACAAACACACACAGAGATACATAGACACACACACAGAAACACACACACAGAGAAACAGACAAACACATACACAGACACACACAGATGCACAGACACACACATAGAGAAACACACACACACACACACACACACACACACACACACACACACACACACTACACGTGGAAGTCCATGTTTGCCATCCAGCACTGGACATGTGGGTCCCTGGGTCTGGGGATCATTGGCCAGGCAATTTAACCAAGTCAGTGAGCTCCATGCCAATGAGTGGCCCTGCCTCAGAACTAACAGGAACAACTTCTGAAGAAGGACACCTGAAGTTGACCTTTGGCCTCCTCAAGCACTTGCATGTGTGCACTCCACCCCAACACACACCCTAAACAAACTGTGACACAAATGAGGGAAGAGGGGATGGAGAAGGAGGAAGAGGAAGAGGAGGAGGAGGAAGGGGAGGAGGAGGAAGGGGAGGAGGAGGAGGAGGAAGAGAAGGAGGAAGAGGAAGAAGAGGAGGAGGAATAGGAAGAGGAAGAAGAGGAAGAGGAGGAGGAGGAATAGGAAGAAGAGGAGGAGGAAGAATGGGAAGAAGAGGAGGAGGAAGAGGAGGAGGAGGAGGAATAGGAAAAAGAGGAGGAGGAGGAAGAGGAGGAGGAGGAAGGAAGGAAGTAAAAACAAATTAAAACAGAAATATCCAGGCTTCTGTTTAGGGCCAGGCAGGAGGCTGGGAATGCCCCAGTGTGGTGCTGCTGAGAGCTTTCCTGCCTGAGGCTGCCCCTGTCCTCCGAGGTATGGTGGAGGATTAATTAAACCAGGCTGGCCACCTCCACCTGGGGCAGGAGGGAGAGGTGAGGGGTTGGTGCAGCCCGAGGGGGTGCGGTCACTTCTTAACTTGCCTTAGGCCTGATTTTAAATTAATAAAATCACATTCAGTGGATGCCTTCCCAGGTCACCTTCTGTCCCCTCCAAGCCACTCAAGGACCCTCATAACTGGTTATTAAGGAAAGGTTGGGGGGCTGGGGAGTACCCCGGAGTGATGCCTAAGGCCAGAACTCAGAGGTGTGGTGAAGAGCCCAGGGTTTCCATTTAGTTAACCATTGGAGGAAGGGGTGGATGGGGTGAGATACTTCTCTGAATGGTGCCTAGAGCCTGACCTGGGAGTATAGGTTAGTCATCTTAACTAATCTAGAGGCTGAGGCAGGAGGATCACAAGTTCAAAGCCTGCATGGCCTACTGAGTGAATTCAAGGCCAGCCTGGGCAATTTAGTGAAGCCTTGTGTCAAGGAAGTAAAAAGAGGTCTGATGTTGTAGCTTAGTGGTAGCGTATCTGCCTAGAATCCCCCAGTATGGGGCTGGGGCAAGGTTCAGCAGCGATGGTGATGATGATGATGGTGATGATGATGATGAGGATGATGCAGGAGGATGATTAGGAAGATAATTAATATGAGAGGAGCATTATGGGTCAAGGACAAACTTGAGGGTCCCCTAGAAACCCTCCATCACTCTAGGATGTACAGAGGGAGTTTATTCTAGGCAAGGCTTACTCTGAATTGGATGCGTTGCAGAGCTGAGAATGGCCAGCTTCTGTGGGGCCCCAGTCCATTGGCTCAGTAGGTCCCATGTGTACCTGGGAAGAAACAAGCCTCCAAGGCATTGAGACAGTAATCCTAGGGCTGGGGGTGAGGCTCAGCTTGTAGAGTCCTTATGTAGCATGCACAAGACCCTGGGTTTGATCACCCGCATCTCCTACACCTGGCATGGCGAGGCACACCTACAATGTCAGCACTCAGGAGGTGGAGGGAGAAGCATCAGACATTCAAGGTCATGTCTGGCTACACAGGGAAGCTGAGGCCAACCTGGACATCTGAGACCCTGTCTCAAATCCACCCAAGCAAGCAAACACTTGACCCAATGTTTTAAATGAGCCAAAGGTCTCAAGGGACACTGCTTCAGGAACGACATAGAAATGGATGGAATCCTTGGGGGCTCTGAGAACAGCACCCCAATTCAAACATACCAAGAGCATCTTGTGTAGTTGGATACCCCATTGTGGGTACTTCACTGTCCCCCACACCTGCCCAGGAATGGCCACTGTGAGTCCCCAGTGCTGAGTACAGACACTAGCAATGCCCCTCCAGGTCTGGAATGTTAGCAGGTCTTCTAACTCAGTGTCAGGAACACACAGTTGAGGTGGGGAAACTGAGGTCCAGAGAGGAGAGAGAACTTATCCAGGCAAGTCAGGGAGCAGCCAGGATCCAAACCCAGCTTGATTAGTGCCAGGAGTCCCAGGCAAGTGCTGGGTTGATTTCCCCCCATAATAACTGTCCCCAAGTAGGATGGATAACTCCAGAACCTGCAGAATGTCGGAGTCAGGAGTGTATGGTGAAGGTAGGGCTCCCTGCGGGCCTTGGGTTGGGGATATTCCCTTGCCACATGGTCTAGAAACAGTGCCTCAGTCTCCGCCACCTGTACATAGAGTGGGAAAGAGGACCATCCACCCCTTTTATGTTTAGGAGAGATCAAAGTGGCAGTAGACCATGCAAAGCTGTGCCCTGCTGCTTCTGGGGGCTCCTGTCGATGGTGCAGTGCCCCCCGACTCACCCTGAGTCTTACTGTGAGATTTTGTGAGACTTTGGGCCTCAACCTTCTCTCCTTACGTGTGTGTACGTGATTGTGATATGTGTGTGTGTGTAAGGTGGGGGTGTGTCTGCATGACCTAGGCGGGGTGCATGTATGTGGCGTGTGTGTGGTACATGTGTGCAGGTGCCTGCACAAAGAGAACACAGGAGGCCACCAAGTATCTCGCTCTGTCATTCACCTTATTTCCTTGAGACAAAGCCTCTCACTGAAGCAAGCTGAGCTGTCAGCTGGCAAGCCCTAGCGGCCCTCCTGTCTCTGCTCTCACAGTGCTGGGGTTGGATACACACCAGAGACCACACCTGGCTTTTTACCTGCGTGCTGGGATTTGAACTGAAGTCCTCCTGTTTGCCCAGCAAGCCCATCCACCTTCTGAGCTTCAACTCTCACACAATCCAAGAGGACACTGTTGACACACGTATGCCCTGCTTTGTTCCCCAACCACCACCAGATCCGGTGGGACCCAGCAGCTCCAAAGGAATCATCTTGAGGCTCAGAGTGTGGGGCAGAGCGACCACCCTGCGGACCCAGGCCATCTCCAGCGATCCAGGAGCCATCAATGACTGGATATGTAATGTCCTTCCCCAGGGTGCTGAATTCGCTTCTGAAATAATCTGGATTCTTAAGCACAATTAGAGCGGTAACTAAGGTCAGGAACGCCTTTCAAACCCAGTTTAGCACGAAGTCCTGACGCAGGCATTGCCCAGGTGGATACTGTCAATAAAATGGATCCTCAGCCATCAAGCTCACATGGTGGCGGCGGGCCCAGCGCTAATGCAGCCTGGCAGAGCTGCGGCGGGGCTTCCGCCCGCCTTCATTACTACAGAGCCTGTAACGGCTTTCGCAGAATTCATTAGGGAAAGAAAACAGTAAGATTTGAAGTTATTTGTAAACCCGACGGGGAAAACACGCATCGTGTCTTGGAAGGAAGTGTGTCGATTTTAGACGGCGCCAGGGGGGACCGGGAGGAGGGCAGCCAGGGAATCTGGGGGCCGAGGTCTGTAGGGATGGGGGTCCTCTCTAGCTGCTTCCCAGTGATGTGTGTCAAGGCCCTGTTTCCACAGAGCTCATAGCCCCAGGTGCAGCGGGAGCCTAGAGAGGACAGGATTTTTCTTACAATCCCACAGTAGGCAGGCAGGCGATTGAAAACAGTGTCTTGGGCTCACCTGGAGGTTGGTCTGGGAGCAGAAGTATGTTTTTGTTTGTTTGTTTTGCTTTTCGAGAAAGGGTTTCTCTGTGTAGCCCTGGCTGTCCTGGAACTCACTCTGGAGACCAGGCTGGCCTCCAATTCAGAGATTTGCCTACCTCTGCCTGGGATTAAAGGTGTGTACCACCACGGCCAGGCAAGTGGAGGGAGGGGGCACACAGGACACAGTCGTTTCTTCTTGGCTTGTGCAGCCACCTAGCCAGGGCACGCATACCCATATTTCCTTCTCTAAAGCCCAGCCTAGCTTCCTCCCTGCACCAAGCTCTTTTTCACCTTAGTTCTCTAAGCCTTTGCCTGCCTGGATCTCTGGCCTTACTCGCCTAAGTCATAGCTTGGAGTGACTCAGACTGCCCGCTGAATCAGGTATGGTGGTGCAGGCTTTCGTCCTTGCCCTGGGGAGGCTGAGGCAGGAGGATCCTGAGTCCTAGGCTAGCTTGGGCCCTTATCAAAAGCAAAACCGAGCTCTTTCCAGAAGGCAGTGTCTCCTGACCTGTGCCATCCCAGCTTCTGCTAATGAACGGACCCCCAAATCTCCCAGGCCTTTGTTACTTCAGAGGCCCATGACTCTGCTTGGTGCCCATGAAGTGTGAGCCTCAAGAGTGAGCAGGAATGTGCGGGTGGGGAGTGGGGGTGGGGTTGGGAGGGGAGGCTCCAGGCCAGGCTGAGAGAGAAATGCCACGCCCCCAATTTCCGGGTGTGGAGTCTGGATATCAGAAACTGGGCTGCCCAGGGTCACATGGGGGCGGGAGGTACAGGAAGGAAAGATGTGTTTGGCTCGGGGTTTCAGAGAGTTTCATTCCACCAGGGGAAGCCTGTGAAACAATAGACGGCTGGTTGTTCTCAGTATTCTCAGTATGGTGGACAGGGAAGTAGTGAGTGGCCGGAGAGTGGGTCTGGGGTCCGGCAGGCAGTGGCAACCTCCCTCCTTTCCTGTGTAGCCAGGTATTTCAGGAGGTAGTCACGTGCCCCTGTGATCCAGGAAGAAAGACCTGGAAGAGGCAGGGGCATTACTGTGGGGGCCGAGAGCCCCCTTAGCAGGAGCCTGCTCGAAGCTCCCCGTAGCCTAGAGTGCAGAAGTTGCGGAGCAGATGGAGCTGACAGAGCGAAGGATGGAGCACAATTAAAGGGGGTATCCAGACTACAGTGCATTGGGAGCCAGGTGCGGGGCGCAGGCCTTTAATCCCAGCACTGCGGAGGCGGGGGCGGGGGCGGGGTCAAAGGCAGAGGCAGGCAGATCTCTGTGAGTTTGAGGCTAGCCTGGTCTACCTAGGAAATTCCAGGCTAGTTGCCGCTACATAGAGATCCTGTCTCAAAAAATGAAGGAAGGAAGGGAGGGAGGGAGGGAGGGAGGGAGGGAGGGAGGGAGGAGGGAGAGAGGGAGGAAGGAAGGAAAGACTGTACTGCTTGATAGAGCAACTTGAAGTAGGGAAGATTTATTTGGAGGGCAGGTTGGGGAAATGGCTCAGAAGCAAGAGGACCCATGTTTGGATACCCAGCACCCTTGTTAAAAGCCAAGGGTGTCAGTGCGCGCACATCATCCCAGCACTGGCGAGGTGGAGACAGAAGGGTCCCTGGAGTTCGCTGGCCGGCTAATCTGGATACACATCAAGTTCCAGATTCAGTGAGAAATCCCCCCGCCCCCGCCCCCCAAAGGTGATCCGGAAGATGGCTCTGCTGGTAAAGGCACTTGTCACACACCTGTGGACCAGAGTTTGCCCCTCAGAACCCATGGTGGAAGGAGAGAACCAGCTCCTAACAGCTCCTAAAAGTTGTTCTCTGATCTCCACATGCGTGTCCCGGCAGAGCGCACACATGTGCAAGTGCATGAATGCACACACACAAAACCCTGGTCCTACAAATGCATTTTGGCCCATGGTTTCTGGGGGTTTTCAGAATCTGCCCCACCATGGCAGGGGAGGCATGGCAGAGTGGCTCAGCTCACGCTGTGAGAGTCTGAATGCGATGTCTCTCCACACCACGGTGGATCAGCAAGCAGAGAAGAGCAGGAACCAGGGGTGGGATCGTAACTCTCAGAGGCCTGCCTCTCTAGTCATCCACTTCCTCCAACCAGGCCCCGCCTCTAAAGACTCTGCAACTTCCGGAAACAGCACCACCAGTTGGGTACCCAGAGTTCAACGGGAGCCTGTGAGGGACAGTTTACGTCCAAACCATATCAAAGGCTGAGGGGTCTCCATTCTTAGAGACGGGGGCAGACCTCACTGGGGGAGTAGAGATTCTGAAGTGACTGGCAGTGGTAAAACTCCTGTTGAACTAAGGTGCCTGCAGGTGGAACCTTAGATGGTGGAGATTCTGGCCATGCTGGGGTGACAGATCCTGTGTATTACCTTTCGGGATCTTCCTGCATCTATGCTCAACCCAGGCCTTGGAGTCTAGGGTGAGGAGTGTCTGGCAGTGTCTCTCAGGGTCCTCTTCCCAGGAGGGTCTTTCTCCTAGGCTGGCCCCAACCTCCCTCACAGCTCCACCCTTGGGCCAAGGATTAGGTCCTATCTTGGGAATCTGGTCCTTTTTGCCTCAGAATCTAAGTGTCAGCAGACAGCTTTGTGATGGAGCCATCAGTCCTGTCCTGAATCTACATCAGGGTCTGGGAGGAGTCCTTGTCTCTTCCGGTCAGAGGAATAAAGCCAGATCTAAGTTTATGATCTGAGCTGGGCAGGTTCTGGGATCCAAAGACCCCATCTGTGCCTTCTAGGGGGAGAGGGGTACTGGAGAGGAGGCTGGGAAGAGAGCTTATAACCTGTACCAAGCTTGGGGTGAGGGTACCCCTGAGCTGCCAGGCATGGGTGGGAATTCTAAGTTCCCAAAGTCACTTTGACAGATGGTGAAAATAGGGCTGGCCCAGACAACTCATTTAAGGCCAGGCCAGGAGTATCCCATAGCCTGATCCAACTAGGGTTGCCACGATGCAGAAGGCAGGGCCTTTTTGCAAGGGGGAGGGTGGGGATAATTGGGGTTCCCAGCTGGGATCATAGGCACATACAGACAGGATTAGGGTGTAAGCAGTCTAACCTTGTCTTGCAGGGGACCCAGGGGAGCCCAGGGCTTGGACCCCCAGCAGGTTCTCTCTGCCCCTTACTGTGGCCTGAGCAATGCAGTCACAGGTGATCTGGCTATACTCCTTCTCCCCCCCCCCTCTTGTCTACCTGTTTTCCTCCTTTCTCTCCTTCTATGTCTTCCTCATCCCCCCTCTCTGTCCCTTTCTCTTTCTCTTCTCTTTCCCACTTTCTTCTCTCATTCTTTCTCCTCTTTCTGTCTTCTCTCTACTTTTTCTCTCTTTCCTTCTGCTGTCCTTCCTCTCTTTATCTCCCCCTCTTCTCTCTATTTTCTCATTCACTCCAGCCATACTCCCCCCCACCCCCAGTCTTCTCTTGACACCTGCATCTCCACAGCAAGCCCTCCTTGTCCCAGGCTGAGAGTCCCCATCCTGAGCTCAGGCCTCTCTGTTGTCTTGCTTACCGAGGACCTCAGCTATGCAACTAGGAGTGATGGGCCTCTGGGACCTTTATCCTAGGGGTTCCCTAACCATGATTCCCTTTCCAACACTTCAGTCCACACACTCTGGACCCTCCAACCACTCCCTGGGGGATGCTTGGGGCTGTTCAGTTAGGTAGAGAGGCGGGGACAGGCACAAAGCCCTGAATGCAGTACCCAGAAGAAAGCCTTGAAGTCCCTACCACCATTTCTCTCTAAGGCTGACCCCAAACCTAGCACCTAGAGCAGTACCCTCCTCCCTCTTCCCTCCTCCCTCCTCTTTCTTCACTCCTCCCTCCCCATATCTGGTCCTCCCCGGACCACTGTCCTTTCTCATTGCCAGGATCTTGTCCCTATGCTGCCTTCTCCAGGTCCCCATGCTTCCTTCTCTAGTGAAGGAACCTGCAAGGTCCTTCCCACCACTTCTTTCTCCAGAAGCAAGAGCCAGTGTGTCGGAGTGTTCTACAGGCCCCCAGCTCCTGGCCTGACTGCATGGTGTGGGCTTTGCCACCTGGCTGGGACAAGCCACTCTCCCACAGATGACATGTGCAGAGTCCAGGACTCCCCACCTCCACCAGTGCCAGACTAGCACCAAGGGTTCTAGCTCTGGCAATGACATCTGTGACAAGACTCCCTCACATGCGTCCTTAAAGGCTCCCAACAACACTCTGGATCAACTCCTTAATTTATAGCTAGAGGAACCAAGGGCTGACATAAACAAGCCTCTACCTCTTCGGTTTCCATTTGCAGCTGAAACCATCTCCGTGGAAGCTTCTAAAGACAGTGCATCTGGGCTGGGGGGTGCATGGTGGGGGCTGGCAGGGGACAGCTCACTCAGTAAAGTGCTTGCCATACAGTTAGGAGGACCTGCATTCCATTGCAAAAACATGCTTAAAAATTCCGGCTTCAGGCCAGACATTAGCTTTAATCACAGGACTTTGAAGGTAGAGGTAGGTGGAGATATATATATATATATCTCCCTGGGGCTTGTGGGTCAGCCAGTCTAGTTGAATTGGTACACACTCTAGGGCAGTAAGAGCCTGCCTCCAAAATAAGATGGAAGGTACCTGACATAGAACACCCAAGGATGATTGTCAGTTCGGGGTCCATTGCTGCGATGAGACACCATGACCACAGCAACGCTTATAAAAGAACACATTTAATTGGGGCTGGCTTACAGTTTCGGAGGCTTAGTCCGTTATCCTCATGGCAAGAAGCATGGTGGGGTGAGGGCAGGCTGAGAGTGCTATATCTTGCTCCACAGGCAGAAGAAGGGGACGAAGTTCCACACTGGGCAGAGCTTCAGCATGGGAGACCTCAAAGTCTGCCCTCACAGTGACACATTTCCTCCTACAAGGCCACGCCCGCTCCAACAAGGCCACGCCCACAAAAGTGCTACTTCCCATGGACCAAGCATTCAAACACATGAGTCTATGGGGTGGGGGCATACCTATTCAAACCACCACGATGACCTTCGACCTCAACACTCGTAAACACACACACATACATGCACACACACAAGCACCTGCACACACACGTACCTGCACACACAACACACATGCACATGTACACAGGCACCCAAAGAGGGGTGGCTTTCAATTCAGCCAGTTTATAATTACTCAGCCACCCCTCCCCCACACACGATAAGGCTGTGGAGAGAGAGTCTTCATTTTTAACCTTAGTTCAAAGTTCCATGGACTGCCTGTGACATGGGAGAGTCAGATCCTCTTGCACAGGTGACCTGCATGCTTGGCTGTGGCCTCCTAAGGAGTTGTGGGGTTCACTGAGACACCAGCAGAACGCCATCTAGGTTCTCAGTAGACCTGGTCATCACCACTGTAGGGAATGTTTGTGCCCACCCCATGCCCACTGTGGTACCATCTGCTCCCCCTACTCTGCATAGTTTGTAGGGTGTCAGAGTCTGCCCTCCATCCCCACACCTCCACTGGCTTTCTAGGGCATGTTGAGAATCTGACAAGAGACCTCTCACACAGCCATTGACTTCAGGGACTGTGGCAGCATGTGCAAAGGTCCTGTGCTATCTTGGAAGCTGTAGGCAGTGTGCTTGAGGTTATGTGGTTGAGACGGCAGCTGGAGTGCTCTCTCTGTGTGCATAAGAGAGGCCCTGCCTTTCCTTTGGTGGCCCTACCCTCTGCCATTATCCCCTCTGTAGGACCCAGCCCACAAGTTTGCTTATGGCCTGCTATGTGTAAGGTTGCTGGCTCCACATATAGCCTGTGTTAACATGGAATTGGAAAAAACAAACAAACAAACAAACAAAAACAAAACCCAAAAAACAGAACAGGCAGTCTCGTGTAAAATGTGCCTTCTGGGCTTCCTATAAAACACTGACAGATACCCAGAGGGCAACATCAGCTGGTGGTGTCAGGCCTGTCCATGCCTGGGGTCTGGATTCTTCATGTTGGGTTTCCGGGTCAGATTGTTAAGGGTGTACATTTAGCCCATTCCTCACGATGCTGCATAGGTCAGCAGCACTCCAAGTTGGTCATGTCTTGAGGTGTTCTAGAGCGTCATCACAGAGCTACCCCGTCAACTCCCCCTCCCCAATCCCAAGTCAGCACAGGCATGGGCTGTGAGCAGCTGTAAGACCTGGTTACAAGTGACCCACATAAGGCTCCAAGGACATTGTAGCCCACAACTCTAGTCCTCAGCCTGCTCAGGATGGGTGAATGGCCTAAAACTCATCCCAGAGGCCTCAGGTGCAGCCCGGGATAGGGGACACATCACGATCGCCCCAGGGAGTCCCAAGGCCTTCCAGGGAGACAGGTGGGGCCAGGTTTCAGCAGAAGGGGTAGCTGCTGCATCCTCAAAGCCCCAGGGGGACAGAGCTGCCCCAGGGGGACAGAGCTGCACCAGTCGTTGCTCTGTGCTCCCGGGAATGCTGTATGTCGGAGCCGGGTGCTGACAGATTGGCACAGCAGGTTAATAAGTGCATGCCTTCCTCCTAAAGGCTAATGCAATATTAATCAGCCTGGTGTGGTCAGCAGAAATCGCTCAGCAGCCACAGAGCGAGAGGCCTTTAATTAATTCTCCTGTGAAGGGTCTGTCAGCCCCCCCATACCACCCCTCCCAGGAAGCCCTCATACTGACCCAGGCTTGGCTGCTTGAACCTGTCTGTCCCCATGCTATAAAACCAAGAAGGGAAGTGTGTGTGTGGGCGGGGAAAGGTCACCCCTGCACTCACCCTCAGCCCAGATCACTTCCTTGTTTGGATCCTGTTCACACAGGAGAATTCCATCAGCCCATTAGCTCAGGATGGGCTTCTCAGAGCCAAGGCTGAGTGGTGCTGGACCTCACAGGCTGGATGTGGAACTGATGTGATAGCCAGGCCTGTTGGTGCTAGCCTGTCACCCCAGCTACTTCTGAGGCTAAGGTGGGAGGATCAAAAGTTCAAGGCTAGTCTGGTCTACAGAATGAGTTCAAGGCTGGCCTGAGCAACTTGGTCAGACTTTGTCTTGAAATAAAAAGAGGGCTGGTGATATAGCTCACAGGTAGAGTGCTTGCCTAGAAATCCCTAGGGAAGGGCTGGGGGTGTGGCTCAGTGGTAGAGCACCTGCCTAGAATCCTCCAGTGATGGGCTAGGGGTGTGGCTCAGTGGTAGAGCCCCTGCCTAGATATGTGAAGCTTTTAGTTCCATCCTTTCTCCAAAATAAAAGAATTGTTGGCATACTCTGAGCAGAACTGGAAGGGTGGGAGGGGCAATGTCTGGCCCCAGTCTTCCCATGTGTCATCTGGTGACCATCAGAGAAGGCCCTGCCTACTTCTGTCACCTCTAGGACTGACCTGGTGCTGGGGGCAGCTAGGCTGCTCAGCAGGGTCATACAAGAGATAGTAAAGATCCTGCTGGGTAGCCGTGCTGCCAGACCACCAAGAGGGACAGTCACAGCAGCAGGTCTCCATGTGAACTCCCAGGCCAACCCAGGAAGGTCACGCTGAGGCAGCAGTGGCGACAGGAGCTCGTGGGAAGGAGCAGATGCTGTAGCCAGCTTTCTGTTCCTGCTGAGTCTGGGACCCTGAGCCAGAGATCTCACTGCCCACAATCATAATGGGGTCTTGGGTGAGTCTGCAGGGGCATCACCAAGACACCATGATCCACCTTTGGGTGGAAGACAGCGATGGTATTGTTTCTCCGACCACGGTCCCCCCCTCCCCCCGGGCTCTGTGCCCCTATCTCAGGCCAACCTCTCCAGAGGTGCGTCAGGGGGCCCCACAGCTGGGTCTGTACTCCGGCCACGTTAATCTTTTACTTATCTGAGGAGCCTGGACTCCGCTGCTTGTGAGTCTAGAGTAATTAGGGGTTCCCGCTGATGGATCGCACTGGAGGGACGCGTTGGTTATTTATTACTGAGTCACTTGCCGGAAAGGTTAGGGGCTGAGAAGTAATTATTTTTCCTTCCTCTCTGCCCCCCCTCCCCAGCTTTGCTGTTTAAAGAGCGTATTTTGCAGGAATTGCTGGTTGGCGGTCTAGAGCCCTCCATTCCAAGGCGTGTGGGCCCACAGTCCAGGCTTGGCTGGGAAGAGGCAGGATCATAGCAATCCTTGGGGACCTGTGTGTGTCTTCTTTCTTTTCCATTACCTTGATCTTTGTCCCTTCCCTAGTTGAAGGTTCCCAGGAGAAAAAACACTCAATCTCTCTGTGTATCCAGTTCCATGTGGTATTCTGGGGCACCTCAGGGTAGACTATTAGAAGCAGGATGGATAAAGACAGAGGGACCCAGGCTGCTGGTAGAGCAGGTGCAAAGGCCCTGGGGTAGGAATGGATGAGCAGTCTGCAGGGCTACAATGAGGGAAGGTAATGTAATGGATACAGGGGAGTGAACAAAGGCGTGGCCATAACACAGTCCTCAGGACTTTTTTCTAAGCATTTGGGGACATCTTGAGGGTAAAGAACGGGGACTATGTAACCCATTCCCTCTTTTCACCTTGTCAGGGTACACCTGGCAAGGCTCGGGTTGGGGAGACCGTATGATAAATTGCTTGCTGAGCAAACAGGAGAACCTGGATCTAATTCCTGGACCCATATAAAAAAAGCTAGGCATGGTGACATGCACAGAGCTGGGGAGGTGGAGACAAGAGGCTTGGGGCTTGACTGTAAGATCCCAGGCAGTGAGAGGCCCCATCTCAAAACAAACAAACAAACAAACAAACAAACAAACCAAGATGGAAAGCTACTGAGAAAGACATTGAAAGTTGAGCTCTGAACCCAGCACTTGGGAGGCAGAAGCAGGCGGATTTCTGAGTTCGAGGCCAGCCTGGTCTACAGAGTGAGTTCCAGGACAGCCAGGGCTACACAGAGAAACCCTGTCTCAAAAAAAGAAAGAAAGAAAGAAAGAAAGAAAGAAAGAAAGAAAGAAAGAAAGAAAGAAAGAAAGAAAGAAAGAAAGAAAGAAAGAAAGTTGAGTTCTGGCCTCCAAATACACATGTGCGCGCGCGCGCACACACACGCGCGCGCGCGCGCGCACACACACACACACACACACTCACGCACGCCCCTTCAGTGCTTACCGTGTCTCTCTGGCCCAGCCTAACCAAACCTTGCTCTCACTTCCCACCCTCAGCAGCATCTCTTCCCATCAGCGACCTGACTGGGGCAGCTGTGCTCCCCTAGAAAGCAGCTAGTCCGCAAGGCACAGAAACTCCAATGCTGTGACTTGAACACTCGGTCCCTAACTTGTAGTGCTGTTTTTTGGTCCTGACTGGTTGAAGTAGGTACTTGGGGGTAGGGGATGATATAATAGCACCAAACACTTCCTGTCTTCCTTTTGTTGCTTCCTGTCAGCCATGATGCCAGCTGCCCTCACGGTGGAAGGAGCAAGCCACACAAATGAACCCTCCTAAATCACGGGTCCAAATGAACCTTTCCTTGCCTAAACTGTTAGTCATTTTGGTCACTGAATAAGATAGTGTGGCTGGAATAGGAATGGCCCCCATACACACGTGAGTTTGAATGCCTGGCACGCAGGGAGTGGCTTTATTAGGAGATGTGCTCTTGTTGAAATGGGCGTGGCCTTTGTTGGAGGACGTGTGTCACTGTGGGGGTGGGCTTTAAAGCTCCTAAGATCTTTAAGATCTAGAAGAGACAGTCTCATCCGGATGCCTTTAGACCAAGATGCAGAACTCTGAGCTTCCTCTCCAGTACCAGGTCTGCTGAATGCTGCCATGCTTCCCGCCATGCTGATAATGGACTGAACCTCTGAAACTGTAAGCCAGCCCCAGGTAAATGTTTGCCTTTGTAAGAGTTGCCTTGGTCATGGTGTCTCTTCACAGCAATGGAAACCCTGAGACAGATAGTAACTAGTTCATCTACTCAAACCAGCTTCAATAGCACAAGAAAGTTGTTGTCAACTACAGTTGGGGTAGATCTCTTCCTTCAGGCACGATGATCCAGGACTCAGGAATTATCAGAATCAGGGTCTAAGATCAGTTTTCCCATGATTGCTGTTTGGCCTCAAGCTCTGAAGACTGACCAAGAACTTTCACTTCCACTCAAGACAAGCAGAAAAGACTAGAGTTTTACTCCTATTTGACAATATTACTACCAGTTTTGCTTTGTTTTATTTTGTATTTTATTTTATTTTAGACAGGGTCTCTCTGCCTAGCCCTAGCTGTCCTGGAACTCACCCTGTGGACCAGGCTGGTCTTGAACTCACAGAGATCCAACCGCCTCTGCCTGGACCTGGGTTCGATCCTGAACCTGCTGGGATTAAAGGCATACGCCGGCATACCCAGCTCTTGCTCCTACTTAGACGTC
Source organism: Uromys caudimaculatus (assembly GCA_028551405.1). Classification (NCBI taxonomy): domain Eukaryota; kingdom Metazoa; phylum Chordata; class Mammalia; order Rodentia; family Muridae; genus Uromys; species Uromys caudimaculatus. Next base: position 12,739,803 of record CM052721.1, read on the forward strand.
ATCACAGAAAATGTCAGGCCTGTGACACCATTCCTGGAGAGAGATGAACAAGCAACTGCTCACCTGAGATAGCAGTGACAAGCCAAAGTAAGGACACCAACCAAAATCCAACTTGGGGAACCAATGATTTGGGGAGAGGGGGTACTTGTAGAAGTGTGGGTGAGGAATCGCTTACAGGAGCAGAGATGACTCAAAGGTCATGGCAGTAAACTAAACAAAACAATCTGGGGAAACTGAGTCTGTCTGTCACCCAGGCTCTTAAGCCGAGAATCATGGCCACATGTGGGAGTCATGTGACTGAGGGCAGGGATCGAGCTATAAGTAATAATGGCAATAATAAAAGATTTCTAAATGTGCAGTGATCAAAAATGAATCCCAGGTTGGGCGTGGTGGCAGGCACCAATCCCAGCACTCAGGAGGCAGAGGCAGGTGAATTTGGAGTCCACCTAGTCTACAATAGTGAGTTCTAGGACAGCCAGGGCTGGAACTGGAGGGACTGCTCAGTGGTTAAGAGCATTTGCTACTCAAGACGGAAAAATGGTGGTCAGTTCTCAGCGCCCCTGGGTCAGACAACTCATAAAAGCCTGGGACTCCTGCTCCAAGGGATCTGGCTCCCTCTTCTGGGCTCTTTGAGCACTGCATGTGAGCACGCATGCGCACACCATCTTTCCCGCTCCCCTCCCCCTCTGAAATACACTCTCACACCCACCCACACATACGTGAAATAAAAGGAATCCTTAAACTTTAATCTTTACATTTTTTTTTAATTTAAAAACTTTGGAGTTGCTGACTTGAGTTTCATAATAAAATGACTACATGAACTTAGACTTGGGAGTAGGCTAGGCGTTCCAACCACTTCCCAACAGCTCTAAAGATGCTTCTGCCAGCTTGTGCTTATGTGAAGTGATGTTCTCAGCATGGATGATTATAAAACCAAAAAAAAAAAAAAAAGAATCCATCAGCTCAGTGGCAGTCGTGAGATGCCGGATGGAGATGCTGGGAACCAAACTCCAGCTTCCAGCTGTCTTTCCAGCCCCGCGACTTAAGTCTTAATTTGAATGAAAAATGTCCAGCTCATCAGTATGCAATTTTGCTCTTTTGTCTTTAGTAATCGATGAAAATTGTGTTTATGGGGCTGGACAGATGGCTCAGCGGTTAAGAGCACTGGCTGCTCTTCCAGAAGTCCTGAGTTCAATTCCCAGCAACCACATGGTGGCTCACAACCATCTGTAATGGGATCTGATGCCCTCTTCTGGCGTGTCTGAAGACATGACAGTGTGTACACATATATGAAATCTTAAAAAAAAAAAAGTTGTGTTTATACAAAAGGATTGTTTTAAAATAAACTTAATATTTAGTATCAGTTATTGATCTGATCTATGTACCTACCTTAGGTACCTGTGCTCAGGTAAAAGTGTCTCAAGGTGCGAGGTTGTCATGATTGGGGAGAGTCTAAGAGCCCTATGCTAAGGCAATGAGATTAAGGCTGCCAATGTTTCTTTGTGGAAACGGGGAGGGTGCTCATTAGACCTTCGCCTGGGACCCCAGATCCCACTCCCTCCTGCCCAGCTGTCCCCGGTCTTGAGGACACAGTAGATGGAAGGCTAACTGGGGTGGGACTCCAGGCTTCAGCCCTTATGCACAGTCACCCATGCTGGGGTGGGTGTGTTCAAGTCTTACAGCCAGCTCCTTGAGTCCCCCAGCTCCTGTGAGTCATCCCAGTGACTTCACGGGCTCCCTAAGCTGGTCCTGAGTGGAATCCTTTCTTTGGTCTGTTGGTGCCCTCCCTGGGGTTGATGGATGGGTTTTCATGTCTTCCCAGGAGAAGCCACACAACAAGCACACATATGAGCAGAAAACTGGGCAGAGAAGCCCGTGGAGATCTCTGTGGTCCATAGCTTGAATGCTCAGCACTCAACTGGAAGAGAACTGTCTTAGTCAGGGTTTCTATTCCTGCACAAACATCATGACCAAGAAGCAAGTTGGGGAGGAAAGGGTTTATTCAGCTTACACTTCCACATTGCTGTTCATCACTAAAGGAAGTCAGGACTGGAACTCGAGCAGGTCAGGAAGCAGGAGCTGATGCAGAGGCCATGGAGGGATGTTCCTTACTGGCTTGCTTGCTTCTCCTGGCTTGCTCAGCTGGCTTTCTTATAGAGCCCAAGACTACCAGCCCACAGATGGCACCACCCACAAGGAGCCCTCCCCCCTTGATCACTAATTGAAAAAATGCCTTACAGCTGGATCTCATGGAGGCATTTCCTCAACTGAAACTCCTTTCTCTGTCATAACTTCAGCTTGTGTCAAGTTGACACAAAACCAGCCAGTGCAATTGACCCCTTGTCAACTTGACAGACAAATACATCACTATTAATCCTCAACCCTTACTTTCTTATTCATCCCCAAGATCTAAATAACTTTAAAAATCGCACAGTCTTTGCAAATTCTTACATATCAAAATTTCAATCCCTCCAAAAATATCCAATCTCTTAGAATTCAAAGTCTTTTTACCATTCGAAATCTCTTAACTGTGGGATCCACTAAAATACCTTCTTCCTTCAGGAGGGAAAATATATCAGAGCACAGTCACAATCAAAAGCAAAATCAAACTCCAACTGTCCAATGTCTGGGATCCACTCACGATCTTCTGGATTCCTCAAAGGGCTTGGGTCTCTTCTCCAGCTCTGCCCTTTGTAGCACACACCTTGTCTTCTAGGCTCCAGATGCCTGTACTCCACTGCTGCTGCTGTTCTTGGTGGTCATCTCATGGTACTGGCATCTCCAAAACACTGCTGTCTTCCGCTGTGACTAGGCTTTACCAACAACCTCTCATAGGCTCTCTTCATGGTGCCAAGCCTCACCTCCTTTGCATGACCCCTTCAGTCCTGGGCAGTCAATTGCAACTGAGGCTGCACCTTCACCAATGACCTTCCCCGGCCTCTCACAGTGCCCAGGCCTTGGTTGCTCTTCATGACTCTTTCATGCCTTCAAAACCAGTACCACCTGGGTGACTCTTACTCATTACCAAGTCCAGCCACAGCACAAGGTACAACCTTGGCTATCTCTGCAACACAGCCTCTGTGCTCTCAGAAAACACTTCTCAGAAGAATTCACCTCAATGATGCTGGTCTCTTCCCAATCACCACCAATTTCCCAGCTCCAGCTAACCAGCATCAATAGTCCCAGTAATGCAATGGTTTT
>CM052721.1:12743103-12769312 GCA_028551405.1 Uromys caudimaculatus
CTACCAGCCCACAGATGGCACCACCCACAAGGGGCCCTCCCCCCTTGACCACTAATTGAGAAAATGCCTTACAACTGGATCTCATGGAGGCATTTTCTCAACTGAACTCCTTTCTCTGTGATAACTTCAGCTTGTGTCAAGTTGATACAAAACCAGTCAGTACAAGAACCATCTGGAAGGGCTAAAAAAAACAGTGCTCATTGCTGACATGGGACTGTGAGGTGTCTGGTCCCTCTCAACAGACTCATGCAGGAAAAATTCACTAGGCACAAAGCCTCAGGAAGAATATTCTAGAAGAAGTAATTCCCACCAGAGTAAGATCTGCCCCAGGTACACAAAGTCATTAAAATCAGAGAAACCTAAAAGAACCACAGTGGCCAAAGCATCTTGCATATAGTCGTAGGAACAAGTTACCTAGCAACTGATGATGTAAAGCTCAGTTTGTTTATTTGTTTTGTTTTGTTTGTTTGTTGTTTTGTTTTTAAGAAAGCAGAGTCAGAACAATTAGTCCTGCCCACAAGATGTGCTGGGGTAAATGTGGCCCAGAAATTGTGAGAGTGGTCAACCAGTGACTGGTCAAGCTTGAGACCCATTGCTAACACTGCCTGGAGGGCCAGGACCCAGAGGCTGGGTAGCTCAGAGAACCAAACATGACTGGTCAAAAAAAAAAAAAATTAGTGAAATGATTCCAACTGATGCTCTGCTATACTCATAGATTGGTGCCTAACCCAGTTGTCAGCAGAGAGGCTTCATCCTGCCACTGATAAAAAACAGATGCAGAGACCCACAGCCGAACATTAAGTGGAGCTTGGGAAATCTGTGGAAGAGGAGGAGAAAGGGTTGTAGGAACCAGAGAGGCCAAGACACCACAAGAAAACCTAAGAATCAACTAACCTGGGCTCATAGAGGCTCACAGAGACTGAATCACCAACCAGGGAGCACGCATGGGTCTGACGTAGGCCCTCTGCACGTATGTTACAGTTGTGCGCATGGGTCTTCTTGTGAGAGTCCTAACAGTGGGAACAGTACTGTGTCTGACTCTGTTGCCTGCCATTTTTCTCCTACTGGGTTGCCTTGTCCAGCCTTAATAGGAGAGGAGGTGCCTAGTCTTACTGTAACTTGATATACCAGGACTGACTGATATCCATGAGAGGCCTGCCCTTTTGTGAAGAGAAATGGAGGAAGAGTGGCTGGGGGAGGGGGAAGAAGGGAGGTGTGGGGGCCTGGGACAAGAGGAGGGAGGAGTAATTGTGGTTGAGATGTTAAAATTAATAAATTAAAATAAAGGGAGAGCTGGGCAGTGGTGGCACACGCCTTTAATCCCAGCACTTGGGAGGCAGAGGCAGGTGGATTTCTTAGTTCAAGGCCAGCCTGGTCTACAGAGTGAGTTCCAGGACAGCCAGGGCTACACAGAGAAACTCTGTCTCGAAAAACCAAAAAAATAAAATAAATAAAGAGAGAAAGCAAAGTCAAAACCACAGTGATTCAGTCAGCAGAAACTTCATGTCTGGGAGATGACTTGGTGGGTAAAGTGCTTGCCTTGAAAGCTCAGGAACCTGAGTTTGGATCCCCAGGACCCATATTGGAAGCTGTGTGTGGTCTTATGTGCCTGAAACCCCAGAGCTGGAAGGTGAAGACAGGAAGATGCCTTGGGTTTGCAGGTCTGCCAGCCTAGCAGAATCAGTGAGCTCCGGGTATGATGAGAGGCCCTGGCTCAACAACCAAGGTGGAGAGCAACTGAGGAAGACACTGGCCTCCTCCTCCTCCTCCTCCTCCTCCTCCTCCTCCTCCTCCTCCTCCTCCACACACACACACACACACACACACACACACACACACACACACACACACACACACACACATACCTGGCCTTGAACTGACCTGACATAGACGTTAGAAAGTGCAGGTAAGGATGCTGAATCATTGCAACTGTTCTCTTTAATCTTTATTTTTTTTATGCATTTATGCATGTGTATATGTCTGTGAGTGAGTGTAGGTGCCTGTGGAGTCCAGAAGAAGCCATCTGAGTCCCTGGAACTGGAGTTATAGGTGACGGTGAGTTGCCCAATTAGGGTGCTGGGAACTGAACTTGGGCCTCTCTAAGTTAGCTCTTTTTTTGTGGTTGTCATAAAATACCACGACTAAAAGCAAAATGGTTCATTTTAGTTGACAGCTTCAGAGGTTAAGCGTCCATCTGGACAGGAGTGGAGGGTGGGTGTGGCCAGCAAGCAACAGGCGTGGGAGAGGAGCAGGAAGCTGAGGGCATCACACCTTCAAATATGAACATGAAGCAGAGCGTGGACTGGGGTGAGGGTATCAGCTCCCAAAGCCTGCCCCCAGTGACATCCCTTCTCCATCAAGGCTTCACTGCCTCCTCGGTGGTGCCAGAAGGGGACCGGGAGCCTATGAGGGCATCTCTCACTCAAACCACCACACTCTGGAAGAGCAAGCAAGCGTCTTAACCTCTGATTCTTCTCTTCTGCCCCTTCATTGTAACTGTACTATGCTTGTTATGATTGGAAGTGAGGTGTCCCCAAGAGGGTAGTGTTGGGAGCTTGGTCCCAGCTGGTGGTACTGTTTAGAGAGGTCTAGAACTCCTAGGGGGCACAGTTTAGCTTGAGGAAGGGAGTCCCTGGAGATATTTTTCTCGGGTTTCATCCTGCCTCTCTTTCTATGCTTCCTGCCAGCAATGATGTAAAGAGGCACATGGGTACCCACTACCTTCACCAAGATGTCCCAGCCAACATGGCGGGGGAAACTTGTAGTGACAGTTTTGGAATGTTGGTTTAACACACAGAGAGAGAGAGAGAGAGAGAGAGAGAGAGAGAGAGAGAGAGAGAGAGAGAGATGTGTTTCTGTTTTAACCCCAGGTGTGGAACACGGGGCTGCTTCAGATTGTCCACAGCAGCTGACTATGATTTGCCTCGTGCTCTAGCAGGGGCGTGATTTTGCCAATGGCAGAGCATTTCTGTGATTGTGTGATGTTGGAAATTCTGAGGGCTTTTCAGAGGGTCTATAAACGCTAGAGGTGTGGTGGACTGTTGGTTGGTTGGTATTGTTGGAGTGGGTTGTTCTTGGTCACAGTTTGTTGAGTAGTCATGTGTAAAGAAGAAACAAGAAGAAGAAATCAGATATCCTAACAACGAAGATCAAACTTGCCCTAAAAACTTAATGCTCTAATCGTCAGGAAGCAGTCTAATGATAACGTGGCCCCCTTTCAGATTCCTGACTTTATTCAGGGATATCTTTCCCTTCCTCCCTGTCCTTTTTCTCTCTTTTCTAGTGTTAGGGGGCAGAAAGGGTGCAAGAAAAGGTGTGGAGAAAGAAGGAAGAACCCACAACATAGCCCAAAGCAAGCTACAGGAACTGACTCGGGGGAGGGGATAGTTCTCATCTGCTTGACACATCTGGAAAGAGAGACCCTCAGCTGAGCAATTTCCCCCGTCAGACTGGACTGTGGGCATGTCTGTGAGGCATCTTTTTCTTGGCTGTTGGTTGGGATAGGAGGCCCATCCCATGGTGGGAGGTGCCTTAGACAGGTGGGCCTGGGCTTTATGAGAGAAGTAGCTGACCATGAGCCTGGGAGCAGCCAGTGAGCAGCCTCCTCCATGGTCTCTGCTTGTGATCTTGCCTTGTGTTCCTGCCCTGGCTTCCCTTGTGATAAATTGCCACCTGTAGGATGAAATAAACCCCTTCCTCCCCAAGTTGTCTTTGGCCATGGTGTTTGTCTCTGCAACAGAAGACAAACTGAAACAGTGGACATGAGCAGAGCCTTCTGGGAGCCCAAATAAAAATCCCTCCATTAAACTTCCGTTATTAGAGACTTAAGTCACACTATGCAAAAGTAACTAAACAAATGCACCACTCAGAGGTGCTAAACAGAGGCACAGAAGGCATAAAAAATGAAAATAAGACCCAGTGCCTGGGGAGGCTTAGTGTAGTGAACTGCACAAACCTGAGGACCTGAGTTCAGATCCCTAGAACTCACATTATAAAACAGACTTGTTTGCATGTGCCTATGATCTCAGTGTTGTGGCTGTGGGGACAGATGGCTCCCTGAGACTCACTGGCCAGCCAGTCTGGCTGAACCATTAAGAGATATCTCAAAAAGTAAAGTAGAAAGAGAGAGAGATTGAGGAGGACACCTGACATTGACCTCTGACCTCCACATGCACCTGCATATGCACGCGCACACACACATGCACACACATGCACACATATACACACATGCATGCACACACATGTACACATGCATACACACACATGCATGCATACACACACATGCATGCATACACACACATGCATGCACATACACACATACACACACACTTGAACACATGCATAGAACACACACAGAGTAAAGAAGAAAAAAAGACCCAAACTGAACCTGTGGGTGTGAAAACCTCAATGTCTTGGGGAAAGAATGACACTGAACAGTATCAATCAGTAGCATGGGAGCCATGTCAGAAGAACCTACAAGAATAAAGAGGATCTAGAACCATTATGCATCTACTTGTGTGCCACTGTGACCAAAATACCTGAGAGGGACAACTTCTGGGAACAAAGGTTTCTTTTTGCTCAAGGAGTTCAGAGGGGTTTTAGCCTATCATGGTGGAGGCCAGGGAGGAATGGCTCAGTTGATGGCACAAGGGTGTGTGTTGGAGGCCACTCACATCAGGGAGAAACAGGAAGTAAGGAGAGCAGATAGTGTGTTGCAGGGTATTTGATCACACTATGAACCCTGAGATTGTGTTGTTTACTGGGAAAACCTGGTTTTAGCTGTGGTGTGGCTCAGCCCTTACACACGCCTTTAACCCTCTGTGGAATACGATGCCCTCTTATTCACACCTTTATTCCCAAACAATGAAGGTAAAGTTAGTTTGTAGAAGGAAGCGCCCATGTTTGAAAGTGATGTCTAATTGAGTGGCAGACAAAGTGATGAATCAGAGAAAGATTTGACAGGCTAGGATATGTCCAACTCTCACGAGAACAGAGAGGCAACACAAGACGGAGCAAAGCAGAGGGAGAGAGGAAGGAGGCAGTTTTACCAGGACAATTGTACAGACAGGTCGCAGAGAGAGAGAGAACAAGCTAGACACAGGCAAAAACATAAAGAGCCAGAGCATGAGGAGCCAGAAGATAAGACCGATTGCCAGAGTTAGTTTGAGGCCAAGCAGAGTAAAAGGTCAGAGGCTGAGAGAGAAGCCAGATTGAACCAGTCAGCTTGGAGAGGAGTGTAAACCTGAACAGCTGAGTTGAATCAGCCAGCCAGAGCTCAGAAAGAACTAGGAAGGGGTGAGCTTATTCAGCAGCAAGACTAAGACTGGAAACATGGTGCCACAATCTGGGGACCAAACGTTTAAAACACAAACCTGTGGGGGATGCTTCAGAATCAAACTATCCAACAATGACAGTCTTTAAAAAATGAAAAGACCATTCGTTATCTGTGGAACAACTTTGAGAAGTTGCCGGAGGGTGGCGGGCACATATGTTTTATTGGCGATTAATAGTAAAAAAATCTACAAAATGCAATGGAAACTAACAACTCAAAAGTGTCAATGAGGGAGGCAGTTTTCAGCTAGTAAAGTGCTGGCCATATAAGCATGAGGACCTGAGTTCAGATCTCCAGAACCCTCATAAAAAACTGGGCTTGTGGGATAGGAGAGATGGCTCAGCAGTTAAAAGCACCAGCTAGCTGCTTTTCTAAAGGACCCCAATTTAATTCCCAGCACCCACAGGGTGGCTAATCACCTAGGACTCTATTGCCATCTTCTGGTCTCTGTGGGTACTGCATAAATGTGGTATACAGACACACATGTAGGCAAAACACCCATACAAGAAACCCTTGGACTTGTGGCTCCCAGTGCCGGCAAAGCAGAGAGAGGAGGATCACTGGTGCTCAGTAATCAACAAGTCTTGCAATCCAGTGAGCTCTGGGTGCAGGGGAGGGGGGGGGAAATCCTGTTTTAAAAAACAAGGTGGAGAGTGAAAAAGAAAGATACTTGCCAAGGACCTTTGGCTTCCACACACGTGTACACACATGAACATGTACACATGCATGCACCAAACATGCACACATGCAATGGAGACATGACGTAGTAGTTAAGAGCATGTACTGCTTCTCCAGCGGTCAGTTCCCAGCATCCATGCTGAGCAGCTCACAGTTACCTGTACTCCAGCCGCAGGAGACTAACCCCCTCTCCTCGCCTCTGAGGACACTGTCTCTCACAAGAGTAATGCCCTTGGTATTGGCTATTCTTGGCTATCAACTTGATTACATCTAGAATTAATTAAAATCCGGATGGCTGGACACACCTGTGAGGGATTTCTTTTCTTAATTAAATAATTTGAAGTAGGAAGACACATGTCTAATCTTGGTCTTTGAGGTTGGAAGATTTACCTTTACTCTGGGCCACACCTTCTGCTGCCAGCCGTATAAAGGACATGGAAGAAGGAAGTTTGTTCTCTCTTTGCCTGCTTGTTCTCAACCTTGTTAGCAAGTCCATTCCTTCAATGGCATTAGAGCCTACTTCTGGCATGTCCTGAAGACCAGCTGAGGCATCCAGCCTGAACAACTACTGGATTCTTGAACCTTCTGTTGGTAGACAGCCACTGTTGGACTAGCTGGACCATAGCCTGTAAGCCATTCTAATAAATCCTCTCTCTCTCTCTCTCTCTCTCTCTAAAAATAAAAATAATCTTTCTTAAATCTCAATATGTCCCATCTTAAGGAACATTAGGAAAATAAATTACTCAAAACTCATGAAGACTGAGGCTAGAGAGATGGCTCAGCAGTTAAGAGCACTGACTGCTCTTCCAGAGGCCCTGAGTTCAATTCCCAGCAACCACATGGTGGTTCACAACCATCTGTAATGGGATCTGATGCCCTCTTCTGGTGTGTCTGAAGATAGCTACAGTGTATTCATATGCATAAAATAAATAAATCTTTTTTTAAAAAAAAACTCAAGAAGACAAAAATTGTAAGAGCAGAGAGAAGGAAAGTATACAAGGGGGTAAAGGCGAGACTAGCAACATATTTCTCAGCAGAACTACCAAAGCAAGAAGGTGGTAAGCAAGGCCTGGAGGATCTGATGACCCTGGATTTTGTACCCAGCAAAACTATCTCAACCCTGCAAATGAAGCAAAGATATTAACAAGCAACCACAGAGAGAATTTGTCCTTAGTGGATATGAGCTTTAAGATTAGCTAGAAAGAGTCCTCTACACAGAAGAAATAACAGCAGCAGAAATGTAAGCGTGCCAAAGGACTGAAGAGCCCTCCAGATGGTCCAAATTTGTAGAAATCAACATTGTTTAAATCTCTTTAAATGAGAATTGACCATTCAAGCAAAGTAGTAACCATGGATTTGGAGGCTCCCTAAAGCACATGAGAGTAAGCTTTATGCCCTGTGAAATGGAAGTATTTGACACAAACGATCCAAGAGATTGTATCAGTGTCAATTAAAATCTAAGCCCTAGGGCTGGGGAGATGACTCGGTAGATAAAGTGCTTGCTACACAAGCATGAGGGCTCGAGGTCAAATCCCTTGAGCCCAGGTGAAGCCAGATGTGGCAGACCTTGCCTGTAACTCCAGCACTGGGGACGTGGAGATAAGAGGTCATTCAGGGATTGCTGACCAGCCAGTTTACCTGGACATTGACACCTGGACTCCAGACATGTGTGCACACACATGTACACACATTCTCTACACACATACATATCCTTAAGCCTAGCATGGTGTGTATAACTGTAATCATAACTGTAATCCCAGCATTAAGAGGAGGAGGTATGAGGTCATACTCATAGCATATAGCAGGGCTAAAGATAGGATTTTTATTTTTTTCGAGACAGGGTCTTACTATGTGGCTCTGCCTGGCCTATGCCAGGCTGGCCTCAAACTCACAGAGATCCGCCTGCCTCTTCCTCTAGAGTACTGGGATTAAAGGCCTGCGCCACCATATCCAGCATGGGGTCTGGAGTGAAAGAACGAGAGAACAAACTCCAAGCCTCCCTTTCTCAGATCACATCTTACCATCAACTTGAAACACAAGAGCAATTCTCTGGATCTGTTTCCACCCTGATAAACGAGGATGCAGACCCAATTCTGACAGACGGAAGCCATTCATATTGTGGAATATAGCTCAGCCACAGAAGATGCTGCCGGTCACATGGGCATTGTCCTACAACATGGAGTCAAAGTCATGGAAGAGGCAGTCAGAGTCAACTGGTGGGGAGGATAGGGGAGATCCCCCGTGAATGGAACCGCGTGTGTAGAGGCCATGAGGTGGGAGAGAGTGCAGCACCCAGTCATGCGGATAAACTGTGAGCACATTCACCTGGATAGCAGGCAACCTCCCACCCCGCTACTCCACAGCGCCTGGCAGAGGCAAACCCACAGAAGCTACAAGGGCTCTGGTGGCGTCCAGGAGCTGTGGAGAGAGGCAAGGATCCATAGCAACAGGGCCCTAGGTTTTTTTTTTTTTGGGGGGGGGGAGGATTTGTCATTAAACAGAGGGATGGATTGGTTGCACAACACAGTGAATGTACCTCATGCCACTAATGCTCACTAACTGTTGATCAGTTTTAACTCATGTGAAATTTACTTCCTCGGGAAAAGGTCACGGTGGGCAGTAAATTAAATGAGGTGAGTCATGACAGGCCTAGAAGCAGCTAGAGCAGGGGCAACCTTAGCTATTTCTGCTAGTACTGATTCTATTTTAATTCCCTGCAGGTATTCATTAGTTAGGGTTTCTATTGCTCCAATGAAACACCATGATCAAAGCAACTTGGGGGATAAAGGGTTTTATTTGGCTTACACTTCCAGGTAAGTGTCTATCACGGAGGCAAGTCAGGGCAGGAACAGAGAGACAGGAACTGGTGCAGAGACCAGAAAAGACTGCTTTCTATGGGCTTTGCTCCTCATGGCTTGCTCAGCCTACTTTCTTATAAAACCCAGAACCACAATGGGCTGGGCCCTCCCCCATCAATCACTAATTTAAGAAATGCCTTGCAGCTGGATCTTATGGAGGCTTTTTCTCAATTGAGGTTCTTTCCTTTCAGGTGACTCTAGCTGTGTCAAGCTGACATAAAAAAAAAAAAAAAAAAAAAAAAAAAAAAAAAAAAAAAAAAACCTAGCCAGGATAAGGTATTTTGTGTCTTCTTTCATTTCCCAGAATACCCCACTACTGGGTATTAGTTTTCAGATGAGAAGAAAAGGCTCAGAGAGAGCAAGCAGGTTGTTCAAGGTCACACAGCGGGGATAGGACCCAAACTTAGGATTTCAACTCCAAGTCTAGACCTGGACAAAAGTTGCATGTGTCCCTGGAGAGGGTGAGGGCACATGCGCAGAGCAGTGGTTGGGTGAGACCAAGCTTTGACAGAGCGGCACTGGCCAATATGGATGTTCGTCAAATCTGCTGCAAAGACAGGTTGCATGCGGAGCTGTTCATGGTGAGGCTGGCAGGGCTGAGAGAAGGTGTGACCAAGCCATGGACGTAGAGGAACAAGCCAGGGAGGAATGAGGCTGTCAGGGCTGTCAGTGAGAGCAAAGTTCTCAGATGAAGTGTAGCCAGGCAACCAGTGATAAATGTCTGAGACACAAATGTCTTCCCCTATGATCTGATTTCCAAGCAAGAGGACAGGTCACCTAGGGGTGTGTGGGGCCCAAGACGGGTGAAAGGAGAGGCACACGGTGTCCTTCCTTAGGCTGGCATCTGTCTCCAGAAAGCGCCTGGGCTTCCCCTAGGGAGTCACTGTGATTCTCCTTGGAGATGTTTTATTAAAAATGCCTCATCCGATCCTAACCCCACTGAAGGCTTCCTGGTGCCATGGCATTGTCCCGTGGGCACCTTCATTCCTGGACCCACCTACTCCTAACCCCACTGAAGGCTTCCTGGTGCCATAGCATTGTCCCGTGGGCACCTTCATTCCTGGACCCACCTACTTACCCAAGAACCTCCCACACTCAGTGAAGCCCCAATTTCCCACCCTCCCTTCTGCCTCAGGACCTTTGCACGTGCTGTTCTATCATGGTTCTTCCCCCCACCGCCACCCCCGCCCTGCATTGACTTTGAACCTCAAGACTCCTTTAGGAGAAAGGCTTTCTTACTAGACAGAGTTGTTGGTTGCACAATGCCGTGAACGTATCACATACTGCTCATTGCTCACTAAGTCAACTGCTAAGTCACTGGGTCAAGCCCTCTTCCAGTTTAGTGTTGCTTTCTAGGGTATCTGGTCCACTGGCCCTGGGATTGCTGCCTTTTTAGATCTTTGCTGCACAGTTGCACCCATGGCATGTCCTGGTGCATCACCAAGGAGGAGGCAGAGCTGACTTACTCAAGGCTATGCCGGCTCCAGATCACATTGGCCTGGGAGATCTCTGAGTAGTTGTGAGAACAGGAGTCAGTGAAAGGGGTGAGGCATGGAGAGAGGGAGGGGGATAGAGAGAAAGGGGGAGGGTTGGTAGATGGATGGATGGGTGTGGTGGATGAGCAGTAGATGAGAGAAGGAAGGAGAATGGAAGGTCTCTGAGACCCTTCAACCCCACAGAAGACATCTGTGGGACAAAGCTGGCAGGACCATCTTGCTCTATGTAAGACCCAGAGGCCAGCTGACAAGATGATGACCTCACCTGTGTCCCCTGCTGTTGGCCTGTCTCTCACCGGGCCATGGATTCTAGGTTGAAGAAGAGAGAAGCTTCTGAACACAGGGAGACCCGGCTGCTCTGCCCTTCTGGCTTCAGTTTTTCCATCTGTAAAAGGGGCACATTTATCGTCCCTATGTGTGAGCCAGAGATCTGTATGCATGCACTCAATCTACAAACTGTAGAGTGTGGTGCCAGGGAGATGCTGCTGAAGGCACCACCTTTTGCTTCAGGCTAGGATACTTGTCCTTTCTCCTCCATCCTGTGCTGTCTTCCTGAAGGCTGATGGGAGTCCTACCTCCAGTGCGAGAGGAAACAGGGGAGTCAGAGAGGGGCAGGCAGCAGGGCCCAGCACTGTCTGTTGTCTGTCAGTCTATCTGTGAAGGTCCCACTGCCCAGCAGGGGCTGGTGGGTAGCTGCCGGGTGTGCAGCTGTTTGCTGGGTCTTGTCCTGAAGCAAACACAATAACTGTTTAGCGACTGAGCCACACTAATGAATATCGGGCCAGATATTTTCGAAGCCTGTTTCAACTGATTACTTGGAGAGCTGAGTACGTCTCCCAATTACCCAGGCAATTAGGCGACTAATTAAATACTTACCCTCCGCTTCATAAACAGGCACAGGCAGGCGGGAGCCGGAGTTGGCTCAGGCGCCTGTGAAATATCGCCTGTCAGGGAGGCCCACGCGTGCACTCGTGCGTTCACATACGGGCACATTCTCACGTGTGCCCTCGATTTCAGCTGCCCTGTGGGCAAGCTGCCAGTGGTCAGATAAACAGGGGGACCAGCATCCAGATGTGCTGAAGGGTCTATCCACATGTCCTGGGGTTAGAGTCTGGGCTTCTCAACCTGTCAGAGGTTCCAGGAAGCCCTCCTGGTTTACTCTAGCCTCAAGGACTTCCACCCATTGACAACGTCTTTGTCCCAGACCTGGGTCTGAGCTCCAACCTTTGCATCAGAGTGACTCTCCTATTCTGGGCACAAGTATGCATCAGAAGGAGCTTCTCTGATCTCACTCAGAGCGAAACTGGCACCAGCTTCGACTCCCTACTCCCAGCCTGTGATTTGTTTGGAAGATTTACCTGGAGGCGCCATTGTGATGGTTAATAAGCATACTTCTGGGGTCAGGATATAGCTCAGAGTGCTTGGCTGGCATCCCCAAGGTCCTGAGTTCTATCCCAAGCACCGCCTAAGGTACAGGGAACCACCTTGGGAACAGGTGGTGGCACATGCCTGTTATCCCAGAACTTGGGAGGAGGAGGCAAGAAGATCCAAGGAGTCCAAGGTCATCCTAGGCTACATAGTGAGTTCTGAGCCATCTTGGGCTATGAGAAGCTCTGTCTCAGAAGAAATAAAAATTAAAAACATGTTCTCAATTAAAGAATGTACCAAACACTTTGACTGCCTCTCATTCCGACTCTCTGTGTCTTCCCCTGTTCTCCGGAATCTGGCTGGGCTGTGGTGGCCTCAAACAAGAAAGTGTCACATGCCACCTGGGTTCCTAGGCTGGCCAGAAGGGTCCTAAACTGCGTTACTAGAACTTGAGTGCTGAAAGCTCCAAGCCCAAGGTGCATGTAAGGGGTCACTGCGCATGTGTGCACATGCGCACTCACGCAGGCTCCCTACGTACCCCACTCCCGGCAGGCTCCGTACCGTTCTGTGGGGCTCTTGCTGGGGCATTATGACAATCATTGGCTCAGGACTGGCCTCCCACCTGAGGCACAAGCTTCCGTTCTGTGGGGCCCTTGTTCAATGCCATCGAGACTCGGGATGTTTCAACTCACACGCACAAAGAATGCATGACAGGGGGTGGGTGGGAAGGAAAGAAGTTAGTGTTGAAAGGTTAAGGGCCATGCCTCAAACCCATCAAGACACCGGAGAACAATGACACACAAGGCCCCACCACCCCAAGGGAAGTCCACCACACTTGGGGGCACTTCTGCCCCAAGAATCTGTGAGCTTCTAGGCTGTGTACCCAGAAAGGTGCAGACAGCAGGTACTAAGTTTATTGATCCCTGGGAGGCCAGACCAAGTGTCTTACATGCAAACGGGGTGGAGTTGGGCAGCGCGACAGGTGGAGACATGTACTCTGTGTGCCCCAGCTAGCAGGCAGCTCTCGGGCTTCACTATGGTGTCTCTATTGCTGTCCATCTTGGGTGCAAGGCTTACTGACTCCACACACCTATAGAGATGATGGAGATGCAGGCCCAGCTTGCCCCCAGCTCTGTGATTTCTCCCAGGCTGCTGTGTCTAGCGGCTGAGCTCTTTCCATTCCTAGACACTCTTCCTCATGACTCCTCAGACACAGTATGGAGCCTGGGACACAGAAACTCTACCATCAATACCTGTCTTCTGAATCCACCAGTCATCTAAGGCAAGTTGTGCCTCTCCTCGGAGACTCCTGGCTTCCTGGGGGACAACTGGCTAAGCCAGGTGCTGCCCCCCAAGGAACCAGGTGGGGCCCCTTTGACTGTGTGATGCCCATGCTAAAGAGATGTCGGTCTAGGTGTTGTTAGGGCACTGCTCTAGAGTGTCATCCACATCTCCAGCTGGGTGACTAACTGGGCAGGTGCCTGGGCTGCCCAATAGGCCAGTTCTAATCAATTGAAAATTTTAATTTTTTTAAAAAGGGTCTGCACATGCCGCAGTTCATGTGTGACACTCAGAGGACAACTTTTGGGAGTTGGTTCTTGCCTTCCACGTTGTCTAGTGAGGCGGGGTCTCTCTTGTTTCTTCTGCTGTGTACTCGAGTTCGCCCTGTGAGCTTCCGGATGATTCTCCTGTTTTGTCTCCTGTCTCTCTATGGGAGAGCTGGGATTACAGACGCATGCTGCTGTGTATGGCTTTTTATGTGGCTCAGGTCATCAACTTTAAGCAGTTAGCACTTTTATCTACTGAGCAATCTCCCTGGTCCTCTGTTGAAAAATTTAATAGCAGACCCGGGACTTCCTGACAACGGAGTAATCTGGTCTGGGGGTGGCTCTTCCTCTCTTCCTGCTTGGGTGAAAGCTGCCCTTAGGAAGTCACCTCCTCGATGTCATCAGTCAAAGCCCCTGGATAGATCACTATTTTTTAAAAAGATGTATTTATTTATTATATGTAAGTACACTGGAGCTGTCTTCAGACACACCCCAGAAGAGGGCATCCAATCTCATTACAGATGGTTGTGAGCCACCCTGTGGTTGCTGGGAATTGAACTCAGGACCTTCAGAAGAGCAGTCAGTGCTCTTAACCGCTGAGCCATCTTTCCAGCCTGGATTGATCTCTTTATAACTTAAGTATGTACATGCATACTATGTAGCTAGACTAAGATAGAGATGTCGGGCTTGGGAGATGACTCAGTTGGTAAAACCTTTTCCTTGCAAACTTAAAGACCTGCATTTGATCCCCAGAAATCATGTGAAAAACCCTAGGCATGGCGATGTACATGTAGAATCCCAGCACCAGGAGGACGGAGCTGGGCAGGTGCTCCCCAGCTCCATACAACTCACTAAGTGAAGAGAGGAACAAGGGATACTTGCATCAGTCAGAGCCCATCAGAGAAGATGAGGCTAATCGGTAAAATAGATGTTACTATATGTATACATGAAAATTCATTATGTAACACTATACGGATACATTTGTGTGGTTTTTCATCTGTCCTTTTGTATTTGCGTATGTACAGGTGTGTGTTTGTATGTGTGCACCTGAACGTGCAGACCACAGGTCAGCTTTAGCTGTACTTCCTCAGGCACTTTGCTATTGGGACGGAATCTCTCACTGGCTTGGAACCTACCAAAGTAGGCTAAGGACTAGCCAGCAAGCCCCAGGGATCATCTTGTCTTTGCCTTCCTAGTGCTGGCATCTAAGAATGTGCCATCATGTCCAGCTCTTTTAAAAGATGAACTCTGAGAATTGAACTCAGGTCTTTGCGCTTACAAGACAAGCCTTTTATTGACTAAGCCATCTCTGAGCATCGACGACAAGCCAGACCCAGGCTACAGAGCTGGAGCCTACAGTGTAGGGGATGCAAACAGATAGAAAGGTAAGGCTTTCCTCAAATATCCGTATCATAATCTGTGTGGCTCAGTGGTAGAGCCCCTGCCTAGAATCCCCCAGGGAGGGGCTGGGGGCGTGGTTCAGTGGTAGAGCACCTGCCTAGAATCCCCCAGGGAGGGGCTGGGGGCGTGGCTCAGTGGTAGAGCACCTGCCTAGAATCCCCCAGTGAGGGGCTGAGGGCGTGGCTCAGTGGTAGAGTGCCTGCCTAGAATCCCCCAGGGAGGGGCTGGGGGCATGGCTCAGTGGTAGATCACCTACCTAGAATCCCCCAGTGAGGGGCTGGGGGCGTGGTTCAGTGGTAGAGCACCTGCCTAGAATCCCCCAGTGAGGGGCTGGGGGCGTGGCTCAGTGGTAGAGTGCCTGCCTAGAATCCCCCAGTGAGGGGCTGGGGGCGTGGCTCAGTGGTAGAGCTCCTGCCTAGAATCCCCCAGTGAGGGGCTGGGGGCGTGGCTCAGTGGTAGAGCCCCTGCCTAGAATCCCCCAGGGAGGGGCTGGGGCGTGACTCAGTGGTAGAGCACCTGCCTATCGCATGCAAGTCCCTGGTTTCTATCCATAGAACTACAGTCAGGGAAGGGAGGGAGAATAATAGGAGAGGAGGGGGACTAAGAATCATAAAAAGAAAGGAAGGTTAAGGGGAGGGGCAGGGAGATGGCCTAGAGGCCATCAGAGTGGAGGACAACCAAGCCCAGGGTGTCGAGGGCTGATAAGCAACATTCAGGCTGAGCCCACATCCCAGGTCTTACGAGGCTGAGGACGGCTTGGACAGCTGTGTCTTTCCACATCTCAGGACCTTACAAAGGATCCGTGGTTAGTCTTCCCTCTGAAGAGTCATGACCCCACCCCCAGACTCTGCTACCTACTTTCCAGGCCTCCCTCCTACCCAGCAGCCCATCCTTCAGCCTGTGGCCACACCCCTCCATCACTGCTTCTCCACTGCTTTCTGCCTCCCTCCAGACTTGCCTGGCTTCGTCTCCTTGCAGTGCCTCATGCAGGCCAGGCCAGCACTCCACCACCAAATTCTCCGTCCCGGGTTTCCCAGTCTTACAAGGGCAGTAGATCAGAAGCCCCAAGTCTGGTTTCTTAATAGTATTCATTCTTGGGGCGTTTCAACGTGCATCTATTGTAGTTTGGTCACATTCACCCCCGTTACCCTTCTCGCCCCCCTCCCATTCCTACTGGACCTTTTCTCTTCCCCGACGCATCCCCTTTCCTATTTCTGTGCCTTCTTAAACGACCTACTGAGTTTCTTGCATGAAATGGGCAGAAGGTCATTTATGGAAGCACGGCCAACTTACCAGCGGCTCACACCACCGGATAAGACGCCTTCCCTTCTCCCGGCAACCACTGACTGCCCCGATCTCTTCAACTCAATAATCGGGTGGATATATCTACCCAGCTTCCTGCTTGGCCTTCAGGACCCATAGCTGAGTCTATGAGAGCCACAACCACGTCGAGAAGACAGCGTCTTGCAACCTCCTTCTCACCCTCTGGCTCTTCCACCCTATCTTCCATCGTGCTCCGTGAGCCTTGGAGGGGCCATACAGATGTTCAGGAACTAGCACTCCAGAGCTCCTTATACTAAGCACTCTGGCCAGTCTGAGTCTCTGCAGTAAGCACCGCCCAGAGCACACAGGAGTTTCTCTGATCTGTGTGCATACCTGACCTTTTCATTTGATGTCTGCTAAGATTTCACACGCAAACAAGGTTGCAGCCACAGTACCAGGGCTTGGGCTTGAGCCCATCTTGGTCTTTGTTTTGAGACAAGGCTCTAGCCTTGTAGTCCAGGTTGTCCTGAGACTTACGGTGTAGCCCAGGCTATCCTTGACTCCTGAGTACTCCTCCCGACTTAGCTTCTTGAGAATGGGAGTCGTTATTATGTCTGGCATTTTTCAAGTTGTTGAGACCGACTGTAGATAGATAGCCAAGACTGGCCTTGAACTTTCAATCCTCCTGCCTCAGTCCACAGAGAAGCTAGGATGATGGGTGTACATCACCCAGCCTGGTCTATGCACATCTTTTGTGAGGACACAATTCAACCTATAATGGCCATAGTGGGCTGGGCTTGCCCTCCACAACCTCAGTTTCAACACCCTGGAAGACTTATGGAGAGCAGATTCTGGGTCCCTTCTTGAGCCCTATAAATGTGCTGGGAGCATTGATGGCAGCCATGAGCCTGGGGTCCCCACAGTTTAACTTGGAATATAAACTCCATCCTGGGCTCCTCAGAGGTGAAGGAGTGTAAAGTGTGGCAAGATGCCTCGATTTCCCCTGCCACCCTAACCCC
The DNA here is from genome assembly GCA_028551405.1 of Uromys caudimaculatus. Taxonomy (NCBI): domain Eukaryota; kingdom Metazoa; phylum Chordata; class Mammalia; order Rodentia; family Muridae; genus Uromys; species Uromys caudimaculatus. The sequence continues at coordinate 12,760,066 of CM052721.1, forward strand.
ACAATGCCTTTCTCTTCACTCGCCCGCCTCTTGCCCCAAATCCCATGAGAGTTAGCTCCATTCAGTCTGGAGCTTCCAGCAGCATGGCCAATGAGTGCCCCTCTGGCGCCTGGTCCATCAAAGCCTTCCCACCTCCAGGCCTTTGCTCAGCCATGGATCCGCCCAGGCACCTCTGTGACCAATCAAGGAGAGTGCTAGGACTCCAGAAAGACACCTTGTGTGTGTGTGTTTCTGTGTGTGTGAGAGAGACAGAGATGACAGAGAGAGACAGAGAGTGCATGGACATGTGTGTATTTGTGTGCATGAGTGTGTATGGGACTATACATGTGTACACCTGTGTATTATGTGTGTGTGCATATGTGTGAGTGTCCGTGTGTATATGAATGTGCATATTTGTGCCTGCGTGTGTGTGTGTGCGTGTGTGTGTGTGCACGTGCGTGTGCGCGTGTGTGCGCGCGCACGTGTGTGCGTGCGTGTGCGTGTGTGTGCGCGTGTGCGTGTGCGTGTGTGTGTGTGTGTGTGTGTGTGTGTGTGTGAATTTGCAGGTACAGTGTGACCAGGCATAGAGGACAAAGGACAACCTTTGCTACTGTTCCTCAGGGGCTTCCCACCATATGATTTTTATTATTATTGCTATTATTTTGAGACAAAAGCTCTCTGACCTGGAGCTCCCCAAGAAGGCTAAGCTGCCTGGTCAGTAGGTGCAGCGATCTGTGTGAGTCCACCCCAGGGCTAGGATTTCAAGTACATCCTACCACACTCAGCTTAAACGATAGATTTATTTTATGCATATGAGTGCTCTATCTGCAGAACAGGGCATCAGAGCTCACTGGTTGTGAGCCACCCTGTGGTTGCTGGGAATTGAACTCAGGACCTCTGGAAGAACAGCTGGTGTTGAGCGTCTAACTCTGAGCTCTCTCTCCAGCCCCCAAAGAGGAATTTTTTTAAAAGCTCAGAAGGGCATTGGTTGGGAATCAAACCCCAGGCCTCCCGTGTGGCAGATGAGAATCCTACCACTGGACTACCACACCCAGCTCTTATATGTGGATTCTGGGGATCTGAACTCAGGTTGAACTTGACGTCGGCCTGAATGAATGATGCACTAAGGTCTGGTGCCCCAGGCAGATCCAGGATCTGACCTTGCAACCTCTGTACCCACCTCTTGGGGGCTCAGTTTCCACATCTCAGGAGATCTTTTTAAAAAAAAATTGTCATTGCTACACTCATATTTTATCTAGTTATTGTGTGTGTGTGTGTGTGTGTGTGTGTGTGTGTGCGCGTGCGTGTGCAAGTGTCCCATGGTGCACAAGTGGAGGTCAGAGGGGTTGAGTCACTTTCACTGTGTAAGTGCCAAGGATCAAACTCAGGTCCCAGATTTGGCAGCAAGTGCTTCACCCACTCAACCATATAATCCATGCCCAAAAGGGTTCTTTTAAAATATTTTTTTAATCTTAATTTTCTGTGTATGGATCTGTCTGTCTGTCTGTCTGTCTATGTACCATGTAATTACTGCTGCCTGTGCTCAGGTCCCCTGGGATTCGAGTTATAAATGGTTGTGAGCAGTCGGGTAGGTCTGGAAAACAAACCCGGGTCCTCCGGTAGAGCTCTCCAGCCCTGCTAAACGGTTAAGGAAGGGTCTCTGCCTGGAGTCATTCCTATCCCGAGCTTCCACAGTGCCAAGTAGAAACCTTAGCCCAGGTCCAACATTGGCCTTGCACAAAGAACCCTACACGGCTACTCCATCCCAGTTTCTGCCTGCACAGCTGGGTCTCCTCTTCCCAACTCCTTGGTGATGATGCATCTGGAGAAGTCATGGCCAGGATACTCTTAGATTCAACCCCACTCACATGAACCCACAGGGCCCAGAATCCCATCAGACCCTTGATGTGTGTGTAGGTAGGGGTGGAGGCTGTCCTGGTGCTGGAGCATCTGGGCCAAACCTACCCAGAGGCCCTATAGAGGGAAGGGAAACCAGACAAAAAGCTTCTGTTCGTACCCAGCTGTGCAAAGCTGATATTTATGGGGGGCCGAGAGTTTAAGAAAACAGGGGCCTTCCGTCCACGGGCGAGCGCGGCCGGCGGGGGAAACGAAGCTAATTAAATCTGCGCGGGCCGGGGCTACAGAGGCCGATTGTGCGCGCGAGAGGATGTTTAATGCGCATTTTAAATATTTATTGTAACTGAGGTAGGTTATGAAAACACACATTCTTCCTTTCAACACTCCGAGCGGGCAAATTTAGGAGCTGTCAGCCTGCTCAGTGATTTCGCGGCAGTCGGCAGGCCAGGCGCTCATCCATCACGCCCCGAGAGAGGCCAGCGGACGGTGAAAGATTAGCCCCTTGATTTATAGGCCATTGGGGCTGCGATCGGAGAGGGCAACCGCGCACACCTGTCTGGGCTGGTGGGCACTGGGGGTGTCCCCAACTAGATCCAGGCTGGGGAGTGATACAGAGAACCTCTGATGACCATCTAGCATCTTCCACACCCCTAGGCTGGGGTTAACTAGGAATCTCTTCCTGCTGGGCCTTAGTTTGCTCCTCAGTTTGCAAGATGAAGTGAGACTTACACAAGGTGAGCCCTGGGAGCCTCTCGGGAGAAAATGCCCACAGCCAGGAGCAAGCAGGGGTGTTTGCGTGTAGAGTGGGCCTCTCTGGAGCAGCAGGGTCAATGCTATTATGGGATAGCTGCTTTTAACTCATCTCCATCTTGAGGGCCAAATGTTCTGGCGGGGCTTCCCTGGCATTCTAGTTGTCTCTAAGCTAGCTTTGAGCGTCTCCGAAGGTAGCAGATTCTGGGCCTTGAGGGAATGCTAGGGATGGGGGTGGCATTGTGGGGGTTGGGGTACAGGAGCAGCTGTGGGCAAAACTCTGTGAGAAAGGCCACCGGGCAGGGCTCCTTAGAGTCCAAGACCACCACTCCTGAATGTCGGGTCCTGCTGCCCTTGGGACACACACGGGAACAGACCTGTGTGGCCACTATGACTGGACCTGCTCGTGCTGGATTGGACTCCATCGTGGCAGCTGGATTCTGAGGGATGAGGATGAGGACACAGGCCAGTCTGATGGGGGATGGGTTACTGTAGAGAGTGGAGATACTGGGTTGGACATTGGGGGATCTCAGCCTCCTGTTTCTGAGCATGCTCTGCTGGGCAGCCCTCGGGGACAGTTCTGAGTCCCACCTGCTGGATAGAATAGCTGTACGCAGGGTGGGGTCTTTCAGACTACTCCTGTAACCCCAAAATGGGCCACCTGAAATGTCTCTCAGGCAATGCAGTCCCCTCTGCATGGTTGCCTGGGAAGCAGGGGTACCCTATTCCCACAGGGAAGTGACTCCCCCGAAGCGGGGATATCCATTTTCTTCCTTCCCAAAAATCTTGTATCCTCTTTTATTTCCTGGGCCAGGGTCCCCAGATCCCCCACTACATCCCCTGCTGCCTGGTCCCTCTCTGTGCACCCCCCACCCCACCCCTTGTGGGAGACTTCTCACCTGCTCCCGGTGGGGATGGGGACAGTCCCTTCCTAGGGTGCCATTCTTGGGTTCCTTCTCTTCTGGGTATTTCCTTTCAGGACTCCTCCAATCGCAGAACGGATCCCCATTGTAAGACGGGTGGGGCAGGCACCACAGCCCAGACAGACAAGCACGTGCTACCCAGCCCAGCAGTCTTATTAGCAGAGCATAGAAGGAGCGAATGTAGACTGGGCGGTCGATGGGGCTATGGCTTACCTAGTATGTGCGGCCCCCTGCCTAGAAGATCAATGGTCCCCCACCACCACCACACATCCCTGGCCCTGAGGAGCTCGGCCAAGAAGGGCTCCTCAGGAGCAGGAAACAGCCCTTCATGGCCCAGGCTGGTCTCACCCATCTTCATTCTTAAGCCAGTCCTGGAACAGAAAAACTGGACTGGTAGTCACTAGGAGTGCTTTTGGCCAGACCCAGACTTGAGAGTGACATTGGGAACCTGTAATGGCCATCTATCTTCCCCCACTGCCATGTTGGGGCTACTAAGCATCTCTTCCTCCCTGCAGGGCCTCAGTTTCCCCCTAGAAAATGAGTGTGGAGCAGCTACTAGCTGAGTTTGCAGGATTCAAAGTCAAACAACTGCAGGGTGAGCCCTGAGCATCTCTCAGGACATGTCGATGGCCAGGAGCAACAAGGGTTGTCTGAACACAGAGCAGACAGATCCAGGGGCATCAGACCCAATGCTGCCATGGGCTGTGGGTAGCTGCTTTAGCACACCCCACCTTTCAAGCCAAATGTCCTGGTGGGAGCCTCTACCCCACTTTACAGAAGCGGAGGCCCAGGATCAGAGGAGGGTCAGAATTTTTGATGGAGTTGGGATAGCTGGGTCCTACTACTTGCCCAGAGAGATAGGAGCAGAGGTATTTCTGGCTCAAACAAGATCGCCTAGGCTGTGCAGCCTTGGTCCAGACTGTGAACCTCTCTGGGCCAGGCTGAAATTGCAAGTGGAGACTCTCAGTTGCCTCTTCCTCTCCCATCTAGAACCCCTGGGGGTCAAGCCTGGTTCAGGTTTAGAATGATCCACCCACAAGCCCCTTCTACACTAGCATCCCGGGAAGAGTCCATCCCTCTCTGCTGCCCTGTGTCCTCAACCAACCTCTAGAAGCAGCAAGAGTGGGTGGCTCCAAGCCTGACGAGAGGCAAGAGGGCAGGCATGGATGAGCCTGGGGGCTGTGGGTGTCTTGGGACAGGTTCTGCATCCTGGGATGTGGCTGGGGAAGAACTTGGGTTCATGCTATCATTTACCCCAACTTCTGCTCTATTCTAGCCAAAGTAGTAAATCAGGAGACAATGCTAGCCCGTGGGCATCCCACCACTGTCCATTTCTTCAAGAGTACCAATGTCAAGGAGAGGTCTCTCCAGATGGAAAGACCCAGACGTAACATGATCAGTCTAGTCTGGGGCCGTAAGGTGGATCTTGCCAAGGAGGAAGGACACTGTTAGACATTGGAGATAAAGAGAAGATAGTACTGAGGTACCAGTGTGCCCCGGTCATCACTGCCCCACAGCCTGACCTCAGACTCAGCAGCTGTAAGAGCAGCCGCTTCATGAGCCCTGATCCTGCATGTCAGGAATACCAGCCTCAGCCACTGATAATTCTGTCCAACATGGCATCAACTCAGGTCACCCAGCAGCTCCCCAAAGACCCAGGATGGGACACACACACACACACACACACACACACACACACACACACACACCACACCACACACACACACACACCACACACACACACACACACACACACCACACACACACACAGACACACACAGACACACAGACACACAGACACACACACACACACACACAGAGTAAGGACCAGAGGTTGAGAAGGACCAGAGTGAGACAGTGAATTCTGGACAGGAAAGACCACTCAGAACTGTGGCTGCCTGAACAAGGCCTGCAGGATCTCAAGCTAGCAAACATTCTAGCGTGAGGGACATGAGCCTCTCCCACCCCTCGGCGCTGGGAGGAGAGTCAATCTTCTTTAGCGTGTGGCCCCAGCTAGGTTGACCACAACCTAGTGGATACCTCACACTCAGTATATACGCAGTACCAGTTGGACTTGGTGGTCTATAAACAAACTAACAAAAGACATAAAGTTTTATGGGTGGGGTGGATCTAGGAAAAGTTAGGAGGAGCTGGGTGTGGTAGGTTGTGCCTTTCATCCCAGCACTGGGGAGGCAGAGGCAGCTGGATCTCTGTGAGTTCGAGGCCAGCCTGGTCTACTGAGTGCGTTCCTGGACAGCCAGGGCTACACAGAGAAACCCTGTCTCAGAAATGAGAGAGAGAGAGAGAGAGAGAGAGAGAGAGAGAGAGAGAGAGAGAGAGAGGAGAGAGGGAGAGAGAGAGAGAGATGAGGTGGAGCAGGAGAAACAAATGAGAGGCAGGGAAGTTGTCTCCGCAGTTAAGAACACCTACTGCTCTTGCAGAGGACCTGGGTTAGTTCCAAGCACCCACCCCAGATGGCTCACAACCTCCTGTATCTCCAGTTCCAGGGAATCTGATGCCCTCAGGCACCTGCACGCACGTGGTGCACATAAGCACACACAGGCTCGCATGTGCGTGTGCGCACGCGCACACACACACACTTTCTTTTAACCATCAAAAAAAAAAAAAAAAAAAAAAAAAAAAGCAACAGCAGCCAAAACAACACAACAGCAAAGGAAGAGAAAGGAGAAAACAGACAATTTAATTGTGTGTTTGATTTTGCTCCAAATGTCCAGCATGTTGTCATGTCAACATGTCGTCAAGGTAGCGGGATGGTTGCTGGGATGCCTTGTGCTGCCTCTCTCCTCATCCTCTCTGTGACTGGCATGCACTTCGCTCACAGAGCACCGTCCCGTTCAGATGTGTGGTGCAGGCTCTCAGTCCCACTGACTAGACACCATGTGTGGGTGACCGAGGACCCCAAGAGAGGGCGGGTCATGGGCAGCTCCTGGATATGTATATGTCCCACCAAGTCTCTCGGCCCTCCTGGTTGGTGGCCCTACTTCACAGATAGGAATATACATGGGGGGGCAGAGCAGAGAGGGAGGGTAGGCACCCAGTGGCCAGCAAAGCTGAACTGGGAGAGGATTCTGGCTAAGAACTTGGCCTCATGGCCTACAGATCAAGGATACCTTCTTTATCTGCTCCAGGCCTCCACCCACAGCCCTTTTGACCAGAAAGAGTCCCGGTGTGCTGTCCCCACGTACCTGTCACTCCCTGCTATCAGCCTCTATGGTGCACACTGAGTGAGCACACCGGAGTCCCAGCCAGGGCTAGCACAGAGTAAAGAGCTGTGGATGCATTTAATCCTTAGAAAAATAGCAAGGCAGGCTCAGCGTCCCAGACACGCAAACCCCTCTTAGCAGGCAGAGCCAGAGCCCAGCCCTCCCTTGCCACCAGGTCCCCAGGATCTAGCTGGAGCCTCACCCACCATGCACTCAGGCAGCTGGGGCAGGTGCCAGACAGACATGGCAGGCGGGTAGTGGATAGAGGCCAGCAGGGCCTCTCCTCACGTCCCCACCCAAGCAGTGGCCAGGGCTCTCTGCCCATCCCAGTGCCTCAGAACAGATGGCCAGCTTGCTCAAGAAGGGACACTGGGATGAACAAGACACTCGCCCCACCCCAGAGGCTTCCCCCAGTCCCCCAGACTTTTCAGAAAGAAAAGAAAAGAAAAGAAAAGAAAAAAGCCCACCAAGAGTCAAAAAGAAATACTTTGTGGACTAGGGTTTTGTGGCCAGCAAAGAGACATTAGAAGCCAGGTGTGGACAGCTCTATCTCAGCCTGTCAGGAGCAGGCCAAGCTGGGTGTGGTAGTCCATGCCTGTAATCCCAGTACTGGAGAGGCCCAACCAGGAGGACTGTGAGTCCAAGGATAGCCTGGACTACATTATGAGTCCCTGCCTCTAACAAGGTAGACAAGACAAAAGTCAGGCCAGAGCCAGTGGGGGGTGGGGGTGGGGAATGTGGAGAAATGTAGAGGGATGGAAATGAGCCCTCAGCTACCTCTTAGCAGTGAGGCCACATCTGATAATGCTCGTGTGTGTGTGTGTGTGTGTGTGTGTGTGTGTGTGTGTGTGTGTGTGTGTGTGGTGTGTTGGATGTGCATGTGTGTGTGCACAGGCCAGACAAGGATATTGGTCCCCTCATCGGTCACTTTCTGCCTTACTCTCTTGCATCAGGGTCACTTACTGGCCCGGGAGCTATGCATGCTGCCAATGAGCCCGATGATCTTCTTGCTGAAGCCTTTACAACTCCGGGGCTGTAGGCATACTCATCTAGTCCCATCTTCTTATGGGAGCGCTGGGATTTGAACTCAGATCCTTATGCTTGCACACGAACTTTTATCCACTGAGCGATTTCCCCAGCCCCTGCCTCTGGATATCTTGAGATAGACCTTTACCAGAACTTCCATGAGTCCATTACTCCTAGTGTTTTCCTGGAGGGTAAGCAAGAGCCTTAAGGAGCAGATAGCCCATCTGCACCCTCCCTCCTTCCTCCCTACCCCCCCCCCCAGCTCCTTTAGCAGTCAAACAAGTAGAAGCATGGGATAAGGTTCCCAAACCAGCCGTCTCCCCGTGGTTCCCACAACCTTCCTAAGCTGCAACTTTTGCTCTTTGCTCCAAGACCAATTGATTTCTTGCTGCTGTGGCCTGGCAGGACCTTCTCGGTGTGGCTGTCAGTGTTAAGAATAGCACAATGTCCTTCATGGACCAACCCTCCTCAGGTCCATCCCAGCTACCAAACACTGGCCAATGTGAAGCCCCAGCCTGGGCCTCTAGCATGCCCACCCAAAATGCTGCTTTTGGTTGCTGCTTCGGTGAGGTTGGCACACATGTCTCTGCCGTTTTGCAAGACCCCAGCTGCCCTTTCTTGGCCTACAGTCACATGAGGAAGCCTGCCATGTGTGGAACGGGGACATGTGACCGGTTACAGTCAACCAGACGTAAGCCAAAGGTGCTTCCTCTCTCTCCCACTCTCCTTGCCTCCTCTCCTCTCCACACCCCTACCTTGCCACCTCATACACTAGAATGGACGGACTAACTGGGGAGGAGCCAGAGGCCTGGATGAGGCAGGAAGCAGAAAGACCTGGGGCTACATGTAAGGAACTGGAAATTTATATTTTTGGTGGGTGTGGTAAATGCACCTGTAATTCCAGAGCTGGAGAGACTGAAGCAGGAGGATTGTGAGTTCAAGGTAAGCTGGAGCTATATAACCAGGCCACATCTCGAAATTCCAAAGGAAGCGACTGTAGTTCAGTGGTGGAGTCCCTGCCTAGAATCCCCCAGGGAGGGGTTGGGGGCGTGGCTCAGTGGTAGAGCCCCCCCCCCCGCCTAGAATCCCCCAGGGAGGGGCTGGGGGCGTGGCTCAGTGGTAGAGCACCTGCCTAGAATCCCCCAGTGAGGGGCTGGGGCATGGCTCAGTGGTAGAGCCCCTACCTAGAATCCCCCAGTGAGGGGCTGGGGGTGTGGCTCAGTGGTAGAGATCCTGCCTAGAACCCCCCAGGGAGGGACTGGGGGCGTGGCTCAGTGGTAGAGCCCCTGCCTAGAATCCCCCAGGGAGGGGCTGGGGTGTGGCTCAGTGGTAGAGCCCCTGCCTAGAATCCCCCAGTGAGGGGCTGGGGTGTGGCTCAGTGGTAGAGCACCTGCCTAGAATCCCCCAGTGAGGGGCTGGGGGTGTGGCTCAGTGGTAGAGCACCTGCCTAGAATCCCCCAGTGAGGGGCTGGGGGTGTGGCTCAGTGG
>CM052721.1:12769812-12827312 GCA_028551405.1 Uromys caudimaculatus
AGAGCCCCTGCCTAGAATCCCCCAGTGAGGGGCTGGAGGTGTGGCTCAGTGGGAGAGCCCCTGCCTAGAATCCCCCAGTGAGGGGCTGGGGGTGGCTCAGTCATAGAGCCCCTGCCTAGAATCCCCCAGTGAGGAGCTGGGGGTGTGGCTCAGTGGGAGAGCCCCTGCCTAGAATCCCCCAGTGAGGGGCTGGAGGTGTGGCTCAGTGGGAGAGCCCCTGCCTAGAATCCCCCAGTGAGGGGCTGGGGGTGGCTCAGTCATAGAGCCCCTGCCTAGAATCCCCCAGTGAGGAGCTGGGGCCGTGGCTCAGTGGTAGAGCCCCTGCCTAGAGTCTCCCAGTGAGGGGCTGGGGGCGTGGCTCAGCGGTAGAGCCCCTGCCTAGAATCCCCCAGTGAGGGGCTGGGGCGTGGCTCAGTGGTAGAACACCTGCCTAGAATCCCCCAGTGAGGGGCTGGGGGCATGGCTCAGCAGGAAAGCACCAACTTATCCTGTGCAAATCCCTCAGTTCCATCCCCAGTACTACAAAAAAAAAGGGGGGGGGGGACATTCTGCTTACCTAGACATCTGGATATGGTGACTACAGCTGCTCCCATCTCCTAGCCTCATGAATTGGTGCTCAAGAAGTAGCTCTGGGTCACATGGCCTAAGCATGAATGTGCACAACTTGCAAACACAGCTCAAGATAACATGTGCCCAAATACACAGAAGCCCAACAACGGCCAGGCCAAGGACCCTCTTGGCAGGAGCAGGTCCTTCATCCTGCTGTCTCCCAGCTTGGCCAGGCTGCTTGGAAGGTACCAGCTCTGGGTAGAGCCAAAGGCCAGCTCAGGGCCTCGGGGGTTCTGGTGTCTGCCTCTCACCTCTGCCTGTTGTGGCTTCTCCATGTTGCCCAGCTCTCAGAACCCATGAGACAGGCTGGGAGTGGTGTGAGGGGGCTGCAGAGCCGATGTGGACCCCTGGGAGCGGCTTAGCTGCAATTCCCTGGGTCAGCATATGAGCCCAGCCTCTGGTCTATCAACCAGATGGTCGCTTCAGCAGGGAGAGAAAAACCTGACACGCCATTTCAAACCGATTTCACGGCGGGCCTCCGGAGAGCCTCAGCGCACTCCTGACAATCCGATCTGTTGTGAATAAATATGACAAAATTGCCAATTACAGAGGAAGGCCTCAATGTCGCTCAGGCCAGGCTGGCTATGGCCGCACACTCGGGGGCCAGCACCATCAGGGGGACGGCCCAGCGGACAGAGAGAGCCTGGTCCAGATGAAGGAAGGGGGTGGCTGGGCTGGGGCCATGTGCTGCGCCAGCAGGCCCAGGGACAAACCACCAAGGCCAGGCAACCTGCCAGCCTGGCAGAGGGACCCGGTGCCCATGGCCCAGTTCTGGCTACTGCTCTTGGACACATCCCAAGGCCCAATTTTCCTAGGTGGCTTCATGAGGATGGGGCAGGTGCAGGCGGGGATACAGGCCTTTATAGAGTCTGGAATTTAACGTGTGTGTGTGTGTGTGTGTGTGTGTGTGTGTGTGTGTGTGTGTGTGTGTATGCGCGTGTGTATGCAAATTTATGTATGTGCTGCTACATTTGTGTGCATACGCTTGTGAAGGCCAGAGGACATTCCTGGAGATCATACCTCAGGCATTGTTCACCTTATGTTATTTTGAGACAGAGTCTCTCACTGGCCTGAAGCTCATCCTCTAGGCTAGGCTGGTGGCCCAGGGAACCTCCTCTATGCCTCCATTACATATAAATACAAACAAGAATCCCCATGTCTGGCTTTACATTTTTTATTGGTTTACTTGTTTATTTGTGACTGTGTGTGTGTGTGTGTGTGTGTGGGCACACATGAGTGCAACGGCCACAGAGGCCAGGAGAGTGTGTCAGAGCTCAGTGGAGCTGGAGTTACAGTGGGTGGCCCGACATGGGTGCTAGGAACTGAACTTGGGTCCTCTGAAGAACAGCAAGTCCATTTAACTACTGAGCCATTTCCCCAGGCCAAGTTCAGTGTTCCTAGCCAGAGCTTCCAGCCAGCAGCATCTACCATTAGGTTTCACAGCCCAGCTCCTCTCCAGCCCCAGAGAGAGGAGGCTACATAGTTGGGCAGGCACCTGCCTGGCCTCCATGAGGCGGGCGGTCGCTGAACACTGACAAACAAGCTCATGGCTCTCAACATGTCCACAGGAACCCTGAAGGCCTTCCTTGTGACCCCTGATTGCCTGGCTCCACCTCTTTCAACCTGGGGCAGGAAATCAGAGCTGTCTACTCCAGCAGGCCACAGTGAGCTGCCTGGGTTTCTCCGCCATCTTGAAAATCCTATCCAGGATGGATTGAGACCCGGGTTTGTACACGTAGCATGGTTGTTTTCTCCAGATTGGATGTGGCCATCGGCATCTTGAAGCGAAGCAGTTAGAGTCATCTGCAGGAGACCTCCATGGGATTGTGTCCATTAAAATTCCTTTTTGGAGGGAGTGGGGGATTCTCAAGACTCAGGAGATCCTTACAAGGCCTTGTCCCTCCCCACACTGTCAATTGTCACTACAGGACTTGAGAAATTCATTAGGGCAGAGGACTTGGGATAGGAGAGTTGGGGATGGAGAGATGGCTCAGTCAATAAAGTGCTTGCCTCAAAAGCATGAGGCCCTGAGTTCAAGCCCCAGAACACTTAAAGGGGCATACATAGTGCTGGGCTGGTGAGACAGCTCAGTAAGTCAAGGTACTTGGCACCAAGCCTGACTTGAGTCAGAAAAGGGCCGACTCCCGCAAGTGTCCCCCTGACCTCTATATGTGTCTCCTGGCGTTCCTATCATACCCACCCCGCTCCCACACAAACAAATACATAAATGTAATATCTTTTAAATCAAGTACATGCATGTATTCCCAGTGCATGGGAGGTGGAGACAGGAGGATTCCCGGGGCTCAGTGGATGACCAGCCTAGCCTACTTGACATCTCTCTCTCTCTCTCTCTCTCTCTCTCTCTCTCTCTCTCTCTCTCTCTCTCTCTCTCACACACACACACACACACACACACACACACACACATGGCTGGCCCAAGACAAACACTGGGATTTGTCCTCGGGTCTCCACACACGTGTGCACAGGCACATACATTATCTCAGGTAGGGTTTCACTGCTGTGAACAGACACCATGACCAAGGCAACTCTCATAAAGGCAAACAGTTCATTGGGGCTGGCTTATAGGTTCACAGGTTCAGTCCATTATCATCTTGGTGGGAGCATGGCAGCATCCAGGCAGGCATGGTGCAGGAGAAGCTGAGGGTTCTACATCTTGCTCTGAAGACATTCAGGAGTCTACCATCCACAGGAGGGTCCCTTCTGCACCTGCACTAGGAGCCCTCAAAGCTCGCCTACACAGTGACACACTTCCTCCAACAAGGCCATACCCCCTAAAAGTGTCACTTCCCATGGGCTAAGCATCTTCAAACCACACACACACACACACACACACTCTGTCGGCACTAGTCTGGGGACCTCTAAGTGTTTCCTGAGTCTTCTGTGTTTCTCCCAGGAGCCCTGACAGACAGACTGATTCATCAACTCACCTTGCTGGACCCGGATGGAATTTTCCTTGGGTCTATTTATTGGCTCTGTCTCCATCCGAGATGAAATGATGCTTCCTTACTGGGGAAAGAAATCATACAGAATAAGGTGACAGGCAAAGACACCAACTTTTTGGGCTGGAGAGATGCCTCAGCGGTTAAGAGCATTGACTGCTCTTCCAGAGGTCCTGAGTTCAATTCCCAGCAACCACATGGTGGCTCACAACCATCTGTAATGGGATCTGATGCCCCCTTCTGGTGTGTCTGAAGACAGCGACAGTGTACTCATATACATTAAATAAATAAACCTTAAAAAAAAAAAAAAAAGACACCAAGTTTTCACTGAGAGAACTCACAGTGGTTCCCCCAAAGGGAGTCGAGCCACGGTACACTGGGTCTCATAGGGATGCCTGGCAGGAGACAGAGTAGAGACTTCATCAGGTTAGAGACCATATCGAGCAGGCTGAAGGCTGACCGATGCTGGTGTTTCTGCAATGCTGGTGTGTCCCCAGTTCCTGGTCCGGGGTGATTTGGAGCAGGGGCAACTTTGGTTTAAGAATGAATCCTGTAAACGAGGTGGCTGGAGATGCAGGGTTGAAGAGCCGGTCTCATGTGAGGCACAGGCATAACGGAGCACTAGCCACAGGCCCCAAGGTATCTCGCCCCATAAAACTCAGCCGTCAAACCTACAAAGCCTGCATCTGACCTTCCACAGGCCCCAGCTTCCCATCTGGGCAGGACCGAGAGCAGCAGAGCCACCTACCAGGTCCCATCACCTCCACCCAGGACACCAGCTGCCCCATCTCTTGTTCCCCAGTGTTACTGTGCCTCTCTGCTGGTCCCAGGCTGTACCTGTGTGGGCCAGCTCTGTACCAAGCCCTCTTGCTCTCCTGCCACAATAGGTGACTAGGGTCCATCCTCAGACACATCGCCTACCCCCATGCTGAGTCTCATAGGCTGGAGGGCAAATGCCAGTCTTGCCAACTGGGCCAATAAATTCAATGCATAGAATGAGCACAACCGGAAACCGTGGGGTTTATCTTAAAGGAGCTCAGAGTCTGGTGCAGACCGGACAGATTACTACGGATGCCACCATCAACCATCTCTACCACCTCCTTCATCACCTCTATCCTCATCAGCATCATCCTTGTCATTACATCATCCTTACCATCATCACCACCATCACCACCACCACCATCATCACCATCACCACCACCACCTCAGTACCATTGGCGTCGTTACCATCACAACCGTCACCATCACCATTGGCATCACCGCCACCTCGCTGTGAGTGTCACCATCACCACCAACCCCCTCCTCACAGTGTATATCTAGCAGCCCTCTCACCACCCATGTGTGTCCTCACTGTTCCTGACTATGGCATGGGACTCCCACGCCCCTTCACCTCGACACGCCTCCCCGAAGAGAAACAGTTTCAGGCATTCCTCAGAGAATGTTTGAAAAATCAGGTAGGTACAAAGGAAAAATGAAATTCACCCCCATGCCACAGCTACACGCTACTGCCCCTTCTACATCGCATTGTTGATGTGTGTATATGTATCACTACCCAGTCTTTGTAATTATCACTTTTAATGACCGTCTAGTATTCCTTTGAGTGTGTGCAACATAATTTACGGAACTGCTCCCTGACTGTTGGACATTTCAACTGCATCCATTTTTTTCCTGCTCATTAAAACACTGTTGCAATGGATATCTTTGGGCATGTAGCTGTCCCCATATTTTGGATAATTTCTCCGGAAGAGCACCCCAGTGAAGGCATTACTGGGTCAAAGGCGCTGAGCAGTTGAGCAGTGCCCACTACACACTGCCAAATCACTTTCTAGGAGGGCCAGTCTGGCTTTCAGGGCCACCACAATGTGGGGAATTCTTTTAGTTTTCTCTTTTCTTTTTCTCCTCTCTCTCTCTCTCTCTCTCTCTCTCTCTCTCTCTCTCTCTCTCTGTGCGAGCACATACTCGCACACACACTTGCACTTGGGTTGAAATGTAGTGTCTTTGAGCCATGCCCCCAGCCCCTCCCTGGGGGATTCTAGGCAAGTGCTCTACCACTGAGCCACGCCCCCAGCCCCTCACTGGGGGATTCTAGGCAGGGGCTCTACCACTGAACCACACCCCCAGCCCCTCCCTGGGGGATTCTAGTCAGGGGCTCTACCACTGAGCCACGCCCCCAGCCCCTCCCTGGGGGATTCTAGGCAGGTGCTCTACCACTGAGCTACGCCCCCAGCCCCTCACTGGGGAACTCTGGGTAGGTTGACCTTGAACTCATCTATAGCCTTGCACCCAATCCTCTTACCTTAGCTTCCTGAGTAGCTGGAATGACAGGTCTGTCACCACAATCCTCTGGCTGGAATAGAGGATAGGCCTAGAAAAGAGACTGTAAAAGCAAGTTCCTCAGGGTCTGTTGCCCTGTGAGGCCTGCTCCACCAAACGCACAGATACATCTTGAGGGTCTGTCTGGAGCCTCAGAGCACCCCAAAGCCGGTACCCTACTCTGGGTTTAGGCTTTGTGACCTGTTGTTGGGTGTGTGTGAGGCAGCTGGAAGGACCTGTCCAGTCTGACTTTACTCCTGTCAGCACAAATGGTTTGGGATGCTTTTCTCCAGCTGTGCTCCCTCTCTTTAACAACAACAACAAAAAGGTTTATTTTTGTCTTTATTTCTATTTCTATTTATGTGCACGGGGGTGGGTGTGTTGTGTGTACGTAAGGACTAATGCCTTCAGAATCCATCAGAAAGCACCAAATCCCCTAGAGATGAAATGATAGACAGTTGTGAGCTACTGTAATGTGAGTGCTGGGAACCTAATTTGGGTCCTCAGCAGGAGCACTCTGCAGTCGTCTTCTTCCTCCTCCTCTTCCTCCTCTTCCTCCTCTTCTTCCTCTTTTCTTCTTCCTATCCATCTTGTTCTTCTTCTAATTTATATTTTATTTTATGTGCATGGGTGTTTTGCTTGCATGCATGTCTGTGCGTCATGCACATGCCTTGTGATCACAGAGGCCGGGAGAGGGTGTTGGAGCTCCCAGAACCGGAATTAAAGATGGTTGTTAACTGTGCGGGGCTGGGGATTGAACCAGGATCCTCTGGACCAGCAGCTGGGGTGCTTAGCCACTGAGTCATCTCTCTAGCCCCTCAGTTTACACTCTTCACTGTGGAGCACCCCACACAACACAGGACCATGTATTCCTGACTGGCTCCAAACTCACTGTGGAGTTGCGAACAGAAATGAACTCCTGATCCTTCTGCCTCCGCCTCCCGAGTGCTGTGATTTAGGCATGAACCACCCATACCTTGCTTATGCGGTGCTGGGCACGGAATCCAGACCTTTACCCAAGCCCGCGAGCACTCTGCTGACTGAATTGCAGCCCCAGGCCCCACACCCTTTATTTAGTAGCCGGGAACAGAGATCTAGACGGGGGTGGACAGAGAGATGGACAGGTGGCTGAGTCAGAGGAAGTGTCTTGCCTCTCTGTCTCTGTGCCTGTGCCTGTTTCTCTGGCTTTCAAAGCCACAACCATTCATCATGGCTAGCGAACACACTGGGACTGGGTGATGAAAGGCTCTGAGCCCCCCACCCCTCCCTGAACCTCCCTGTGGGCCACTGATGTTCCCTGGGGCTGAGCATGAGACTTCATCTATGACAAGCATAGCAGGGCCAACACCTTGTTTTCTCATCTTCTGCCAGCCTGGGTTCCAGCCCTGTCTGCTCTTCTCAAGAACCCGGGGGTGGGGCGGGAGGGCTTAGCCCATTACATAGAAGAGAAACCAAGCCTCAGAAGGACAATGTCACTCAGTGACCTTAGGCTTCTAGGTTCTTGACTTCCGGGGTTTCCACAGCTGCTCTGTTTCCCCAGAATAAGGGAGAGAATATAGGGAGAGATCTAGCTGCAGAAGAAGCCAGGACCATGAGTCTCGGCTGGAGTCCAGGCAGGGCTTGCTGAAGAAAGGGCCACCCTTCTTCCTAGGAGTCTCAGCTTTAGCATCTGGGCCACACTGAGTGCCTGACTCAGCTGTCATGGCTGGTAACCCAATGGGGAGGGCCAGGGGCGGGCTAGGTCACCCTGTCCCCTCTGTCCCCTCCGTGAGAACTTCCTGTGACCAATCTTCTCACCTGTCTCTCTGCCCCTCCCGTGCACTCCCCCTCCCTGCACCTGACCTCACAGAACCCACCCCTAGCTAGTTAGAAACCTTAGACCAC
The DNA here is from genome assembly GCA_028551405.1 of Uromys caudimaculatus. Classification (NCBI taxonomy): domain Eukaryota; kingdom Metazoa; phylum Chordata; class Mammalia; order Rodentia; family Muridae; genus Uromys; species Uromys caudimaculatus. The sequence goes on from CM052721.1 coordinate 12,777,579, forward strand.
ACAACCCAGGGAACAGGCAAGCCAGCAGGCGAAAGCCTGACCAAGAGGGAGGGCTAGAGAGGGAAGACACTGCAGGAGCCGGGCAGACAGAGGATGGGAGCCCCACCCATATTCTGGCTCTATTGCCATCAAGTTTTCTATGTAACCTTGGGCGGGTGCATGTCCCTTCTCTGATACACAACTCTTCCGCCTGAAGAATGAAAATATAACCAGATGGGACCCTGGGTCTATCTTGAACATCACTGGGCCTCAGTTTCTTCATCTGTAGAATAGGTTCATTAAGTCCTAAGCCTCAAAACTAAGAGATACAGAAGGCAGTAAGAGATCTGGGAAATCCCTAGTCAGATGTCCTGCCTTACCCTGGCCTGGGTCTTGTGCCTCACCCCCAACTAGGTACCCCGAAGGCTCCTTCCCCCTTTTGTGTACTTACCACCTGACAAGCACTGAGCTGTCTGTCCCCTGTCCCCTTCTCTGCTTCTGAAGACCACTAGCCAGCAGCTGAGTGCACATGAAACCGCCATGTGTTTTTATTTTGGTAAAGGTGTTAATCCACTGGAACGCGGACCTCTCAGCTTGGGCTGGGGCCTTGCTAGTTCTCAGAGCAATCAGGGGTCAGGGGTCAGGAAGGGTGAAGACAGGGAGGTGCTGGGAGCCTGTGGGGGGCCTGGAGCCTGGATCTAGGGGGGCTGACCCCTGATAATCTGCCTGGTATCCAAGTCTGACGAACAGGAAGAGGGAGCCACAGGAGGGAGCCCAAAACCTTCCATTGGGTTGGGCCCTGTCTTCCTCCTCCTCACCCTCAGGAGTTTGCTGTTCTTCCTGGAATGCCTCACACAGCACCTCACATACAGCTGTCTCCATTGCTCTAAGAAAGAAATCAAAATGGGGCACGAGGCTGCGGTGGAGGGTCTCTGAATGCCACCTAAGGTGTCCCAGTTTGGCAGCAGGACCTGAAGTAAAGCACATGCTGCTAGGGGGTGGCCACCCACCTGATTCTCCCACGGAAGGCTCTGTCTTGAATTGCCCCCCCCCCACACTCCCAGGCCCAGGCCCAGGCAACAATGACAGTTGAGTTCCCCCCAATCCCGCTTCCTCACCTGGTCTCTGTGGCAGGTTTCTAGAACATGAGGAAGAGCCAGCTTGGGCCTGGCAAAAGCTCCGTCTGAGTTCACAGGACCAGAGTCTCCACTTCCCGGGGCTGCATCTTGGTCCAGCTGCCCTCTTCCATCAAAGCTGGTACATCTGGCTGAAATCCACTGGATGTGCTGCCCTGCCTGGGTACCGGAGCAGTTGAACTAGAGATAGGTTGGTGGGAGGCAGGAGGGGTTGAGGAGGAAAGGGGGGGACTGCAGTAGAGGAAAGGAGATGGCAGAGATCCAGCCACTCCAGGCTCCATCCATGACACCTGGACATTACACCTTCAGGAATCCTCAAGACAGTGAGCCGATTCCTAGATTCTTCGAACCAGTATCCAAGCACTCATGCTCATAGACGCCAGGAAGCCCCCGGTGTGTGCACATAATAGGGCAGCCCTGTGTTCCTGTTCACCTGTCCATCCTCCTATTCAATACCCCAGGGCCCAACCCAAGCTTACAGAGGAGAACCTATTGGAAGATACTGACACTGTAATGGAGACAGGATTTCTATTATCAGTGTCCCCTGGGGTATTGGCATGAACTTGACCATTGAACTGATTCTTTTTTTTTTTTTTTTTTTTTTGTCAACTTGACACGAACTTGAGTCATCTGAGAAGAGGAAACCTCCTGAGGAGCTGCCTCCTTCAGATTGGCCTGAGGGCACTTCTGAGGGGTATTTTCTTGACTGATGATTGATTTGGAAGGGTTGTCTACTGTGGACAGAGCCACCCCGGGCTTGGTGGTCCTGGGTTCTGTAAGAAAGCAGGCTGAGCAAGCCATGAGGAGCAAGCCAGTAAGCAGCACCCCTCCATGGCCTCTGCATCAGCTCCTGCCTCCAGTTTCCTGCCTTGAGTTCCTGACTTCCTTCAATGATGGACCAGAAGCTGCTAGGTGAGATAAACTCTTTCCTCCCCAAGTTGCTTTTGATCATTGCGGTTGATCACAGCAAACAAACAAACAAACAAACAAACAGCAAATTAGGACAATTGTCAATCTCTACTGTGAACGGAGTTGATATCCTGGGCTGTTGAGAGTGAGGGACCTGATGTGGAAGGGTGTGGTACACACACCACCCTCCTCAGATGGAGACCCCAGCCCAGACCTCCCTGAATGAGCAGCTGCTGGCTGCGCTGGATCTTCACAGAGGCTCTAGACCCTCTACCACAGAAGAGGCACCATGCTTACAGGAGGCTCATGGTTGAGAAAATGCCTGCCACTATGTGTCCCTCCAAGCCTCTGCACCCTGTAAGCTCTGGCCACTGCAGGCTACCTAGCAGCTACCCCCACAAGATCCACACCCACCCATTCTCTCTCCCCCTTGAACCTGAGGCTTCTTGGGTGCTAGGCAGGCACCAGTCTCCGGTGTTAGTTTGACCAAACTTCAAGGCTAGCTTAGCTACACAGTTGAAAGTTAGGTTTCTTCCAGACCCAAGCATGGTTCCCCCAGGAACTGCACAGAGCTGGGAAGTGGCTATGATAAGCAACAGAGCAGCCTGCAGGGCAGATCTCTGGGCTCTCATTTTCTCCTGCGTGAATAAGGTGTCTTCCCAGGGGCTGGAATGAGTTTCCAGGGGCACAATGACTTCTGCAGGTCCCTTGGACAACTTTGGTGTGGGGAGCCGGGGATCACAAGTTGAGTTCGGTCAAAACAAATACCAAAGTCTGGAGATGGTGTGGCTCAGTGGGTAGAGGGATTGCCCAGCCATGTACAAAGCCCTGGGTTCCAACTCCAGCACCACGTAAACCAGGCATGGTAATGAACACATCTGTAATCCCAGCATTCCGTGGGTGGAGGTAGCAGGATCTGGAGCAAGGTTACATTCCTTAGCTTATAGTGAGTTCGAGGCCATTCTGGGCAACCTGAAACCCCTATCTCGAAAAAAATAAAATTGGAACAAGATGGCCCAACAGATAAAGGTGCTTGCAGCCAAATCTGACAGACAATTCGAGTTCTATCCTTGGGACCCACGTGGTGAGAGGAGAGAACTCAGTTCTCATTCTCCTCAGTCTGAGGGAAATTGTCCTCTGACCTCCTTGAGTATACTGTGGCACACACTCATACCTCATGAGCACATACACAAACAAGCAAACTAACGAGCAAATAAGTAGATGTAATAAAATTTAATTTGAAAAATTATTTTAGCATGCTTAAAAGAATCTCTATGGTGGCACCTGTAATCCCAGCACCCAGGAGGTGGAGGACTCGGAATCAGAAGTCCAGTGTCCCCATCTGTAGCACCATGACCTGTTTAGGTAATACTGTGACTCGAACGTGGGGCTTCTTGTGTACTGGGCAAGCACTCTACCAGTTCAGCTATGTCCCAGCCCCTGGTGTTAGTTTTGAGCAAACTTCAAGGCCAGCTTAGTCACGAGAAATCTTATCTCAAATAAATAAAACATCTCAATAAATAAATATAAAATAAATCATAAAATAAATAAAATAAAAATCAAATATCTAAAGTAAATTAGGAAAATGTTTTTCTTTTAGTTTAAAAAAAAAAAAAAGCTTAAAAAAGCCAGGTGTGATGGAGCCTGTAATTCCAATGCTCTAGAGGTAGAGGCAGGAGGATCAGGAGTTCACGGCTATCCCGTGGCTATGTAGTGAATTTGAGGCTAGACACAGTCTCAAAATATACAAACAAAGCAACGAGACAAATGCTAAAAGACTCTTGCTTCCCCTGGGTGTCCTTTGCATGTTCTCCTCTGACCTTCAAGATTTTTATTCCCCTTCAGACTCCTCACTGGGTCTCCCAGGAACACAAACAGAGTCCCAGCCGCAACCAAGCCAAGCACCCTGCAGAGGAACAGCGGCTGGTGTCCCGCTGGAGCCTGGTGGCGACAAGCAGCGAGGGCACCATCCCTGCTAAGCATCAAGACATCAGGACTCCTGATGCTTAGCGGGACCATTGCAGTCCACAGTGCTATCTTGTGTCCCGGCACTCACAGGTGTGTCCCCAAACTCCTCGGCTGCTGGTAGGTTTCGCATCGGGGTCCTGAGGGGGCGACCATCGCTGTGCAGAGAGAATGGGCTGGTGCCGGCTAATTGATTTTACAGCGGTACCGAAGGACAGACAATGAAAACGCCATCAATTTAATCCACTATTTAATGGTTCCAATTTAGCCCCTGTAAGTGCTCACTAAACTAATTTCTCTGGGTTCAGCAGCCTGAAAAGCTATCATATCTGTAATCTCCTTCAATATATTCATCTGGAAAAGGGAATTTAGCCAATTCCGATGTACGGAGATGATCTGTTAGTGCAGTGTAAATGTTTATAACACGGCAATCGAGTTCGTTTATAAGGATATGAAAAGTTTTATTGGGGAGGGCACTGGAGTGGAACCAGAGGATAATAGGCAGTTACCCAGCAGGCCGTGGGCGCCCGGGAGCGGGCAGGCATGCAGAAAAAAACACTCTCGGATTTCTCTAATCCCGGACTGGAGGCGCAAGTTCGCCCGGTGCTACACAAAGCGCATAGAACTTAGCTGCACAAAGAAGTCAAGGCCTGTCCCCCTACCTCCAGACCCCCGACCTCCCCACCTGGCACAGCCCGGTGTACCCCAAACAAAGGCTGCTGGGACAGCGACAGTCTCTTCTGGAGACCAGAACCCCAGGGATTAGGGCCAGACCCAAAGATCTGTGGCTTTTGCTCTTGAGGTTTGTGTCTGGGGACAGTGGGGCAGCCATCCCTGCACCAGGCAGTATCCCTCCTCCACCACTTCTGGGATTTATTAGAAGCTATGGGTGACCAGCTGTCCCCCATCTTTCCAGGGGACAGGACAGGAGACAGCAAAAGCTTAAATTACTAGGCAGGATTTGGGTTCCCACAAGCTTTTCCGACCTCTGTCTCCCTCCAGGGACCTTTTCCCAGGGTTGCCAGTGGGAGGAGTCCTCACTCTCTTGCCAGAGGCCCTTACACCGTTGGAGGGTGTGAAGCTTGCCTCCTGTAGGACCCTCCTTGGGACGCTATGTCCCCGAGAACTCCCCGCCCCCACGCATGAGGGCCCCTCACCGAGTCGCTGCACTGCGTGTGGCTTGTTTGTTTTTTTGTTCTGCAGCTGCGTGCCTGCAGCTCGAGTCTTTAGCGCTAACTAGCCAGTGGTTCCGGCCACTGTCGCTTTTCTCACAACCGTCTTGTTTTTAAAGAAAATACCGCCCCCACCCCCTCCTCACCACCAAGGCGCATAAATTAGGAAGACTAGGGATGTGGAAATGTACTTGCTGAGGAGCCACCAGGTGACAAGGGCCCTGGGAGAGGCAGCAGGAGGGGCGGGGGACCACCTCCCCATTGCTCCAACCGCACTGTCCCAAGAGAACCCCGAGGCCCTGGGACCCAGGTGGCCCATCTTTGGCCAGGCCCCTCCCCTGACGCCCAGCTGATGAGAACAGAAATCGATTGGCCACACAGACCCTGGCTGCTGTGGCTGCTTCCCTGCTATCCCTCAAGATGAGAGTACCACCCCCACCTCAAGAAGGGGACCACACCTGGTACTCTGGGTCCCCAGATCCCAGCAGCAGTGCCTGGAACTCAACACCACGTGGGAAAGAGGGTATGTCGGTACCCATCTGCACTCCCTCGGAGGTGGATCAGAGGCCTAGGGCTGGACTTCTGTTAGGTCACGCGGGCCTGACCCATTCTGCAAGTCTCTTCGTGTCACCTCTTCTGCAGCCCCAGTGTCTAGGGGGCAGGGAACAGGACTTCAGTGTGGCCCAGATTAGGGTGCCTTAGACCAGACACCCAGCACCCCTCCTGCACTCCAGCCCTGTCCCAAGAAGGAAGACTTGGGTATTCATTTGCAATGCGGTAAAAATGAGCTCCCTTTTTAGGGAGGCTCCCTAGGACATCAAAGGCCACTATAAGTCAAGGAAGTTCGGGGACTAGAGTCGGGGCTACCTGAGGATGTGCACTGACCCCACATGGCCCCCCAAGAGACACACAAACATGCCTATATTCCCATATATTAACATAGGCACTTAAAAGCTCCTGACCCAGTATCTATCAGATACATCCCCCTCTGTGGACACACACATACACACACACACACACACACACACACACACACACACACACACACACACACACACACACACACACACAGTGTTCCTCTCACCTATGAGGGAGGCTATTGCTCCAGTTGGATTTCCCCACCCCCCATCCCCCACCCCCCACCCCCACTACCCCGGTGAGAACTCTCACCATGGCTGGTCCCCACAGAGCCCTGGGAGATTACAAAGCCTTCGCTACCCACAGTTAGCCTGGAGGAGGGTTCTGTTCTAAACCAACTCCCTTTGTCCCCAGTCCAAGCCCGATGAGACTCAGTCAATGTCCATAACAGAGGGGAGGCTACTGTCCCATAAGAGTCACAATGGAGAAGCTCCAGCACTCTCACTATAGTGTAAATGACCACCCAAGGCCAAGGCTGGAAGGGACTAGGACTCCTCAGTCACCACCTTCCTCCATGTCTGCCGCCCAATCAACCTCCCAGGGCTCATTGTGATGCCTGCCACTCAGGGAAGAGATGATGACAACTAGGCTGTGGCCACTCTGATCTGGGTCTCCAGAGCTCTCCATCTCTATGGGGGCTAAAAGTGTCCAGCAAACCCAAGCTAGGCAGGGGGGAGGGCAGCAGAACCCAGCTTCCCTGGGACCCAAAGTGACAAAGTGACATGCCTCTGGAGGGTTTATGACAGCAAGGAACATTTTTTTCCACTGTAAATTATATTTAACATTCCACAGAACTTTATTGCCTCTTGTGTTTGGGGTTTATGAAAAAATCTGTATTTAACTTCAAGGCCTGGTAAACATCTTTGCTTATGTTGCTATGCCGTTCCTTATTTGAGTATTTCCATTTAATTTCACAGTTCATATACCTTAAAGTTTTGGCTGCGTCCCCCCCTTTCCCACTCACTCAGAGATGCCAACCCAGCCTGTCCCACCCCAGCGAGCTCTGTGGTGGGATGAAGAGACACCGGCTCATTTCAGGGTCTGGGCTAGGAAGGTAGCCACCACCCTGGGCAGGGCAACAGAGCCCTCTGAGCCTTTGTGTGTGTGTGGTGGGGGTTTGTCTTCCCAGGAGATGGAGCCACACACAGAGGATACAAGAAAGACTAATTTCATCTCTTTTTGTTGTTGTTGTTTTGTTTTGTTTTTCGAGACAGGGTTTCTCTGTGTAGCCCTGGCTGTCCTGGAACTCACTCTGTAGACCAGGCTGGCCTCGAACTCAGAAATCCACCTGCCTCTGCCTCCCAAGTGCTGGGACTAAAGAGTGTGCCACCACTGCCCAGCCTAATTTCATCTCTTACTGATTCTGGTTCCATGGGACTCAGTCCCCCCACCCTCTAGCCCATCCTATCCCCCAAAAATATCTCTTGAGGTGTCCCTGGCCCAAGGCTGAGAGACAGAAAACGATCTCTTCACTCTTGTGGACCTGGGAGTTGGTGCTGCCTCACCTAAAGCTCCGTTTGAGATGTCTCCCTGATCCAGTAGTCTCCAGTCCTCAGCTCTGGGATGGACTCATAACACAGGCATGGGATCCCTCTGCTGCCTCAGGACCACAACCTCAGCTGCTCTCCCTGAGCCTGCTGGGTTCCCATTCCAAGTCTGTGAGAAACACGGAGCTCTCTGGCCCTTTAAGTCCCTCTACCTACAAGAGAGACCTCTATGAGCAGCCAACAAGGTGAACATTTTGATGACGGAGCTTCAGGAGTGTAGCCTGACCTCTGACCCCTAACCCTTGACCCCTGACCCCAGGGATGGAATAGCAGTGCCAGCAGTGGTAGTTCCTGTCTGTCCTGTCCCTCTTTCACAGACAGCAGAAGCCAGAAGGGGACAGAGGGGGTTCTTCTCTGTCACTGTCTACTACATTCTCTTGGGGCAGGGTCTCTGACTGAACCTGGAGCTGGGCTGGCAGCTAGCAAATCTCAATGACTTCTTGGTTTCCCTACCCCAGCCACAGTGCTGGGGTTATAGGAGTGTGCATGGCTTTTTATGTGATTGCTCGGGATTTGAACTCAGGTCCTTGTGCTTCTCTTTCCAGCCCTCAGAGTCCTTAACACATCACTCCAGAAAGCTGATGTCAATCAAACCTGGCAAAAGTGAAACACATTGTGCTGACCCTGAGCTCAATAATCTCTTCCTTGGTTCCTGTCACAATCTCTTGAGAGCTGCCCTGACTCATGCCACCTTGCCCCCCCTTCCCCGAGCCTCCCACATCCCCACCAACCACCAACAAAAAAAGTCTGTCTTGGGACTGGAGAGATGGCTCAGTGGTTAAGAGCACCGGCTAGTCTTCCAGAGGACCTGGGTTCATATCCCAGCACCCACATGGCAGCTCACAAGTGTCTGTAACTCCAGTTCCAAGGGATCTGGCACCCTCACACAGACATACATGCAAGCGAACTACCAATGCTCATGAAATAAAATAAAAGGTCTGTCTTGTCAAGAACCCACTCACTCTCTTGAGATCCCCACAGAATCCCTGGGCAAGGCACTGAGAAAATGGTGAGAAGGTGAAGGTGGCTGGGTGTCACCTCCTCTGGTGACACTCCCACCCTACACAAACCAGCATACCTACTCAGACCCCCCATGTCAGTCTCTGAAGGATTTAGGACACTTAGTGAGCCCAGCACTGAGGTATGAGCATTGTTAAAAGCAGCCTGTGGGGCTAGGGGCGTGGCTGATTTAGTTGAGGGCACCCATGAAATCCTGGGACCACAAAACACGTGTGGTGGTGCATCCCTGAATCCCAGCTCTTTAATGGAGCAGGCAAGAAAGTGAGGGGTTTGTGGCCATCCTTGGCCACATAACAAGTTTGAGGCTAGCCTAGGATACATGAGATCTTATCTCAACTAAAAAAGTCAAAGCAAAGCAAAGCAGAAAAAAATCACCCCAGGAGTTGTGGCACACACCTTTAATCCTAGCACTGCAGAGGCACAGGTAAGGACATCTCTGAGAGTTCAAAACCAGCCTAGAGGACATAGCAAGGTCCAGGACTGCCAGAGATTCAGAGAGATCCTGTCTTAAAAGCAAACAAACAATAACAAAACCCACTATGATTTAACATTGAGCTTCCAAGGGGCCAAGGAATAAAGAATAGGCTCCATTTGAATACATATCCCCAGCAACGGTGGGAGAGAGAGCCAGGCTGTCTGGAGGAACAGGTCACTCGGTGTTAGAGGCCTGAAAACCTTCTGGCCAATAGGGATGTGTCAGACGGCCTCAGACTTCACAGCATTGTGGAGAGGGGCAGGTTTGTGGGTGGCCTCTGTTCCCCCACCTGGAGAAGTGGGGGTGCTCAGGTGACTTTCTGCAGTGTCTGTGAGAAGCTTGGAGCGCTGGCACAGCGCCTGACGGGGTGTGTTGTCTTGTGAGCTGGAGAGGCAGGTTGCTGCGGGCACGGTCGGTGCATGTGTAATTTCCCATCATCATTTCATCAGTCAGAAAAAATTCAAATGGAAACAAAACAGACATAAATACATTCATCCAGGGAGCTGCTGAACTGGGCCCAGGACCCAGGAGATGTGAGCGTGGGCACCGCTTGGCACTCGGATTTGCAGTCGAAGCAGGCTGGGCCAGGCCTCCTGTCAGTCCCCCAGGCCAGGGTGGTGGTAGCTGCAGGGAGACAGGATGAGGCTGGTGCCCCCAGCACTTTCCTGCACAGCACAGCCCTCATAGCAGACAGAGCATATAGGGGTACATTGCAACAGAGGCTCTGGAGAATCCAGAAGCACAAGTGGCAAAGTCTTAAAGACAGAGGCCCTAAAGTGCTGGGAGGTCATTCTCTGGGCCTCAGTTTCCCCTTCTGTAAAGTGGCCGTAACTAGAGAGTGACTCCCTCTGGTTGGTGCCTAGATTTTAAGCTCTCTAGCTGTGCATGTCAGGGAGAAGATCTCCAGGGTTGCCAGCCATCACTGTGACAGCAATGCTGTCCCACAACAGGGTTTGTGGACGTTCTGTAACACCCACACCTCTGCAGAGCCCTGTTCGAAGCCAGGCCTCACCTCATTTCCCTCTCTTCCCTGTCAACCTTGAGGGTGGTACTGCAGCCTTCAAAAATCTCATTTGAAACATCCTTTTCCCATCTCAACCTCTCTCTCTCTCTCTCTCTCTCTCTCTCTCTCTCTCTCTCTCGTGCTCTCTCTCTCTCTCCTTTTGGAGGATAAATTTCTGTAGCCACCAATTACAGCCGTTTGATGTAGGCAATGATGAGGCCGTGGAAATTGGAATTGACACCTCCGGAGGATCGCAGATGTGGAAAAAAAAAACGCCCTGGATATGAATCATAGGTTTTCTACCATTGACAGAGATCTGAGGTTGGGGCTCAGCCTGGGGGGCTCAGGGGTCTGGGGAGGGCTCGGGGGCGGCCCAGCCTCCTTCTAAGCACGGATCAATTACAGCCCAGACAGCCCCTTGTCACTTGTGATTCACAATGTCAATTTCATGCTCGCGGTAACCGTTTAAGAAAGAGCCGGGCCGGTTTTACATTTGATAAGAAATCAGCGGCGTTTGTGTTTGTAAAAAGACCGATCACGCAGTGTGACAGGTCCCTCAGATTGCCAAGGCGGGCGACAACGGCCGGTCTGGAGTCTGTCAGGGACCCGCAAGTATTTCTTTCAAATGGGTTTCCCCGTCGCCTCGCTGCCCTCCCCTCCAGCCGGGGGAACGTGAAAATAAACTGTCAATCTCTATTTACCACTGTACAAGCTGGAAACACAGAAGATTTTTAGGTTAAATTGTCAGTTACCAGAATTCAAAATAGAAAAAAAAAAAAAAAAAAAAAAAAAAAAAAAAAAAGAAGCAGAAGACATGTAGCTAGCTACTTGGATTGCCTGTTTTGATGGGGAAGTCTTCGGTGTTTTGAAGGGTGCAATGAGGGCCACCCGGAGGAACAGGCAGGGTGCTGGGCACCCAGGCACTGGCCTGAGACCTTCCTGGTGCCAGAGAGAATCAGGGTGATATTAGGGCTAATTAGACCAGAGATGGAATTAATGGGGCTTGTGTCCTGGCCCTGGCCTGCTCTTAGCCAATCTGCCGGTTTAGTGTCTTTACAAGCGTGGGTGTCGCTAACACGGATAGGAGGACATCCTTGGGTGAATTTGGCTTATGAATGGAGCTGCCTGGAGACCCAACCTTCTGAGAGCACTGAAGACCCTGGATGAGGACCTGCCGCCGGCCCTGCCAGGTTAGGGAGGTGACACCCTTCCTGCTGAATCTGCCACAGCTCAAAGATGGGAGAGTCCCTGGCCAGCTTAGTGTGTAGGATGTGGAGGGACGCCCTTGACCTCCAAACATGCCTGGGTCTTGGGGCTGTGCTCACAGGACATAGAACATCTCACATTCCCATGCTGCCCTGCTGTGTGGCCACAGTGGGAGGTATTCAATTAGGACAACTAGCCTGGCCAGATGCAGGAGTAGAGGCCCCCGGCCGTGCCCAAGCTGCCCTGGCAGAAGGACAGTGGTCAGCTTCTGTGGGCAGCTCCAAGGTAAGCAATTGACACAATGTTTGGCTCCTCTGGGCTTCTCGGAAGCCAGGTTCCTTGGCACGAGGCTGTTGGGCGGGGCTACTGGGCCACCATGGCCAAGTACACTGCTCCTGTGGGGCAGAGGGAAGATGTGACAGAGAGAGAGAAAGAGAGTGAGAGCGAGAGAGAGAGAGAGAGAGAGAGAGAGAGAGAGAGAGAGAGAGAACATGACCAGTGATATTTGCCCCATCAAAGGTCTGGAAAGAGTCTCTTGGCACATGGGACCTGCCAAGCCTCAGTCTACCCACATGTGAAGTGGAGACAATGTCTATCTCAAGATCAAGATGAGTAGCCAGCACACAGTAGGAGTTCATCAGGACAACCTATACAGCAGCCGTGTAGGAACGAGGTCTGATCATATGTAACTGTGGCAGGAGTTCTTTCTAGTGGCCAGCCAGTACAGGCTGCTGATGCTGAAATACCTCAGACGCCTGCTGACGACCTTAGGAACCTGCTGGCTTTCACTCTTCCACACATTTCTTGATTCCCCCCCCCTTCCTCCCTCCCTTTCTTTTCTTAAGTATTGTTGGGGATAAAATATGGGGCTTTGGGGATGCTTGGCAAATGTTCCATGACTGGACATCACCTTCAGCCCTCGGTCATTTGAAACAAGGTACAAGTTGGACTCTGATTTCCCATCCTCTTATCTTGGATTCCCAAGTACAGGATTTACAAAACTGTATGAAGAAGCCAAGGTCTGTCTAAGATACTTTGAATGAAACATGGTCTGATCGGGTAGCCAAGGATAACCTTGAACTTAGGACTCAGAGCCTCCCCATGCTAGTATGACAGGTAGGGGTGTGTGTGTGTGTGTGTGTGTGTGTGTGTGTGTGTGTGTGTGACTACGCCTGGCTTGCCCAACATTGCTCAGCAGACTGTACGTGTTTCAACCTGTGTGTGACTTTCAATCACCCATGGGACTCAGACCGTGCAAGAAGGCAGGCTGGGAAAATGTCCACTGCATAAAGAAGGTCATTTGCATACAGTGTGCCCCTATGGATGTCAGATTCAGTTCCAGTTGTCCATGGAGGTCAACCAGCTATGTGGTTGAGGCTGGTCTTGATTCATGCATCCAGAGGAATCCAGGTCTACTCAGAGGCTTTTACTGGCTACTGGTCCCCCGGGCATCATGAAGGCCAGCCCTGGGCTAGGGGCAAGACTCAGCAGGGTGGGAACATCCAAAGAAATAGAGTCCTGAGGCATATGGAAGGCAGAGCCAGGGCCACATGGCCTCCTCAGAGGCCAGCTGGGCAGGCAACCTACATCCTGTACCAATTTCAGAGTGGAAAGACCGACTTATCCCTCCACAGACCCAGTGCTTCATAGTTTGCTGATTGACAAGCAATGTCTTTGACAGTGGCCTCGCATGGTCTTTCCCATGTTGCTTGATGCTCCTTAGACTGAATAGGAAACTGAGGTCCCAACCTGATAATGGGCTGCCCAGAGCTCATATACCTCACTGACCTTGGTAAATCCCCACTTCCTCAACAGCCAAGTGGGAAAAAATCAGTTGAGCCAGTGTGACAGAGCCAGGGAGAGCCTAGAGAACCACCTTGATGCGAAGTTCTGTTCTCCTGTGTATCCTCACAGAGCAGGGTCATTGCTGCCTCTTACTTCTAGGGCATAACTCCCTCTCACACCAAAGACTGCTACTAGTGAACCACACCCCAGCCCCTCACTGGGGGATTCTAGGCAGGGACTCTACCACTGAGCCACGCCCCCAGCCCCTCACTGGGGGATTCTAGGCAGGGGCTCTACCACTGAGCCACACCCCAGTCCCTCACTGGGGGATTCTAGGCAGGGACTCTACCACTGAGCCACGCCCCCAGCCTCTCACTGGGGGATTCTAGGCAGGGACTCTACCACTGAGCCACACCCAAGTCCCTCACTGGAGGATTCTAGGCAGGGGCTCTACCACTGAGCCATACCCCAGCCCCTCACTGGGGGATTCTAGGTAAGAGCTCTACCACTGAGCCACACGCACTGGAGACTGAAAGTAGGTGCTCTACCACACAGAACCAGGAGCCATGCCCTAGTCCAGTTTTCTTTTTTTTTTTTTTTTCAGCACAATTTTTGATTTTTCTGAGGGAGAGTCTCACACTATAGCCCAGGGTGGTCTCAAACTCACAATAATTCTTCTACCTCAGTTTCTCAGGTACTACCATAAGCCAGCCTACTTTCTGGATCTGACCTCGTTCTTGTGTGAAGTCTTCGGGGCTGGGATGGGATGCTAACCTTCGTTCGGCCTGGCTGGTTCTAATACTCAGCCCTCACATAGTATGAGGAACTGTTATCCAACATGGAGAATACTACTTCATAGAGAAGTTCTTTTCGTTTTGTTTTGTTTTGTTTTGTTTTGTTTTGTTTTGTTTTGTTTTGTTTTGTGACAAGATCTTACTATGTAGCTCTGACTGTCCTAAAAGTCACTCTGTAAACCAGGCTGACTTCAAACTCAGATATCCTCCTGCCTCTGTCTCCCAAATTCTGAGATTAAAGGCGTGAGCCCCTATGCCTGGCTTGACGGAGAAGTTCTTAACCCTGCTTTGATTTTTAAAACTAAACTTCAAATATATTAACTATATGTTTATATGAAATATATATATATATACTATATACACAGTTCAAAGATAAGAACTATAAGGGAACATTCTTCAGTCAAGGGCTTAGAGAGCTCTGTAGCCCCGGTGGACTAGTGGACAGGATGGTGCCGATGTGTCCAGGGTGTCTCTGTTCATCCTGTCTGGAGAGGATGCTTATACGACCCTCAGACTTCCTCTGAGAACAAAGAGGCCTGACAGCCCAACTCCTCAGGAGGCTGAGGCAGGAGTGTCAAGAAGGTTAAAAAGGCCAGCCTAGGTAACAGAATGAGTCCATCCTTGGCAACTGAGACCCTATGTCAAAATAAAAAGGAAAAAGAGTGCTGAGGGCATACTCAGTGACAGAACCCCTGCCTAGAATCGCCCAGTGAGGGGCTGGTGGTGTGGCTAAGTGGTAGAGCCCCTGCCTAGAATCGCCCAGTAAGGGGCTGGGGGTGTGGCTCAGTGGTAGAGTCCCTGCCTAGAATCCCCCAGTGAGGGGCTAGGGCATGGCTCAGTGGTAGAGCCCCTGCCTAGAATCCCCCAGTGAGGGGCTGGGGGCATTGCTCAGTGGTAAAGCACCTGCCTAGAATCCCCCAGTGAGGGGCTGAGGGCGTGGCTCAGTGGTAGAGCCCCTGCCTAGAATCCCCCAGTGAGGGCCTGGGGGCATGGCTCAGTGGTAGAGTCCCTGCCTAGAATCCCCCAGTGAGGGGCTGGGGACGTGGCTCAGTGGTAGAGTCCCTGCCTAGAATCCCCCAGTGAGGGGCTGGGGGCATGGCTCAGTGGTAGAGCCCCTGCCTAGAATCCCCCAGTGAGGGGCTGGGGGCATGGCTCAGTAGTAAAGCCCCTGCCCAGAATTGTCCAGGGAGGGGTTGGGGGCTGTGGCTTAGTAAATCAACTGGCCTGGAGGCCTGGATTCAATCCCTAGCCTCCTTTTTCTATCAAAAGAACCAAACTGCCAAGTGACTGGCAGTCTACACGCCATCTGTGTCCATAAGTGACATGGAGCCATTGTGAGGGTGGCCACTCTGGGCACCCCTCACTGGATACAGGGTGTGGGGCCCAACATCTCAGTTACATTCCGTTCACTTGGAAGACCCTTCCCTCAGTGGAGGGTGGAAAGCTTGAGACCTCATACCACTGAGAAGATCCAGGCAACCAGGACCCAGGCTCCTGCTGTCTCCGTGGAGGCCCCCCCCCCTGAAGAGGCGGGGCAGTGGGGTGGAGGGTCCTGCCTCCCTCTAAAGCCCTGTGGCCATCGACTAAATGCACTTATCGATCTGTTAAGAGCTCTGAGCTTCCCTTCAAGGGGAAATACTCTTCCCTTTTCAGCCCACCAGAACCCTACGCCAGCTCTTTCCTGCCGCCATAAATATCCATTCTGTACATCCCTGAGACATGTAAACAAATGTCCAAAGAGTGGGGGGAGGAGCCAGTTCTAAAGGTCTTCTGGGGCCGCCCCTCCCCGACATGTGTTACTCATCCCAACCAGAGCAGGCCCCAAAGACTCTGTGGGATCCTTCCTGATCATTCACCCCTTCCATCCAGCAGCAACAACCCTGACCACAGAGCTACAGCTAGACAGAATTGGTCACTGCAGATCACGAAGCCGTCACGAGCCCCAGAACATGCTGTCTGCACGTCCTGTTAGCCCTCACTTAACGCCCAGGTCCAGATCTGCCCAGACCAGGTGACCCAGGCTAACGCAGCCTCTAAGTAGGCTGTGTCCCTTCATGTCCTGACACCCCTCCCTAGGTTTCATAGCTTTTGTGCATTTCAGGATCAACCGCCCATGCCTTGAATGTAAACAGAGGCACCGCAGCCCCCAAAGGTGAGTGCAGCTGTATAGGACATGTGGCCAGGTTCCCCATAGCTGGATTATTGACTTGTTTAGTTCTAGGACTCTGGGACTCTCTCAAACAGATACACTGAGTCCCAGATAGAGCCTGAGAAGGATGCCTTACTTCCCCAAGGTGGTTCCTTTCTATCTTAAGGCAACCCTGGCCTGTGCTGTCCCTCGGTCAATGGCCAGGTTATGACCCAGCTTGGTTGCTGAGTGCTGGCCATGCAAGGCTCGTTGAGAAGGTTGCAAGAACGACATCAGGTCTGACAGCCACATGTCCCCAAGAAAACAGGACTATACACCAAACACACCAAGCTTGATCCCCACTGATGAGTTGGCTGAGACTGAGCAGTCTGTGCTCAGCATGGTGACACATGCCTTTAAGCTTGGGGGAGAGGAGGAAGATGGATCTCTGTGAGTTCGAGGCCAGCTTGGTCTTCACAGTGAATTCTAGGAAAGCTAGGGTTATATAAAGATAGCCTGTCTTGGAGAGGGAAGAGAGGGCTGAGAGATGCAATGAGAGAGAGAGAGAGAGAGAGAGAGAGAGAGAAGTGTCAGCCTGAAATCTCCCCAAACTTTCAGGTTCAGAGGTGAGACAGTTCCTTCCCTGTCCCCTGACAGCATGTGAAGTCGCAGGCCTCCAGGCCCTGCCCTTCTCCCCAGCCATGTCAGGATGTTGGCACATGGACCCCAGTAGGAAGTGTCCTTCCCATTCCTGAACCACCCGTGTTCCACTCCCATAGAGTCCTGGGGTCTCCAGGCCCAAGCTTCCCTGAGGCCACCCCAATCCTTCAGAGAACGGTGGCTTGCCTCTCTGTGCTAAGCCCTTCCTGGTTCTTTGCTTTGCTCGGGATGTGGCCCCAGAACCACCATAGGACAGAGGGGGCAGGAAGAAAGACTGAGGAAGGATGGGGGACGTGACCTAGGTACATACATGTTGCTGGAGTGTTATATACAGTGATAGTGTGCTCTTCGTTTTTCTTTTATTCATTCATTTGTTTGTTTGTGTTTGATACTGGGGATTGAACCTAAGGCATACTGAAAACTAGGCAGGGGCTCTACCACTGAGCCACGCCCCAGCCCCTCACTGGGGGATTCTAGGCAGGGACTCTACCACTGAGCCACATTCCCAGCCTCTCACTGTGGGAGTCTAAGCAAGCTCCCTACTGCTAATTTATGTTTCAAGCCACAACATGGCTTAAGATGCCAAATTTTATGTGAAGGGAACTTAATTTCAATATAAAAAATAAAATAAAATAAAAATAAAAATGCCATTAGAGAACTGGGTGACAGATCAGTGTGTAAATACTTACCACACAAGTATGAGGACCTCAGTTTGAATGCTCAGTACTATGTAATAATCTCCGTTGGGCAGTACTCTCCTATAACCCCAGTTCTAGAGAGGTAGAGAAGAGAGAGAACCCTGGGGCCCACTGCCCAGCCAGCCTAGCTAGAGTGAAGCGCTCCAAGTTCAACAAGAGACCACGTCTCAAAAACTAAGGTGCCAAATGCTCAAGGAAGAGGCACGATGATACGCTCACCTCCACATTTGCATGCACACCCATTGGTACACACATACACAAGTGCATACGCCACGTCACACAAATGTATTAGAAAGAAACAAACAAACAGAGAAAGAAACAAAGAAGCAAACAAACAAAGAAACAAAGAAAGAAGGAAGGTAGGTTGCTGATGATGGGGGTTAGGATCTGACGCCCTCTTCTGGCCTCTGTGGGTACTGCACACATGTGGTGCACAGTCATTCATGCAGGCAAACACACACATAAAATACAATAAATAACTCTTTACAAATAAGTAGGTGAGGTTGATGAAATATCTCGTTTAATAATAATTTATCATGATGGATCCAAAATATTACTTAAAGCTATAATTCATGTAAAAATATTAACCCGGTTGTCAGTGACTGGTATGTATTTTACATGTAAGTTACAGTCCCATGGACACCTTCCACAGCTCAAGGGTCTATAGCCACTGTGTGGGATGACTCTCTGGAATCTCCTGATATTGTGCTGATGCCATAGTGTGGTTCTGTCCTAGGGACTTCTAAAAGGTGTAAGTTCCCTGCAGGAGAAGCCCCACATCCTGCCTGTCCATCTTCATTGTGGTATAGCATTTCCTTTTCAATTTTGCAGAGAAGAAAGAGGAGGAAGAGGGAGGAAAAGTGAGAGGGAGGAGGGAGCAAAGAGGAGGAGGAGGAGGGGAAGAGGGGAAGAGGAGAGAAGAGAGGCAAAGAGGAATGGTAAGGGGAGGGGACCAGGGATTGGAAGGGCAAGGAGGCCAGCTCTGTGAACAGAGTTGGAGGAATTGGGAAAGTGAAGCAGAGGGAAAAATAAATGCCAAGACTCAGAAGACCCGTCAGCCACAGACTTACTCACCACAACTTCGGACTGAAAGCAGCAAGGAAGGAAGGAGGTAGGCAGACTTCAGTACAGGAACATGATGGAGTACTACACAGCAGTGAAAATGGACAGGTTTCAGTGGCACTCAGAATATGAGAGTCTAGTAGATTCTACATTTAGCCATGCAGTCCAAACCAAAGAAGGCCGGGACTAGATTCTGTGCATACAGAGCCCAACAACGAGTGACAGGGCTGGGGATGGAGCTTAGAGGGAGAGTTTGTGTCCGTGATGAGGAGACCCTGAATCCATCCTCAGCTTTGAAAAAACAAACAAACAAACAAACAAACAAACAAATAAAAAACCAAAGCAACAACAAAATAAAGTGATACCTCGGTGTGCTGGTGCAGCTATAACCCAGTACTCAGATAGGTGAAGCAGGAGGATTGTCGTGAGTTCAAGGCCAGCTTGGGCTATTAATGAGACCCTGTTTCAAGAACAAAAAAAGAATAACAAGTGATAAAAGTTAGAACAGCAGTTACCCTCTTGGAGTCCATTGACTTGGGGAGAAAAATCAAGGGCATTCTAGAATGTTCTATCGCTCTCTCTGAGTGTGGCTCTCTGAATGATGTCACCCGACATGTATAGACAGTCTCAACGTATTTCCATTTTAAAAAAAAGTGGGACTAGTAGTAGCCAATGCCTTTAATCCTAGCGCTTGGGAGGCAGCAGCACAATGCCTGAGAGTTCAAGGCCAGCCTGACCTACATAGTGGGTTTCAAGCAGTCATTACTACAAAGTTGTCTCAACAAACAAAAATGTGTTGTATTCTTTTACATTTTTTCTTATTTTTTGTTTTTTGTTTGTTTGTCTAGACAGGAGCTTGTATAGCCTGGATTGGCCTCAAACTTACTAGATAGCTAAGGGTGATATTGGACATCTAATCTTCCTGTCTCCATCTCTGAAGTACTGGGATTACAGACACACATCACCACACCCAATTTATTTGTTGCAGAGATTCAACCAACCCCCAGGCTTCAGGAATGCCAGACAAGCACCTTACCAAGGAATCATACTCCCGGTTCTCACAGTGCCCCTTCCGGCTCTCCTATTCCCTGCCTCAGTTTCCGCATCTGTAGAATGGGCCCACTACCTATAGACCGAGTCTTTCCTCCCACTGGGAGCTGTTCGGTGGATGTAGGGGTCTGGGAACCCCCCCCCCCCAACCACCACAGACCAGGTCTGCTGACCCTGCAAGCTTGCAAGGCTTGGTGACACCAGGGACTCTGTGTGTGTGATGAAGGCGGAGGCGGCGGGCAGGGGCATTGGGAGGAAGGGAGGAAGCGTTTATAATGATGATTAGGGCTGAAATTGGCTGAGATTTACAGCGCCGAGGCCGGGAACGGAGGGAGAGGGCCGGGGCTGGGCCGCCTAATGGATCCGTCAGCGCGTTCGGCTGCTCAGCGGGCCGAGGCGGGTCACCCGGCTTTCCGCTGGCAGCACAAAGCACTTCAATTTCGTTAGGAAATGTATCAATTTAACTGACTTGAGCGGCACACTGGCAACCCTAATGAATCTGGACTCAATTTTCCGCCACACTGCTCCTGAGAACTGTCGGAAACAATGTCTGTGGTCGGAGGTGACGGGGTGGTCGAGGATAGGCTGCCCCCTTCCCTTCCCACCCAGGCCCCGTCCCTTCCCTGTCAGGGTTAGTGGAGAGAGACGGACCTGTCTCCAGCAACCCGGTGACAGCCCAGCCCCGCCGCCACTTCCCTAACAATGATGTCATTATGGGAAAATTGGCCTCCATTTCGGAAGGACGATAGTGCTAATTGAGTAAGAAAATATAATACGGGGAAGCTGTTGTCCGTGGCCAGGGGAGGGGGACTGACTAAATGGCCTACCATTGTTGGTGTCGGGGTAGGCAGATGTGGCGTTCTGTTGATAACTGCAGTGACATAGCCAGGACTTGTCAGCTTCTGCCGGGAGACTCACAGTCCTGGCGGCAGATGGCTCCGCTCAACAGCCAGGGAGAGTTCCCGCAGCCCGATGGGCAGTCAGATAGGACTCCAGGGCCTTCCCTGGTCCCTTGGGAAAGGCTCGGTGACTTTGGAGACACTTTCAGAGTGCTTTTTCTGGAGACCTGGGTAGGGATGGACTGACAATCAGAGGCAGGTCATCACAGAGGGAGGTGGTTGAGGCTGGAAAGGCCAGAGCTGGGTTAGTGAGGGGGTGCTGGGGTGTAGGATGAGAGCCCGAGCGTCCTCCCACCCTACGCAGGAGCTATTTCCAAGGCAGATCGAGAATGCCTGGGGCTCAAGGGACCAGGTTGTTCAAGCCAGATTCCAGAGGCTAAGCTCCCAGGCTGCTGATACACACTGGAAGGGCACCTTACCTGTTTATCACAGTTGCTAGGGACACTCACAGGTGCCAAGGACCAGAACCCAAGCTTCCTGAGGGCAGTTTGCTGGGTTCTGTCTGAGCCTAGAGTTCCCACCATCCCAGCAGGGACCTTCTTCCAAACCCCCCATATACGCTTGGCCACTAATGAGAATACAAGACCAGTCTGCAGTGGTGAAGATACCAGATACCCTGTGACTGAGACTCCTACTAGAGTTCAGACTCCCTAGGGCTGATACCCACTGGCCAGTAAGCTGTGGCTACCGTGGAAGGGGATACAGACATTAAGACTCCTGGTATAGGACTTCATCCTAACTCCTCAGAGCCACTAGGTCATCTGTAGGGGCATCAGTGGCTGTGTGAGCTGAGAACCAGGGATTTCTCTCCACCGGCCAGGAGCTAGCGTGCACGTGCGTTCACACACACACACACACACACACACACACACTGCCCCTAGTAATGGCTCAAAGCCTGGTTCTTGACCCATTACATAGCAAGCCACCTGTGGCCGTGTCCTTCAGGGGCCTATGGTAAGAAGCATGCTGAGGTCCCCAAAGTGGAAGTAAAGACAGGACCTCTGAGGACTGGCAGGGGTGGAGGATATGTCTTCCCAAGCAGAAGATGGCCTCACGACCTCCAGGGACACAGAGTCCCAGATATGCACCTCAGAACTTTAGGGGACATTTCAAAATAACTGTCACAGAGCCACTGACAGGGCTCAGTTGGGTAAAGGCACTTGCCACCAAGCCTGAAGAACTGAGTTTGATCTCTGGAACCCACATGGTGGAAGGAGAGAACCAATTCCTATATGCTGTCCTCTGATTTCCACACACAAGCTATGGCTTCCATTTGCCCACGTATAGGAATGAATGAATGAATGAATGAATGAATATAAAAAATAAAAGTAGGGTATAATAAGGCAATCAGCATCATTTAGTGAGTTCTATTCTTTTTTCTTTTCTTTTTGGTTTTTCAAGACAAGGTTTCTCTGTGTAGCCCTGGCTGTCCTGGAACTCACTCTGTAGACCAGGCTGGCCTCGAACTCAGAAATCCACCTGCCTCTGCCTCCCAAGTGCTGGGACTAAAGGCATGCGCCGCCACTGCCCGGCTAGTGAGTTCTATTCTTGACATGTTCTTATCACTCTAGACTCTGGGGAGCCTCTGAGAGGGAAACTGAGTCCTGTGACAGAGAAAGTTCTGTTCAAGACCCAGTGAGGGCTTTAGCTTGCTAGACCAGGGCTTCTAGGGAAAGATCATCCCCATCCCATGTACCCCAGGACCTCCATTCTGGAACATTCTGGGTCTGTCCCAGACACAGATTGTCTGGAAGTGCAATTGGCTTTGTTATACCTTTCTTCTTTTAAAAAATGTCTTTATTGTGGGAGTTGGGGTATGCTGGTGCCCTGGCACAGGCGTGGGGGTCAGAGGACAACTTGCAGGAAGTGTGCCTTTTCTCCTGTCAGCACATGGGTTCCTAGGATCAAACTCAGGTTGTCAGGCATACACTGCAAGTACCTTCAGCAGCTGAGCCATCTTGCCAGCTCTCGGGACACTTCTGTATTCTCTAGATATTTCTTTCTTTGGTGAGGAAGGTTGAGGCAGGGTCTTCATGGGTAACCCAAACTCTCCTTGAACTGGACATCCTCCTGCCTCAGCCTCAAGAATGCTGGGATGACAGGTGTACACTTTTTATAATCAGACAGACCCATTTCTAAGCCTGCACCTGAGTTTGTCAACCTGTTATCCGCGGAAAAATCTATGGGTGGGCTCACAAATGAACAATCTAGGAATGGGCTCACAGAGGGAGCTCCCCTGGCCTGTGGGGACTGCCTCTTTCTGGGCCTGGAGTCCTTCAGTGAATTCAGCCTGTTCCTGGCTGAAGGGTGATTCTACCTGCAAAGAGGGCCAGATGCCAGGACATACCCAAAGGTAACAAAGTTGAGTTATGCAAACCTGCACCTTCCCTGGCTGGCCCACACCACCCCAGTTCCTAGGCAAAGGCACAGGTGACAGATCTCTGGCCCTCGATTTTTTTCATCTGCACCCGGGGGCAGCCCAAGTGCCTGTCCCTGTGGGGAGAGCTGAGAAACCACTTGCGAACACCTAACCGAGGCATCCACATTGCTTCCTGAGAGTCTCTGTCCACTCTCCATGGCGGGAATTCGTTGCCTCAACTCCCACTCTGCCCACCATACTAGGATGGAGAAGGTGTCCCGAAACTTCTAGGTAGGATGGACTCAAAGATGAGGTCCAACAAGAAGACTGGCCATGGCCTTGGCTAAGACACCACATGATGGTCTGGACTGGCTCTGACACCTATGCTGGCAGCATTGGAGGCGCTTGTAGTGGTGAGGCTTGTAGACACAGAGGTGCCCATGTTGGGCACTACTTCATGCCATGTCCTATGAGCCCCAAGGAGGAAACCCAGATTCAGTTCTGCAGCTTTATGATGGATGAGGTCTTTGGAACCCTAGCCTCTCCATCGTTTCCATGGAGCACGGACAGTTCCAACTACTGGGGACATAGGTCAAACCACTGCACCGAGCACAGGGTGATCAGCTGAGCTCATCATCCGTGGTGAGGGACAGAGGTGAGAAAGAGGACAGCTAGCCAGCTCAATGATGGCTCCTCCGGTCTGGAACAGCTTCTAGCAGAAGTGATCAGAACTGCTGGCCAGTGGTGCTGCACCCCTTTAATGCCAGCGCTTGGGAGGCAGAGACAGGTGGATCTCTGTGACTTTGAGGCCAGCCTGGTCTACAAAGCGAGGTCCAGGTCAGCGAGGGCTACACAGAGAAACCCTGTCTCCGTGTGTGTATGTGGGGGGAGTGGGAGGCCAACACATGGATCGTGGCATAGAGATGCGCTGAAGTAGGACCTTGGAGTTGGGGGCTCTGCAAGAGGCAGCTGCAGCAAGAACTTGAGGCTACATCCACCACAGGTGCACGGGGTCCCCAGGAGCTAGGGCTCTGGACAAAGATTTGATCCAATGAGGATAGCCTGCCCCAACCCCAAAGGACAGGCTAAGGAGGCAGAGCAGACCAGTTCTGGGCAAGAGCTGGGTGCTCTAAGGAGGGGGGTATCATGCTGAGCACCCCCTAGGCTATCCCCAGCTTACTCGTGTGGGGCAGCCCAGCCCAGCACTTAGAGTCATCAAGAATGAGGCAAGTGACAGGTTTGTGTTGTGTGTTTGTTAA
This sequence comes from Uromys caudimaculatus, assembly GCA_028551405.1. NCBI lineage: Eukaryota > Metazoa > Chordata > Mammalia > Rodentia > Muridae > Uromys > Uromys caudimaculatus. The sequence continues at coordinate 12,801,603 of CM052721.1, forward strand.
TTTACTCAGATTCATTCATGAGAACAGCTGGCCGGGTCCCAGCAGGGCAGCCTCGCCCGCCCACCTGCTGCCATGAAGGCGGCTCTGGCTCAGAGAACACAGTGGCACTTACTGCTCAGCAGGCGGCGGCCCTGGCTGGCAGGGACACCCACTCTCCTTCCAGCGTGGGCCTGCCTGGGGAGGCTGGGGACGAGCCTGAGAGCCCCACCCAACAGCTACTGAGCTATGGATTCTGAGCCGCAGCTAGGAGAGACAGAGATGCGGAAACAAGGTGCCTGGGATCACTGATTTTCACACTGAGTAGCAAATGGGGATTCAGTGGCAGCCCCTACCCCAGACTCTCCCTGGACAGTGTGACTTTGTCTCTTCCTGGGACTTGGAGACCCCCTCAACACCCAAGTCCTAGCCAATGTAACCCTACCAGACCTAAATCATTGACGTTAAAAAGGAACAGGCAGAGACCACCAGGGCTGAGCAGCCCCACCGGGACCCAACCTGGCCAGAGCCAGGTCAGAGGTGAAATAAACCCAGGTGGCCATCGTCCTGAAGAACACGGAGTGGTGCCACCAAAGGCTGTTGTCACCCAGGGTCTGACAGGGCTCTGAGGTTCCTAAGTGAATGACCATGAACAGACTTGATGGCCTTTCCCCCTCCTCTCCTTGTCCCCATAGCTTTGTTATTTAAAGTCGGGTTAAGAGAGGAAAGAAGAATGAAGAAAGAAAGAAAAGAAAAAAAGGGGAAAAAAGAAGAAGAAGCAGCAAACCGTAGACAGGTTTGGCTGGGAAGCCGGAGGACGGGAAAAGTTAGAGATATTTATTTGACAGGGTCAAGGTTGGAGCCCCTCTCTCCTCTCTCCCCAGGTCCCATAGGTGTTAGGCTGAGAGACATTTAATCGTGGGAGTAGCGGTTTCATATCTATAACAAAAATCAAATAATGCGGTGTGATTTACTCCCCCTAGCAACCGTGGAGCTCACCCCTAGCAACCAGGCTAGCCTCGGGCTGCGGTGTAATCAGCTTGAAAATATTTCAATTATTGTGTTGATTTTAGTGGATTTGAGAAGCGCTGTGTGGAGAGCCGGGCACATTCTCCCCGCGACCTGGAGAGGAAGATATTGATTTAAACAGGTGTCAGAGAGGGAAAGTGGAGTAAATTTAAATGCGACCGGAGAACGCATGCCGCCGCGGAACGGGGCGGGGATGACATTTTGCGCGTTGCCTTGAACGAAAGTGACTCAACTGGACTAGAAATTTCACCTTGAAAATCATCTCCGGGCCGCGCAATCAAGCTGCCTGCCACAGAGCCCCTGAGGCCCCGCCAGCCAGCAGAGAGGAGCTGGGTGGTCACAGGTGGGGTCTTTGACGGTCCTGAGGCTTCAAGGCCCAAGAGCTGCATTGTGTCTCCAAGTGACTATCAGAAAGGCTAGGGGTGGACTGGAATCTAAGAGGCCACGGGCCTAAGGGAAGTCCCTCACGTTCTCCCAGCCTCAGTAGACCGAGGTGTGAATACAAGTGGCGGCTCCTTTCTTTCTTTCCTTCAAGACTTTTATTTTTATTTAGGCATGTATATGCCTCGTGTGTGCGCAGTGTCTGTGGAGGCCAGAAGAGGGTGTCAGATCCTCTGAAGCTGGAGTTGCAGGAGCCTGTGGGCAAACCAATGGGGTGCAGGGAACTGAATTCTGATCCTCTGCAAGCTCAGCCCCTCCTTGATTTTGTTTTGGTTTTGTTTGTTTGTTTGTTTTTTGCTATCTTTTCCTTTTTGTGTGTGCTGGAGATGAAGCCAAGGACCTCCCAGATGCTATGTTCATACTTTACCACTGAGCCACGCCCCCCAGCCCCTCACTGGGGGATTCTAGGCAAGGGCTCTACCACTGAGCCACACCCCAGCCCTTCACTGGGGGAGTCTAGGCAGAGGCTCTACCACTGAGCCATGCCCCCAGTCCCTCACTGGGGGATTCTAGGCAGGTGCTCTACCACTGAGCCACACCCCCAGCCCCTCACTAGGGGATTCTAGGCAGGGGCTCTACCACTGAGCCACGCCCCCAACCCCTCACTGGGGGATTCTAGGCAGGGGCTCTACCACTGAGCCACGCCCCCAGTCCCTCACTGGGGGATTCTAGGCAGGGGCTCTACCACTGAGCCATGCCCCCAGCCCCTCACTGGGGGATTCTAAGCAGGAACTCTACTACTGAGCTCCATTCCTGGCCCTTTTTACTTTTACTTTGAGACAGGAACTCTCTAAGCTGCACAGGCTGGCCTTGAACCTGTCATATTCTCCTGCTAAAATATCAGGCCTGCATCACCTCACCATGACCCTACTGAGCGATGTCACTAATAAAGTGACAGCAGGTGTGTGTGGTGAAGATCAAGTCTAGTCAGTGGACCTCAAGCTGAGCAATGAGGTCAATACCAGCCCCCACCAACTCTAGAACCCACAGCTTGGTGATGGGACAGCCACCAGCCCCAGAGCTAAGGGAATTTCAGGCATGACTCTGAATTGCATGGGGCTTGCCCTACTCACACCTTCACGGACAGGTCTGCACAGCCTCTGTTAGACTCTGGGGCCACGGATGGATGATGGCCACATGGTGGGTATGACTGGAAGAACACAAACACAGGTGGAAGTGCCAACCCCTCTCCAGAGTGCTGGCGAGGGTGAGCAAGGCTTTGAGGAGGAGGGAGAATCCAACTGGTACCACAGACAAGGTGCATGCTGCTTCCAGATGCAGACTGGCAAGGCTGGGGTGAATGTTGGGACTTGGGGCTGGCATCTTATGCCACCGACTGCTGTGATTAGACACTAAGGCACACCTGCATTGGGTGACCAGGGCTAAAGGGCAGTTCTAGGGACAGATCCCCTCACTGAGGACCCACCCATCCTTACCTGGCTAGGTCAGGAACCACTAGCTCAGGGAAGACACCAAGATTAGACCAAAGATGTTCTCCAGACAGGGCCCATTCCACATGCAGGACAGAGGAAGAGAGGATCCTTGTGTACCAGGATCTGTAGATGGCTCCCTTAAAAAAGGGTCTAAGTGCCGGGCAGTGGTGGCACACACCTTTAATCCCAGCACTTGGGAGGCAGAGGCAGGCGAATTTCTGAGTTCGAGGCCAGCCTGGTCTACAGAGTGAGTTCCAGGACAGCCAGGGCTACACAGAGAAACCCTGTCTCAAAAAACAAACAAACAAAAAAAACAAAAACAAAAAAACAAAACAAACAAACAAAAAAAAGGGTCTAAGTGCACATAGCTCTGAGGCCTAGACTTCTAGTTCCTTCCCAGTGGTTAGGCTCCACCCCGGGAAGGCCACAGCCACTGGCTACAAAAATCATGGGAAGAGTGGACACCACACAGTGGGCATCTCCACAGCTTCTCACCCTGTCTTTATCACCCTGGAACCCTGGGGCAATGGGTCACTCTGTGGAAGGTTCCATATAGGCTTCTTAGAATTCATGGAAGGAGTCGGCACAACCTGCCCTAGTTATTTTCTTAGCCCTTTACAGTCTGACTTTCTAGACTCTAGTCTATCTCCCCCAGTATTGGCACTCCTCCTGTTCCAGCCCACTGTTACGAATCAATGTCCTTAAGACTCAGCAAATAAGCCGGCTGGTGGTGCTACATGCTATTAGTCCCAGCACTCAGGAAGCAGAGACAGACAGATTTCTGAGTTCAAGGCCAGCCTGGTCTACAGAGTGACAGAGCTACACACAGAGAGATCTTATCTCAAAAACAAAATCAAAAACAAACAAACAAACAAAAGACTCAGCCAGTAAACGAAGCTTGCAAGGCCCAGGAGGTTCCTGAAGCTCAGGAGATTCACAAGGCCCCTCCTCAGGGTTACATAAGCACTAACAACTGCTGCGGAGAGGAGACTTAGAGGAGGGAAGGATGCAGCTTTGGTGTGGGTGTTTCAGTGATACAGCTGACTCTGGGTTGCCCACACTTCTGTAAGTGACCCCTTTGTTCGTGCCTCTGTAAGGTAAGCTCACTGCTTTGCTAAGTTAGGCTTAGGTAGAATCGTTTCTTTGATCTGTCATCCGGAGCAAATCACCCAACCTGTCACCGCTCCATGACACCCATCCCACCTCCCCTGTCCTAAGTTGGTGCAATTTTCTGCCCCTCCTCCCTCCCCTCCCCCACATTCCACTTCATATCTCTTGCCCACGCTGCTTCCTGTCTAGAAGGCCCCTAGAGACTCCATAGAGCACCATTGTCATTCATCCTTTGCAAAAATACTGGCTACAGCGACTCCCGTTCCTTGGCAAGTGTGGCACCTGTCCCTTGCCACTCAAGTTTTGATCTCATAAGACATTTCTTTCACCAGACCTAGAACTGTATCTGTGACCAGGGGTGAGGCCAGAGCATAGGGTCCTCTCCCCATGTGGCCCAGGTCAGTACCACGGACCCAGAGACAGTATCTCCATTGAGCGCACACAAGCCACATGCCACCTGTCCCGGGGTCACCTACGCATAGGAGCCGAGTCACTTCTAACTTTCCCCAGCCTCAGATTTTTTCCCTGTACAAGGAGCCACAGTATTCCACTTGGAACTGCTAGGAGAGAGTCTCAGAGGCTCCCATGATGGGGTGAGCAAGGAGGATGGGGTACAAGTTGGGGAAGGTCCTGGCTTCATTTTCCTGACAGAACCCACTGCCATTCTGTTAGCTAATGTCCTCGTTGCTGTGACAAAAACCTCTGACAAAAGCAACTTGAGGAAGGAAAGGTTTATTTTGGCTCACAGTTTGAAGGTACACCATCCATCATGGCAGGAAAGGCATAATGGCAGCAGTGTAAGGTGGCTGGTCCTATTCACCTGCAGTCAGGAAGTAGACAGAAGTGAATGCTAGAGTTCAGCTCAGTTTCTCTTTTTTTATTCAGACTGGGTCCTGCCTGCTTTCAGGATAGATCTTCTCACTTAAGCCTTAATGGAAATGCAACCCAAAAGTAAGTGTGTGTGTGTGTGTGTGTGTGTGTGTGTGTGTGTGTGTAGCTAGGGAGGTTCATGCAAGCACCTGGAGAGGCCAGAGGTATCTGACTCCCTTGAGCTAGAGTTACAGGTAAGGCAGCCTGACATGGGTGCTAGGATTGGAACTCATGTCCTTTGGAAGAGCAATATGTGCTCTTAACCGCCGATCCATTTCTTCAGCCCCTCCGTGGGCTCCCCTGAGCCCTTCTCTATGGCACAGTCTGGGTGACCAGGGAGTTAGGCATGGACAAGCCTCAGGGGGAAACCTCCTGCCAGGATGAATTCAAGTCTGGGGTACTAGGTTTCCAAAGGTCAGGTGGCAAGAATCCATATCACCAGCTCTATGGGGACACCTGTCTTTGGAATATCCTGTCTGCTTGTCCCCAGAACAGAGGCCCCAGACTGGGCTATGTACTTAAGGAACTTGGAAAGCTCTAGTGCTCATCAACAGGCCCAATTCAGATATTGGAAACTCTTTGGTCCTGTCCCCCAGTATCAGCGCTTGTCATTTGTCAGGGAACAAGGCTACCAGGTCCCACAAGTTTCTCAAAGGGGTGTCTCTAACTGTATTCAAAACCCCTGAAGAATGCAAGGAGGAAACCCCACCACACAATCAGGGACTCAACTATGAACAGGAATCAGCAACTGAACAGTGATGACACACGCCTTGAATCCCAGCCCTCGGGATGTCTAAGTTCGAGGCCAGCCTGGACTACGGAGTGAGTTCCAGGACAGCCAAGGATACACAGGGAACCCTGTCTCAAAAGTAAGTAAGTAAATAAATAAACAAATAAATAAATAAATATCAAACCCACCAGGCAGGTACCACTCGGTACAGTGGCCCACAGCTATAGACCCACCATCCATGCTGCCGGTGGCTCCGCGGTGAACAGAGCTGTGGATTTACAGCAACCACAGCCTCCCTAGGTTCCCTGGCTGCATTTGAACAGTAGCACACTGCTTAAATGTGCGTTTTTATTACTTTATTATAAGTAAAAATATTGTAAAGCCATCCGATGATTAGCCAGCTGTCTGCTGCAATGGGAGGTGGCACTCTGAAGAAACCCCAGGCTGTCGTGGCTTTCTGGTGAAGTTGGCCCCACATACGCCAGGCCACAAGTTTCTGGGCTGGGAATGGGATAATTGCACCCATTTATCTTGCTATAGTTGAAAGTGCAAGAATCATAAAGCAGCACAATGTTGGTGGCCTTACAGGGAACAGGAGCAATGAGGTGGCTGGAGCCCCACACATGCTAGCGAGAGGGAAGGAAGTACAGCTGGGAGGGGCTATAGCACCCAGGCCACGCCCATCCCCATCCAGGTCAACGCTCAGGTGAAAACCAACACTTGATGACCGGTGTTCTGGATCGCAGAAGATGACGGCGGCGGCGGCGGCGGCGGCGGTAGGTCAAACAAATCTATGACTAACAATATCCGAGAGACAAGTGAAACAGCACAGAGGAAAAAATCACCACGATTTCTCAGTCTGAAGCAAAAGTGGCACGGGAAGCCTGCAGGGCCTTATGGTATTTTTTTATTATGGTAAAATATATATGCATAAAATTTGCCATGCCAACCATTTTTCAGGGGCCAACTGGCAGGAAGTATTTTTGCAGTATTGTACAACCAGGAACGTGGCATTTTGACTTTCTTTTTTCTTGGTTGGGAATAGGAATGGGCTCTTGTGCGTGCTAGGAGGGTGATCTACTATGGAGCCACGCCCCAACCCTTGGCGGGGGGTGGGGGTGGGGGGATTCTACGCAGGTGCTCTTCACTGAGCCACGCCCCCAACCCCTCTGGGGGATTCTAAGCAGGTGTTCTCCACCGAGCCACACCCCCAACCCCTCACTGGGGGATTCTAGGTGAGCTGCATCCTCAATAGTGCGTTAACAATATTTTTAATTATTCTCAACATTCAGCCTCTTTTCTAAAGTAAAGACTTCTGGTAGGTCTAAGCCTGGATAGTTCTGTCCAACTGGCCCTGGGAAAGCCAATGAGCCTAGGATACACCGGGGACACTCTTGGGAAGAGGAGGACCTTCCCAAAGAGAGCAGGAATTGAGGGTGGCCAACTTCCAGTGATGCATGGGTGCAGTACAGGTGAGGGTGAGTACTCAGACAAGAAGAAAACCATCAGAGAACATTGGCTTCCCTGGCAGCCGGTACAGTTGTACGTTACTCACTGTGCCTGGGAATCAAACTGTAATCTTTGGGTTAGAACACCAAGCACCCGTAGTTGCCCAAGCCATCTCTCTAGCACCAAGACACCCATTTTACATGCAGGAAGACTGATCCTTGAGATGAGTCTGGGGAGACGAGAGGCCATGACACAGGTCTGAGCTTTAGAGCAAAAAGCCTCTCAGGTCAGCTAATGTCTTATCTGTAGCTTCAAAGTCTTTCAAGGAGGGCTGGGGTGGTGGCTTAGTCCACAAAGCATGAGAACCCAAGGTTCAACTCCAGAGCTCACATTAAAGAGAAAGAATAGAACTGAGGATGATAGTATATATTTGTAATTCCAGCTCCCGGGAGGTAGATGCAGGAGATGCTTTGGTGCTCACTGACCAACCAACCTAGCTGAATCCACAAGTTCCAGGCTGACAGAGAACCTGTCTCAAAAAAACAAAGAAAAACAAAACAACCTAAGGTGGATGGCAGCCAAAAGAAAATGATACCTAAGATTGACCTCTGACCTCCACACCACGTGTGCACACACCTGCTCACACACAAAATCCTCCAAGAACACAAACCAACGCATCTCACGAGCACGCGCACACAGGCACACGCACACACACACACACACAGCCCAGCTGGACCAGCTCAGAATGCCCGAGGGTTCAGCAAGGCTAGAGAAAGGAAATTCAATGTGACAAGGGGACGAGTAGGGAGGGGAGAGGAGCCGCAGCTCCCTGGCCAGTCACTTTGATGTCCCCCCCATAAAACTTCTCAAATTACAAAAGAGAATCACTCTTGAGTCTTTAAGTGGCTCCGAATAAACCAACTGTCCACAGATACAATGAAGACCGACGCTGGCTCTCGGGAACAAGGCTGAGGAAATTGTCAGTGTTGCCTTGAATATTAAAAACTCGCCCACAGAAACACCCGGAGATCCATCTCAGGGGAGACGGTAAGAGGCACCATCGCGGAGGTGCTCTCGTAGGACAGAGAAGACCAGATACCCAGGAGTCTCCTGTCCGTGAGCAGGACAGACTGGCTGCACCGGAAGTTGGGAAGGGTGACAGGTGCTGGAGAGAAAGCTGCAGCTACCCTTCTGCGTGCAGAGACCAGCATTCTTGCTGCTTCAAAAGCAGGAATCTCCACACACACAAGTCCCAGGACAAGATGCTTCAAGATATGGACACATTTTTCCACTGTGCCCTCTGTATACCAGTCAAGACTCTAGAGATAGACTCTTCCTGCCCCTTCTCTGCCCTGACCTCAGGAGCTTGGTATCCTTGTCAGCTCCTGAGTACCACCATCCCTGACCCTGATACTTTCTCCTGGGTGGTCTTGGTGGTCTGAGCAGGGGAGGGTGGGCTTAAGAGAGTCTGGGAGACAAGCTGATCTATAGGAAGCAAGGACATGAAAGAGACTGTCTAAAGGGCCCATCCAGGAACTCCTGGGCAATGGTCAAAGCCCCCATGAACACCTTAGTCTGGGTAGGTCTCTAGAATCACTCACACTGTAAGGTCGTCATTTGTTCCTCTCATGCATCCCTGGCCTTGCTCACCTCTGGCTACCCACTGATCTGGCTAAGGCTAGGGACACAGAAAGCAGAAGAAAATCCCATACTGACTCTCAGAAAATCCATAGGAAGGACTGAAGATGTTGCTCAGTGGTAGAGCCCCTGCCTAGAATCCCCCAGTGAGGGCCTGGGATGTGGCTCAGTGGTAGAATATTCTGTGGAACATTTAAAAGAACTTAGGTTTCATCTTACACACACACACACAGAGAGAGAGAGAGAGAGAGAGAGAGAGAGAGAGAGAGAGAGAGAGAGAGAGAACAAGACCACCCTTGCCCAGGTCAATCTTACAGAGAGAGACAGAGAGAGACAGAGACAGAGACAGAGACAGAGACAGAGAGAGACAGAGACAGAGAACACAAGACCACCCTTGCCCAGGTCTCAATTCAGGGGTGTTGACCAGGGCCAACAAGGAAGGTTCTGGAAGCTTCTGGTAAAAACCCAGAGAGCAGGTGGCTGGAGCGGCAGCAGGCTAGTGTTGCCCTCCAAGCAGCCTTCCTGGTAATTAAGAGTAAACTTTGTAGCAATGTCTCTCTTTAGCTGTTGTCTCACGGCCTCCCAAATGATAAATTGTTAATGAACACCTGGTACAATACTAATGAAAGTGAGATCCTCATGTAAATAAAGAAAATTTAATAACTTAACAAGGTGGATTAAAATGCCCAGCCTCTGCTGCAGCTAATCTGGGCCAAACACCCAAGAGCTGCCTTCTAAGCAGGCGCCAGCACTAACGCATTCACCTCCGTACGCTTGCCAAAATATAATTAATATTTTAAAAATTTATAAAACTGAAATCAGAGGTCTTGATTGTAACAAACAAAATATCCATCTTTAATCGGCTAACCAAAGGTCTTCTGCTCCCTCCACCCCGCCCCTGCCTCAGCTCCCTCCTCCCACCCAGTCCTCCTTTGAAAAACACAAACCAGCATCCAGGAAGGAAGGAAGAGCCACACCTAGATAGGTAGTGGGGCACTGAGCATGCGCAGTGTAAGTTCTGGGTTGGTGTCTCAGCTCTGGTTCATACTCTCCCGGGGCAAGCCTCTCACATACATTCTCTCTTCGAGAGCCAGGCTTGGCTCTGACCTCCAAGCGTTCTTGAAAGAGATCTTCCTGGTCTCATAGACAGCTTCTGGAACAGCAGCCACTTCCAGGGGTGGTTGAGGTCTTATCACCCCATATCGGACTCAAAACAGAAAAGTCTTCAGGCTGAATGCTAGCCTGGGAGAAGATGGGCCTTAGGGGGCTCAGCTGTGGCTTCCCTGTCTTATAGAAGAAAGTCACTGAGGTCCAGAGAATATCTTTGCCCTGCCCAGATTCCCAGTCTACTAGGTAGGAGAGAATTTCCACTCAAACCAACTCCTGGACACTGATCAAGGGATGAATCTGCAATCTTAGTCAGTCTTGCTCCAAACTGGCGACCCAGGACATAAGCCATTGGCCTTGACCCTTCAACATGGGTGCCAATGGTGGTTGGACCACAAGTGATGCAGTGGGGGAGGCATGAAGGGCTTTGTAGGCCACTCACCACTGACCACTGACCCAAGAGAAGAGAAGGCAGGTATAACTCTGCATGTCTCCTCCCTGTGCACAAGGGGAAGTCTGCACACATTATGCTCTTACTGTGTGTCCCAGGGGGAGGAAGACAGGGTCTTGCCTATATCTGCCAGCTAGAAAGACAGGTGTTGACCTAATCTACAACAGGCTAAGGATGTAGACCCGTGCTCAGTGGACCGAGCGCTCCCTAGCCTATGTGAGGCCCTGGCTTCCATCCCCAGCACTGAATAAAGCAGGCATGCCTCATGCTTGTGATCCCAGTACTTGGCAGGCAGAGGCAGGAGGATCAGGAGTTCGAGGTCACTGTCAACTACATGGTGAGTCTGGAGTCAACCTAGGCTTCAAAAGGAAAAGGAACAAAAAGAAAGAAATAAGGAAGAAAAACTGGCAGTGGATCTCATGTATCAAAACTGGCTCAGAAGAGTCAGAGTCAGAGGCCATATGGGGAAATGACTGGTCCAAGGGCCTTAGTTTGGTCCCTGAGACCCTCATGGTGGAACAGGAGAACAAACTCCCTACAGGTTGCCCATTGACCTTCGTGTGTGTGTGTGTGTGTGTGTGTGTGTGTGTGTGTGTGTTTGCATGCACATGCACACAGAGAGAGACAAGAGACAGAGAGAGACAGAAACAGAGACACAGAGATAGAGAGAGACAGAGAGAGGCAGAGACAGAGATAAAGAGACAAAGAGACAGAAACACAGATACAAAGACAGAGAGACAGGGAGAGAGAGGCAGAGACAAAGCTAGAGATAGACAGAGAGACAGAAACAGAATCACAGAGACGGGAAGAGAGAGACAGAGAGAGACAGACAGAGACAAATAGAGAGAGGCAGAGACAGAGCTAGATCTAGAGAGACAGAGACAGGGAGGAAGAGAGGGAGAGAGAGAGAGGGAGAGAGAGAGGGAGAGAGAGAGAGAGAGAGAGAGAGAGAGAGAGAAGGGTGAAAAGTGGCCAGGAGCAGTGAACTTGACAGATGGCCCTTCTGCCACAGTGGACAAGCAAGGTGACCTATAGGAAGAAACTCAAGTAATGAAAAGAGAGGGCCAGCCAAGCTGGCTGATAGGCAAGAATGTTCCAGAAAGAACTTTCTAGAATGCATTGTGTGTGCAAGAGAGGCACAGCAGGAGGGAAGGGGCCCTAAGGAGCAACTGTGGAGGAAACCTCAGGGACCTTGGGGCACAACAGCCTCCATCATAGAGACTTCTCTTTTCTTTTTAACATTTTTTTTCAAGACTTTATTCTGCACGCCTATGGGTGTGTGCATGCCATTGCACACACATGCTCCCTGGAGCATGTGGAAGTGAGAAGACCGCTTTCAGGAGTCAATTGCCTCTTACCATGTCTCAACTCCCATGGTCAGGCTTGGTGGCAAGCACCTCTACCCACTGAGCCACCTCACTGGCTCCCTTACAAGGACCTCTTCCCCAGCTGTCCCTGTGCGTGAGCCCCGGAAGCTTTGCTGTGTGAGTCGGAGCCCTGGCCACTTGCCTCTGGTGTCCCGGGGATTTAATGCATCACAGTGCCAGGGTCTACACAGCCATTCTTCATTGCTTGACCTCACTTTTAATTAGAGACTAAATTATTCATGCCATTTGATGGGAGACAGAGAGCGTGGGAGGTGCCTGGGCCCAAGGCAGGCTCAGCCCTCCAAGTCAAACAGAAGGGCGGGGAGAGAATGGGTTTCTTGAATGGCTGCCATCAAGCCTCCTCCTCCTGTACCAGCTCTGCTCAGGCCTCTGATGTCTGGCCACTGACTGGAGGAGTCAACAAAGGGCTGGGGGCCCTGGGGACCTAGAAGCAGAGAGTGAGCCTTTCTTCATATCCCAGCCTGCTGTTCAAGAGGAGAGGCAACTGGGGTCCCATGGATAGGTGGGGCTCATGGTGTGGTGTCCAGCCCAGAGGACTTGACCTGCACCTGAGAAAGGGAGGGAGAAGGCTTAGCCAGAAGAAGAGAGAATTCTCCTGTCTAATACCTCTTCTCCGCCCTCCACCCTATGTGTGCCTACCTTTGTGTGTGACATCTAATAACTGCAGTGCACAGTGGGTCACAGCACGCCTCTGAGACTCCAGGGCAGTGTCAAGAACTGACCCCTTGACCCTGGCTGGCTCCTTGTTCTTCATAGCTCCAGGGAGCCACACAAAAGAAATACCACACCAGGCCTGCAGGAGGCAGTGATGTGTGAAGGGGGGTCACGGGGCCCTGCCCCTCCTCCATCCCAGCTTTTACCTCTAGCAGAGCAAGCCTGTGAGGCTTCCTCTAGGGGCAAGGACGAAAAAGGTTGGTAGTTGGTGGATCCCAGGACTGGAGAGAAAAAGAGGTCACACAGAGCCGAAGGGGAAGTCTAGGGGTGGTGTTTGACCTCCAGTGAGGTGTGAGCACCCATATGTCAGATGGGGAAACTGACTCCCCAAGCAGGTCCATGAGAAAACTGGTTGGGACTGAGATGTTGTTGTTGTCTGATCCTCTGTGCTGTCACTAGGTCCCTGTGGGATATGCCATGTCATACTCAGGACACAGAAACTCATGGACCACCTCTCCAACTCCATCCAGCATGGGACACAACCCTAAGGTCTCTGCCCTCTTGTCCCAGATGGTGAAAGTGGCCTGTCACACGATCATAAGCCAGCCACATTGACCCTATCACATGACAACTCCAGAGTGCCACATGGTCCAGCCACATTGACTCCAGGTCTTTCTCACCACCACCCAACCCCTGCTGCTAGAACCTGGGATTCCAGGGGTCTCACACTAGCTTGGAAAAAAAACTGTTAAAAGATTCTTTGAGCATCAGCCTTGGCAAAGCCCAGGAAGGGCTAACACTGTCCTGGTCCTCTAGGCCTTGGGCAATGTGGACAACAGAATGGTTCCCAGTAGTTAGTCAAGGCAGAGGTAAGAGACAGCACTCTCTCTCTCTCTCTCTCTCTCTCTCTGCAAAAAGGGTAATTATACAAAAAGTCCCTGTGGGCTAGGAACGATCAGGTGGCCAGAAGGGAGGGACAGATTGGTTCAAATAAGCAATGATATAGGCCAGGCATGGTGGCACACACCTTTAATCCCAGCACTTGGGAGGCAAAGGCAGGTGGATGTCTGTGAGTTTGAGGCCAGCCTGGTCTACAGAGGAAGTTCCAGGACAGTCAGGGCTACACAGAGAAACCCTGTCTGAAAAACCCAATAAATAAGTAAATAAATAAAATTTTAAAAATACATTCATAAATACATAGAAAGAAAAAGAAGTAATCTGTAAGTCAGGAGCCCTGATGTTTGTGACTCCACCAGTCAGTGGCCCCCATAGCCACTGCTGACTAAACCAACCCTCCCATGTAGCCTATTGACTTTCAAATCCATGTTCAGCTACTGCCTGGCTGTGTCTGGTCCTCTCTGAAGTTCCATTTCCTCTTGCGTGACGTGGGGACCCTCTGTCAACCAGTCAGGGGTAGATACAGAGCCTGGAAAGAATGTTAACACACGGTGTCACCCCGAAGTTGGAGTCACCCCCAAGGTTGGAAAGCACAAAGACACATGAACAGGGGCCGGCTCTACTGTTTACTGTGTACATGGGTGGAGCATGTGGACTCCAAAGCCCAGATGGGATAGCAGGCAAAGTAGAGAGAGCCCCTGTCTGGGAAAAGGGCAGGAGCCTCCTTCCTGTCCACCTCATGCTGACATTACAGCCCCACACAGCCTCCTTTGTCCCTGAGAAGTAACAGTGCCTGGTTCTCACAGTGACCCCCTGGCAGATCAGCAGAGAAATAAATCAATCTGCCCTGGGGAGTCGCCTGGGGGACACAGGCATGTCGTGCAGATGAGGGGTGGGAACGGGGCTTCCAAATCTATTCCTCACAGAGTACCTGGGAATCTCTGCTTCTCTCCATACTATTGAGAAGAAAGTAAATTAAAGGCAACAAGATTGTTCTAACGTGCGTGCGTCCCTGTGGCGTCACAGGGTTAAATGACAGATGTTCCTCCCTGGAAAGTGACTCTAAAACGTGAGCAGTAACAGGCATCAATAGAGGAGCTTCTGGGAGACAGCAGGAGAGGGGGAGAGGGGGGCCTCCCGTGACCCCTAGGGTCCCTGTGGCCGGGATGGTTAGCCGAAGGGCTGAAGAGCAGGTGCCTCAGGGAGAGGAGCCCAACTAGTGGGTGGTGTCAGACCCTGGAAGGAGTGTGAGTGCAAGGGTCACAGAGACCTGTCACAAAACAAGACACAAGGAAGACGCTGCATCTGGAAGCAGTGTGCTTAGTCCTAAACCATGTCACCTTTAATGTCACCTTTAATGGTGTCTTGCTTCTTTTTCTGTTTGGTAGTATTGGAGATTGAGCCCAGAGCCTTCCACATGATGGGAAAGCACTCTACCACTGAGCTACACCCCAGCTCCTCACTGGGGGATTCTAGGCAGGTGCTCTACCACTGAGCCACACCCCAGCTCCTCACTGGGGGATTCTAGGCAGGGGCTCTACCACTGAGCCACGCCCCCAGCCCCTCCCTGGGGGATTCTAGGCAGGGGCTCTACCACTGAGCCATACCCCAGCCCCTCCCTGGGGGATTCTAGGCAGGTGCACTACCACTGAGCCACTCCCCCTGCCTTCTTTTCACCCTTTATTTTGATATAAGATCTCATTAAGTTGCCCAAACTACCCTTGAACTTACTCACACTGTAGCCCAGTCAGTCCATGAACTCTTGATACTCCTGCCTTGGCCTCCCAAGTAGCTGGGATGACAGGTCTGCACTATCTAAGCATCTTCAATATGACGATGGACACATGAACATCTATCGTATAATGCTCTTAATACAGTTCTGCCTACAGCCAGAGGAGTCTCCGGCCCTGGAGGCCCCTCTAGAGAGAATCACAGCTAGCATTCCCCCAGGAGCGGTTCAGACAAGATACATTGTTACTCAAGAAAGGACTTGGTAGCTGAGTGAGGGGTGAGGGGTGAAGCGCGAGGGGTGAGGGGTGAGGGGTGAGAGGTAAGGAGTGAGGGATGATGGCAGGTGACAGAGGGCAGAATAAGGGATGATGGGAGGTGGAGTGGAGGGTGACTAGGGGGAACAGGACGGGGCAGGATGAGGTGACAATGAGAGTTCATTAGTGGTGACATTCAGAGTGAGGAGGGACAGACGGGGGTGTGTGTGTGTGTGTGTGTGTGTGTGTGTGTGTGTGTGTGTGTGTGTGTGTGTGTGTGGTGTGTTAGGGAGTGCCTGGGGATGAAGCCATTGGTGATAGGGTGACGGGAAATAGGGTAAGGGCTGATGAGGGTGGAGTTGAGGAGGGGTAATGGGGGGGTGTGGAAGCTTAACTCCCCTTCTTTCTTTCTAAGTGTGGTCTCGTTCTTGAGTAAAAGATAGGGCAGTCCTTGGCTGGGTGTCTCGGCCCAGCCCTTCAATGACCACCTAATCCTCTAACGCCCTTTATCAAATACCCGGACGTTTAAAGTGTTATTAAATGCCCCTTTTTTTGGATTATAGTTTTTCACTCTTGATTATAGGGTGACTCCATAATCAAATATTCATTGGATAATGATGATTAAAATATATAATCCCCCAAAAGATGTTTAGAGCAATTTAAACTACCATTGACTTAATTAAAGGAGTTACGGGATTAGTGGTGAAATAACGGTTTTTTTTTTTCTTTAGAACTAATTTTTCGGTTCTTGAGGCTCTAAAGCCAGAGAGAGGAGGGGGTAGTGGAGATGGTAGGGGACAAGGTCAAGAGGTCACCTCTTCTCTAGGGACCTTTAGGCCTGATGAGAAGGGGTGATGGAAAAACCACAGTGGAGCCACCATGAGGACCAAACTCCAGCCTCACACACCAAGCCAGCCTGTAGGACTCCGCCCTCTGCGAGCTCTGCGAGCTGGCGATCCTAGTTCCACTGACCCTCCAGCTCCTGCATTTGTGGTCTCCTAAGCCTGGACTCATCAACACCATCAGCCCTTTTTAAAGTTTTTATTTATGTATTTATGCACTTGAGACAGGTTCTCACGAAGCCCAGGCTGGCCTCAAAGGTAGCTGAGGATGACCTGGAACGCCTAAGTTTCCTCCCACCTCTAAAGTGCTCAGATTAGGTGAGCTCTATGACTGTCATCAGATCTAAAAGTCCTTAGAGAGGAGGGGTAACCTCTTGCCCTAACTTCTATCTTCTCCGTCACCTCCATTTCTTCCTCTGGAGAAAGTGCTGGGGGTGGAACATAGGCCTTGTGCATGTTAAACAATTACTAACGCACAAAATATGAGTAAGCTGTATGGCATCCCCAGCCTGTCACCTCTGTATAACCTGGGCCCACCTCTGAACGCCAGTGTGAGAGCTAGGCTTCCTGGCAGAGCTGGCTTCTTGCTCTTGCCCTTGTCCTTCAGGGTTCACGTGGAAGGCTTGGAGTCACATGGGCCAGTCAAATGTGTGCCTGCCTCTCATATATCTCCCACATATCTATCTCCTGTCACCTATGTCCGAAGTCATCGGAAGTAGGCTCAGGACAGAAGTCTGCCTCCTGTTCAAAGTGCGTAAATCAGGTGACAGTGCCGTCCACCGGCAGATGTGTGCTTGCTCCTGTATTCACTTACCTCAGGCCATCATGTTGGTTCCCTTACTGCCCTTGCTTTAAACTATTTATGGTGGAACCGAGGGTCAGGAGCATACTGGGCTGGTGTTACTCTAGTGAGTCACGCCCCCAACTCCTCACTGGGGATTCTGAGAAGTTGTTCTGCCCCTGAGCTATGCCCCCCAGGCTTTTAAAAACTTTTTGTTGTTGCTGCTGCTGCTGCTGTTGTTTTTGTTGTTGGTTTGTTTTGGTTTGTGAGGTTTTGTTTTTATTTTTAGTTGGTGTTTTGTTTTGTTTCAGACAGGGTTTCTCTGTGTAGCCCTGTCTAACTTGGAAGGCACTCTGAGCAGGCTGACCTCAAACTCAGAAATCCACCTGCCTCTGCCTCCTGAGGGCTGGGATTCAAGGCGTATGCCACCACCTCCCTGGCTAACTTTTTTAAATTTTGGGACAGGGTCTCACTAAGTTGCCCAGGCTAGCCTTGAACTTCTAAATCCTCCGGCTCCAAACTCCCAAGTAGTTCATTTGACAGGACTGTGCCACCAAGGTGGGCTGTACCTGTTTTCTCAGATAGAGAAGTTGAGCTTCATGGAAAGAGAGGGACCTGTCTAGAGTCACAACAAGGCTGAGGTCAGCCTGGCTTTCTGGAGCCCTCTCTGGTGGTTCCCAATGTGTACACATGACAGGCAATCTGAAGAAAGCACAGTCTAGGGTAGGGGAGCCAAGCAGCTCTGTGGCCCTGTCTTTACCTCCCATCTACAGCTTCCAAGCTGAGGAGAGATCCTAAGCCACTGCACACGCAGGAGATAGTTGGCATTTGCCTGGGAATTAAGTGGCGCTCACTGACAGGTGGAGGGAATCCACCAACCATCAGCACTAATGCCCTTATGTTCCAGTCAGGGGAGGGAAAAGAAAGAAAAGCTAGGTTGAGCTCCACAACCTGTATTTACATAAATCTGCAATAACAAGCAGAGAAGACCCCCCCAGCACCCCACCATCCCACATGCCAGCTCCCTTCACAAAATCCGAGGCTATGACAAGCTTCTGTTTCCAGCTTCGAGAAGGTCTTCTTGAACCAAAGTCCCCCGAAATCAACATTAGTAAGGCAGACATTTGCTGACTTTCTGGCTGGCCAGTTCCAAATTGCTCTACCTTCCACACAGGGGACCTAGACAAGGGACAGCCATGACTGCTGGAAAAAAAGAAATTAAATGGTACCAGGGACAGAATCCAGAGCTTTAGACATATTAAGTAAATGCTCTATGCTGAACCACACCCCCAGCCCCTCACTGGGGGATTCTAGGCAGGGGCTCTACCACTGAGCCACGCCCCCAGCCCCTCACTGGGGGATTCTAGGCAGGGGCTCTACCACTGAACCACGCCCCCAGCCCCTCCCTGGGGGATTCTAGGCAGGGGCTCTACCACTGAGCCACACCCCCGCCCCTCACTGGGGGATTCTAGGACCCTATTTTTGAACGTAGGCACATTCTGAGGTTGCAGGGTCACAGATCACGAACCTGAGGCACCCCCTCCCCCCATTAAGCAGATAGCATGTGCTATTTCCCTAAATCTCCATTTCAACTCCAGCAAGAATTCTGACTCTGGTCTTTTTTTCACCGGCCTGTGTATGTTTATGTGTGTGAATGTAGCTGTGCCAGCCCACACCCTGCACCGTGTTTGGTACAAGGTCTTTGTCGGCTAAGACAGTGCTTTATACTGAGCTGGCCTGGGGGCTTCCAGGGACTCTCCCGTCTCCACGTCCCATTTCACTGTAGGGGTGCTGTGATTCCAGACGCATGCAGTAACCTCCCAACTTCTACATAGGTTCTAGACATCCAAAGCATGCTTGCATGGCAAATGCTTCACCTCCTGAGTCATCTCCCCAGACTCTGAACCACCTGAGAGGTTCATACCCCAGGACCCCTGTGATTTCTGCTGGTGGTAACTCCCTCTTCTGGCAGCACAGAGAGATCCTGGTGATTACCCTCCTTAGGCACAGCCTCCCAGACATCAGACACCTGCTTAAAGACCAAGGATGGCTCCAGATATGAGAAACTGCACACCAGGCATCCAGGCAGCTTCACAGATGATGTGCAGGCGGCCCGGCTCTGGTAGGGTCCAGCGCAGAGGCTAGAAACACTCGGATGGCCTATGGGAGCTAAGGTTGCTTCCTGGATGGAGGAGAAAGGGATACTGACAGTAAAAAGCCACCGTCTCCTCAAGCCAGAGCTCCACCCTCACTGACCTTGGCCCTATTCTGCCAGGTTGTTGCCAAAACCAAAACCAAGCAAACAAAAATCCTGCAATTCAGTCAAAGATTGCACGCCCCCTGCCCCGAACCGGACCTTTGAACCTACAGATGTCTGTAGTAACTCGGACAGTGTATATGATCTCCTGAGCCACACACAACCAAAAAGGGTCTAGCTAAGAATATCTGTAAGATATTCTTACAGACGAAATAGCTTGTTGTGACAGCATGGACTGTCATCCCAGTACCCTGGAGGCTGAGGCAAGAGGATCAAAAGTTCAAACCCAGCCTGGATTCCAGGAGACCTTTATCCAAATAAATAAATAACAAGACTCCCCGGAGAGGGTCAGAGTAGGTGTCTGTCACAAAGGGAGAAAGTGAAACCTGAGACCAGCCTTGGTGGCATTCCTACCCCACAAGTCCAGAGACCCTGCGTCCACATGATTAGCAGCCAATCAGGCAGGTCCTGAGCTCACCTTCAGTCTTCCGGCTCCCTGTACCCAGGGGCGGGGCTGTGGTCTCCATCCTGCCTTGTCCTGCCCTGCCTAAGCTCCCAGCAGGAAGCTTGCACCAAATTTGCTTCGAAGAAGGCTAATTTGACCCACTCTTGGCCTTTAGCCAATTACAACCCCCACCCCACTCCCGCACCAATGTCCCTTGGCAGGTCCTGGGTGAGCTCGTCTATGTAAGAAAGTCAAGTCGTTCTGGGATGTGGATGTCCCCACCAGAGAGGTAGGATTGCATCCTGTCAGCCTCAGTGAGATCCAAGTGAAAGGGTGTTCTCCAATACCAGTGAACTATTCAAAACCCCAGCACCTGTTTGGTCTTCTACCCTTGAAAGAACAGCTGGCCATCCAAGGCTATTTCTATGAAGCCGAGCAGAAGCAACCGTCTGTACAGCTCTGCCTCCAAATCGGTGCCTGTAGATGGGTAGCCTGAAACTAGGGATACAGTGAGGCCACAGGGTGAGAAAAGAACACCCGCGTGGCCCTTCTGGTCCCAGATGCTCCCGGGCTGCTGGGGAGGGGAGGGGTCTGGGGTGAACAGGGCGGAGGGAAAGTTGCCTCCCAGCTCTCAGGGGCTGCAGAAGGACGGCTTTGAAAATGCTGCCAGGGTATCAACAGCTCCGTAAGGGTGGTGTTGTAGTTACACTTTTTTTTTAAATTAAGTGAATAATTAAAAAGAAGTTGATTATCAATTAGCTAATTAAATAATGTATTCTACTTTCATATTCTCCGCTTTTCCCTATTTTTTCTTCCTTATTTTTTCCTCTTTTTTTTTTTTTTTTTTTTTTTTTTTTGGTTAATCACTGTGGCCGCGGTAATGAGCCGCCTCGGGTTGCCAGGCAACCAGCTCCCAGTTACACAGCCGCAGCTGCCTCCCGTCAGCGCCCTGACGGCTGAGCACGGGGCTCCGCGCCCAGGCCGGGGACCACGGGAGGGCGAGGTCCCCTCAGGGGGAGGGGAGGGTCCTAAAAAGGGAGGGATAAAGGTCCTGGCCCTGGGAAGGATAAAATCCTGAAGGTCAGGGACCGCGGTTTCCCCCAAAAAGAAAAACAGACGTCACTGCAGGGAGGGCGGGAGTCCTCTCTGTCCGAAGGTTGAGGATTGGAGGGCAGGAGCGTGGTCCCTGAATGAGGCCAGACCCTGGAGGAATGGGGGAGTTCCCCAAAGGGAGGGGTGAGAGCGCACTCCAAGCTTTTGGCAGTCCTGGTAAATCCCTTCCTTTTCTGCCCTGGGAACCTTGGCCTTGGCCGGGCATGAATCTGGGTCCTCAGCTGCCTAGCTCGCGCCACAAAGACCGTGAGCCTCAGTTTCCCAGAGCCAGAAGCTGTGGTCATTGCAGCAGAGGACCAACTGATAAGACACCGGTGGTTCGGGCAGGAGCCAAGCAGAAGGACCTGAGATCTGAGGTCTGTCCAAGTCAGACAGGGCATGGGGGAAAGCGAGGCCAGCTGAAACTGGAGCCACCAGGCAGGGATCCTGCTGTGGTCAGCACACAACGTCCCCCTCCAAGACTGAGAACGAGTGGGCGACTAGAGTCCCCCTGGGGGCCTCCCTGCTCACTGGTGATGCTAAGTCTTCAAAGCCACCACGGCCTCTGGATCTGTGGTAGGTCCCGCCCACGCCTGTGTCCCCAGCCTCTCCAAAGAGGCTAGGTGGGAACTCACTGTTGAGCACCCTGGGGCTCGGACACTTCCAAGATCCAGCGCACCCCCTCGAGGACCCTCCCTCCCTCCCAGACTCTCTGTTTTTCCCCGTGGTCCCGAGCCCAGCGCCGCGCGCGCTCACTTCCCCCACCCCTGTTCGCTTGGTTGTTGTGTGTGTGTTTTTCTCTAATTCTCCGGAGTTACTCTTTTGTTGCCAATTGCTTCTATGCCCCGAGGCCACGCTGTAAATGAGATGTTACATCTGCGCCGATCTAAGTAAACACTTTATAAATGTATAAATAAGTGAATAAATAACGAAAGAGCCATCTCAGAGACCCTCCAGGCTGGCAGGGCTCCGGCCCGAGCGTCGACGCTCCCTAGACCAGGCCTTGGGGTGGGGAAAGTGGGTGCAAACCTAGTATCTAAGCCCCTCTTCCCACAGGGTGGTGGACAGGACCTGC
This sequence comes from Uromys caudimaculatus, assembly GCA_028551405.1. Lineage (NCBI taxonomy): Eukaryota > Metazoa > Chordata > Mammalia > Rodentia > Muridae > Uromys > Uromys caudimaculatus. The sequence goes on from CM052721.1 coordinate 12,823,253, forward strand.
TGGCTTCTTCCAAGTGTACTCCCTTTCTCTCCTCTTTCCAAATTTTCCTCTGGCCCCCACTGCCCGAAATAGTCGGGGTTTGATGCTTTGACCCACCACTTTTCAAACAAAAACAGAGCAGGGCACTTTTTTTTTTTTTTTTTTTTTTCCCCCCGAAACAGGGTTTCTCTGTGTAGCCCTGGCTGTCCTGGAACTCACTCGGTAGACCAGGCTGACCTCGAACTCAGAAATCCACCTGCCTCTGCCTCCCAAGTGCTGGGATTAAAGGCGTGCGCCACCACTGCCCCGCCAGAGCAGGGCACTCTTAACCCGGAGTATGCCGCCCAGCACCCAGCATTTCGGCGCCCGCCCCCCCTCCCAACCTCTGGTAAGGCCTCAGGACTTGGGTGATTGCAGAGGGGAGTCAGTCTTAAGTCCTAGAAGGCATCAAAATAACTCCACCTCATTGTGTCTAGGACTAGAGCGGAGACCCTGGGCCAGATAAACTGTCACAAACCCGTTAAAAATCAACGGCCACCAGAGTACTGGCCTTCCAGCCCTGGCCTGTGCTCCAGGTCATCCAAGCAAAGGAGGAAGCAGGCCAGCTCTGAAATCCCAACTCCAAGCCCCTGAACTTCCCAATTATCACGGATAACAAGACCAAATGAAAAAGTACTCATTGAGTAACTGATATCAATTATGAAAGCCAGCTTTGGAGTCTGGTATAAACGATAGGGGAATTGGCTTGAGAGAGAGGGAGACAGACATGTTATTATTTACGCCAGATTAAGAAAGTATCTAATTTGCTGGCCTTCCCCTCCCCATGGGAGTCAGCGTCAATTTTATCATTGTTCCTCCGATTTTAATATTCTCTAAATGAATTACTATTGAGCGAGGTAGTTAGTCAATAGTTTAATGCAATTAATTATCTTTAAATCGCTTTGTTATCTTTTTTTTTTTTTAAGCATAAAAGAGTCTTAACTCTAGCTCCAGTATGTGTTTAAAGGAAATTGGATATTGCAATATTTTTGTGGGGTCTGGGCACAGGGAACTAGGGTGATGAGGTGCTTCTCCTTATTGCAGCTGAGAGCATTCGGATCTCCTCACTGCACTGAGCACTGGGAGACCCTTCACCAGTGAGACACAATCTACAGCAGGCAGGGGAGGGGGTGTTGGGGGAGGGATAGTCGGATTAGAGGGGCTGTTTAAGTGAGATGCAGTCCAGAGACTTACTTTAGCAGCTAGGGCCTCATCTGTTTGTTTCTAGTTTTAAAAGAGCAGAGAGGGAAAGTTACTTACAGGCCACCCTTGGTCCTGTTTGTTTCTGGAGTCGCAGGAGCTCTTCCTCCGTTCTGCTACCGTTCTGTGAGTCAGTCTCAACTTGTGTTTATCAAAAAGCCAAGCTGGGCCTTTCCCGGGGGCTAACCCTGGTTTCTGCACCTCCAAGGACAGAGGCACAGAGGGTACAGTCTTGTGACCCTAAAAAGGACTTGGAAAAGAAGGAAACTTGGGAAAGAACGTGGGACAGAGGGATATTATTCTCACCCTCACTTTTGTTCTTGTTTATGGGGAAAGGAGAGGAACACATCTCCCCCCTCCCCGCATCCTAATGACTCCTCTCTAACGCCAGCTGTTGGGCCAGAGACCAGTGGGAACCGGCGACAACCAGAGATCTGTCTAGGACTCTGGGGCAGAAGTTTTGGGGGAACTGCTAAGAGGAACTTCCTAGTTATCAGCACAAAAGAGTCAGTAGCCTTGGTTCAAATTAAGGATCAGGTCTTCTGGTCCCGGTCCCCAGCCCCTTGGCGCCCCTCCCCTTAGTACCAACAGCAGTTAAGAAAGTTGGTTTGGGTGGGTGAACTTCTACTGTGGACTAGAAATGAGAGGGACCAGAGGAACCAGAGAGAGAGAACTTGGCTCCCAGCAGACCCAGAAAGAGCACCTTCTGGGATTGGGGGTGGGGCCAGGGTGCAGTAGGGAACCGGATCACCTTGCAGACAGCTTTTACAGGCTGTAAGATCACCTTACAGCCAGGCCAGAGGAGGGAAGATGCTATCAAGGACCTGCCTAGGCCAAGTACCGAGGATACCGTGGGGCTGTCTACCGGGTGTGTGCAAGTGTCCCTGTGGCCGCAGGTGTATGAACGGTTGTGGTGTGTAACCCAGCCACCAACAAACCTCTGCGGACTGTCAAGACAACCCCTGAGCATTTTCCTCTCCCACCCTCAGCCCCTAAAGAAACGCCGGCCCTTCTCACCATTCAAGGAAAATTGAATTCCCCCCGAAATAGCTCTAAGGACAGGACCTGGTATTTCATAGTGTTTTAAAAGTAATATTCCGTTTGTCCGGGCCGTGAAATAAGGGCACCAGGAACGCTACAAGAAATAAAAAGAGTAATTTCTCAGTGGAGACGTTGCCCGTTTCCAATTCGGCGCTGGGGATAGCAGCTTCCCGGATAGGGGGACCGCGGTCAGGCGGGGGCTCTGGCCTCCAGGCCCAGGCCCCACCCCACCCGCATAGCACATCTGGAATTGGCATCAGAGACCTGCGGTCCGGAAGTTCTCACACTTCACGACTCATTAAGTGCAAAGCTTGGATTCCTCAGAAAATGGGGGTAAGAGGGTGGGAGTTATGCGGATGGGTTATACCGGGGGTAGTGGCCCCAGTCCACCTCCGCTGCCCTCCCTTTCTAAGGAGGACTTGGGCACACCAGCCTTTCCTATCCTCCCCAGAGCTTGCAAACTGTCCAGGTATCCACTTCCGCAGGCAGGCCCCTAAAGCACCCTGGCTGGGTTAAGGGGTAACTACAGAGGGGATGAGAGACCTTCTGGTTCAATATCCTGCTGCGGGGGAGGATGGGCCTCTGTGGGTAACGTGGGGGAGGAGGGGACATCTCTAGCAAGAGACCTGGCCTCTGAGAAGATTTGTTTAGGCCCACCTAAATGATGGGGAAGTGCCGTCTTGCGGTCTAGAAAGCTGCTGGGCCCCACAGGGACTCGGCAGGACCCCCTTGGCCTGGGGCTCCCGGCAGGGCGGCCTCCCAGCCTGCCTGCCTGCCACTTCAATCTGACGTTTGCAGATACCGTAAAGTCTGAAGGGGATACTTTAGGGCTTAAAATTACAATTGCTTCTACTTAGATTCATTTGATGGCCGGAGCAGTTTCCGGAAGTTAGACATTCGTCTATGGGTTTTCAATATCTTAAATGTTTAAAAAGGTTTTACTCTGTAGTTACACTGAGCGAAATTAAAAAGAAACAGTAAAATGTTTGAAATGAAGTGCATAATGCTTAATAAATTTAAAATGAACAAAGACTGCTATATTGCCAGCAATATCATTCTCTGCCCAGGGGCATTAATAAAGACTGGAGGTTTGGAGGGGGAAAAAAAACAATATTTTCTATTAAAATTCTGCGCTGTGTTTCAATATTAAAAGGGTATATGATGAATTTCCAGTGCTACCCAGCCGGGGTCAGAGATTAATTTCATTTCTTTCTGGTCAGCATTCTGTCGATAATTAATCAAAAGCAGTTTCTTAATGAAACACTTTTCATAAGGTGATAATTAGCAGGAAAGAGGCGGCCCGCAGACAGTCCCCCCGAGCTGTCTCATAACTAGCTAGGCGCGGGGCTGAGGTCCCGAGGCCAGGGGCGGGGAGCCGCGGGGACACTGGTTCCCCCCAGGGAAGGGGCCGGGCGCACAGCGCCAGAGCCTTACTGGCAAGCCTGGACACCCCCCCTCTCCGCCGCTCTGCAGACTGGCTTGGGATTTTCGGAAGCCTCAGAAGAAACTGGAAGCAAGAGTTGTCAGGGCCAGGCCCACCCAGCTTTCTCACAGAGGGCCTCTGCTAGGATGCTGTGTGATCTTAGGCAAGTTCCTTGGGGTCTCTGGGCTTCCCTGATCCCTCTAACGGGGAAAACGACTGAAAGCAAAGTCTCTCCAGCGGTGGACAGGGGGGTTTTGTCTTTTATCGTAACCAGCCATCTGTCCAGTAGAACTCCAGGTGAAGCTCCCTCCGGTTCCCTGGTTCCTTTACTTGGGACTGTGTCAGGCCACGTTGTGAAGGGAGGGAGGGAGAGAGAGC
>CM052721.1:12832312-12839812 GCA_028551405.1 Uromys caudimaculatus
GGTGGCGGTGGTGGTGGTGGCGGTGGTGGTGGTAGTGTGTGTGTGTGTGTGTGTGTGTGTGTGTGTGTGTGTGTGTGTGTGTGAACGCAAGGGGGAGGGAGGTGGCGCCGGGTAGGAGGGGGGATCGCGGGGGAGGCTCTGAGAGAGGAAGCTGAGCTGAGGTTGCATACATTTGTTCAATCAGAAAACACAAACACGCACACAAAAGGAAGCTCAGAGCGAGGACCTGGGGGGAGGTGTGGACTCCCCTCCCAGGCCCACTCCCCAAAAGAGGAGTGGGTCCTTGGGAGGAGGAGGGAGAGATAGGGGGAACAGCCCGAAATTTAAAAACGATGGAGCCCAGAGTTTGCGTTTGATCAACTTTATTTATAAAAAATGGTACATATATAAATATTCTTAGACATTTTTGCATTTTACAAGGCTGAGGAGTCTCGTTGTGGGGTTTTTGTGGGTTAGGGGATACGGGGTCTTTTGATCCCTCCGGAGGAGGGGACCTCACCCCAGGACCTGCAGCTGCTGCCTTGGTCCCCATCGACACAGCGTTTTCGTTTGCCTTTAAAAATAATAATAAAAAGAAGAAAACAAAAAGCAGGAGGGAAAAGCAATGTCTCTAAGAGCCGATCACCTGATTTGTTGGGAGTCTGGGGCTGAGCGAGCGGGCTCGGCTGGCTAAGTGCCTCTTCCAGCCGCGGTCCCCAGCTCAGTCCATGTCCACCTCCTCGCCCTCGGGCGGGCTGGGTCCTGTAGCAGCGCCCGGCTCAGCGGCGCCGCAAGTGACTGGCTCCTCGGGTGGGCTGGGAGCTCTGGGGCCCGGGCCAGGCGACGTTTCGAGGGGCCGGGGCGGCGGGGCCGCGGGGCAGATGGTCCCCGCGTCCGCGCAGTCGCCGGCACCGCTCTCGGCTGCCGTCGCGGCTAGGTCCCGGAAAGAAGCGGGAGCCGGTGGCCCGGGAGAGGCAACAACCTCAGGGCTGCGACGGGCGAAGGCCGAGTCCGCAGCGCCACCAGGTCCGGGGAAGGCCCCGAAGTTGGCTTGAGCCGGTGGCGCGGGGGGCGCGGGCGGCGCGGGCGGCGCGTCCTTGGGCACCAACTCAGGGCCCGCTCCGCCCTTGAGCGCAGCCTGTGGCACCAGGAAGCCGAGGGGCTGCGTGATGGGGTAGAGCAAGAAGTGGCCCTTGCCAATCAGGGTCCGAGGTGCGCACGGCAGCCCCGGCGTGAAGTCCAGCCCCGCGGTGGCCGCAGCGTTGGCTGGGGTGGCTTTGCGGCGCGGTGGCGAGTCGGACAGCAGACTCTCCACGCTGAACGGGCTAGCCTTAGGCAGGCCCGCAGTCGTCGCCGCTCCGGGCCCGCAAGGGACCGTGTCCTTGTCCGCCGAGCGGCCTAGCCGCGGCTGCGAGCCGGCGCCGCTTCTTTGGCTCGGGTAGAAGGCGGGATCGCAGGTGCCAGGCGCGGGTGGCTCTCCAGGAGGTACCGGAGCAGAACCCGCGATGCCAGAGCCGTGCGCTCCAGGGCCCTTGGCCGAGGCGGTCGGCGGTGGCGGCTCGGGTGGCTCTGGAGACAGGCCTCCGCCACCACTGTCGCTGTCGGAGCTGGGCGCGCTGTGCAGGGACAGGCCACCGGGCGAGTGCAGGTGGCGGCTCTGACTCTTAAGCAGTTTCTTCTCGTGTTTGCGTTTCTTCTTCTCCATCTTCTCCAGTTCCTTGCGAGCGATTTCCTCCGGGTCCATGGGCTCCCCGCTGCACGTGGTCGGGTGCGAGTTGTGGGCCGGCCGACCCGGGCCCTTCTTGGTGTTCTCCTTCTTTCTCCACTTAGCTCGGCGATTTTGGAACCAGACCTAGAACAGCCGGACAAAGGGGGAGGGGGAAGGCACAATCAGGCTGGCTAGCCCTCCGCGGGGGCCGCGGGCCTCCCAAGCGCGCCCCAGACAGGTCTGAGCGACCTCGGCTCCAGCGGGAGCAGCAGGAGCCAGGGCAAGCTCGCCACCGGCCCTTGGATGCTGATACTCGGGTTGCAGCTTCTGGCCAGCATCTCATCCACCCGGAAGGAGCATAGATGGGCCTCTTGGCCAGCTTCCCGCTCTGACTTCTCACCTCGGGCCCCAGGGAGCTGCCCCTTCCTCAGGCAAGGCCCGTGCGGCCTGTGACCCCGCGCTGTCCAGAGTTCCTGGTTGGGGGGGGGGGGTCCAGAAAGCAGGGCCCCGATTTGCCCTCGCTGGCGTCTCTCAGTTCTAAGGGGCCTGGCCTGGTAATGAGCAGGAAAGGCTGTGCTGAGCCGGCAGCCCTCCACGCCTGTGTTCGGGCCCCCAAGAGACGCTCAAAGCCCACATTTCAGGGTCTCCCTTGAAGGGAAATCTGGGTACTTCTTCCTCAAGAAGGGCCTGTGAAGCCGAACTTGGATGGACCTTCAGTAGCCCACCTCCCCCAACATAGTTACGCACATCATTCTTTATGCAGGACCTAGGGCCAGGGACCACAGAGCCTTTCCAAAGCAGTCCAGCTTGGCATGACCTGGGGGGGTGCTACAAGATGAGGAGGCCCGAGGCTAACCATCACCCCCACCCTCGAGAGAGCAGAGCTACTCTGTACTCCTTCATGGTCTCTGCAGGCCTTGTCTGGGATACCCAAGAAGAATTTAAAGATCACCAAAGCTCCCAAAACCACCACTCCCTGGGCCAAGGCCCGAGCCCTGGGCGAGGCTACCATCGCATGCAGTATGTAGCAATGTAAATGCTTTGTTGTGACCATATAAAGTTGGCAGGATCGCATACCAGACCGGCTCGAAGGGAGCCTGGTTTGTGCAGAAGTCTCCGAGACTAAGCCAAAACCCTGGGAAGCTTTTTCTTTTCTTTTTCAAAACTTTTTTTTGGGAGGTGTGCAATTTCCAGATGACTCCATCACCAGAAATTACTATCATATTAGAGGGGAAGTAAGAAGATTCGGACTTCACTTAAGCCACAGAACAAATTGGATAAAGGGATTTTTAAACAGAAGAGTAGGCAGGCCAAAGCCCAGGACCCAAACATTTCAGGCAAAGCTATGGTGTTAAACCGGTATTTTGCCAGCATTTGCCTCAACCCCTAGGCACCCACTAATGTCACAGACCCCAAGGCTTCTGTACTCTAGGAAAGCATCTAATTATGCAGACATTAATTCTGGAATTTTATTACGCCAAATTAACACTTTTTTTTTTTTTTAAATACTGCCTCCTGGATCCGCATGAAATCGAATAACGAAAAGGGTAGGGAGGAAGGAATTTAATGGGGAAGGATCTTAAATTCAGATGCCTTAAAAAAAAAAAAAACACAAAAAAGCTCCCCTCTTTTCCAGTGTGTTAACCGCGAAAGTTTCCACCTCCTCTTCCACGAATGCAACCTCTCCCAGCAGCCGTTTGCAAGGCGATGGATAAATACGTGTTTCTATCTTAATATTTCACAGGCCAGAGGTAAACCAACAGATCTGTCGGCTTCGGGACTGAGTGAAAGCCTCCGACAAGAGCGCTCAGGCCCGGGCCCACTTTGTCCCCTTCTGGAGGGCCTTTTCGAGCCTAGGCAGCCTTGCGCCTTTGCAGACCGTGCGCCGCGGTGGCCGCAGCCAACCTACACCCGGCTTCCCCGGATCGAACGCAGTCACTGCAGTGGCTACGGGGGCGCCACCAGGATCTCTCCCAAATCACTTCGGCACTCTCAAGTTACTCACCTCCAGATGGGAGAAGGGGTCCAACCCTCATAATCTCCACCTTGGCCAGCAGCGCGGAGCCTGAAACACCTCCCAGCCACTTAGAACAAAGGCGGCCCTGCCTCACAGCGCTCTGCACGCCTAGCGCGGGACCTCAGACTCCTTGGGCGACACCAATCTTTACCTGAACTCGGGACTCGACCAGGTCCAGACGCAGCGCCAGCGCCTCGCGCATGAACACGTCCGGGTAGTGGCTCTCGTTGAAGGCTTTCTCCAGCTCCTCCAGCTGCCAGCCAGTGAAGTTGGTGCGGGTGCGTCTCCGTTTGCAGCCCGGGCTCTCCTTGTCTGGATCCCCCGAGTCTGCGGGCATGCACAGGACGCTGCAAGGCTCAGCCACCCGGCAGATGCTCGCCCCGCTTGCACCCACCTCGGGTGCGGGGCACACGGAGGAGTGGGTCGCTACTCCCCGACGGCCTGATGCTCCCCACCCCCGAAGCCCCCCGTTGTGTTTCCCGTGTCCCCGCCTCCAGCCTACCTGCAAGTTTGAAGGGCTGGCTTTCGCCAGCCACCCCGCAGGCGGCGGGCAGCAGCGGCGTGGGGTTGACCACTGAGGCGGCTGCTGCAGCGCACGAGCCGCTGAGCAGGCCGTCGATGGAGAAGGGCACCGAGGCCGCGGCGGCGGCGGCGGCGGCGGCCGACTGCAGCTGGTGACCGGCCAGCTCGTACACGTGGTGGTGGCCCAGCGGGTAGGGGAAGCCCACCACGCCGCCCAGCGAGCCCCCGAACTGGGCATGCGGGTGCTCCAGGAGGCGACCGTCCATCATCTCGCGCGCGGGGCTGGCGGGGCGCGGGGGCGCGGACGGCGGCGGGGACAGGGGCCCGGAGCCCTACACATGCTTCGGCCCGCGCTCCGCCGCTTTACTTTATCAACATCAAGCTCTCGATAATTAGCCGCGGCCCGGGGAATTTGGGACCAATAAGAAGCGCTAATCGGCTCTGACGTCAGAGGCGTGCTGGGTGCAAGGAAACGTTTTCCATATCGATTGCTAATTATACCTGACACGCACCTCCATAAACAGTATCAGGAGCTGTCACAACAAGACGGGGTGGGGAGGGAGGGGCACCGCCGCGCTCGGCCGGCCGGGGGCCCCCGGCGAGCCCCCCACTCCTGCCCCCCGCCGCTCCCGCCCCTCGCCTCCTTCTAATAGATTTCCCTTTAAAACATTCGCCGGCGTGTTGTGGGGATTTTTCACCAGAAATGCTGTACTCTCTGAACCTTTAAAGTGATGTTGCTCCAATTACAGAGAGACATTGAGCGGCAAATAGACTGATCCAATAATGGGAGATTCATCATCCGCTCTTTCCGAAACTGTCACATTGAATTTAAAACTACAAGGGCTTCTCTACCAGCCGCCTCTCCCGGGCTGCGGGCCGCCGCGAGCGGCGGAGCAGCGGAGGGAGGAGGAGGAGGAGGCGAGCCGGGAGAGGAGGGGAAGAGAAGAGGAGAGGAAGGGGAGAGAAGTGTCCCAACAAACTGGAAGACAGAGGGGAAGAAAGAGGAGGAGGAAGGAGAAGCCCGGGGAGAGGGAGGAAGAAAGGAAAGGATTGGGCGAGGGGGAGTGCAGAAAGAGAAAGGGAGGAAGGAGAGGAAGGAATGGGGAGAAAGGAAGGAGGGAGGAGTGGAACGAGAAGAGATCCCTTCAAATAGGATGGAAGGAGAAAGCAGGAGAGGAGAGGAGAGAAGACGGGAGGAGGAGGGAAAGAGGAGGGAGGATCAAGAGAAGGGAGAATGAAAAAGGAGAGTGGAGAGAAGGGGTGGGCGAGAGAAACAAGGGAGAAATAGACAAGAACGGGGAGGAAAGTGGGAAGAGGTGGACGGAAAGACCAGAGTGAAAAGGGGAGGGGGAAAGAGGGAGGAGGAGGAGGAAGGGCTGGGAGAGGCGGGGAGAGGAGAACCTCCAAACCGTGATCCAGCCGAATGCAGCCCCCACCGATAAGGAGTCTAACCCGATGCCCTCCTCCTTGATTGGCAGTTCCCCCCCACCCCGTCAATATAGACAGGGTGGTGGCAGCTGGGGCACCCTAACCCCACTTAACTCCCACCCATATGGGTCCTGGACGCCAGCCCAGAAGAGGAAGAAGTACGGAAGGAGGAAGGACAGCGGTAACTTCGGGATAGTGACCAATGGCCCAAGCATCCCTTCAAATAAATAAATAAATAAATAAATAAATAAATAAATAAATAAATAAATAAATAAATAAATAAATCTATCTCCCTCTGAGTCAGCTCTGAAGAATGGGTTGGAAGCACTAACCCATCTATTATAATTAAATTATGTTCGCAGTGAGATGCCATTCCCTTCTCCACTGTAAAATATTGATAGTCTCAAAACTAAATCATTAGGGGACATATCCTTAAATAAGCGGCAAGCACGGGCAGTGAGCAGAGGTGGACGCGGCCAGGATGGATGGGGATGGGTTGGGGTGTATCCTTTGTAAAAGCTAGTTTGCCACCGGAGAGATGGCTTTTTGCTGGCCCCAAATTTGTAGGCATCGTACTCTGACAGTCCCAGACCGCCTGCCCCGGGAAGGGAGCCCCTGACCATCATAGCCCCAGGGCACAGTGACAAGTTTGCTTTGGGCGAAAGTGACACCAGCCAGGCTGCTAAGCCCTAAGCAGGGAAAAAGAGAGACAGGCTAGAATGGTGTGTGCCAGTCCAGTGTGTGTGTGTGTGTGTGTGTGTGTGTGTGTGTGTGTGTGTGTGTGTGTGTGTGTGCCCTGACCCACTGAGCTGACAGAGGGGGAACCTGGCTGCCCTTCCGGGTGGTTCGCCCAACACTCATGTCCGGAGCCTGGACCCCAGCCGGGCTGCAAGCCGGGCCTACTTTCTAATCTATAGTGGCTGGACTACCAAGTTGGACTTAATTACTCCCTCCCTCTGTCTCTGAAGGAGGGGGGAATGTACAGAGTTGGAGACAGGCCTGGAGGTGGGGGACACCTCTCCCCGTTCCTAGTGGCACTAGAAGGGCGCTGCAAGGGTTAATCCCGAGGTCAAGGGCCAAGAGCACTACTTTTCTCTATAATTTAATTTCTTTCGCTATAAATACTACACGTAAACGCTGCCCATCCGGCTCGATTTTGCCCGTGGCCACTGCCGCCTGGTTTTCTGTCGCGCTCGCGATCTGGAATGTGCCCGGCGCGTGCTTCGGAATACAGAGCTGTGATCAATCCAGCCCGAGGGGAGGGCAGCAGAGGGGGTGGGCGCCGGCCCTGCTCCTCGCCCATCTCTCTTTATTATAATGAATTAATTCGACTTTATTTATCCCATTTTCTGGAGCTGACAGAATGTTAATTTGAGTTGAAATTTCGCTCGCCTCTCACTCTCTGACCCCTGGCCTTCAGATTGGCGTGTTGTAATAACCTGAATCTTTCAACAGAGGCCCTGATAATTGTTACCTTATTAGCATGCAAATTGTTTAATTAATATTATTATGAAGGAGCGAACAATCCGTCCGTCACTTGACCCCTTGAGTGAGTCCGCGCGCCGCAGCCGGCTCCACGCATCTCAATGCCACCATTTCAATCGCCCAGTGGCTTTTTTTTCTTTCTCTCTCTCCTCTCTCTTTTTTTTCTCATGTGCTCGGGACCCTAAAAGAAAAAAAAAAAAAAAAAAAACTCAAGCATTGGAGTGGGGGACTTTAATGACAGTGGGGGTGGCCGAGAGGACCCCGCCCGGCTCGAGAGCTCTTCAGAGGCCCTCGGGCTGGCGGTGGCGCGACGGGGAGTCACTTGGCTCCAACTGGAGCGCGCACGTGCCCCCGCCCCCCA
>CM052721.1:12842312-12896337 GCA_028551405.1 Uromys caudimaculatus
GCTGCTCCTAATTTGCTGTGCTTTATTTGAAAGTGCAATGAAAAGTAATAAGAAGGTTAATATTTTATAAACAATAAAATTTTAGCTCCAGTGGTTGCCTTGTATTTTATAAATTCAATCTGCGCCGTGTGGCCCTCCTGTGAGCCATTTGTAACTGCCTTGCCTTCCTCACTAGATGGGCCAAGCCCAAGTCACCTTGGGCCAGGTTCCACAGCCAGGATTCAAAGTGGCTTCTTTCACCCAAGCCAGCAAAAACAAACAAACACACAAACAAACTGGTAACCTGCACAGTGTGAATCAAAGCAAGGTCCCACTGGTGCAGGCCAAGTTTAGGGTACAGGGTTCTTGGGGTGTGGTGACAGTCATGAGCCTGGGGGGCAAGTGTGCCTTTCTTTGTGTGGGGGAGGAGGGGTCTTGCCAGCTCAGCAGAGACTTGGAGCTGGCATCCCAGCTGGCCACTCTGGCCCAGTGGCAGAGTGTGCCTGGTGAAGGGGCCTTCTGTTGCAGTTGGAGTGAGGACTCCAAGGCCTGAAGCATGGACAACTAGCCTGGGCGTGCTCTGCTGCCCGGTGAGTGTGGGACTTTGTGAGCTTCGCCCTAGATCTGTACAAGCATCACCTTACTGTGTGAGGGAGGCTGGATTCTGGGGATCCGAGGCCTTGCATGCATCTCAGTACCCCTACATCCGGGAAGCAACTCAGGCCTGCAGGAAGGCCAAGGATCCATGGAAGGTTTCTACACTTTCAGAGACTCATGTCACAGTCAGTGGAGGACACTGAGGTTCAGGGTGTACCAGAAGGCTGGGTGACCGCTAACCCTAGGGAGAGGGGTACGGGGTGTGGACAGGAGGCAGGAAAGAGAGACAAGAGCAGGGACTCTGGTTGGCCAGGTGGCAGCCAGGCACTAAGATGTCCCATTTACAGAAAGGAACTGCATTCCCACCAGGAAACACACAGCTAACTGCTTCTCATCCCAATACTCATTTCAGAGTGGCTACTTCCCCAGCACCCCAGCTCCTGTGTCCTGGGTTCCTCTCCAAGGGGTCCCTGAAGCCTTGGCCTACACATCCAAGTGTTCCACAGACCCCTCAGGCCAGGGCCAGCCTCTCCCTCGGAGCCTGGGAAGGGTTAACCGTCTTTGTTATCTCTCTTTTTAATCCTCAGATGGGCCAGCGGCTCACGTTGTTCTGATCTGGTAGAGAGAAAGCGTTAACTATTATCTGCTCGGAGCTGACCATCTGCTGTAGCAGAAAATTCAAAACCCTGGAGATCTACTTATATCCACATCGTAAACGAGAAAAGATGTTTTAATTAAGGGAAATCAGGTTAACTTAGCTCTAATTTACAAGCCGCCTGCCTAATGAATTGTCTGGGCTGCTCTCTCTTTGTAGAGAGTAAATCTAGGATCCTTTCCCTCCGCAGTTCAGACACTAATTAACTAACCAAGAATTTTAGTAGCACACCCGCCTGTCGCCTAATAGTTTTACCTAAAGCCAGCCCGGTCATTGCTCGTACAAATTGCCAATTAAATGTGATTGATATAATGAAATTGGATTGTATTTTTTTCCCACTTACCTTCTTGTGTCCTCACCCCCCTGCGACATCGTACCCCCTCTGTCAAAGACCAGGCCACTCCGTACCTACCACAGCAATGCTAAACAGACCCCGGTTGGCACAGGGTATCACAGTTCCAAGCAGCACCTGAAGCCAAGGCTCGAGAAAGTTCCCGTTGAGCCCTCATTTCTGTTAGTTGGAGTTAACAGGCAAAGTCTTGTTACCAGATATTTATCCACGTTGGGAGGGCTGTAGTTACATGTTTGAAGTTAGAGGGGAAAGTGTTAGATCTAAGCAGCCATTCTCAAAATACATTAACAGTTTCCAAAATCTATATCGCTGCTTAATTAAATATGTTATCCTGTTTATAGGATCTGCGGCTAATTATTTAGAGTCATTTAATCTACTCAATTTGCACGTTAATTAAACAGCATCGGTTTGCAGCGAGAGCGGCCCGGCGGCCTGGGAGGGAAGCAGCGCCCCCTGGCGGGAATCGCACTCTGATAGACGCACGGGATGCAGTGCAGCAGGCGGGTTGTGCGGGGCGCTTCTGTGCCCAAGAGCTGCCCACCCAGCGATATTCCAGGGTAGGAGGCACTGATGGGTGGAGACCACTGGTGTTCGGGCACAGGAGGGACTGGGGTGCCAAGGGAAACCTTCCCGGGCAACCTGAGAGAGACTTTAGGGTCGCCTGTCTAGGCAGATTAAGATTTAATTCTGATTATTTGTAGGTAAAGGGATTCATCTATCTACCCAACTATCTTTCCACCCTCTGACCCATCCATCCATCTGTCCATTCATCCACACATTCTTTTACCCACCTACCTATCCACCCACCCACCTCGTGCATCCAGCCACCCATTTACCGTCCATTCACCCACCCACCCACCAATCCTCCCTTCAAAGGAGCGGGAAGCTAGAGTGCAACCTCAGGCTGGAAATAGGCGCAGAAGCCTCGCTCCACGGGCTGCAGAAGCAACTCGCATCCCTCCCCTCTCCAGCCTGGGGCGAGGGGCCCCAGGCCCGCCTGGTTAACTGGAAAAAGATGAAGCCTCGCCCCGCCCCCGCACTCGCAGCCTAATTGTTTTCTCTCTCCGGTCCCATCTGTCCTTCTCCGCCCGTGTGTATTTTGGCCTTTGTCTGGCTGCCCTACGCTGACACTCTCTTTCAAAGCCCACTTCTGTTACCCTTCACCGATCTCTTCTGCCCCATTAACCCATCGGCACGAGGCCCCGACAACAAAGGCCCGGGGTGGCACTGGCGCGCGGGCGGATCACGCATTGTCCGGAGTGGACCCTGAACGCTCGGCTCGACGGGGCGGGATGAACCAGCTACACATGGACGGGGCTGGCCTCGAATCTGCACATCCTCCGGTGCAGGCAGGCCTTGGCAGGGCCTTCGCAGCAGCTGCAGCAGGGAAAACTAATCCACCCGACCTCCTGCTTTGTCCTTCCCTGGACCCGGATGTGGCACAGCTCGAAGCTGCCCGTGGGAGGAGGAAGACAGCCCATCTCGTGGCTGAGTAGATAAGCAATATTCTGGAACTCAGCCTTGAATTTGTTTGATTCTGTCTTCCTATGACCCTCTCGGAAACAAACAAACAAACAAACAAACAAAACCGCAGCCATGATGCCAGCCTGTAGGGGTGCATTTCTGTTGGGGTTGACCGGTCTCCCCCACCCTTCTTGTTCCAAGCAGGAGGAAGACGGACTGTCACTTAAAGATTGACCACAAGTGACTACCAGAAGGCCATCTTTTTCTACAGTGGGGCTAAGTGGCAGCAAGACTCTTAACAGACATTATGACCAAAACAATTACCAGAGTGGTCTTGGGGTGAGACCTTATTTTCTTGCTGTGTAGTACTACTAAGCAAGTCTGCACATCTGAGGAAAATAACACATCTCAAGTTCAGGCTGGACAGCAGAGAAATTTGGGATGTTTTGTTTGTTTTTGTTTGGGACAGAGTCTCTCTATGTAGCCCTAGCTGGCCTGGAACTCACTATGTAGTCTCAAAAACTCAGAGATCCTTCTGCTTCTGTCCCCTAAGTGCTGGGATTAAAGGTGTGAACCATCACAGCCGACTCACTATAGATTTTTTATTAAGCTTTTAAAATTTAAAAATGTGTGTGCGTCTATGTATATGTATGCATGTGTGAGCCCACAGACATCAGAAGAGAGGCCTAGGTCCTCTGGAACAGTAGTTACAGGAGGTTGTGAGCTGCCAAGTGGGTGTTGGGAATCGAACCCCAGGACCTCTGCCACTCCTGAGTTATTTTTCCAGCCCCTCCTCCATATGTTTTTATTATTTAAGATAGAATCTTGTGTATCCCAGGCTTGCTTTGAACTCACTATGTAGCTAAGGATTTGAAACGCTCATCTCCTGCCTCCCAAGTGCCGGGATTACAGATATGAGCCATCATTCTGGCTAATTTATTTGGTTGAGACAGAGTCTTATGGATTCTAGACTGACCTTGAACTTGCTGTGTAGCCAAAGAAGACCTTGAACTCCATACTTTTCTGTCCCCATCTTTCACTGGAATTACAGATAGATGGTTTATGCATGTGTAGGGCATCAAAGTCAACGTGTCATGCATGTTAAATGAGTACTCTGCCGATTACGGTTTTTTATTTAAGATTTATTTTTTAATTATGTGTTTGTGTGTGTGCATGTACATGTCTGAGTGCAGGCACATTAAGTCAGAAGGAACTGCTGGATCCCCCGGAGCTGGAGTAGAGGGGATTGTGCGTCATCACAAGTGAATGCTGGGAAGAGAACTCTGGGCCTCTGCAGGAGCCAGCAAATGCTGTTAACTGCCCAGCCAACCCTCCAGATGCCCACCCGACGGCATGTACTAGATGAGGAGCTTGCAAGAAGCTGGGCGTGCACACCTGCTTACAAGAAGCTGCTGAACACCTGTAATCTCCTCACAGGGAAAATTGAGGCAGGATGATTGTGACTTCAAGGCCAGCCTGGGCCTTACAGCAAGAACATGTCTTAAAGCACAGACACAGACACACAGACACACACATGATGGGGGGAGACAGACACAGAGAGAGAGAGAGAGAGAGAGAGAGAGAGAGAGAGAGAGAATTCCTAAGTCCTAGGTCCTTCCCTCATCCGTTCCCAAGTGACTGCTCTGGCCTGTTGCACCTTGGTATAGGTGGATGGTCTGACACCAGGGAGTTTTGTCATTTCTACCTACTTCCAATGCAGGGGCCTGGTTTTCTTTTAGAACCTAATGGGTTACTAAATCCCTGGGAAACAAGTATTCTTAATTCTTTCCATTCCTCTGAATGCAAACTACAGTTCAGCTTTGCTGGTATAAAGTGTGTGTGTGTGTGTGTGTGTGTGTGTGTGTGTGTGTGTGTGTGTATTCAGTGTGGAGGTCAGGGGTCTTCCTCAGCCACTCTCTAGCTTACTCTTTGAGACAGGATCTCTCTAAGGAAACTCACCAATTTGTCAAACTGTCTGGCCATCAAGTCCTTAGTGTTCTCCTCTTCCCACCTTTTCTTTCTTTCTTTTTTAAAAAGATTTATTTATTTTTATTTATATGAGTACACTGTATTTGTCTTGAGATACACAAGAAGAGTGTATTGGACCCCATTCAGATGGTTGTGAGCCAGCACGTGGTTGCTGGGACTTGAACTCAGGACCTCCGGAAGAGCGGTCAGTGCTCTTAACCACTGAGCCATCTCTCCAGCCCCTCTTTCCACCTTTTCATTGCCGGCATTACTAGTATGTGCCACAGTTTGAGCTTTACATGGGTACTGAGAACCAAGCTGGGATCCACACTTGCTCAGCAAGCACTTTATGGAGCCATCCCCATGCCTCAGTACTTTTTCATTAGGAGATACACATATGCGTCCACATACACACATGCGCATACGTGTACATATTATTGGCAGTCTACATCCTCTGAAAGTCCATGTGCTTCAGACATAGCTTAGAGAGCTGAGCACAGTCAGACCTGAAGGTCCCCTGTATCTGCAGCTATGGCACATGTGCCATCAAAAGGGAGAAGGGAAGCAGGGCTTGAAGGGTGACTCACTTCAAGGACCCACCCTCACCGACAGCAGACTGTAAGAGGCATGGCTCTGGGCTACGGAGACCAGACTGAGGTCAGCCCCAAGGGGCAATGTGCCAGCCTCATGGCCCAGATCCCAGTGTTGCTGCCTTTGAAGAGTACCATTTGGTATCTTAGGTTTCCTAGGGTATCAGCAGAGGGGTGTGACGTGTACCCCATTCACTTCAGGAGCATTCTTCTTCACCCCCATTAGCAGTCGCTCCCCATCCCCGACCCTCCCCCAGCCCTTGGCAACCGCTAATCCAGTTCTTGTCTCCACGGATTAGGTGAGGATAATTTTGCAAAAAAGAGATCCTTCCAGTCTGGGAGGGAATATATAAATGAGAGATGGGAGAGGGAGGGAGACACTCTCTCCCGTGGATCAACACAGCGGGAAGGTAATACGTGGGAACCGGAGGGAGGGACAGGCAGGATAAAAGCATCTTGTCCATTCGTTCTCACCCAGAGACACATGTATTTCCCCACTGGCTCCCCCCCCCATTCAAGGATACATTCTTCTTTTTAAAACCAGTGTTTGCACTTGTGTGTGCATTCGTGTGCACATTCACAAGGATAACAAGGCATCATTCACCGTGTGCGTGTGTGTGTGTGTGTGTGTTTAAATTGCATTTATTTAGTGATGTGTGTATGTGTGTGTGCGCATGTGTGTGTATATGTGTGTATGTGTGTATATGTGTGTGTATTTAAATTACATTTATTTATTTACTCAGTGGTGTGTGTGCGTGTGTGTATTTGAATTACATTTATTTATTTAGTGATGTGTGGTGTGTGTGTGTGTGTGTGTGTGTGTCTGTGTGTGTGTGTGTCTGTGTCTGTGTCTCCAAACATGTGCCATAGTGTACATGTGAGGGTCAGTGGACAGCTTCTTGGAGTTGCTACTCTCTTTCACCATGTGGATCCCAGGGATACAACTAACTCACTTTATTGGGTCTTGGTCGAAAGAGCTTTTGCCTGCTGACCTATCTCAAAGACTCCTTTCCCTTGGTTTGTTGTTGTTGTTTTGGTTTGGGTTTTGTTTTTGGTTTTTTTTTTGTTTGTTTTTTTGGTTGTTTTTTTGTTGTTGTTTTGTTGGGTTTTTTTGTTTTTTGTTTTCATTTCATTTTGCTTTGTTTTGCTTTGCTTTGCTTTACTTTGCCTTGCTTTTTGAGGCAGAATCTCTCACTGGCCTAGAGCTCAAGTACTCTAGGCTAGCTGGCCAGAGAGCGCCCAAGATGTAGCCATCTTCACTTCTCTGGGGCTGGATTTGAAAATATCATTCTAGCAAATTAACCGTCAGACTGGGTGGGGCTTTGTTGTTGCTGCTGCAATTTCCCCTTGTTTGCCTTGAGGCAGGATTTTATTGCATAGCCCTGGATGACTTAAAACTGGCTATGTCGATCAGGCTGGCCTTGAACTCAGAGAGATTTGTCTGCCTCTGCCTCCCAAGTGCTAGGAGCTGGGACCAAAGGCATGTGACCTCTCTGGGTCATACTTGGCTGAGCATCAGGACAGGACAAAGGCTTCAGATACTAGATTAGGTCCTTAAGCCTGGTGAGGAGAGGCATGGGATGGCGTGAAGGGCCTTCCCTGGGGTCCTGCATCTAGCAGAGTGGGATGGGAAAGGGACAATGGGGTGCGTGGCCATTTCAGTGCTGGGAGACTACACTTGCCCTTCCCAGCAGCAAGAGAAGGACAGTTCAGAGCTGAGGACATGGCCCAGCTGGGAAAGTATTTACCACGCAGGTGTGAGGACCTACAAAGCGAATTCCAGAACATCCAGGGTGTAAATAGAGAAACCCTGTCTCAAACAAACAAATAAGAAAGAAACAAACAAGAGAAAGAAAGAAAGAAAGAAAGAAAGAAAGAAAGAAAGAAAGAAAGAAAGAAAGAAAGAAAGAGGGATACTGCTTGGATTGGATTTTGAGATTTTTGTTATGTGTTACTTGTTCCAATTATTTATTTATTTATTCATTCATTCATTCATTCACTTAAAATTTCCTCTTTCCTTTTCTATTAATAAAATGTGTCCTTTGACAATTTCATCCATGTAAACAATCCATTCTGGCTACCCTTTCTCCGCCTTCTCTTCTTTCCCTCCCATCCTGCCAGCCAACGGCTTTCCCCAGCTGAGCCCACCAGGCTCTGATGGATAGGACCAAACCACTGTACACGCGGTCTCTAAGTAAAAAAAACCACTTTGCTTTATTTTACTTTCTCTTTATTTATTTACTTACTTATTCATGTATTCACTTATTTGAGAGTGTGTGTCTACGATAGGTGTGTGTGGGCAGCTGAGCCACCATGCATGTGTGGAGATTCGAGGACAGCTTTGTGGAGTTGGTTCTCTCCTTCCCCATGTGGGTCCAGGGGCTGAACTCAGGTCACCAGGTTTGCTTAGCAAGTGCTTTCTACCCTCTGGGCCATCTCACTTACCCTTATTTTAGTTTCTCAACTTTTCATGTAGCCCAGGCTGACTTCAAGCTCACTATGAGGCTGAGGATGACCTTAAACTCCTGATCTCCCTGCCTCCACCTCCCCAGTGCTGGAAGGACAGGCCCCGCCAGCACGTTGGCAACCGAAACCAGAGTTTTGTACACGCTAGGCAAGCACTTTGTCAACGGAGGCAGCCACATTCCTAGGCTCAAAAACCACTTTAAAAATTAGCCTGCTTCCACACCAGATTCAGCATTCTCCCAACCCTTCAACAAGCCCAAACTGAGCAGCCTCAGCAATCTTGACTTGTAATGAGACTTTTCTTAATTTACGACAGAAATGAGCAGTTGTCTCCTAACAAATCCGAATCTGAAATTAGCAGGACTGGAGAAGAGAGAACAAAGCACACACATCAGCTCGGTTAAATAAGATCATTGCATGAGAACACATCCCAGTTGGCTCTGCCATGCCTCAGGTCAACAATGCAGACCCACAGATGCACTGAGCTCCTCACTGGAGGCTGCAATTGTTTAAAAGCATTTAGCAGGCCCTATGCACTAACTCTAGAAACGCTTAGTGGCCGTTTGAAAACTAATTCTCAGCAGAGCTGCTCAGCTTCGGATACGCAGGGAAACTGAGGCAGTGAGGAGCGGGGGCAGACTGGGAGTCTCGCACAAGAGCTTCACACCTGAGTGTTCCTTCCTTCCTTCCTCTCTCTACCTTTATTAGCTATGCCATTGGAGTCCCTAACTCTTTCTGGGGACTTCTGGGAGTCAGGGGTGGCTCGGCTACTTGGAAGCAAGCTATAAACAAAGGCATTGTTTAAACAATGTGTTCTAGGCTGAGGTTGTGGCCAGTTAGAAGAGTGCTTACCTAGCCTGCACAAAGTCCTGGATTCCCAGCACTACGTAAACTGGACGTGGTGGTTGACGCCTGTAATCCTAGCACACAGGGGGTGGAAGAAGGGGGATCAGGGATTTAAGGTCATCTTTGACCAGGAAAAAAACACATACACACACAAGAAACAGCCAACAGGTCAAATCAAGGAATTCAGTGGTTGAGGCTGGAGACATGTCTCAAAGGGTTAAGTGCTGGCTGTGTAAGTGTGGGGACCTGAGTTTGGATCCCCAGAACCCACATCTTTTTTTTTTTTTTTTTTAGAAAAGCCAGATGTGGTAGCACATGTCTGTGATCCCAGCATGCCTAGAGTGAAACAAAAGATCGACACAGGATCCTCCCCAGATGCCTGGGTAGATTCCAAGTACCCACATGGCAGCTCATAAGTCTCTCTAACTCCAGTCCCAAGAGACCCACACTCTATTCTGGCCTCTGTGGGCATTGCACACATCTGATGCAATATATACGTGCAGACGAAACACTTATACACATACGGTGTGTTTTGGGTTTTTTGGTTTTGTTTTTTTAGTTTTTTTGGTTTTTTGAGACAGGGTTTCTCTGTGTAGCCCTGGCTGTCCTGGAACTCCCTCTGTAGACCAGGCTGGCCTCAAACTCAGAAATCCGACTGCCTCTGCCTCCCAAGTGCTGGGATTAAAGGCGTGCACCACCACTGCCCGGCCACATACTGTTTTTAAAAAAGGAAAATAGTTTCTTAAAGAGAAATAAAGAATGGAAGGAGAGCTTGTGACACCCATTCCCAGCCCCTTACCCCCACCCCTTCCCACCCCGCCTAGCCAGGATGCTATAGAGTTAAGATTTCTGGAGAGGTGAGATCCTGTCCAACACAAGGAGCAAGGCAAAGCCCAAAACCCAAGGCTGTCCTCTGACCTCCACATACCTGCCATGATATGAAAGTGCTGCCCAGCCACACACGTATTACACAAAGAGACACATACACATGTCAACAGTGGGTCCCTGAGCATGGTGGCTCATGTCTGAAATCTCAGTGCTTGGAAGAATGAGGCAGGAGGATTGCTATAAGTAACATCTTGTCTCAATAAAAAGGGGAAGGAACAATGGAAAAGCACACCGTGGTTGTGAGTCAGTCTATCTTGTGGAGGGAGGTAGAAGTTTCCAGAAAAATCCACAGTGTGGATGACAGAGTCTTGGGTGCCAAGCAAGCTCGAAGAAAGAAAGTTGACTTCTTTCCTTCCTACCATCTTTCTTCTTTGTTTTGTTTTGAGATAGTCTCCCCCTATAGCCCTGGTTGGCCTAGAACTTGTCATGTAGTCCAGGCTATCCTCAAACTCACTAAATAGTTGAGGATGATCTTGGCCTCCTCTTCCCCAGTGCTGGGATGACAGACTGTGTGACACCATAATCAGATTACAAGACAGTGGGGATGGAGCCCAGGGCTTTGTGTGTAGGCAAGACTCTACCGACTGAACTAAATAGCCACTCCCACACTCCTTTAGACAGTCTCTGTAACCCAGGATGGCCACAAACTTGAGTTCCTCTTACCTCAGCCTCCCAAATGCACTTGCTACCATACTAGGCTGCAATAGAAATTCCGTGGGCCTTGTCTGGGAGCAAAGGTAGCCAGCTTGTCCATCCAGCATCAGAGCAGAGGTGGGAGTGGCTCCTCCTGGCTTACTTCCATGGTCCCTTGTTCCCTTCTTTGGCTGCCGGAGGCTTCAACGCATCACGACACTTCATGTTCAGGACAGACCAAGGGCACAGATGTATTCTTTCTCTCAGTTGAGTGATTCATTTGGTTCTAGGGCCCAAAGGGAAGTAGGTGGGGTCCTCACTCACAGTCTCATGAAGTTAAAGCTTCCGCAGACCCTTCTTATGACCTGTTTCTTGCTTAGAATCTTTTAAAACTAGAGATTAAACTCAGAGCCTTACAAATGCCACTCAAACACCCTACCACTGAGCCACGCCCCCAGCCCCTCACTGGGGGATTCTAGGCAGGGGCTCTACCACTGAGCCACGCCCCCAGCCCCTCACTGGGGGATTCTAGGCAGGGGCTCTACCACTGAGCCACGCCCCCAGCCCCTCACTGGGGGGATTCTAGGCAGGGGCTCTACCACTGAGCCACACCCCCAGCCCCTCACTGGGGGATTCTAGGCAGGAACTCTACCACTGAGCCACGCCCCCAGCCCCTCACTGGGGGATTCTAGGCAGGGGCTCTACTACTGAGCCACACCCCCAGCCCCTCACTGGGGGATTCTAGGCAGGGGCTCTACCACTGAGCCACACCCCCGGCCCCTTACGTGGGAGGGGATTCTAGGCAGGGGCTGTACCACTGAGCCATGCCCCCAGCCCCTCACTTGGGGATTCTAGGTAGGGGCTGTACCACTGAGCCACACCCCAACCCCTCCCTGGGGGATTCTAGGCAGGTGCCCTACCACTGAGCCATACCCCAGCCCTATTTTTATTTTTATTTTAAGACAAGTTCTTACTAAATTTCCAAAGCTGACTTTGAACTTTGTAGCCTAAGCCTTGGCCTTGCGATCTTCCAGCTTCGGCCTCCTGAGTAGCCGATGTGACAGGCCTTCACCACACTCAGCTTTTTCAGGTCAGTTAACCAGCCTGCAGGCCGTGGGAGGAGACCCACCAAACCCTTGCTGAGAATTGACTTAGCCATCTTGAGACACTAGTCTGCAATGTCACTCAGAAGCCCTCGTGGCTTTCATCAGTGTAATTGATGAGCCCATGAAGAAGCAGGCACCTGCTTCCTTCACATAATTTTGTAGCTTAGTCCTGCCCTGCTCTGAGGAGCTTACAGCCCTGTTTATTCACGATTGTGTTTCCCAGTTCTAAAAGACCTGCAACTGCCGGATGCAAGGGGGCTTGCCTGGGACCCAGGAAGGAGAGATAAGAGAATCATCATGAGTTCAAGGTCCGTCTGAGCTACAAAATAAGTTCTGCCTCACAAAACAAACAACAACAAAAACAAATCAGTACTAAGTGGACCTGATGGTGTTTACCTGTAATCCTAGCTACCCAAGAGGCCAAGGCAGGAGGATGATGGAGAATTTGAGGCTAGCCTGGACTACATAATGGGACCTTGTCTTAAAAGGGCTATTAATGACTGGGATGCAGCTCAGATGGTTAGAGTACTTTCCTAGCATGCATGAAGCCATGTAATTGATCCTTTGCATTGGCATAAACTGGGCACGGTAATAACACATACCTGTAGTCCACCCGGGAGGTAGAAGCAGAAGGTTCAGGAGTTCAAGGTCAGCTTGACCACGTGAAACCCTTCTGTTTCCTTCTTGTTTTTTTTTTTTTTTTCTTTTTTTTCTTTTTAAGTATTAATTGAAGATCCAGTACAAGTTGAGACGCCCAGCACGGAGTGAGAAATACACTTGGGGTCAGGTTCTCTCTCGCTGGCAGAGGAGGCTGAGCCCAAGACCGCGCCCTTTGTTTGAGCTGCGTAGTCCCTGCCCTCCGGTGGTTTATTAATTTTTTTTTATCTACCATCCTAAACTTCTATTGCATTTATTAGAACAATAGGGAAGCTTATTGAGGTTGTATTTTTATTAAAATTTCTATTAACTTTTGCTATCTGGGCAGCTGTAGATTAATTAATTTTTGCTACTTTTCTAAAGCCAAAAAAAAAAAAAAAAATTAGAGCAGATGCCAAATTACTTCCAATCTGAAAGAAGCTGGATCAGAAAAGAGAAGTTAGGAAAGTGATTCAGGTGAGGAAGACAGTTTTCAGTTAGACAGAGAGAATGAAAACTTGCATCTGTCTAAACTGAGTATGGGGGCGCACACCTGAAATCGTGGCCCCTGGGGAGGCTGAGGCAGGAGTATTATGAATTGGCAGCCAGCTTCAGCCACACAGTGAGAGCTTTGTCTCAAGAAATAAAAAGGGCCGGGTAGTGGTGATGCACGCCTTTAATCCCAGCACTTGGGAGGCAGAGGCAGGCGGATTTCTAAGTTCCAGGCCAACCTGGTCTACAGAGTGAGTTCCAGGACAGCCAGGGCTACACAAAGAAACCCTGTCTCGAAGAAAGAAAAAAGAAAGAAAGAAAAAATGGGAGAAGGACTTGGGAGGCCCATTCCTTCCCCTAGCCAAGAAGCTATAGATAGTTAAGATTTCTGGGGAGGTGAGAATAATTTTCCTCAGTGGTACGTTGCCTGTGCTTGTGTGACTAACCCTCAGCCATGTTCATGCGGGCAACCCTAGTGAAACTCAATGGGTCGACAAAACCCAAATTACACCAACCACCAAAGACCTGAAAGTGGGCGGGGCATGCTGGAGTGAGGAAGTTCAACAGGAGCGGCAGGCAGAGGAGAGAGGGTTGTGGGGGTTAAATATGTCAAAATACACCATATCTATGTCTGAAAGTATTAAGGAACAATAACTTTAAAAAAATGGAAAATTCTTAAAATTGTCAAATAAAATCATTAATGAAATGAAGGCTTCCATAGGTATTACTCTACAAGGATATAGGGGTTCAGATACAGCCGGAGGAGGAAGGGACCTTCGCTTGAGTTCAGCTGCCTTCCCTGTGCATTAACGTTTCCACTGCTGTGACAAAATGCCCAAGGAAACAATGTAAAGAAGAAAAATTCCTTTCAGCTCACGGTTTTAGATGTCTCAGCCTGTGGTCACTCACCATCGTTGCTTCTGGGTTTACAGCAGGACTGGAATCACGCGGAGAGACAAAGCTGCTCACCTCATAGAGGCCAGGAGGCTGGGAGAGCCATTTCTAGGGAGCTTCTGCTTTTTTTCCATCGGCTTGCATGCTATGGGATGGCGCCGCCCACATTCAGACAGGCGTTCCCGTCTCACTCAAGGAAATGTTCCCTCTCAATGGAAATGCCTTCACAGACACCCAGAGGTATGCGGCTTTACTCTTCGAGATACTTCTCAATCCAACAAAGAAGAAACTATTACATCACAGATGCCTGGAACAGGGGCAAGGACCAATCCCATATAGAGGCCTTTCAGGAGGAAATGCCTCCCTTCAGGAGACAGAGTCTCCTCAGGCAAATCCCACATACTCTGCTTGCTTTCCCGTCATGCGATATGTGCGGGGCAGGATGACTAGCCCTAGCTTCTCACTGTACTTCAAACCCAACCTTGGGGCCCATTGCCTGACTGAATTCTCTAATGCTGGCACTAGAGGTGGATCTGCCCATAGGAAGGTCACCCTGATGCCTGTGCCCAGGCCTGTGTGGGCCAGATACACAGCACACATTCCCCAGTGTTCTAGGTTTTGTTTATTTGCTTCTCTACTGATGCTGGAAGAAAAACCTCAGAGCCTCATTCATGCTAGGTAAGTGCTCTACCACTGAGCCACGGCCCCCAGCCCCTCACTGGGGGAGTCTAGGCAGGGGCTCTACCACTGAGTCACGGCCCCCAGCCCCTCACTGGGGGATTCTAGGCAGGGGCTCTACCACTGAGCCACACCCCCAGCCCCTCCCTGGGGGATTCTAGGCAGGGGCTCTACCACTGAGCCACGCCCCCAGCCCCTCCCTGGGGGATTCTAGGCAGGGGCTCTACCACTGAGCCACGGCCCCCAGCCCCTCACTGGGGGATTCTAGGCAGGGGCTCTACCACTGAGCCACACCCCCCAACACCTCCCCTGCTGATTCTGTTTGTAGACTTCTTTTTACGTTTTATTTTGAGACAGGGTCTCACAGGCTATAAAGTTGCTCTGCAACCCAGGCAGGCCTTGAACTCTGCTAAGCACCTAGATTGACAGGGCTCTATCACTGTTCTCAGCTCCTCTACCCATGTTTGAGAAAAACATCACTTTGCTATTGACACTGGCTGCCTTCATGGTGGAAAAATTCCCCATGAGGAATTTAAAGCAGGATAGACAGACTAGAACCAACTAAGTAACCTCCTGGTCCATGGTTGAAAGCTCCATGGGACCAGAGCCATGGGCTCTGCCTGACACTGTGGCCCACTGGAAAGCGTTTGACATGCCTGGAAGAGTTCAGAGAGGAGACAGAGATGGCAGCAGAGAGGAACCAGACTCCAGCCATCCACCTCCGGGCCAGCCTCATGGGCCTCATTCGGCTTGGTAGAGCTACTTCTATGGGGCTATGTGGCCACCGGGTCAGCCATGGCCCTCCATACAGACACATCTGGTACCCAGGTGTCGGCTGCTCCTGGCAGGCAGCTCCAGCAAGAAAGAGTTTCTCCCCCTCTTCCCTCACCCCCTCTTTCCTCACCCCATCCCTATCTCCCTCCTTGACCAAGAAAATCTACAGCCATTGCCCACATTAGATGGAGCTAAACGGCAAAGCTACTTCCATGTGAGAGGGCAGTGCCCTCCCCCCTCCACCCTTGGCTGCCTTCACTAACACTTGTGGCTGAAAGATTGCTGGCTGGGAGAAGGAAGCGGTGGGCTCAGCCGTGCAGCCATCCAGATTGGAACATCTGGACTTGGGAGGTGGTGGAACCCACCGAGGCCAGCGCCACAGGAAGGGTGAAGTGCTCTCTTTCTTCCCTTCCTTTGTTTGTGTGTGTGTGTTTGTTCATGCACAGGCATGCGTGCATGTGTGTGTGTGTGTGTGTGTTTGTCCATGCATAGGCATGTGTGCATGTGCGTGTGTGTGTGTGTTGGGGCATGCAACTATGTAAGCATGATTCGTGTGTGTGTGTGTGTGTGTGTGTGTGTGTGTGTGTGTGCATGCACAGCCATGTGCACAAGGATGTGTTGGGGCATGCAGCTATATGAGCATGCTTTGTGTGTGTCTGTGTGTGTGTGTGCATGCACAGGTGTGTGCATGTGCATGTGTGTTGGGGCATGCAGCTTATGTGAGTATGCTTTGTGTGTGTGTGTGTGCACAGGTGTGTACATGTGTGTTAGGGCATGCAGCTATATGAACATGCTTTGTGTGTGTGTGTGTGTGTGTGTGTGTGTGTGTGTGTGTTTGCTCACAGGCATGTCATGTTTATGTGTGTTGAGCCATGCAGCTATGTGAGCAGGTACACAGAGGCAACAAGTAGATGGGTGCCTCCACCTTGCTATTGTTATTTTATTTTAAAATTTTTGTTGTTGTTGTTTTTCAAGACAGATTTTTCTCTGGGTAGCCCTGGCTGTTCTAGAACTAGCTCCGTAGACCAGGCTGGCCTCAAACTCACAGAGATCCACCTCCCCCTGTCTCCCAAGGGCTGGGATTAAAGGTCTATGCCACCACCCACATGGCTTACTTTAAAATTTTTTTATTGTGTTTATTTGTCTCTTTGTTGAGATCACATGCTACAACAGGCATGTGGAGGTCAGAGCACAGTTAGCAGTTAGTTCTTTCCTTCTAGTGTTCGGGTTCTGGGATAGTACTCAAGTTGGATAATGAGTCCTTACACACTGAGCTGTCTCCCCAGTCACCTCTCTATCTCCCTTCCTTCCTTCCTTCCTTCCTTCCTTCCTTCCTTCCTTCCTTCCTTGTTGGCCTCAAACAAATTATGAACTTCTGGTCTTTCACTTCTACCTCGCAAGTGGTGGAATTACAGGATGGCTGGGGTATGAGATGAAACCCAGGACTTCCTACATACTAGGCAACCCTTCTGTCAACTGAGCTATGGGCCCAGACTCTGCTGTTCTGAGACAGGGAGTCACCATGAAGCCCAGGCTGGCCTGGAACTTGGGATCCTCTTGCTTCAGTCTCCAGGATGCTGAGATGACAGACCTGTTCTTCCAAACCTACCTTGGAAGTTTCTTAAGCATGCCCTGAGCAGAGACGTAGGGTTTACTCTTGTGCAGGCCCTCCCTGGGGTCCTGTTACCTGGGATACAGCTGGAGGGACCTGGAGAACTCGGGAGAACCTTTCACCATAGCTTCGCCTGTTTAATTCCTCACAGGAAGCAAACACCGCCTCCTACAATTCATATAAAGAGCCTGAGTTTGGAAAGGGGCTTTTGCATGGTGCATTTATATGTTTTTCCCTTCTGAGAGATGGCTGCCCTGCGAGGCTCCCTCACCAGACAATTAATTGTACAGGACAAACTGCAGCCTGTGGAGGAGAGTGGCTGCTTCTGGCGGGAGGTGAGCTGATGTTCGTGACCGCGAGGAAGCCCAGGGCGATGATTTGTCTGCCAAAGCTGGAAAGCAAAAATGCAGTTATCAAAATAAGCATTGGCTCGTGAGCATGGGACCAAAAATAGATTGGGACAGGCCTGGAAGATGCAGGCTGGCTGCCAAGTGTCCATGCAGGCAGTCTAAAAGAGACATCTATAGATGAGCTCGAGTGTTCTCTCGAACTTCTCAAGGGGAAGTTTTCACTGAGTGGAGTTCTGGGTGTTTGCTCCTGTTCTTTCTTTCTTTCCTTTTTGTGTGGGGAGAGGCAGACAGGGGAAGAGTTCGAGACAGTTTGGCCCTTAATAAGTAGCCCAGGCTGGCCTCCAACTAATAGCAATCCTCCTACCTCAGTATTTTTTTTTTTATTATTTTTTATTTTTTGGTTCTTCGAGACAGGGTTTCTCTGTGTAGCCCTGGCTGTCCTGGAACTCACTCTGTAGACCAGGCTGGCCTCGAACTCAGAAATCCACCTGCCTCTGCCTCCCAAGTGCTGGGATTAAAGGCGTGCGCCACCACTGCCCTGACCTGCCTCAATATTTTAAGAGCTGAAATTTCAAGCATGAGCCACCATGTTCAGCTTTCTCTATCTCCCTTCCTTCCTTCCTTCCTTCCTTCCTTCCTTCCTTCCTTCCTTCCTTCCTTCCTCCCTTCCTCCCTCCCTCATCCACCCTCTCTGTACATACATATGAAGGTCAGAGAACAACCTCTGGTATGATTTCTCAGGCTCTGTCTACCTTGCATCTTTGAGACAGGATCCCTTACTATCCTAGAGTTCATTGACTGGCTAGGCTAACTGGCCAATGAGCTTCGAGGATCCATCCATCCCCACCGTGTCATGACTAGGGTTACAGATTGCTAACGGAGACTAATCTCAATGATCACTTTTACTATGTCTAGAATTAATTGAAATCCAAGTAAAGTCAGATGTGGTGGTGCATAGCTTTAATCCCAGCACTCTGGAGGCAGAGGCAGGCAGATCTTTGTGAGTTCAAAGTCAGTCTGGTCTATATAGTGAGCTGCAAGACAGCCAGCGCTAAATAGTGAGACCCTGTCTCAAAAACATACAAACAAAAATCCAAGCAGCTGGGCACACTTGTGGGGGATTCTCTTGATTAGATCATTAGAGACAAGAAGACACACGCTAGATGTGGGCCAAACCTTCTGGTGGCAGCCCATGTAAAAGGATGGAAAGAAGGAAGCTTTTACCTTTTGCCTGTCTGCCTCCACTCTTGCTGGCAAATTCATCTATCCTGCGGCTGTGGCATTCCTTCACTAATATAGGAACCTATTTGTTTGGTGTTCCGGTGTATGCTGGAGACCTGCAGCAGCTCCCTAGAATTTTCCTGGGACTTCAGCACCACATTGGGACTGCTGAGAAATCCAACCTCGTGGACCGAACAACTACCAGATTCTTGGTCTTTCCATTGGGAGACGGCCATTACTGGACTTCTTGGACCACAGCATGTAAGCTACTCTAATAAATAATAAATATTTTCTAAACAATTTGTTTATTATTTATTTATACAGTGTTCTACCTGCATGTATGCCTGCAAGCCAGAAGAGGGCACCAGACCCTATTACAGATGGTTGTGAGCCACCATGTGGTTGCTGGGAATTGAACTCAGGACCTCTGGAAGAGCAACCAGTGGTCTCAACCTCTGAGCCATCTCTCCAGCCCCCAATAATAAATATTTGTATTCTAACCGTTCTGTTCCATTTGAGAACCCGGACTGATACATGGCTGCACACCTTCATGCTTGGTTCTTTATGTGGGTCTTGGGGATCAGAACTCAGATCCCCACGCTTCTACGGCAAGCGCGGTACTCTCTGAGCCATGCCCCTAGCACCAGCTGCTCTCTGGGAACAAGAAAGGATGAAAGGGGAAGGAGACATCACATGGTGTGGCCAGAGTCTCCCGTGACAGGACCAGTGTGGTAATCCAAGGAAGGAGGGGAAAGAGAGGCTGAGGGCAGAAAACACGGAGAGCAGTGGCAGGAGCTGGTTAGCAAGGAGGTGACCCCACGCCCACCTCACAGGGGATGAAGCAGAGGAACAGTTTAGGGAGCGTGAAGAAGAGAGGGAAAACACACAGTTCTTGGATTCAGGAAAAACAAGGGCTAGGTAAGTAGATAAAAAGAAATATGTACTTAATTTCACCACTGTGAGACCCGGACTCCATGTAGAGAAGGAGGCATGACAGAACAGGGCCAGAGTGAGCATGTCCAAAGCATCATGAGGAAGCCCACTGCTGGGCATGGGAAGAAAGATGGGCCAGAAAAGTGGTTCAGTGGGGAAAGGCTCTTACCACCAAACCTGACAGACCTGAGTTCGAATCCTAGGACCCGCATGATAAAAGAAGAGAGCTGACTACTGAAAGTTGTCTTCTGACTTCCATCTGTGCATTGTGGTGTGTAAAAATTCACACCACACACACACACACACACACACACACACACACACACACACACACACACAGATAGGGATAAAAAGAGAGAAGGGAGCTGGGTGTAGCAGCACACACCTTTAATCTCAGCACTCAGGAGGCAGAGGCAGGCTGATTATACTGAGTTCCAGGTTATTCAGGGCTACATAGTAAAATCCTGTTTAAAAATATAATCATGGGGGCTGAAGAGGCAGCTTCACAGTTGAGAGCACCGGCTGCCCTCCCAGAGGACCAGGGTTCAATTTCCAAACCAACATGGCAGCTCACAACTGTCTGTAACTTCAGTTCCAGGGGATCTAACACCTTCACATAGATGTACAAGCAATGCAAAACAACAATGCATATAAAATAATGATAAATAAATAATTTTTAAAAATAATTACAAAGATGAAGGAGACAGAGGCCAGCGAGAAGGCTCCGTGGGAACAGACACTTGCACAGCTAGCCTGGTGGTCTGAGTCTGATTCCCGGGACAGCCACCAGAGAGGAAACAGCCATCACCTGTGTGTCTAAAAATCTTAGCCCCAGCTAAGGAGCGTCTCTGAAGTGCTGTAGGGAGCCCTGGTCTTGTACTTTGATGCTAATTCTGCGTTCCAGGGAGGGACAGTAGACAAGGAGTGTATCACTTCACGTACAGGTGCCTTGTGAACTTTCTCCCCACCTTAACTTTTCAAATAAAGGCTGGTGATTGGGCAATAGGACGGAAGGTGGAGCTGAAAAGTTTGGGAGAAGGGAGGAAGGGAGAGAGATAGAGGAGGAAGAGAAGGAGGAAGAGGAGGAGGAAGAGGAAGAGGAGGAGGAAGAGGAAGAAGAGGAGGACGAAGAGGAGGAGGAAGAGGAAGAGGAGGAAGAGGAAGAGGAGGAGGAGGAAGAGGAGGAGGAGGAAGAGGAGGAAGAGGAGGAAGAGGAAGAGGAGGAGGAAGAGGAGGAGGAGGAAGAGGAAGAGGAGGAGGAGGAAGAGGAAGAGGAGGAGGAAGAGGAAGAAGAAGAGGAGGAGGAAGAGGAGGAGGAAGAGGAGGAGGAGGAGGAAGAGGAAGAGGAGGTGGAAGGAGAATGGAGCAGAAGCACGTGACCTGGAGAAACCACAAGTTATAAGGGATCTCATAGCTGAGGAATAGAGTAGCGTGGTGGTGGATCTGCCCAATCGAGGCACGTGGCTTGTATACACATTGAGTTGTGTTTTCTATGCCTGGGCTTATTTGGGTTGGAGATTTACCGCAACATTGAAGACTTAACATATACTGGGGGCTGGGCCTTGTGGACAAAGCTTGTCATCCCAGCTCCTTGGGAAGCTGAGGCAGGAGGATGGAAAGTTCAAGGCCTGTCTAGGCAACTAAGTAATAAATAAAAAGGTTTTTAAAAATTTAATTAAAAAAAGGAGCTAGGATATAGCTTTGTGGCAAAGCCCCCGTCTAGAATTCCCCAGTGAGGGGCTGAGGCGTGGCTCAGTGATAGAGCACCTGCCTAGAATCCCCCAGGGAGGGGTTGGAGGCGTGGCTCAGTGGTAGAACACCTGCCTAGAATCCCCCAGTGAGGAGCTGGGGTGTGGCTCAGTGGCAGAGCCCCTGCCTAGAATCCCCCAGTGAGGGGCTGGGGGTGTGGCTCAGTGGTAGAGCCCCTGCCTAGAATCCCCCAGTGAGGGGCTGGGGGTGTGGTTCAGTGGTAGGGCCCCTGCCTAGAATCCCCCAGGAGGGCTGGGGGTGTGGCTCAGTGGTAGAGCCCCTGCCTAGAATCCCCCAGTGAGGGGCTGGGGACGTGGCTCAGTGGTAGAGCCCCTGCCTAGAATCCCCCAGTGAGGGGCTGGGGACGAGGCTCAGTGGTAGAGCCCCTGCCTAGAATCCCCCAGTGAGGGGCTAGGGTGTGGCTCAGTGGTAGAGCACCTGCCTAGGATCCCCCAGTGAGGGGCTGGGGGTGTGGCTCAGTGGTAGAGCCCCTGCCTAGGATCCCTCAGTGAGGGGCTGGGGTGTGGCTCAGTGGTAGAGCCCCTGCCTAGAATCCCCCAGCACAGGGTTAGGGTGTGGCTCAGTGGTAGAGCACCTACCTAGCATGTGGAGGCAGTGGATTCAATCCTCCTCACCAAGAAACAAAGCAAATCTAATTGCTCAGCTCATAAAAGGACTTGCTTTACTAGCATAAGGACCTGAGTCTGGACCCAGAGACTCATGTAAAGCTGGAGGCAAAAGTAGCCATCTGTAATCTTCCAGCTTCTCTGGTAAGCTAGCAGGCAATGACGGCAGAATCCCCAGAGATCCACTGACCAGTGTGACACACGGCTGTGAACAAGAACCCCTGCCTCAAATAAAACGGAAGGCAAGGATGGACACTTGAGATTATCCTCTGGCCTCCACAGCATGACACACACAGCCACTCTCACAGACATGAGTGCATACGTGTATGGGAGCGCATCTCGCATGCGCGTCCCCCCCCCCACTATTAACCCACAAACAAATCAGAACCCCTCAGTATTAGCACACACACAAATCAGAAAAAAAAGCAAAAACAAAAAAACCTAAGCTCTGCTTCAATCTTAAGAGAGAAACTCTTCCAACGGGTGCTGCTTCCCGGTGTAACATGGCAAAGGCTGCATGTGGCTGGAGCACCAGGTTCCCTGACTGGGAGACTGGCAGATTGACTGTCCTGTGGGACAGCCCCACTTTGCATCTTTACCTTAATTGCTTCCCTGAGCCATATGTATTCGGGGCTCTGTGTAAACAGCAACCCAAAACAACAGGAGGGAGACGTACTTCTTGCTTGGAACTCCGGGGCAAGTGGGAAGTCTGCCAGCCACACTCCAGAAGCGAGCCCGGAGCCTTCCACGGGGCTCAAGGCCAAGTGGAAGCCAGGGAGCGGATGGGCCAGGAACCCCCGGGGCTCTACACACTCTGAAACCAGAGAAACTGCCACCTGTCCAGCATGCTGGGGACCAGCACAGGGCAAGTGTTTAGGGGAGAAACGACAAGCACTAGGATTTGTGGGACCAATGGCTTGGGACAGGGCGTCTTCCAGAAGGGTAGGTTTAGTAGGTGAAGAATTTAGATGCAAATGAGACCCCTCCCTCCATCCGAGCTTTACTTTTCTCTTGTTGTTTTGTTTTGCTTTTTGTTTGCTTGTTTGTTTTCTAGACAGGTTTTCACCGAGTAGCTCTGGCATCCTGAAACTCACTCTGTAGACCAGGGTGGTCTCAAACTCACAGAGATCCGCCTGCGCCTACCTCCTCAGTGCTGGGATTAAAGGCGTGTGCGCCTCTATACCTAGCCTCGTGTTTCACTTTGAAAGCCGTATTTCGAACGGTACCGAAGGGGCTGGACCGGAGAAGGCTCAGTGGTGTAGCTCCAGTCCAAGAGACCCACCTCTGACTTCCACTGGCACCAGGCACATACGTGTAGTGCACATATATGCAGGCAAACACACATAGAAAAGAAATAGATCAGCCGGGCGTGGTGGTACAGCGCTGGGGAGGTAGAGGGAGGCAGATCTCTATGAGTTTGAGGTCAACCTGATCTACACAGTGAGTTCCAGGCCAGCCAAGACTACCTAGTGAGACCCTATCTCAAAAATGAGTTAATTGTGGGGCAGTGGTGGTGCACGCCTTTAATCCCAGCACTTGGGAGGCAGAGGCAGACAGATTTCTGAGTTTGAGGCCAGCCTGGTCTACAGAGTGAGTTCTAGGACAGCCAGGGCTACACAGAGAAACCCTGTCTCGAAAAACCAAAAAAAAAAAAAAAAAAAACCAAACAAAAACAACAACAACAACAAACCAATAAGCAGAGACCTAAGTAGATAAAAGGTACCGGCCACCAAGCCTTAGGACCTGAGTTCAATCCCCAGGACCCACTTGTCCTCTGACCTCCATATTTAACAGGGTGCATGTCACTTAATTTTAAAATGCAAGACTATAATTTCAAACTGAATGAAATAAAAGCATAAAAGTACTACTTTTGCTTCTATAAAATAACCGTGGTCAGTGAGTTCTAGTGTGTATTTTGACTTGGTGGAAGATGTCTTGTATATTGCTAGTAGGGAAAGTGGAAGCTGCAATTCCCCTATAAATATTTATGGGTGAGTCTAATTCACCCTCATTACAAGGCCTTCTAGCATTTGCTAACACTGGCTGTTGCTCTGGGGTAGGTGAGAAGTCCTTCCTCTAATCAAATTCTGATGCTATTGAAGACCTTGCCCTGGGCTAGTGCTGGGGCTTAGTGGGTAAGACTTCTAGCATGTGTGACCCTTGGTATCATCCCCAGCACCACATAAACAGGGTGCGGTGGTGGGGTGCATATCCATTCCGAGATGGAAGCAGGAAGAGATCAGAAATTCAGGGTCATCCTCTACTACATGGTGAGTTCAAGGCCAGCTTGGACTATATGAGACTGTTAGAAAGAAAAAAGGGTGTGTGTGTCTGTCTGTCTGTCTGTCTGTCTGTCTGTTTGTTTGTGAATGGTGCCTGTGGCTGATGCCTTGGGACTGCAGTTACAGATAGTTGGGAATTATTAAGTGGGTGGTGGGAATTGAACCCTGGTCCTCTAGCAGAGCAGTCAATGCTCTTAACCACTGAGCCATCTCTCCAGCCCTCCTTCTATCTTTTAAATTATTGCTTGTTTAAGATAGAATCTTACCCTGGGTGGTGGTAGCACACCTATTTAATTCCAGGACCTGGGAGGCAGAGGCAAGCAGATCTCTAAGGACCTCTGAGTATAAGGCCAGCCTGGTGTACAGAGTGAGTTCCAGTACTTCTAGGAATACACAGAGAAACCTTGTCTTGGAAAAAAACTCTCTCTCTCTCTCTCTGTGTGTGTGTGTGTGTGTGTGCGTGTGTGTGTGTGTGTGTGTGTTTATATTTATATGTAAAATATACATATGTGTGTATATATGTATATATTTATACATAGATAGATAGATAGATAGATAGATAGATAGATAGATAGATAGATAGATAGTGACTTACTTTGTAGCCCAGGCTGGCCTCAAACTCAAGCTCCTCCTGAGAGCTAGGATCAGTGTCAACACATCACATTCTTCAGCCCCTCTTGAAAGGGTCTCATGTTGCAGCTTTTTTTCCCCAGATAATCAGCATTCAGCCTCCTTCGTAGAGACTCTTCGCAGTATCTCTCTTCCATTGATTCCTCAATGGCTGGTTTAATTGTTAATTTAATGACTATTGATGGGCTGAGGGAGTAGGACAGTGGTTCTGATCACTGGCAACTTAGTGTTTTAGGGACAGAAGGAGAATAAAACTAGTCACTTAGCTCGAAATAGAGTGTCTTGGTTCAAAACAGGGAGTGACACAGTCTCAGATGACACGCGGAATTCCCGTGCAATGGAGAGATTTTTGCTCTGGCATCTGAAGGCAAGTGTCCATGTGACATGGGTGTGATCCATCTCTGTGAGCATCAGAAATGAATGAGTGAGTCCGTGCATGAGTGTGTGTGTGTGTGTGTGTGTGTGTGTGTGTGTGTGTGTATTCACACTCATGTGCATTCACCTTTGGAGGCCAGAGTTGACACTGAGTGTCCTCATCTATCACTTTCTGCCTTATTTTTATTCCTTCCTTTTTCTATTCTATTTTTTAAATTTTATTTAATTTCATATGTGCCTGAGTACCCATATGTGCACTACATGCATGCAGAAGTCAGAAGAGGCATCAGATCCCCTGGGACTGGAATTAAAGGCAGTTTTTAGCCAGCACATGGACGCTGGGCTGGGAACAGAATGGAGGTCCTCTACCAGAACATACATTCTTCAGAATAAGCATTCTTCACCTCTGAGACATCTCTCCTCACTCATCCACCTTATTTTTGGAAACATAGTGCAGTGGTTTGAACAAGAATATATTCGAATACTTGGTCCATAGTAGGTGGAATTGTTTGGGAAGGATTAGGAGGTGTGGCCTTGTTGGAAGAGTTGTGTCACTGGGGGTGGGCTTTGAGGTTCTGAAAGTCCATGTCAATTCAAGTTAGTTCTCCCTGCTTCCTGTTTGTAGATCAGGATGTGAGTTCTCAACTACCACCCCAGCACCATGCCTGCCTTCCTGCTGCCGTGATCTCTGCCATGATGGTTAGGAATTCACCCTCTAAAACTGTAAACCTCATTTAACTCTATCCTTATAAGTTGACTTGGTCATGGCGGTTTAAATTGTGAAAGTTACTAAGTAACCAGAATTGTAAAGTCAAATTGTAAAGTAACCACAATTAAAAGTTGCAGTCTGAACTGTGATTGAAAAATAAGACAAAGAGTCTCCCACTGAAACTGGGGCTCATCCATTAACTCCATAGACTGGCCAACAAGCCCCAGGGATCCTCCTGTCTCTGCCACCAGCTCTGGGATTACAGGTGTGTACTGTCATGCTCAGCTGCCACCTTTAGGGGTGGTGGAGAGCTGAATTCTGAGCTTTCATTTTTATGCCCCAAGCACTTTATCCACTGAGCACCTCAGTCCACTGATTTAGAAAAACATTATCATGGTCGTCATCATCATCATCATCATCATCATCACCATCATCATCATCATCACCACCACCACCATCTCAGGGTCTCACTATGTAACAAGGCAGAACTGCTACAGGCTGAGACCAGGCTGGCCTCAAATTCACAGAGCTGTCTGCCTCTGCCTCCTGACTGTTGAGTTGATAGGTGCACACCATCACAGTTCGTTACTTTCTTCTCTTATTTGTTTGTTTATGTTTTTTAGGCAAGTTTTTTTCTTTGTATAGCCCTGGCTATCCTGAAACTCACTCTGTAGACCAGGCTGTCCTCTAATGCACAGAGACCTGCTTGCCTCTAACTCTGAAGTGCTGGGACTAAAGGTGTGTCCCACCACTGCCTGATTATTATTATTATTATTATTATTATTATTATTATTATTTTGAGACAGGGTTTCTGTGGTAGACCAGCTGGACTTGAATTCTCTGTCCTCCTGCCTCAGCCTCCAAATGTGGGGAGTTCACCTCTATGGCTGGCTCAAATGCCAGTTTAATAATATAATAAACAGTTTCCTAACTGGCACAGGGGATGTGGGTCATTGGTAGAGAGCTTGTCTATCAAACAGGAGTGTCTGGGTGTGATGCAGGTACTGGAAAGGGAGAGGGTGGGGTGGAGAGAAGAGGAGGAGGAGGAACAAAGAAAAAGAGTAAGGTCCACAATCTGATTATATCTCTTTTTTTTTTCTTTTTTCTTTTCTTTTTTTTTTTTTTTTTTTTTTTTGTTTTTTCAAGACAGGGTTTCTCTGTGTAGCCCTGGCTGTCCTGGAACTCACTCTGTAGACCAGGTTGGCCTCGAACTCAGAAATCCACCTGCCTCAGCCTTCCAAGTGCTGGGATTAAAGGCCTGCGCCACCACTACCTGGCTCTGATTATATCTCTTTCTAGAAGTGTGTGACAAAGAAAAAGCAAACAAAACACTTTCCAAGCTCATTTGCTCTGTGAATTAATAAACTGCAGTCTATCTTGCCTGAACCTCAGGGTGCTGAGACAGCTAACTGCCCCTGGGGGGCTGGGGCCAAGCCTAGTCTCGTGACCACGCCCATCATTCTCTGCACACAGAGGTGCAGTGGCCACCAGAGATGCCTGACTCACTGGAGAACCCTAGGGACTCAGCTTGGATCTTCACTTCCTCATCCTCCATTTCCAAAACACGCATCCAAGAAACTGACCAGGCAGGAGGCTGCTCTAGCCAGTTCATCGATGGTAAAAAAAAAAAAAAAAAGAAAAGAAAAGAACCATATCACTGAAAATTCTGGAATGTTCCAGTGAACGGTTTCTGAGTGCTGTCGAGGAAGCCACCCACCCAACCACCCAGGCACAGGAGGCACCAGTGCCACTCTGAGAAGCCGAGACCTGTGGCTAGGAAACAGTGCCACCCTATGGCACCCAGCTCTGAAGAGTTCATACACGGTTTCTGTGAAGCTGGAATGTCCATGAGAGAAAGAGAGAGACAGAGTGAGAGGGACAGACAGACCGAGAGAGACAGAGACAGAGATTCAGAGACAGAGAGACAGAGACAGAGAGACCTAGAGAGACAGAGACAGAGAGACTGAGAGAGACAGAGACAGAGAGACACAGAGACAGACAGAGGCAGAGACAGAGACACAGAGACACAGAGAGACGTAGAGAGATACAGAGACAGAGACATAAACAGAAAGAACACCAGCCCAGCTGGGAGCTCTCTCTACTGTTTGTTAGAATTGTGAATTTATACTTTTCTACAATGGAGTCTCATCTTAGTTTTGAGACAGAGCCTTGCTATATAATAGCCCAGAACAACTAGAGCCCAGACCTCAGTAATGCTGCCCCAGGACCAAACCCGCCACCCTTTCCAGTTTAGTATTTTTGCACTTCAGCACAACCAAGCTTGGATGCTGGACAGCAGCCTCAGAGGTGGCTGTTCTGACCCTGGTCCATCTTGGCACAGGAGGAGCTGGAAGCTTCCATGGTGGAGTCCCATCTCATAAACCAAGTTTGTCTGCCACCAGCGGCTACAACCAGACACCAGGGTCATACAGTCCTTGAACGGTTCAGGTGGGAAAGGCATCCACAGCTATTGCACTCAAAACAAAACAAGATGTCGCTTTCCTCCTGCACGAAGTTTACGAGTGGATCTGTGTAGGTCAGAGTC
This sequence comes from Uromys caudimaculatus, assembly GCA_028551405.1. Lineage (NCBI taxonomy): Eukaryota > Metazoa > Chordata > Mammalia > Rodentia > Muridae > Uromys > Uromys caudimaculatus. Next base: position 12,870,363 of record CM052721.1, read on the forward strand.
TAGACGGAAGCAGGCAGGCACGGTATGCAGGTATATCATCCCCAGTGCCCAGAAGACTAAGGCAGGGGATTGAGTCTGAGACAGCCTGGGCTATTATATAGCAAAGCTCTGTCTCAAAACTAAGATGAGACTCCATTGTAGAGAATTTTAAATTCACAATTCTAACAAACAGTAGTGAGAGCTCCCAGCTCTCTTGAACAGCAATGTCTCAAAGAACCATAGCCATGCCCCGGCCCCAGAGGCTCTCTACTATGGCTCCAAGCTTACTCAGCTTGCTGGTTCTGAATGTGTGTCTGTGTTCATATCTGCACACCCAGTTCTGCTAGACATGGGTACCATCGCCATGAGGGCCCCTATGCATATAGCCACAGGCCCGCTGTCCCTATACCATGCTGGGGCCCTCAAACCCCAGCCTGTCCCATGTGTCTGCAATTTTCTCATTGCAAGGTCATTACATAAGCAAGGCCTCGTGGTGTGTGAGCCTCTTGGGGTTGACTTCTTTCCACTCCATGCAACCCTCCCGAGACTCATCTTACCTGTGTATGAAAACTCTGTGCCTTCTTATTGCTAAACAGTATTCTGCCTCATGGGACTTTGGAAGAAGGCAGCAGTTTGCTTTATTCACTGATTTATACTGATTTGTTGAGGCAGGGTCTCACTCTGTAGACTAAGCTGGTTTGAAGCTCACTGTGTAGTCCAGGCTGGCTTCTAAATTACTCTGTAGCTCAGGCTGGATCTGAACTCACTATGCAACCCAGGTTGACCTAGAACTCACTATGTAGCCCAGGCTGACTCAAACTGTTCATCCTCCTGCCTCTGCTTCCTCTGAGCTGGGATTTCAAGGGTTTGCCATGATGCCCAGCCAAGGGAGGAATTTTCAAGAACATGGACCACTTTCAGCTGAAGAGTAGTCTATTTTTCTGGAATCTTCGGCACACTCACACATAAATCCATGTGCATCTCTAGAATCTTATAAATTCAACACTATATTTGGTATTGTGTCTTTAAAAAAAAAAAAAAAAAAAAAGACAGGGTGTCACTGTGTAACCCTGGCTGGTCTGGAACTCAGTCTGTGGATCAAGCTGACCTCTAATATATAGGGATCTGCCTGCCTCTGCCTTCCAAGTGCTGGGATTGATATTGTGTCTTTCTTAAGAAATGAAGGTAATAGGCCATAGTGATGCATGCCTCTGACCCCAGCACTTGGGAGGCAGAGGCAGGAGCATCTCTGAGTTCAAGGCCAGCCTGGTCTACAGAGTGATTTGCAAGACTTTCCAGGCTACACAGAGAAACACTGCTTAAAAAACAAGGAGGAAGAGGAGGGGGGGGGGAGGTGAAAGCTAGGGATGGTGGCTCATGCCTGTGACTCAGTATGATAAAAGTTTGCCTTGAGGTCCAGGCCAGCCTGGGGTATATAGTGGGGATGTCTTAGGGTTCCTATTGCTGTGAAGAGACACCATGACCTTGGCAATTCTTATAAAAATAATTTCATTGGGGCTGGCTTACAGTTGTCATCATGGTGGGAAGCTTAGTGGCATGTAGACAGACATGGGTCTGGAGAAGGAGCTGCGAGTTCTACATCTGAACTCTTCTCCTGAAGAGAGAGACACGGGGTCTGGCTTGGGCATGTGACACCTCAAAGCCCGCCCCCAGGGACACACTTCCTCCAAGGTCACACCTCCTACTCCCTGTCAAGTAGCACCACCCCCTAATGACCAAGTATTCAAATATATGGAGACCATTTATCTATCTATCTATCTATCTATCTATCTATCTATCTATCTATCTATCTATCATCTATCTATCATCTATCTATCTATCTACCCATCCATTCATCCATCCATCCATCTTTGATTTTTCTTTTTCTTTTCTTTTTTTTAATTAATTAATTAATTAATTATATGTAAGTACACTGTAGCTGTCTTCAGACACCCCAGAAGAGGGCATCAGATCTCATTACGGATGGTTGTGAGCCATCATGTGGTTGCTGGGATTTGAACTCATGACCTTTGGAAGAGCAGTCCGCGCTCTTAACCGCTGAGCCATCTCTCCAGCCCCATCTTTGATTTTTCAAGATAGGGTTTTACTGTGTAGCCCTGGCTATCTTAGAACTCTCTCTGTAGATGTTTGACCTCGAGCTCAGAGATCTGCCTCTGCCCCTGCCCCTGCCCCTGCCTCTTAAATGCTAAGATTAAGCCATCTACCACCATGCTCAGCTCAGAGGGGCCATTCTTATTCAAACCCTGAATAAGACACACAGAGACCCTGTTTTAAAAAACACCAAAGGATCAAGAAAATAACTCAGAAGATAACACGATAAGCAAGCCTAACAACCTGAGCCCAAGCCCCGGGAACTGAATAAAGTTGTCTTCTGACCTGCAGATGCACACCAAGGCATACCACACACCCTACACACATATGTAGACAATAATACGTAAATAGAATAGCCAGATATGGTGGCACATGCGTTTAATCCCAGCACTTGGTAGGAAGAGGCAGGTGGATCTCTGTAAGTTCAAGGATATCTTGGTCTACATAGAGAGACCCTATTCCCCCCAAAAACAAAATAAATAAATGCAATATAAAAATCAAAACCAGGGGCTGGAGAGATGGCTCAGCGGGTAAGAGCACTGACTGCTCTTCCGAAGGTCCTGAGTTCAAATCCCAGCAACCACATGGTGGCTCATAACCACCCATAATGAGATCTGATGCCCTCTGCTGGGGTGTCTGAAGACAGCTACAGTGTACTTACATATAATAAATAAATAAATCTTTTAAAAAAAAAAATCAAAACCAAAGAAAAAGAAAGAGAAGAAACCAAGCCAGTGGTGGTTACACAGGTCTGTCCTCCAGTTATTCAGGAGGCTGAGGCAGGAGGATCGTGAATCCGAGGCCATCCTGGGCTTTAGAGTGTGTCAGGGTAAGCTGTGGGTTCCATTTCTAACTCCACAAAAAGAAAGGGGGGGGGGGAGGACTGAAGGCAGGAGCGACTTAGAAGCCGGGCACAGTGGCGCAGTCTGCAGCCTCCGCAGTTTGGCTGAAGGCAGAGGATTAGGAAGTTTAAGGTCAGTCTAGGAAATTTAGGGAACCCCGGTCTCAAGGTAAAACCACCAACACAGCAACAACAACAATAATAATGAAGTTAGTCTCCAGTGTAAAGCTTCTATGAAGCGTTACCACCTCTTATTATCCTGCAATTAAATAATCCCCCCAATACATTAAAAGCGGTGGATGCCATCTTTATTATTTCTCTTTAAAGTTATTTACAGACAGGATGGAACTTACATCTTATTTCTATTTTATTTTCTTTCTCCCTAGGCTGAAACGCTGCCCATTCGTCTCTTAGATCGTCTGTTTTCTTTATTGTGCAGAGGATCTAATATATGGGCTTATTTTATTAGTTTGTATCTTCTATTAAATTATGTTCATGCAAGATTTGCAAGAAAAATAGCTGCTTGGCTTACTTGGGAATTAGAGACTTAATTTGGGAGGTTGATTCTCACTTAAGAATTCAGTCGCTCAAGTGAAGTGTCAGAGAAACACTCTGCCAGGGGACAAAAGCAGATGCCCAGGACACTGGGTCTTACCCTTTCTCTAACTGTTAAGAACACCTGATGAAATTGTTTTCCTTAGACAACTTTAAGTACAAGGGACAGAGACCTGAGGGTGCTGTGGCACGAACAGGTGCTGAAGCACAGACAGGCTCTTCAGCGTGCTAGAACAATGTATCACCAAGCCACACCTCCAACCCCTCATTTTCTAAAGTGCTCTACCACTGAGCCACGTCCCCAGCCCTGTTTTACTTTTTGAGACAGGGTTTCCATAAGTTGCCCAGACTGGCATTGAAGTCACATTGTATCCCAGTACAGCCTTGAGCTTTCCACGAATCCTGCCACAGCTTGGCAAAAAGCTGGGGGTAAAAGCCTATGCTGCCAGGCAGAGCCCTTAGTTCAAATTATTCTCATCTGAAACTGAGGCTCTACCAATTTGATGGGACTTGCCCCTTCCACCCAGATTGCAGACAGGCTCCTAACAAGGTATCCACCCTTCTGCAGGTTTCCTGGGCTGGGGTTAGGAGTTCCAGAGGCTAGGTCAAGTCCACCAGACCTGGACATAGTAAAGCCCCTTGGATGGGGCTAGAAATGTGCACACAAATACACACACACACACACACACACACACACACACACACACACAGGGGAGGCGCAGGGGGATGCCCAGAAACAACACTGTGTGGAGGGGCTTTATTATCTCAGGTTCCTGGCAGGGAAACTGAGGCAGACAAGGGTTCACTGTGAATTAAGGCTCTTTAGGATGACAGCATCATCTGCTACTCCATAGCTAGAATGCAAGTTCACCAGAGTAGGACAAGTGTCATCCCTGATAGCCCAGGACCAGCCTCCCAAGCACTGTGTTCTCAGGAGACACTGTTGAGCGGTTGATGCTGGCTTCCAATATCCGGACAGCCGCTCAGCAACCACCTTGTAGCTATGCCCGAGGGGAGGGAATAGCACACAGAGCTCAGAACACAGAATTCAAACGGTGGGAACTGAAGGGAAGGGAGAGAAGGGGAAGTGGGTACGAGTGGGACGGGTCATCAGTAGCTCAGCAGTCATTCTGACGACCAACTCTCCTGCAGTTGGGAGCCCATCATGCCCCTGCAAAGTCCCTTCTGGGCTCTGGACTAGGCTGGTGGAAGGTGACTCTGGCTGCTGCAGAGGAAGTTGAGACCTTGCTCCGTGTGCCCAAGATTAGCAGCCCTCCTGCCCTGCCCGCTTGACTCCTGGCTATCCATCTGAACCCGTGCCCTGCCAGTCTCTGGCCACTAGGTGGCAGGCACGAGATGGGTTGGATGCACCTAGCACGAACTGCGAGTTTCTCTGCAGGTTTTGCACCGCCAATAGAAGCAGAAAGAACTAACCACAGAAAAAGACAATCAGGGCTGGATCCCCGGAAATGAGTAGTTTAGACGCCAGGATTTATCCAAAAGGGCGAGCTTCAACAGCCCACTAGCTGTTTCGGGATTTCTTTTAATTTTGCTTTTTAAGTAAAAACTGATTTTATGCACGTGGGTGTTTTGCTTTACATGTATACATACCACATACATGTCTGTGGAGCTCAGAAGAGGGAATTGGAGTTACAGATGGTTATGAGCCACGATGAAGGTGCTGGGAATCAAACCTGGGTCCTCTGGAAGAGCAACCAGTGCTCTTAACCACCGAGCCATGTCTCCAAACCATATTCTATATTAAGACAAGGTCTTGGTATACAGTCTGGGCTAGCTTCACCTATGCAATCCTCCTGCCTCAACTTCTTTAATGCTAGGATGACAGGCCAGTGCTATTACCCATGCTGGTAGGGGATCTCTGAATCAGTGGGTGTGGTTACCTCTGGTCTTCCCCGACAACCAGGTTCTCATTCAGGAGACACTGGAGAGGCTGAGTGGGACAACTTTTGGCCTGCAGAAGCCTCCGGCTTGCTCTGAGTCTGGTCTGGCAATATGGGACTATGCCCAGTAGAAAGCAGCTGATTTCCTGACTTAAAGCAAATTTGCCAGGGCCATTAGAAGACAGAGATCAAGTTCACCAGAGACTCGGACCAATGCCTCTAATTGCAGTCCAAATTCATTCAGAAAATATCTATTGAATGGTTGTGGTGGCCCAAAGCCCTGCATCGCCAGCACTCTGGAGGCTGACCCAGGAGATGCTGAGTTCAAGGCTAGCCTAGACTGCGTGGTGAGACTCTGTCTCAAAATTTGAACTCCCCATGTAGGGAAATCTTTATTGATTTATAAAAGCGTTTTCATATTAGTTCAAAAGTAGAAATGATCCAAAGCTCTAGCCAGAGATAAATGAATAAGTAAGATGTGGTATCACTATATAGGAATATTACTCAGTGGGAAAAAGAAATGAGGTACTGATCGTTGATTATGGGTTGTACTGGTCAGAAATCTTATGAACAGTTTCTCTAGAACCTGTGGGTCTTGACCTCTTTGGGAGGACTGAGCTATCCTTAGGTAACAGGGATCACCTGAGACCATCAGAAAACACAGATATTTACATTGTGATTCATAACAGCAGCAAAATTACAGTTAGGAAATAGCAATGAAAATAATTTTAGGGGGCTGGAAAGATGGCTCAGTGGTTAAAACTGCTCTTAACCTGAGTTCAATTCCCAGCGACCACATGGTGGCTCACAACCATCTGTAATGGGATCCGATGCCCTCTTCTGGTGTGTCTGAAGACAGCGACAGTGTACTCCCATACATAAAATAAATAAATATTTTTTTAAAAAAAAGAAAGAAAAAGAAAATAATTTTATGGCCGGGGTCACCACAACATGAGGAATTGTATTCAAGGGTCACAGCCTTAGGAAGAACCACTGTTCTAGGAGAACAAAACTTATAGAATGAGTGTGTGTGTGTGCGTGTGTGTATGTGTGTGTGCCTGTGTGTGTGTAATATATAACATATATGGGATTTTTTTAGAACGTCTTACAGGCTGAGGTCTAGCTAGGCCAACAATGACTGTCTACCAATGAAAAGCCTAAGAATCCAGTAGCTGTTCAAGTCTCAGGGCTGGATGTCTCCGCTGGTCTTCAGCTGAATCCTGAAGACGCAGGCTCTAATGCCTGTGGAGGAATGGACTTGCCAGTGAGAGTAAAAGCAAGCAGGCAGACAGCGAGCTTCCTTCTTCCATGCCCTTTACAGAGGCTGCCAACAAGGTGTGGCCTTCTGCTGGTGATTGCGTGTGTGTGTGTGTGTGTGTGTGTGTGTGTGTGTGTAATTGTGTGTGTGAGTGTGTATGTGAGTGTGTGTGTGTGTGATTGTGTATGTGTGTGTAACTGCGTGTGTGATTGTGTGTGTATGATTGTGTATGTGTGTGTATAATTGTGTGAGTATGTGTGTGTGATTGTGTATGTGTATAATTGTGTATGTGTGTGTATAATTGTGTATGTGAGTGTGTGCGTGTGTGATTGTGTATGTGTGTGTGTGTGATTGTGTAGGTGAGGGTCTGTGTTGGGAGGGGTCCGTGCATATGTGTACATGTGTATAGTGGAGGCCAGAGGGCATCCTCCGGTGTCCTTTCTCAGGCAATGTCAACCTTTTTGGGACACTGAACGTGCAGCTTACTGATTTGGCTACACCAGCTGACCAGTGAGCTCCAGGGACCTACCCTGGTATTATAAGCATTCACCACCAGGTCGGCCATTTCAGCAACAAGGCATCAGAGTACTGAATTTAGGTTGTCCGGCTCACAAGGCAAGCAACTTCCCTCAAAGCATCTCCCCTTTGCTTTGGGGTTTGTTGCTGCTGTTTTGATTTGGGGATATCCGTATGTTGTTTTTGAGATGAGGTCTCACATAGCCCAGGCTGGCCTCATTCATGATCCTCCTGTCTCCACCTATTGAGTGCTAGGATTATAGACGTGTGCAACAGCTCCTGGTTCATGAAGTGCTGGGGATGGACCCCAGGGCTTTGGGCATGCTAGGCAAGCACCCTACTGCTGGAGCCACATCTCTAGGCCCCCCTTTGTCTTATGCTGCAGACTCCTGATTGCTTGGCTTCCAGGTGGATGCCGCCACGCCCAGCAAAAATGCTCAGAGCTGGGAGTATGGTGTTTATTCTTCTATTCAACTCTCCTCGCACCTTCAGAATAAACCTCTACTGGGCACATTACCTAATTCCTCACAGACATAGACCAACAAAGCATGCCCGTTGCTCATTGTCCATCGTCAATACAGTATCTTTGGCAGTCTTCAGCACGGCTCACCGGCGCTTCTCCTGTCTTCATCGAGGCTTGCCTGCCCCAGATCAAATCCTGCTTGCTAAGCAATTTCCAGATAAATCCTCCCACTCTGCCTGCGATCGTGTCTTCACAAAGGGCACTAAGCTAACCGTGATCTTTGCCGAATTATGCTGCGCTCGGATCACTTTCCCGCTTTTAGAATCCTCGTCCCGCGCTGGCGGGATTCTAAAAATATCAGCTAAGCCACCAACTAATTTTTAATCCTCGCTTCTGCTACTATTGACAGATGGGAAGTTCATCTCTGCCCTTTGTCCTTCCCCGATTAAGCAGTTATAATCTTTTCCTGACAATTTGATTGTTGACGGTCTAAGAGTCTGGTTGGACCAAGAGACCAGGCGGGGATTCTCGAGGACAAGGTGCTGAGATTAGCTCAGCTGCAGGAGACTACAGGTTTTTATCCTCCTCCTGATTTCTTCTCATTCCTTTTCCGTGTGTGTGTGTGTGTGTGTGTGTGTGTGTGTGTGTGTGTGTGTGTGTACGCGCATGTATGTTGGTGCACATGCGTGTGGTGGCTGAGGTTGATGTGAACACATTACTCTTCATCACTTTCCCACCTTATTCATTGAGGCATAGTCTCTCAGTCAATCCCAGAGCTCAACCATGTGGCTAGTCCCACGACCCAGCCCGCTCTGGGAAGTCCCCGTTTTTGCCTTTGAAGCCTGGAATTACAGCCCTGCCCAGTCAGCATTTCCACGGGTCCTGGGGGGTTGGAACTTGGGTCGCACAGTAAGTGCTTTAACTATCGAGCCACCCCCTAGCCCCTGCACCCTATTCTCTTTGGAAAGAAACCAACAATACATAAGGTATGAGGTTAATGGACTGCAGAGACCGCTTCGTTTTCGGAGCAAGCATGAGGACCTGAGTCCCACTCCCCAGCATCCATGTCAAAAGCTTGACGCTGGCAGAGCACAAATGCAATCCCAGGGCTGGGCAGGCAGAGATGGGAGGACCCCTGGGACTCACAGGATCCAAGAACCCATGCTTAAAAAGTTGGGCGTCACCTGTGGGGTGAGAAGGTGTCATCGGATCCCCCGGAACTGGAGTTACTGGTGACTGAGCCACCGTATGGGTTCAGGAAATTAAACACAGGTCCTTTGCAAGAGCAGCACGGGTTCCTAACTGCTGAGCCATCTCTCCTGGTCCTGGGTGCTGGGGATCTAAACCCAGGTCTTCATGGTTGCACGCAAAGGCTGCTGCTGTACCAAAATCTCAATAAGGAGGAGGGCAAGTCATGAGAGCTACTTCTCTGTCATCCCTTCCTCTCCTGTATACTCACTCCAGTACCCAATTTCACAGAGGGGTCAGAAAGGAGTGGCAGCTGGAGTTCCAAGTGGGGGCTGCTGGTGACATTCCTTCAAGGAGCATTTATTTCGTCCCCTAGCTGAGTCTAGATCCTGTCAAGTTAACAATCGATATTAACCATCACAATAGATTAAGCAGCCAGAGGCTGCCATCCTGTCCATGATGCTGGTGACTCCAGAACTGGCACAGCTGACTTGCAAGTGTCACCTCCATGGGACAGGAGCATGCTGTGCAGGGCCAGGACATCAGTCCACCTCTCCAAGACTGATGATGTCACAGCTGCTGCCCCAGGTCCGTCTGTGGACTAGAAGGCCAGTGTTGAACCAGTCTTCAGCTTGGGACCATCTGCATAAACCGGAGCGTCTGGACCCAGAGGCATCTCATCCTGGATTGGACGCCTGTCAGAAGTGGCTTTGCTTTGCCCGCTGGCAGAACATGATTGGCCCTGCACACAGGACCCTGCTCCATTCTCAGAGGAGGGCTGCTTCTTCCCAGCAGGGATGGGCAGTAGTGGATGCTGGCCTGCAGAAACAGAGAGTACTTCCTTAAAAGACACATTGAGGGACCAAGCAGAATGTCAATCACTATGATATTTGCTACACAGCAGGAGGACCTGAGTGACATTCCTTTTTTTTTTTTTTTTTATGGAAAAAAGTGAGGTTGTGCAGGCTTGTCATCCTGGCCTTTGGGAGGCAGAGACAGGTGGATCCTTGAGGTTTGATGGCTCACAAGGCTAGGTAAATGGGTGAGCCTTAGGTCTATGAGTAACCCTATCTCAGAAGCTAAGGTGGAGAATGACTGAAGACACCAGTGGTTGACCTCTGACCTCTGACCTCTGCCTTGCACACAGACACACACACACAGACACACACACACACACACACACACACACACACACACACAGACACAGACACACACACACTAGTATAAACACACATACCTTTCAGCAGGGTGTGGTGACATACCCCTATAATCCCAGCATTCAGGTGCTTGAATCAGGTTGAATCAAGATGATCAGAAGTTCAAAGCCAGCCAAGGTTACATGAATGAGACCCTGTCTTAAAACACGAAATAAGGGGCAGGAGAGATGGCTCAGCAGTTAAGAGCACTGACTGCTTTTCCAGAGGACCTGGGCTTAATTCACAGCACACACATGGCAGCTCACACCAGTCTGTAACTCCAGTTCCAGGGCTTCTGACACCCTCACACAGACATACATGCAGGCAAAACACCAAGGAGCATAAAGAAATAAATTATAATAAAAAAAACCCCACAAAACAAATGGCAACACTCTAGAACCGGTGGGGTGGCTCAGTGGATAAAGGCGCTTGCCGCCAAGCTGAATGACTGAGTCCCCACATGGCCGAAAGAGAGACCCTCTGACCTTCCCTGTGCCAGGCATACTTCATCCTGTCCACATCAAAACAAACAAACAAACTCCCCAAACCACACCTGCTTGGGGCCAGGGTGTGGCTCAGTGCTGGAGTCCTAGCAGAGTGAGAACAGCTGCTCCGCTGTTGAAGGCGTCTGGATCTGGAGCTAACCAGTTAAGCAATGCCCTGTCCACCCCTGCCTTTCCATCCTTCAGAACTTCTGATCACAGTGGGACCAGAAGACACAGTGAGCAAATGTGGGGCTGAGATGGGGCCCGATTGGTCAGTTGCTGACCTAGCAGGCACAATGTCTGACCTCCCATCTCCAGCACAGTACAAACTGGAAATGGTGGTGCACACTGTAATCCCAGCACTTCAGAGGTGGAGGCAGGAGGATCGGAACTCAAGATCAAGCTTGGCTACTTAGAAAATTCCGGCTGTCCTAGGATACATTATATATATATGTATATATGTATGCATGCATATGTACACATGTATGTTTGTATGTTTATGTGTATGTGTGTGTATGTATGTGTATGTATGCGTATGGGATACATTATATATGTATGTGTGTATGTATATATGTATATGTATGTATGCATTTGTACATATGTATGTTTGTGTGTATGTTTTTGTGTATGTGTGTGTATGTATGTATGTGTATGGGATACATTATATATATGTATATATGTATATGTATGTATGCATATGTAAATATGTCTGTGTGTGTGTTTGTGTATATATGTATGTGTGTGTGTGTGTGTGTGTGTGTGTGTGTGTGTGTATAATGTGCTAGTTAGTTCTGTTGTCAACTTTACACAAATTAGAACCATCTTGGAAGAGGGACCCTCAACTGAGGAGTGATCTCTATCAGCTTGGCCTGTAGGCAAGTCTGTGGGACATTGTCTTGATTAATGATTGATGGGGGAGGGCCCAGCCTGCTTTGGGCAGTGTCATCCCTGGGCAGATGGTTCTAGGCCGTATCATAAAGTAGGGTGAGCAAGCCATGCGGGCATGCCAGCAAGCAGTGCTCCTCATGGTCCTGCTTCATGTCCTTGCCTTGGCTTCCCGAGATGGAGGACTGGGAGCCAAAAGCAGAAACAAAACATTTCCTCCTGAGGTCGGCGTTCTATTGAATCGACGGAGAGCACACCAGGAGCAGAGAGTGAAGAGACATGCTGTAAAAGGAGATAAGGTGGAGTATAAGCAGTAAGACCTAGTGTGTGTGTGTGTGAGAGAGAGAGAGAGAGAGAGAGACAGAGAGACAGAGAGACAGAGACAGAGAAAAAACAAAGACTTAGTCATCAGAGATTGGTGCTGTTTGAGAAGGATTAGGAGGGGTCATCGTGCTGGAGGAAGCACAACATGGAGAGTGGGCTTTGAAGTTTTCAAAGTCTGCACCAGAGTGAGCTCACTCTTCCTGCAGCCTGTGGATCAAGATGTAGCTCTCAGCTACTGCTCCAGTGCCAACTCGATGCTAATGGAGTAAGCCTTTGAAATTGTAAGCACGCCCCCAGTTAAATGGTTTCTTTTTTAAGGGTTGCCTTGGTCCTGGTGCAGGCACACGCCCACAACTTCTCCCACAGTGTGTTGTTGTCATTGTTCTAGTTCACCGTAGATCTCGCGATAATCTTTTATGGATCTTAACTTATAGATCAGGCTCTGTTGCAGGTTCCGATCTGTGGGTTTGTATCCTCGTTGCTATCATCATTTATTCAGCAGAAACAACTTAAGAGAAGAAAGTTTGTTTTGGCTCACGTTTTCGGGAGTGTTCTGTCTGGAGAATGATCTATGGCAGCTTTAATTTCAGGTTGTTCCTCCCCCTCGTTCCCCCCCAAGACAGGGTTTCTCTGTGTGGCTGTCCTGGAACTTTCTTTGTAGACCTCGAACTCACAGGAATCACCCTGCCTCTGCCTCCTGAGTGCTGGGATTAAAGGGTTGTGCCACCACACCTGGCTGCTTTCTATTTTTTATTAAAATGTATTTCCTTTGCTTTTTTAATGTATATGGGTATTTTGCCTGCTATGCCTGTGCACCAATGTGCATGCAATGCTCTCAGAAGCCAGAAGGGGGCATCAGATCCCAGGAAACACAGTTGTGAGGGACCAGGTATGTACTGGCAATTGAACCTGGGTCCTCTGGAAGAGCAGATTTTGACCTCAGAGACATCTCTCCAACCCCTGCACTTCCGGTTTTGAAGGAGTGAGTTCAAGTTTACAGCAGGCACAATTGAAAGAACAGGCAGGAAGCAGCAGACAGAGAGGAAAAGATCATTGAGGCAGGTGCTCACCACATCCAACAGAGGGGACTGGAGAAGCGTAATAGAACAAATGGAGGTGACAGCACCCAATTGGGGACCTATAGCATCCAGAAGACATCCACTGGGGAAGTTGAGGCACTCAGCTGAAATTCCCAATTGAGCTTTCTTTCCATGGAGAAGCTTCTGGCTTCTCGTTCCCACCGCGGTCATTTTTATGACATGGATAAGCAATTGTTGGGAACAGTTCACATTCTAGCGGTTTACAAGGATGCAGGTTTGTTTGTTTGTTTGTTTTATGGGGGGAAGAGAGGGGACGCAAGTACTTGTCAGATCATGGTATGGAGGTCAGAGGACAACTTTCAGGAATCACTCCCCACCACCACCACCACCACCATGTGGATCCCGGGGATTGAACTCAGACTGTCAGGCTTGTCAGTAGGTAACTTTTACCTACTGAGATATTCAGCTGACTCACAGCCTTTTAATACCCTTACTTCCATGCTGTTCCCCCCCCCCCCCCATTATGGAGCCAGAAGGCCAGCCTGACCTAGGATACAGGGGTTTAGAGGTGACAAGGGAGGGCCTCCCCGCTCCTGTGGTTTGCCTTGAACAAGATAGCAATGGACTATCCGGCCATCACGTAAGGAAGGCTTGCGCAGATGCGGCTCTGTCCACCATGGCACTGCGTCTCACTTCGTGGTTCCAGAGGCAGACAGGGCTGGGAGCAACAGCACTGCCTATAGTCCTCATCCTCTCCCTCCATCGAGGCCCCACTCCTGAGGGTTCCCCGACTACCCAAAACAGCACTACCAGCTGGGTACTAAGTGTCCCCCCAGAAGTCTGTGGAGGAGCTTATACATCCAAACCCTAATGGTACATATAGAAGAAAAAAATAAACCTATCTTAAAACTTCATATGATCTATGCCCCATTCTGAATGGCTATTCAGGGGTCTTAGAATATATATTTATAGCCGGGCAGTGGTGGCGCACGCCTTTAATCCCACACTTGGGAGGCAGAGGCAGGTGGATTTCTGAGTTCGAGGCCAGCCTGGTCTACAGAGTGAGTTCCAGGAGAGCCAGGGCTTCACAGAGAAACCCTGTCTCGAAAAACCAAAAAAAAAAAAAAAAAAAAAAAGAATATATATTTATAAGTAAGAGGTGAGGGTGGGAGACCAAGTACTTTATCCTTTCAGTCAAAAGACCACCAAGAGACAAGAATTATCATAAGGGATGTAGATGTGGACCACTGGTTAGAGCACATACAGCTCTCCCAGAAGACCTAGGTTCGGGCCCTGGTATCCGTCTGAGGTGGCTCCTAAATGCCTCTAACTCCACATCAAGGAGTTCTAGTGCCCTCTCCTGGCCTCTGCAGGCCCCTCCATGCATGTGATGCACACACATACATATAAAATAAAAAAATAAAAATAAAGAGTTAGAACAGAGTGAGGTTAAGTCAGCATGACTTCAAACCAGCTCAATCCAGTCCTTGCTAATGATGGCAGCCTAGTCTCCCAGTGTGGTTATTTATGACACCCGCGGGAGTTGAGTAACTGCCAATTATTATTGCAGAGAGCAGGTAAAGAGTCTTAAAGGAGTTTTATGCCTTTGCCGTAAAGGGAAGCATCAGGCAAATGGGGAGGAATGGGCCCCTGCGAACGGGACGCTCAATCTCAATGTGCGCACAGCACAGAAGACTGCACCCCACGACGCCCGCCCGGCTTCCCGGGGTTAGGAAGGCGGGTGCCTGCCACCCACTCGACTCTGAAGTGAGGCGGGCGGAATGACTCATTTATCTCATTTGTGCCTGTTTTTATTGAGCGCCTTTCTCCCTCCGCCTGGATCTGTTTGCATCTGGGAAATGTGACGCCATGTCTTCTTAGGCGTCCTGACATCTCCTGTCCTCCTCCCCTGCCTGGACTTAACAGGAATGGATTTCAGTCCCAGGGGTCCTAATGAGTGTTCTGTGCAGCCGACGACAGGAGGCGCTTGGTGTGGGGAGCCAGTGCAACCGATGTGACTGACACCAAGGGAGCAGGGGCACTCGTGTCACTTAAGGAAGGTGTTAAGCGACACACGGAAGGCTGCTGTGTAGGTGATAAGAGGACATACTGAGTCCATGCTGATCCAGGCAGATAATGGTCCACCCCAGGTACCTGAACGAGAAATGTCACTACCAGGGAACCCGTAGAGTTCGATTCACCATCACTGAGGATGGCAGCCATTACTGTATCCACCCTGACTGGAGTTGGCTACACATCAGATAACAGCAGTTCTGAAAGGCTTTGTCCCTTCACATTTGGCCATAAAACTCCAGCCTGGGCTGGGGGGATGGGCCACCAGTACATCATTTGCCTGAATCCCCCAAGTGAGGGACTCTAGCTCAGTAGGTGTAGCTCAGTAGCAGAACACATGCCTAGAATCCCCCAGTGAGAGGCTCAGTAGTAGAGCACCTGCCTAGGATCCTCCAATGAGGGCTTTAGGGTGTGTGTGGCTCATTGGTAGAGCATCTGCCTAGAATCCCCCAGTGAGGGGCTGGGGGTGTGGCTCAGTAGTAGAGCACCTGCCTAGAGTCCCCCAAGTGAGGGGCTGGGGGCGTGGCTCAGTGGTAGAGCCCCTGCCTAGAATCCCCCAGTGAGGAGCTGGGGGCGTGGCTTAGTGGTAGAACTCCTGCCTAGAATACCCCAATGAGGGGCTGGGGGAGTGGCTCAGTGGCAGAGCCCCTGCCTAGAATCCCCCAGTGAGGGGCTGGGGGCGTGGCTCAGTGGTAGAGCATTTCTCTCTCTCTCTCCCTCCCTCCCTCCCTCCCTCTCTCTCTCTCTCTCTCTCCCTCATGCGTGCACACACACACACAGGTATATATTCTTATACCGTAGTCTTTGGTACCATATCTAGTACTAGAATGAAAACAAAAACAAAACCATAATCCAGTCACTTGTCAGCTGACTAAGATCTTGGGCTTTACCTGTCAAAAGAGTTTTCTGTGTCCCAAAGGGTGGGGAGGAGCTAGGCGAGCAAGAAAAGCAGAGCCTTCCTTCTCTTGGCAGGTGATCCTGGGTGCTGCCTTTCTGTTTCTGACCCAGGGGCCCGCCAGGCAGGGCTTGGTAATTTATGGCCACAATTAGTATCTGTTGTCACTGCTTAGTGGCTGGCAGAGGAGGACATGGGAGAACTTTCCAAAGCTCAGTCAAGGGAGCCTCTGGGGCTGTGGGGATGGTGACGAGCCTGGCAGAGCCTACTGCCCAGGAGGTCTGCACCTGCCTCCCTCTGCCCTCCGTCTCTGGAGACCAGTCTTACATCTCTCTGCTTCCTCCTGTTTCAGCAGAGCTATAGGTCTGATCCGGGTGGTACCAGAACAGCAGGACCCACCCAGCTCCAGTCAACGATCAGCGTGGTGTGAGGCTTCGCAAAGGAGCTCAGATGAACCGAGCATCCCAGCGGAGGAATAAATCTTTCTGGCATCTCAGCCCTTGGACAGTGGCATCCTCAGAGATGCTTCCTGGTGCTTTCCACCAGGTTCCTGACACATACACATAATTGCAGCACTCTGGTGGCTGAGGCAGGAGGATTGCCACTCGTGTGACCCCCAACCAGGACTACATAATGAAGTTCTCTGTAGCCTTGGCTACAGAGTGAGATACTGCCGCAAATAAATTAGTACATAAGCAGATAAGCAAAGGGGCATGGCTCAGGGAAGTACTAGCTGTTTTCACATGAAGACCCGAGTTTGATCCCCAATAGCACTTTTTTTTTTTTAAGCCATGGGTGACGGCACACAACTGTAATCCCAGTGCTGGGGCTGCAGAGACAGAAGGATCCTTGGAGCTCACTGGCCAGCCTGCCTAGACAATCCGTGAGCTCCAGGTTGACAGAGACCCTGTCTCAAAAAAAGAAAAGAAAAGAAAAGAAAAAGTGGAGAGCAATTGAGGAAGACCCAAAAGTCCACCTACCGCCTCTGCACACGTGGACCTGCAACACACATTCTTGTGCACAAAAGCCAGACATAAATAAATATTTCAGAGCCACTCACATCAATGGTCTTTGAGGTATGCTGATTACTGGCTTCAGCTGAGCTTGCTGGAGAGGTTAGGGTCTTTGGAGGACCCCCATGCTTCTGGGTCATATTTGTGATAATGAGCCCTCCTGATTCACACATCTCTTGTGGGCAGCTTCTCCGAACAGTGTCTTGTCTTCTCTGCACATCTCCATATTCTACCTAGTCCCATCCTCTTCCTGACCACCCCAGGCTTTGCTTCCAAAGAAGCTCTCTCTCTCTCTCTGTGTGATCAGTCCATCTACCTCTCAATGTATATATCTATCATCAATCTCTGCATCCGTCTATGCATGTTTTGTGTATCTACCCATCATCTGTATCCATTATCTATCAGCATCTATCAGCCTCTATCTATCTATCTATCTATCTATCTATCTATCTATCTATCTATCATCTATCATCTATCTATCATCTACATATATATCCACTCATCTATTATCTATCCATCTCTCTCACACGTATATATCCATTTGCCCATTTGTCCACCCACCCACCCATCCATTATTTTGGGGGAGCTTAAAAACTACAACTGTGTACTTTTCTCTCCTTCCCACTAACAGTACTCTGAGAAGTATGTTTGTCATATGAAGTAAGGTATTCCTCAGAACCCTACACACTGGCTGACCCCCAAATCTACCCTGCCTCATAGGGAGCAAGGTGCACCTCAAAATCACCAAGTCAGTCAGTGCCCTTTGTAGGTGTAGCAGCTGGAAGTGATAAGATCTCCTCTCGGAGGCCCCGCAGAAATCAATTCCCTTTCAATTTCAAACCAGTACCAGTGGAGCGGAGAGGAGACAATGTTGCATCCCCAGCCAACATGCACAGAAGAAAATAATGAACCACACCAGCAGCCAACGGGTGGGTTGATCCACCAAAACTCGGCTGCCTCAAAATGGAGCCGTCGGGGCCCAGGGCTTCAATATTTAATGCTGAGACTGGAGGGATAGAGCAGTGAGCCTAGGTGGGAATGCACAGCCAGTCACTGGCAAATCGGGTGGGTTATTACTAATTCAGAAGCCCCAGGACCCGACAAAGCTGGAAACAAAGGGATGACTTCACAGTATCGGCCAGGGTGAGGTTCCCACTCTTCCTTCCCCGGGCGACGGCTGAAATTCCTAAGGCAGGGGACAGCTGAGGCCCAGATCAGAACCTGAAATGCAGAACGGTCTTTTGGACTGGCCTGATGGCTTGTGGTCCTGGATACTTTGAAAGCCGAAGTAGGAGGATCCTGAGTTGAAAGTCGGCCCAGCCTGTGCCTGAGTTTGAATGTGGTTTGAACAATTCAGTGAGACCCTGGCTGGAAATTAAAATGTAAACAAAGAAAGAAAGATGAGAATTGTGGCACTTGCCCAGAGGCACAAGAATTGCTCAAGAGTTCAAGGTGAGTCTGATCTACACTGTGAGTTTCTAGGAAAGTCAAGGCTAGATAGCAAGACCCTGTCTTTTTGTTGTTGTTGTTGTTGTTGTTTTTGTTTTTCGAGACAGGGTTTCTCTGTGTAGCTCTGGCTGTCCTGGAACTCACTCTGTAGACTAGGCTGGCCTGGAACTCAGAAATTCGCCTGTCTCTGCCTCCCAAGTGCTGGAATTAAAGGCTTGTGCCACCACTGCCCGGCTGAAAGACCCTGTCTTAAAGACCAAAACCAAAGCACAGGGTATGGCTCAGTGGTGGAGCACCTGCCTAGAATCCCCTAGGGAGGGACTGGGGGCGTGGCTCAGTGGTAGAGCCCCTGCCTAGAATCTCCCAGTGAGGGGCTGGGGGCGTGGCTCAGTGGTAGAGCCCCTGCCTAGAATCCCCCAGTGAGGGACTGGGGTGTGGCTCAGTGGTAGAGCCCCTGCCTAGAATCCCCCAGTGAGGGGCTGAGGGCGTGGCTCAGTGGTAGAACCCCTGCCTAGAATCTCCCCCCCTCCAGGGGCTGGGGGGGTGGGGCTCAGTGGTAGAGCACCTGCCTAGAATCCCCTAGGGAGGGACTGGGGGTGTGGCTCAGTGGTAGAGCCCCTGCTAGAATCCCCCAGGGAGGGGCTGGGGGTGTGGCTCAGTGGTAGAGCAATATCTACTTGCCATTTACAAGGCCCCAGGTCCCTGAGTAAAAGAAAGAACATGGGAGAATCCAAGTAACACTCATTGAGTCGGTCAGTGCCCGTTACTGCTGCTGCACCTGGACACTGCGACCTGGCATTTCCAATGGTCTAGGCAGAGAGAGGGCAGGGAAGAGAGAAGAGAGAGGGTGACAGTGAGAGATGGAATACTGCTGGAAGGCTACTACACAGCTTAGCTTTTTATGCCAGTGTCGTTTTGGACAGACAGTGTGGCAGTGGCAGCTGGAGGATGCTCACTACCCCTGCCCCGATGTCACCATGTGCAGAAACTAAGAAATCAGCACTAGCCTGGCAGTGGTGGTGCACGCCTTTAATCCCAGCACCCGGGAGGCAGAGGCAGGCGGATTTCTGAGTTCCAGGCCAGCCTGATCTACAGAGTGAGTTCCAGGACAGCCAGAGCTACACAGAGAAACCCTGTCTTGAAAAACCAAAAATAAATAAATAAATAAATAAATAAATAAATAAATAAATAAATAATAATAATAAAATAAAATAAAATAAAATCAGCATTGGAGCCCAGGCTGACTAGGCTGTAGGCTTTCATTAGATTCCCCAGTTTTTCCACTTAGTGTGTTTGCACCGGCTGTTCCTCCTGCTCTGTCCCATTTGTGTTCTGTTGCTATTCCATTGCCCTGAGAAACGCCTCCACAACTGTCAGTGTGAGGGGCTGAACTTGTCTTTGGAGGCCTCGGCTTTGGCCACGGGCCAAAGATCCTCATGGTGGGAGGAGGAGCACGTGGGTCCATGTCATGTCAGCGACTGCCCTGCATGCTGGGAGGAGGTGGCCCCCGTGGGTAGAGGAAATCAATGCACAGCCTGCATGCTCAGCTTCAATAATGGAATCCTTCTGGTGGAAGGCTGGAAACATCCTTTCAGGGGCTGTCTTTAGCTCGCTCTCAATGGATCTCATTTTTCTTTTCTAATTTTGTATCTCCAAGTCACACGATTTTTGTATGGACAGTTGTCAGCTACAAGTGGGCATATATCCATTACTGCTGGAGACTCAAGACATGAAATAGCTAGGTGTGGTGGTGCAGCATGTCATTTTAGGGCTCAAGCTGGCTGAGGCAGGAGGATCATTTTAAGGTCATCCCAGACTACACAGTGGGACAATGTATTAAAATAAAACATAAAGTAAGAGCTAGGAGTGTGGCTCAGTGGTAAATCCTCTACCTAAAATCTCTCAATGAGTGACATGGGTGTGGCTCAGTGGTTGAGCACCTGCCTAGAATCCCCCAGTGAGGGGCTGGGGGTGTGGCTCAGTGGTAGAGCCCCTGCCTAGAATCCCCCAGTGAGGGGCTGGGGGTGTGGCTCAGTGGTAGAGCACCTGCCAAGAATCTCCCAGTGAGGGGCTAGGTATGGCTTAGTCTGCATTAGAGAGCTTGCCTAGGGTATGTAAGGCGGCATGTTCAATTCCCAACAGTAAGGGTGAGGGAAATTGGTGGGGAGATACAAGATGACTCAGAAACCCCACTGGTACAGAGGTCAGGCATCATCAACCCAGATTCTGAATCTGGTCCCACACTTTGGATAACATGACATCATCAAATTAAGAAACAAAGCAAGGAACTGGGCAGTGGTGGTACATACCTTTAATCCAGCACTTGGGAGACAGAGACAGGCAAATCTCTGTGAGTTTGAGGCCAGCCTAGTCTACAGAGTGAGTTCCAGGACAGCCGGGGCTACACAGAGAAACTTTTTCTCAAAAAGGGTGTGTGTGTGTGTGTGTGTGTGTGTGTGTGTGTGTGTGTGTGTGGTGTGTGGAGAGATGGGTCAGAAGTTAAGAGCACCAGTTGCTCTTCCAGAGGTCCTGAGTTCAATTCCCAGCAGTGAGGGGACCACTGAGGTCTGGTGCCCTCTTCTGGCCTGCAGGCATACATGCAGGCAGAACGTAGTATACATAATAAATATATTTTTAAAAATGGAGCAGGAAACTATGAGGCTATCTCTCCATCTCTCCTCCCACTCTGTGACTCCACTTTCCAGCTGTTGATAATTCAGTTGGGAACCTGAGCAAGTGTCTTTTTCATCCACAAGACATTTGCTTAAAGTATCAGAAGAAAAATTATACCACACATCTCCTATGTACTGTATAATTACTTTCCAGAATTAATATTTCTGTTTAGCTGCTGTCTTTGTTCTATGAAATATTTATACTGTGTTTCACATGGCCTGAGTTAGATGAGTTAGATTGGCAATCTCAACTCCAGAGCACATTTCCAAAGTGATGGAGGGGTGCACAGTGCCAAGCCAGAGCAACACAGCCATAAAAGAACAAGGGATTTCTAGGGGCTGTGATGTGCAGTGTGAGATCAGCAGGCCTTCTCTCATTAGAAAATAGATTTGGGAGCTGTAGATATAGCTTAGTGCTGATTGTTTAGCAAACACAGGATACTAGTTTCAATCTCTAGTGCAAAGAGGATGAAAGAAGGATTCTATGATAGAGCCCCTGTCTAGAATCCCCCAGTGAGGGGCTGGGGGCGTGGCTCAGTGGTAGAGCCCCTGCCTAGAATCCCCCAGTGAGGGGCTGGGGGCGTGGCTCAGTGGTAGAGCCCCTGCCTAGAATCCCCCAGTGAGGGGCTGGGGTGTGGCTCAGTGGTAGAGCCCCTGCCTAGAATCCCCCAGTGAGGGGCTAGAGGTGTGGCTTAGGGGTAGAGCTGAACCCCTAGAATTCCTGGGAGGGTTGGGACTGACAGAGCTCTTGCTGTGCATGTTTGTGGTCCTAGGTTCAATGCCCAGTATTGGAATTTGAATCGGTGTGTGTGTGTGTGTGTGTGTGTGTGTGTGTGTGTAGCAGAAGCTTTAAGATAGAACCCAAGAGGCAAAAGCAGCTGCACGTAGCTCATGATCATCTTTAATACTCTGTGGACACATAGCCTAGTGACTGGCTTGATGACACATCTGAATTGTGGTCATGGGGAAGGTCATTTTGAGTTCTAGGTCTGCCTAGGCTATGTAGTAAGCCTCTGTTTGAATTAACAGACATGTGTCTTCACCATGAGGCTGTGGGAGGCCCATGCAGTTTTTATGTTGTTGGGTTTTTTTTTGTTTTGTTTTTGTTTTTGTTTTTTTTTACCTCTTTCCTTATTTCTCAGATAAATCCCTAGTGCCTCCTTAGGGGTAAGCATCAGACACAGAGTACAAGGACACAGTGCCCATCCTCAGGGGCGTTATGGTCTAATTGTTTTCAGGAATGACATCATTCACATAGAACAGACACAAGACAGACCATGTAGTAAGTGTATCGAACTGTTCACCTGTGCTCCACCACCTGGTGCCCATTGCTATGATGGGTCTCAGTTTTTGAGACTCTCCTGCAGCCTGAAACTCCCTACTTAGCAGAATATGACCTTGAACTCCTGATCCTCCTACCTACACCATCTGAATGCTGGGATTATAGACGTGTACCATTATGTCCAGTTTTTGCAAGCGCTCCACCAACTAAGCCACAGCCCTAGCCCATGCTCTGTTATTGTGTATGCGTGTATATTGTTCATGCAATGGGAGAGACTTGCATACCATTCAATGCATGCAGAGGTCAGAGGACACCACCAGGTGTCAATCTTTTGCTCAATGCTGTTTAACACGGGCTGGCCTTCGAGCTCTGAAGTATCCCTGTTTTCACCTCTCCTCTCAGTAGCACAGGCATGCTGAGATTACAGATGTGTCGTACTG
The DNA here is from genome assembly GCA_028551405.1 of Uromys caudimaculatus. Lineage (NCBI taxonomy): Eukaryota > Metazoa > Chordata > Mammalia > Rodentia > Muridae > Uromys > Uromys caudimaculatus. The sequence goes on from CM052721.1 coordinate 12,892,930, forward strand.
TGTCTGAGCTCACGACTTTGAACTCGGGTCCTCACGCTTACATAGCAAGCATGCTCCCTACTGGGTTACTCCCCAGCCCTTGTCATGTTAACAGTTCATCAGGTATTGGTAGTCCTCTAACAGACAGATCCTAGGACCAGAGCTGGCTGTGGTTAGCGAACCACAAGTAGAAGTCACAGGTGGAACCTGCAAACAGGAGGTGTCGCTGGTTGACAGAGTGAGGCTCCCAGAGCCAAGGTGGCCAGGGATGCTCTTGAGTGTGACTTCTTCACTGTCCCAAGACTCGGAGGAAAGGATGGCAGCTGACAGAGCTCACCTAATGATCATGGTAAAGAGTGGGAGCAAAAGAACACAGAGATGCCCAGTATCATTAAAAGAAAAAAAAATTGTGTTGTTTTCTCTCAGTGTGTGTCGAAAGTCTTTCCTGGCCACGGACCTCCTTCTTCCAAATATCTGGAAGGATTTTCAAACTTTCTTTTTTCCTTTTTCTTTTTTTTTTTTTTTTTTTTTGAGACAGGGTTTCTCTGTATGGCCCTGGCTGTCCTGGAACTCACTCTGTAGACCAGGCTGGCCTCAAACTCAGAAATCTGCCTGCCTCTGCCTCCCAAGTACTGGGTGGGATTAAAGGCGTGCGCCACCACTGCCCGGCTGGACTTCCTCTCTTTTTTTTTTTTTTTTTTTTTTAAAGATTTTTTTATTTATTATATCTAAGTACACTGTAGCTGTCTTCAGACACCCCAGCAGAGGGCATCAGATCTCATTATGGATGGTTGTGAGTCACCATGTGGTTGCTTGGATTTGAACTCAGGACCTTCAGAAGAGCAGTCAGTGCTCTTACCCACTGAGCCATCTCTCCAGCCCGGACTTCCTCTCTTGAGAGCACACCTGCAAGCCTTCCTTGAGTCTCAGGTTCCCTTCTCACACATTCCTCCTCCCATCCCTATCTCCAAGTCACCTGTAGTCACATGCACGCATGCGCGCGCGCACACACACGCGCATACATACACACACACACACACACACACACACACACACACACACACACACACACATACTCAACATGTGATGACTTTATCTCCTGCTTTTACCTTGTTTTGAGACAGGATGACTCGCTGAATATGGAACTCGCTGTTTCCAGCTAGACTGGTCTGCCAGCGAGTCCCCAGGGTCTGTGCGTCCCCATCACTGGAATTACAGGCGTGCACAACCACTCCCTGCTTTACCATGGGTTCTGATCAAATTCAGATGTTCATTCTTAAACAGTGCGCACTTGATTGAGCAGGCCAGCTCCCCAGCTCCTTCTGCTTACTTTTGGAAGAGATGAGCTGGTAACATGATGAGAGACTCGGTGTGCCCAGGAGCTATGAAGGGCACACAAGGAACGCAATGGGGAGCAGAGGATGAGAGAGTGGAGTGCCAAGACTGAAAAAAAGAAGGAAAGAACACGGAAAGCTGCCAAGAGCCAGAGAAAAGAAATACAGGCCTGTATTTCTCTGGCAAGCTGACAAGATACACTTGGTCTGACGGTTGCTAGGTGAGGGTCCCAAGACCCAGGGCCCACCTAAGAGTCTAACATTAGCAGCTGAGTGCAAAACCTAGAAACTCTAACCCAAGCCTCTAACCTAAGAACTTGCAGCCACTAGTCTGGTCGTAGAGCCTGTAGCCATAGGTCCCTAATCTCAGGGCTTGGAGCTGAAGGCTCCGAGTCTGTCGGCACAGCCTATAAGCAAGCCTTTGTTGCTCAAGAGCCCCGTCTTCAATACTAGTAACACTTTTCCTTGCCTAGTCATCATGAGTAGAGCAAAAATAGGCCAGCTTTGTTGGTAAAGGGGATGTTCGTGTTAACTAAAGCTCCAATAGTTTAGGAAAAGCCACACTGTAATTATACATTCTACAAGGCTGATTAGATCTTCACTGATTTTAGAGAGCTGGAATGTTAAAAGTCCCAGGACCAAATTATTTTGGTCTTCATTTATCATTTTCTTTGTTCTGTTACTATAAAAACCCTGTAAAATGTTTACTACATCAGAACAAGATATTTCAGGTAAACTGAATCTATGTTCCTGTGCCAAAATCACTCATATTTGGTTTCAGAATAAACTCACTCCTTTGTTTTGAGGCAAAGGCTGTTTTTTTACACAGACAAAACTAAAATGCTGCCTACGGCTGCTAGCTGCTACTCAGAGCTGAGGATTACACTACCTGCCCCACTGTTAATCAAAGCCCCCAAAACCTCCAACCTAAGTTAAGGTTGTAAGTCTCTGGCCTTAGCATAGTAATTCTCAACCTGTGGGTTGTCACCCTTTTAACAAACCTCTTGTACTGGCTAGTTTTGTGTGTCAACTTGACCCAAGCTGGAGTTATTACCAAGAAAGGAGCTTCAGGTGAGAAAATGCCTCCATGAGATCCAGGTGTAAGGCATTTTCTCAATTAGTGATCAAGGGGGGAGGGCCCCTTGTGAGTGGTACCATCTGTGAGCTGGTAGTCTTGGGGTCTATAAGAAAGCAGGCTGAGCAAGCCAGGAGAAGCAAGCAAGCCAGTAAGCAGCATCCCTCCATAGCCTCTGCATCAGCTCCTGCTTCCTGCCCTGCTTGAGTTCCAGTCCGGACTTCCTTTAGTGATGAACAGCAACATGGAAGTGTAAGCTGAATAAACCCTTTCCTCCCCAACTTGCATCTTGGTCATGATGTTTGTGCAGTAATAGAAAACCTGACTAAGATACCTCTATCTCCAAAAATATTTACATTACAATTTGTAACAGTGGCAAGATTACATCTGTGATTGGGAATCATCACAGCATGAGGAACTGTATTAAAGAGCCAAAGCATTAGGAAGGCTGAGAACCACTGCCTCAGCACCTGGAGCCCAAATTCTCAAGACTTAAAGTTTGTCTTAGGGCATCTTTTGCTGTGATAAAGCAACACTGTCAGGGCCAAGGTTCCTCCATCTTGTCCCTGCTGCAGCCATCTAAGATCTGACTCAGCACTGACCTCTGCTTACTCCTCGTATGGGAAAGTCTCTTTGAGAATTACCCAACCCTATCTTGGGGACTTGAGGTCAAGATGCCCTGGCTAACTGCTGCTTTTTTGCTTCTGCTAAACTGCTTGCTTGCTCTTCTTCCCTCTGCAACTTCCAATCACATATTGTTTTTATCTTTAAGCTTCCTAAAGAAAGCAGTTGGGACAGCTCTGTGAGAACTGTTTCTCTTCAGGCAATCACTGGCTGGCTTAATAAAGACTCTCAAATTCCAACTCTGGTTTTGTCAAATGGTTCTTAGGGGGTCTTTGCCCAACCATGACCAAAAACAACTCTTACACTTCAGGTTACAGTCTAACATTGAAGCAGTCATAATAGAAACTCAAGACAGGGGAAGAATCTGGAGGCGGGAATTAAAGCAGAAGCCATGGA